>JAMPIV010023161.1:245000-977835 GCA_024509875.1 Oreohelix idahoensis | reverse complement strand
CAAGACTGACTCGCAGAGCATTGGCGTACCACACCCGGTTATATAAGTAGTGATGAAAACAGTGATGAGTAAATTAGTCTGGAAGCTACATAACATAGAAATAGTTTGAACTCAAGTGATCTCAATAACAGTGTAGTCAGTGTGACATTTTCAAAAGCTACATAACATAGACATATTGTGAAGTCAAGTGATATCAGAACAGTGAAGTCATTATGACAGTTGTCAATATCCCTTCCTCTAATACTGAAGATAAATTCAAGTACCATCATTAACATTGGTTCCAGAGGATTAGTTGCACTAAGCCTTTTCATAACAAGGGAGCCTTAACAACTAGGAAAAGACTTTATTTTTAGTGATTGACTTTTATTTGGTGTAGATACATGCAACATCATCAGTGTGTTTTTATTTTTAGGGTTTGTGTTTACACAAACAAACTAAACAGATGACTGTACATAAATAAAATTAATAAATTGTAGTGCACTGGTTTTATTACTTTATGTCAGCTTGAATTACTTTGAATTTAATTAAATCCCCTAGATACTATAACAGCCCATAGGTATAATTCTGAGAGGGGCACCATAGAATTCTGGTACTGAATATTACTATCTCGGCCAGAAGTTCTTTACAGCCTGACTTTATACCTATGAACTCTATACACCATTGCTCTTTTATGAGAATGGGGTATTTCTTTTAAGACCAGATTCTTCTCTGGCAACTATCCTAGTATCACCTGATACACCTGGTTGTCTTATTCTTCATAATTAAGAAACCTCTCGCGACACTGGGACGCTCGTCTGGGATTGTTCCTGTATATTCTGAGCCTGCTGTTACCTTTTAGTGCTGTCAAGTGGGAAATTTTTGATAGTAAAATTAAAATTTTGGTAGGGCAGGTTAAGAAATAGATTTTTGAGTACCATTGAGTACAAATTAAGGTGTGGTACATGTGACGCGAAATCAGTCATTAATTAATTAATTAAGAAATTAATTTGATTAAGTGACTAATTATATTGGCATAAATTTTTTTTCTTTGTATTGGTTGCAAATAAATTACAACATTGCAATGGCAGATTTAGTAAAGTTCAGGTCGGCAACACTGCAAGTGGGGAAAGAGCTTGGGATGACTGGTGATCTTCTGATCCAGTATGTTACGACTGAATGCGATAAATTCACAGAAAGAGAAGATAAGCAGTTAGCACGGCAAGCGGAAGCTGAGAAAGAGAATAAGAAATTGCAAATGGAGGCTGAGGAAAGAAGGGTTCAAGCAGAGAGAGAGGCTGATGAAAGAAGGGTTCAAGCAGAGAGAGAGGCTGAGGAAAGAAGGGTTCAAGCAGAGAGAGACCATGAGCTAAGATTAAAGGAGCTTGAACTTCAGGCAACTGCCAACCACAATGGTAGTAGTTCACCTCATTTGGACAACAGCTCCAGCCAGAGCACCTCAAATGGAGCCATGAATTTTCATCTGGATCCATTTGTGGACAAAGTTGACGCAATCGAGGCTTATCTAGACAGATATGAAAGATTAGCGACTACTTATGGTCTAGAAAAGGAAAAGTGGAGTCTGAAGTTATCGCAAGGTTTGCGGGGAATTGCGTACGATGTCTTTTTGAAATTGCCAAAAAAGGACCAGGAAGATTACGAAGCCCTGAAGCAGGCATTGCTTGTTCGATATGAACAAAATACTGAAGCATATAGACGGCGCTTCAGAATGGCAAAGATTCAATCAGGAGAGACGTATCAGCAGTTCTCAGAAAGATTAGAAACTTACCTACTGAGGTGGTGTAAGTTAGGAAACTTCACCCTAGATTTCGAGGGGCTAAAGGAAATGATGTTGATTGAACAACTGTTGGATTCCATAACCCCAGAAAGTAAGAAGTTCCTAATTGAGAACAAAAGAGACAGGTTGGCTGACATAATCACCTGGCTCAATCCCTGACTCAAGGGAGTAAAAGGAAACAGGAGGGAGTTAAGCAACCCCAAACTCATAATAAGTTTGATCAAAAGGACCATGTAACCAAATACAGGCCAGGATATGATAATAAGGATAGGAACCCACAATTTCAGGATAGGAAACCTTACAAAAAGGAAGAAAAGTGGTGTAAAATATGTAAAATGAACAACCACCATACAACGGAATGTGGTAGGAAAGTCCCTCCATATCACGCTGCATGCATGATAACAGTGGGAAAGGGAAGGAAGGAACTGACATCGAGTCCGGTAGATCTCCATCATCCTTCCATCTGTGAAGAAGTAATATGTAACGGCACTAAGGTAAAGTGTCTGTATGATTCCGGACTGGAATATGACTCAGTTGTGAGTGCGTCTCTAGTGCACCCTGAGCAGTATACCACAGACAAAGTGGAGATACAAGGGGCACTAAAGGATACAGCCACCATAACACTTCCCATAGCCAGAATCAATGTGAAAACTCGCTATGTGGAAGGAGTGATCAGTGCAGCAGTGTGTGATAATCCTAATTACCCGCTGGTGTTAGGAGGGAGATATGTTTTTCTAGGGAAACCAATAAAACCTGTGATAATGGCAACACTCCAGGTCAGGTCAACCCCTGGGAAGGAGGAGGGAACACCACTCAATATTCATCCGAGAGAGATGAGAAAGGCCCAAGCTGAAGATAGGACATTAAAACCTTGCTTTGGCAAGTTGCCAAAAAGCCATAACCCCCCAAAGAATGGACAGTTTTATTTGAATGATGGATTGCTTTACAGGAAAGCTGGGACAGGACCCAATGGGCATAGCCAGTTAGTACTGCCATCTATTTACAGGGACAAGGCTATGGAACTAGCACATGTTGGATCAGACGGTGGACATAAGAAAATCGGTACCACCTGTCAAATGACATCAGTGCATCACTATTGGCCAGGCATTGCTGAAGACATAGTTCGGTATGTGACTGCCTGTGCACAATGTAGCAAGGAAAACCCCACATGTTGGGAAAATCAACAGGACCTAGGAAAGCATTGGGGCGGACGTAGGTCTGAAAATAAAAAGGTAGACATAGTGGATAGGATGGCACCATCTCACAAAGGGTCTACCAGACAACCAGTTACCATGGCAACTCTCCGTATTGTACAGAGAGGGGATACAACACATCCCATACCGACAAGATTTACTAAATCATTTAGTTCGGAACACCAGGTACTGGATCAAAATAGGAGTGTGGTTAGTCGACCACCCTTGATAAAGGACCGGAGGGGAAACCCCAGGAAAATAGGTAGTGGGAGAGTGTGCAGTGCAAACCATTTGACTGATGCACAGCCAACTTCACTATACGGCTATTAAATTAGCATTATGAGGGCACGGCAACATTGGTACTTGGCCAGCCCATCACAGTCCATTGGAAGTACTGATACGGACATGGATTGAAATATATATGGCATCTTTAAAGGGAGAATTGATTTCTTGGTGCAGGAAAATTTCATGTCCCCATATGAATCATATTATATGCTCTGAGTGTTTTCTCCAGGGTAATGAGGAGATTATTGGATCCCTTACCAAACCCAGCTATCGCTGATTCCTGCTGGATGATTGCCTCGTTATTGGTCTCAGATTGAAGCTCAACAGAAATCTCTCGCTTAAAAATTGGGGGGCTATCTGTAGCGTAGTCCTGAACCAATATCTAAGGGCAATTAACGAGAGCCTACCTTGCCTACATATATCAAAATATGTCAACAAATGTTTTCGACCAATCGCTGCACGAGCTGTAAACCGGTCTCAGTAATCGTAGGCGGCAGGATTGCTAGATGGAATCTGTGCAAACGTGAATGTGTACTTGTGACTTCAGGCCAAAAGATAAGTTATGTCCCTCAGAACAGTGAGCACAGTAAAATACCAGGAATCGTAAACTTTCATTAGATACATGGATTTAAGTTGTAGAAGCATGGACACAGGAGTTATGAGTGATTACATGCAGTAATAACTTAGAGCGCAGGCTGGTTTCCCCGGTTTCAACTGTGAGTGCAAATGCTACAAGGGAGGCAGAAAAAGGTTAGTGTGTTTAAATGGTAGCGCCCAATTGGCCGGTTTAAACAAGACCTGGATGGAAGGAATCGGTTGGGAAACACGGGAAGAATAAATTATCGGAGTTTTGTCAGATCGACAGATCGGGCAAAAAGTAGTGGTTTTACTGAAATTTTGGTAAACATAAACTGACCCAGCCAGCCAATGGAATCGCTTGTCTTCCGTTCGCCCGCGACCTGTAATAAAAAGGGGAAACAAATCTGGAATATTTCTCTTGAACCGCCAGAACCAAATTCAACAGAGGACAGAATCAGATTCTACCCCAGCTCCTTCGCCATTTGCCAGTGAAGCAGACTGCATGGGTTTATTAATAGCCTGTTGAATCTGAGATTGTGGGTAAGAGAATTAAGTCATAATATGTATAATATTAATTACTAGTGTTTAAGGGAAGTGATTGTGTGTGTAAAATCTCATTGTGTGATTCATAGAAGGAAAGCTGCTTTGTGCTGTATAAATTATGTTCGACATTTAAACTAAGGCCGGACGGAATGAAGGTTGTTAGTTTTAGAAGCTTTTAAAGCCTTTTCTGATTGCTGGACTAGACAATACTATCAGGAAATAGTAAAAGAGGAAAGATTGTAAATTTAATGTATTGTTTGAGTAGGCCTATACACTCAACACTCGCCATAAGGCTATGCAGTTAATGATGTCAATCCTGGACATATTGGGAAAGTGTGTGTGTTGTAATGCTGTGTTATATTATTGCATAAAACTTATTTAGACACTCAACACTCACCATAAGGCCTATGCAGTTTTAGTGAGGTCAATTATGGACATATTAGGAAAGTGTGTGTGTTGTAATGTTGTTTTATATTATTGCATAAACCTATTTGTCACTGACTGAGTCTACCTTTCCTGTGTTACCATCACTTATTCTGAACTGCCTCACTAATCTACAATCTGGGTAGGAGGATTTTAGAGCCAGATGCTATGTAAGACCTATTACATTTCAGGTCAGAGGTATAATGTCACTCATCTTGTAGCAGAGAAGAACATTGGTGTTGTACCTAGCGGTGTATGATTTAAACAAGCACCCTGTACCTACATCAGTTGGAAGAGTGGGGACCCTCAATGTTGGGCTTCTCCATCTTATATTCTGGCTTCAAGGAAAAGGCGGAAGCGAAGAAGTTAAGTTCTATTAGACAAGACTGACTCGCAGAGCATTGGCGTACCACACCCGGTTATATAAGTAGTGATGAAAACAGTGATGAGTAAATTAGTCTGGAAGCTACATAACATAAAAATAGTTTGAACTCAAGTGATCTCAATAACAGTGTAGTCAGTGTGACATTTTCAAAAGCTACATAACATAGACATATTGTGAAGTCAAGTGATATCAGAACAGTGAAGTCATTATGACAGTTGTCAATATCCCTTCCTCTAATACTGAAGATAAATTCAAGTACCATCATTAACATTGGTTCCAGAGGATTAGTTGCACTAAGACTTTTCATAACAAGGGAGCCTTAACAACTAGGAAAAGACTTTATTTTTAGTGATTGACTTTTATTTGGTGTAGATACATGCAACATCATCAGTGTGTTTTTATTTTTAGGGTTTGTGTTTACACAAACAAACTAAACAGATGACTGTACATAAATAAAATTAATAAATTGTAGTGCACTGGTTTTATTACTTTATGTCAGCTTGAATTACTTTGAATTTAATTAAATCCCCTAGATACTATAACAGCCCATAGGTATAATTCTGAGAGGGGCACCATAGAATTCTGGTACTGAATATTACTATCTCGGCCAGAAATTCTTTACAGCCTGACTTTATACCTATGAACTCTATACACCATTGCTCTTTTATGAGAATGGGGTATTTCTGTTAAGACCAGATTCTTCTCTGGCAACTATCCTAGTATCACCTGATACACCTGGTTGTCTTATTCTTCATAATTAAGAAACCTCTCGCGACATGACCCAAACTGTATAAGGAAGAGAAAAGTACAAAATACTTAACCACAATATTATACACACATCCTATCCTACCCTCGCGAAAAATATAATATATATATATTCACTTCGGTTATTAACTTTAAGTTAGAGACTATAAGCTTAGTGCTTGTCTCATCGTTAAAAACTCCAGTGAAATAAATTCTTGTCATTGAGAAAAAAACACAATCATTATGAATTAGAAATATATATAAATATATTTCGTCACTACTCAATGATGAATCAGTGCATTACTAGTTAGTTAAAAATATTCTCGGACTGGTTACTAGCAATTTAATTAAATTTATTATAGCTGTATGAGTTTTAGCTAGAAATTATAATTTATTCTGCTTTCCACTGTAACACAATAACTCGAGAAATATTAACTGACTTATCATTTAATCACTCTGCACATAAATCTAGTGAAGATATACTTCGAACTAACAATTCTATCACTCGACAATACTAGTCAGTATTATTTACCTCCAAACAGAACTACAGGCTATCACCACGAAACTGGGAACTACACTTTATACAGGTAGTCTAGAACTCGGCTATGTCGAGAAACTAAGAACTTCTCTATACACGGTATTCAGAACGTAGGAAGCTGTCTACTGACTAAGGAGTACTGAAGTGAATGAAGTCTAAACTGCTCTGGTATAAGTATATCTCTGATGAAAGGAAAATGATTACATTATCGAAACCCCAGACTCTCTCTACCACATGTTCGCACCTAGAGGAGAATCTGCATAAATTCTATCTCAATCTACGAATTTGAGAGATTTCTCACCCAGAACCCGAAAACAGACTTAACACCTATAGACATTTCCTCGATCTGATCCGTCCTCGGCAATAAAACTCACCTTGTGCGTTTCACACGTTCTGCTTAATATGGCCGTTCCCAGCGATCCATGTCTTTCATCTCAGATCTTACACCAAGTATAATTAACTATAGGCGGACAGATCAGATGAAAATAATAGACGATAGTCTTACTTCTTATCCCTGTCGAGAACGAATTAACACGATTCGGTCTCATCAAAGAACTTAGCTTAACAGCAATAAAATGCGTTGCTAATTTAGAAAAGAAAAAAAAACAAAGGTATGAATGGGAGAGTTTTCTTAACAATCGAGCGTATGTGACAAAAAAAGAAGAAGGGTAAAAGAGCGAAGAAAAAGTAACAGGCAAGTGCAGAATAAAGAATAAATATCTGAAATTTATTAATCCTAAATATCTCTCTGCCACACAAAGGGTGGTCAGACTAAGAGAATAGATAAGCGTATGACCGGTATAATTACCTGGTATTATCGCATTTACCTTGCGGAACGTAAACAATTCTACGTTTAAAGCAGATACGTCCGTAGGGGAGAAGAGTGTTAGAGACTTCACCCTAATGATCCAACATAGAAAAACATAATGAATCAAAGGCAAAAAATTGCCAATTATTAAGCGATCGGAGAGATAAATGAAGAAATACAAAGGAATACTGAAAGAACACGTACAGACGTTCTGTGACATACATCATACAGTAGTGAAGAATATATGTAGCTTCTGATGATTCTCAGTTTGAATTTGTGAGTTAATTGTTTAGATGTTAATATCTGTCTCAATTTGTTGAATGTAGCTTTGGTCATTCCTATTCTCTTCTTGATTTCTGTTTCACAACTCTCCATCTTCTGTTATTATATGACCAAAATATGAGAATCTCTTGACTTGTTCCAGCATGTTTCCATTTATGCTTATCTCTAACATTGGCCTATCGCCTACTATGCTAATTATCACAGTTTTCGTTTTCACAATGTTAATGCCCAAACCATATTTACGACTTATACTGTTTGCTTGCCTCGCAAGCTCTTGTAATTCATGTTTACTTTCAACTAACAAAACTGTATTATCCGGATATCTAAAGTTGTTTATTGATCTTCCACCGATGTTAAGGCCTGGCCGTTCCTGTATCTGTCTGAAAATGTTCTCTGTGTACGTATTAAATAGGCAGGGGGACAATACGCAACCTTGTCTCACATCTCCGCAGAGCACAAGCCATTAACAAATACTGTACACGACAAGCTGTTCTGTCCCGAGTCATCCGTTAACGGCAGTTCTATGTCTTATCCCATTTACGTCTACGTTTATTTCCTCTCTCCGTGAATACCGTTTTCTGCCACTATGCCTCTAAACCTGGGGATTCCAGAACAAGGACTACCTTGTAAAGCTGTAACAAGTTCAGTTAATGCTAGTGTTGCCACTTGGGTCACATGGTGGACTCTGTCCACTATTCACTACTTCTACCGAAGTGACGTAGCACGCAATGATAGTGAGAAGATACTGGAGAGTTTGATAACACGGCATAGCAGACAGTCAACATCAAAGGTGATAAGCACATTTGAGACTGGAAGTTGTGAAGATAGATTGTCGCATACGCCAGTATGCATGCACTTTATTTTTATTTTAAACTTTACACAGCGACATTTTGTACGTTTTAGATAATACGGTAATCCCGCAATGACCGTCGCCGAATATTCCGCAGTGAATATGTTAACCCTAACCCAAACCATAACCCTAATGCTAACTTCTTCTTCTTTGATCCTTAGCCGCCGACCGTCAAAGCAGTCAGTGGCCATCATGCCTAGTGGCGTCTTGTAGGGCAACAACAAATTGATTCCACTTTGCTCGGTCGGTGGCCATCCTTCGTACAGTGCCCCAACTCTGGTTCATTCCCTGCATCTCAGCCTCCACAGTCCTCCGCCAGGTTGTTTTTGGTCGGCCTCTCTTTCGTTTTCCTTCAGGGGTCCAAAGCATAGCTGTTCTTGTGATGGCATCGGGGTCTCTTCTGAGGACATGACCAACCCAGCTCCAGCGTCTGCCAGCTATGATGGTGTGCATGTCCTCTTACTTGCTACGAGTAAGCAGATCTTGGTTAGTGATGGTATTCGGCTAAAAGATTCGGTGAATTTTTCTTAGGCATGTTGTGTGAAAGGAGGACAATTTCGACATTTCCTTCTCTGTAACTCTCCAGCATTCCGCACCATAGAGAAGCACAGAAAGCACACAGCTCTGATATAATCTTAATTTTGTGCTTGTGCTGTATTGGGAGGACTTCCAGATGTTGTTTAGGCTAAAGAAGGCTGTTCTTGCCTTATTCATTCTGATGTTGATGTCTTTGCCTGCCCCGCCATCTGGTGTTACTATGCTTCCTAGGTATGTGAAGGTATCTGTCTGTACCAATTGCTGATTCCTTACTGATATGGGCTCAGGGTTGCTCACATTGAGCGTCATGACCTCAGACTTCTTTAAATTGATGTTCAAGCCCACCTGCTGGCTAAACTTGTTAAGTCTATCCGTTTTTTCCTGGATGTGTTGATGTGAATGTGCTAGTAGTGCAATGTCATCTGCATATTCCAGATCTTCCAGTGTAGAAAATGTTGTCCATCTTATTCCTCCTGGACTGCCCTCTGTTGTCTGGCGCATCACCCAGTCTATGACTGTTAAAAATAGAGTGGTTGACAAGGGGCATCCCTGTCGTACTCCTGTCTTCACCTCAAAGGTTAGGTTGCTCTGCCCAACGCTACACGTAAAGTTGGCATAGAGGCTTTTTACGATTGACACTAAGCAGCTTGGAATTCCATAAGCCCTCAGTATTTTCCATAAACTGTCCCTATGTATGCTGTCAAAAGCCTTTTCAAAATCAACGAAATTAGTGTAAAGCTGTCTTTGCCATTCTGAGCACTGCTCTATAATGTTCCTGAGGGTGAATATATGATCTACACATCTTCTATTCTTTCTAAATCCTGCTTGTTCCTTCCTCAGTTTGTGGTCTACTGCCTTTGAAATTCTCTGTATAATTATCCTGCCTAGTATTTTGCTGGGAACTGAGAGAAGAGTGATTCCTCTCCAATTATTGCAGTCTGCAAGATCTCCCTTCTTGGGCAACTTGACAATTGTTCCTTTGTTCCACTCTGATGGTGTTGTCCCCGTTTTCCAGACTTGTGCAAATAGTGGTTCTAATAGTTCTGCTGCTAGCTCAGGGTCTGTCTTAAATAGCTCTGCATTTAAGTTATCATGGCCCGGAGCTTTGCCGTTCTTTAACCCTTTGATTGCTGTGATGATTTCTTCTTTTCGGGGAATGTCTGTATTCACATCTAGATCGTTTTCAGCTTCAGGAACATTCAGTTGTGTCTCTGGTGGTTCCTTGTTCAGAATTTCTCTGAAGTGCTCTGCCCATCTTGTTTCCTGCCTAATGCTAACACTAACTCTAAAATACACATATTACCGATAATACTATTATAAATAATAAATATAATGAAGCATAATCTTTTTTTTTTCCACGGTCACGAGAACATTGACCCAAATTTTCAAAATCTTCATCTTAGCTTAAGTGTATGTGTTGCAAAGACAGAAAGAAAGAATGAATTCACAGGTTCCATAACTCAATGACTAGGACGCAGAACTCTCGACAAAATACTTACCTTTTCCTGTGGTAAAACCATACAAAATAGAACAGTAAAGCCACTAAGATCTACTGGCCAGAAGAACTAACATACCTTGTTACAAAAATTGGTGATTCAATATTCTGGTTTCATTCTCATTAGTCAAACGTTTTGTGATCTAGGTCTACTGAATATCGTGTCTCGGTTTCGTCCGCGACAAATTCTAGCAGACGACAAGTATCCTAGATCCGCCTTTTCCGGCTTCCGGTGGAAAAGACTTTCGTCTTTTTTTCTTGTGAATTATGTCATTCTTAGCATCTAAGATAAAAGTGGATGTGGACGATACTGCGACGAATTCCTTAGTTTAGATTGACTCCTGTGTCTGTAGACTAAATTCACACTTTATCCAATTTCTCAAAGTGGTACAAGATTATTTTTTTCACATTTATAGCTAGAAAAGTGAATCTTATTTCATTTAATTGAACAGTGGCTGTTACTCAAATACCTCCAAAAAATTATTACAAATGAAATACAATATCGATTCTAATGAGTTCACAAAAAAGGGCTAGACTAAACCGCATCAAGCTTCTATTAAAGCATCGATACTGCCATCGCTGTATATCCACGTGCTGTACGCAGCGAGCTCAGACAAACAAGACGAAGCCGCTGAAAAGACAGCATTTTGTCAGATTTCGTTAAAAAGGAGACAATATTAAGTTGTACTGGCATGTACTTAATTGGTTCTCGTGGCCATTCGGTCATTTTCTGACCAAACTGTCCTCTTACCAAAAGTGGCTTCCTAGCCAATGGTTTCAGTGCAGGCGTCACTGTGGGTATGTGGTACTCTGGCCTTATACAACATCTGATCAGGGTTTATTTTCTATTTTTTTGTCTTTGTGTCTTTAGTCTCAAACCACCACCATCACCATCATCGTCATCATTATTATCATCACTACCTTTCAACGCCATAAGGGGAGCCGCGCTGGTGTAATGGTTACCACACTGCGCTAGCAATAGGGTGATCCAGGTTCGAGCCCTGGCGAAGGAGTGTCGTCGACCTGGACTTGGGATTGGAATAATTCGAGCCCTGGCGAGGACATTTGAGTGAGTGTAGTCGACCAAGAACTGGAATAACCTGAACGGCTCCTGAGCCGACCAACTCTAAAGGGTACCTCCGAAATCGTCGAGTATCTGCTTGAATGGCGAGAAGACACCTGTCATTGTACAGGTAAAAAAAAGGGATACGCACGCAAAATCAGTCTCAGGTTAGACATATTAACCGGAGATTTCGTCTCGAGTAATAGCGGGCGTTCGAAAAAAAACGCCGTCAGGAACATTATCATAATCATCATCATCAAATTCCGTGTAACTCTTTATGTTTCATAGAACAACCACTTTTGTTGGTCCCATTGCAGGAAGTATGCACCAAACATTCACGTGCCTTTGAAGTGGTGGTTCTGTAGCAATTGGTTTTGCATGGCGGGGTTGCCAGCTTAAGGAACAGGGGCGTTCAAAAAATCCATGCCAAATCCTCTAGTTTTTTTCATCTACCTCTGTTACGCTGGGTATTCCAGGACAAGGATTGCCGTGTAGTGCTATCAGTAGGTTTCCTTAATGTGTGTCCTATCTATGGCCAGCGTCTTCTTACCCCTAAACAGCTCTTTTGACAGTTTCCTAGCTTCCTTATTGTAGCTATAATATCCACACTTTCTCACGCTTCACTATACTTGTTTATTCAGCTCCTATAGTTCCCGGTCCACAACGGGCTGATCACCCGTTTGCCAGTCACTTCGATTACGGAAACAACAGCAAATGGGTTGATTTGCCGTTGCCCTAAAGACGCCACTAGGCGTGATGGGAAACAATGGCAAAGAAAACCTATCTGATGTTGCCCTAAGACGCCACTAGGCGTAATGGCCACTGACTGCTTTGGCGGTCGGTGGCTATGGACGGAAGAAGAAGAAAGAAGAAGATAGTTCCCGGAGGTTTGGTTTGGTTTCAAGGACTATCTTCATTGCACACGGACAACTCGGTTTGGTTTTAAGGACTATCTTCTGGGGAGCCGCGTTGGTGTAATGGTTATCACAATGCGCTGGCTATCAGGTGTTCAAGGTTCAAGCTCGGGCGTGTGCATTTGAAAAAGTGTCATCGACTGGGATTTTGACTGAATAACCTGAACGGCTCCTGAGATAAACCTTCTGTGGATGGGAAGGCGCGAAGCTCCTGACCGGGTTGGAAGGAAAGTCCACAGGCTTCACAATAACATGTCATTGGGCCGAAGGGCTGAAAGCCCAAGTGCCGCTGGTTAAGGGGGAAAAAAGGACTATCTTCTTTGCACACGGACAACTCCATCAGTGCTCAGTTCTCATCCCTTAGATCACACAAGGACTTTCTCAGCACAGTGCACGAACTCTGTAGCACCGGTGAGAATCACAATGTGTGTACAGGTATATAGGAATCATATATTCTATAACCCAACGGGCTGATCACCCGTTTGCCAGTCACTTTGATTACGGAAACAACGACAAACGGATTGATTTGTCGTTGCCCTAAAGACGCCATTAGGCGTGATGGGAACAACGGCAAAGAAAATCCATTCGCTGTTGCCCTTAAGACGCCACTAGGCGTAATGGCCACTGACTGCTTTGCCGGTCGTTGGCTAAGGACGGAAGAAGAATATTCTATAAATATCTTTGTGGTGGATAGGTTCCAAATTTTTTAATTGGGCCAAGGCAGCGGCCTCATGGCCTACTCTTAACGATTTCCAACTGCCGTGGGATTTTTAACGTGCGCAACTTGCACACGGGACCTCCTATTTTTTCGCCCTGATCCGAAAAAGCTAGGCACCTGATCTCACTACCCAGGAGACCGGGGGGAAGAGGGGGGGGGGGGGAAGAAGATATGACATCATTAGGACCACTGATTACTGAAAAAAAAACTTCCATAAATTATATTCCCTCTACTGGGAATCGAACCCTGTTCCTCTAGAATTCGAGGCAGACGCCAAACCTCTTTACGACTGCGATCCCGGAGGTAAAGAACAGAAATACTGCTACTTCAGGCATGTGGTAGAAGGCCACTAATACGAGCTTTTGCACACGGTCGACGACTTCGTCAGGTCAAACAAGCTCTCCCAGAAGCACAAGCACGTGCTGCTACAGGTTTCCTGCAAGGGATCTAGCTGCGGTGGTTGCATCATGCTCCATAAGGAGCGACAAAAGCATTTATTATTATTATTATTATTATTGTTATTATTAGTAGTAGTATTATTGTAATTGTTGTTATGATTTTATTAGCACAACATGAAAATAATTAATCTAAAAAACTGATCAAAACAAAATTCCAGACAAAAAAATATGTAAAAGATAGCAGATACGGCCGTGGGGCAGTGAAGTGTTAGAGACTTCGTATTAGGTCCTGCATCGAGAGGTGGGGTGACCAGTTTCCTTCCTCGGTAACTTTTCCGTTCTTAACTCAAGTACAAAGGTACCCATTTACAGCTGGGTAGACTGAAGCGTATCGATATCGGGAGTCGAACCCCGGTACCTTTGCCGCGAGAGACCAGCGCTCTAACCACTCTGCCAGACGGACGCTCAAATAATATGTACAATCTACAACAGTAGTGGGGAAACACCAAAAGACGGATGTTTACTAATCTAACATTTCCTCAGCATAACAAGACGGCAATAAAATGTTACATAAATTAAAAAATTAAAAAAAACGTAACAAACATTTAGTCTCTAAGGGTCGCTAAAGTTAATAACAACACCTAATTCTGTAGTCACATGACTTATATTATTTATTACTTTAGTTGCTTCGTAATATTACTTTTATGTTGTTGCTCCTTTCCTTGTTGTTTGTTTTTTTCTTTATACGTTTTTTCTTCTTTGTGTCTGTGTAACTCGTGTATGTTTGGGTTATTTACTTTGTACTGATCTATTTTATGGTTGAAGAAGGATTTGCCTAAAACGTCCGGCCCCTGACTTTTAGTTTATTGTTCAAAGATGTAATGCGTTAACACCATTTTGCTCAGTTTGAATCTGTCTGCTCAGATTAGATTAATTAGATCTTCTGATCGACTATAACGGGTCTTCAGCTTCTTCTATTTTTTTGTCTTGAAAGTCCACGCTGATAGGTTCTTTCGTGTGCACCTCTTGATGTAATTTTTTCCCTCTTACACGTTCCACTTCAACTTTTCCATCCATTATGGTTCGTAACATTTTTTTTTAATAGGGCCTAAATATTTCACATGCTTTTGATTTCAGTCATTATTTCACTTTTTATTCCTGACCTTCAGGTGATCTAACTCATTATATCTCTTGAATGCATTGAAGGATATCTGGAGTCATAGTTATATGATTGTACTTAAACGGGCAAGACACTCTGGAATTGCAACGTAAATGTGACAGATGAACTCAGCTGACCCTGAATTGTTGTATGATATGGTACGACCCTTTGTAACGACCCTTCGGATAACATCAGTGCCCCCGAATATTGTGGTAACTTTTCGTCAAAAGGGATTTTTTTTCCACCTGGACTCATTAGCATGCAACCTTTCCACGCAGATTGTCAACACGTTTGCTGATTAATATGTGGACAGTTTATCTACCATACATTCTGGTCATCGCATTGATTTAAGGAGAGGTTAAATCACGCCCACGGATATCTCTTGAGCAATCAAATGCAGTTATTTTCATTAACTTGGCCCAGTGGGGGCGATGCCAGAATCAAACAGAAAGTAGCGGCACACGATCAAACAGGCACTGAGGGATCTCTGGAAAGACTAGCGGCGCTATCAAAGGCAGTAGTGGTCCCTGAAACGAGCGACGCAAGTTTCTTGCTGGTACTTCGCATCTCGGTGTTAACCACAGAACCGATCGCAGTGGACGCGAAAGGGAAAGCCGACGCGGACCCAGCGATTGGAGATACGGAAGACCCGGGGCGGCATCTCTCTTTAGTCTGGCAGTCACATCCCCTAAAGTCTCCTGAGATCTAAAAAGGTGTCAAATTCTAACATGTCCCCCCAATCTTGCATTCCAGTTAGATATATACAGACCACGAAGAAAGCCATTTTATCATTCGGTCGCCAGAGATTTAAGATTCACTAGCTATAGTAGAAATTCTGCTAGATTTCCATCTGAATTGGTGGCTACATTGGAGTGATTTCTTTTTCTGTGCACGGTATAATATATTTGTTAAAGTGATCAGTGGTCTAGTGCTTTCATTTTATTTCACTGGATTTTGTGTTTATTTAAATCTATTAAATTAAACTCATCCCAAAAGTTCCAGTGGTAAATTTAATGATATATCTATTATAATATTTCCCAAAATAATAGATGCTTAAATGTTAAAGTAACTTTTAAAGTCGCGAAGGAATTTATAATTAATAAATTTAGTTAAGTCCTATATATATAGATGTGTATTTTAACCATTAGACTCGTGACGTGTTTTCTTAAATGCATCATTAAATACGCGAGTGTATATAATAGTCTTAACGGTAAATTTATCGCACGTTAGAATATTATTTGATTTTTGAGGTATGATTCTGTTGTCATGGGTTTTCTATCTTTTTCTATAGAATGATCACCTTTGCAATCCCAGCAATAAAGAAATCATACAGAGTCTTCCAGACTCGGTTCTTAAACTTTCAGACATATTGATGAAACATTTTAAATTTAATCTTGTGGCGGTCCGATGCGGCCTAGCTATCATAATTACATGAAAGAAAGCCTACCCAAGAACATTTAAATAAACCATCAAATTAAATTACAATCTGTAAGATAAACTGGAAGATGAACAGTTGCCAGTAGCGATATTTTACTTACTGCTCTACTGTGAGATAGTATCTATTTACCTGAACTGTGACTGAGCCTACTTTTTCCTCACTGGATTTAAAACCTACCGGTCAGTTGCTATCATCACGCCTTGAAGGAATTTTACCTCCAGCAGCGAAATTAAAGAGACCACTCCATCCTCACCCCTGTATTGAATTGTGTCAGTGCCATCACATAAACTCCTTTTTATATAATAAAACACAAGAACTCTTAGGCTTCAAGTCCGGCGATAAGTGGGAATATTTGCTATCAGCTAACCTCGCTACACCTGGGGCGGGACATTGAAGTACCAGACACTTTCATATGTCAAGAGTGTAATTGCTGTTTATATAATTCTATGGATTGTCTGATGCTACAATCGGTAAGTGTGTTTGGGTATATGAGTGTGGGCCCTCCCGCGCGTGCATGAATGACAGGAGATTTAATTTTTGCAAACCATTTGTTAACTTGCCTACCGGGTAATACATTTTCTGTATACCCTGCATTGTTCCTTTAAGTGGGATATTTTGTTAACTCTGTTTAACCCCCCCCCCATGCCCCCCTCCCTTTTCGTTTTCTTAGTAAAGGGAAGAACAATTGGGAATAACAGGATTTGTGTCTACCACCCATACCTAATATTGTAACACCTCTTTCAGAGTAATTAAATCCACTGTTGGGTTACATTACCTATGTTCCTGATAACTATCTATCTTTGGACTGGGTTTATCTTTGTCTAATAAGCGGGAAGGGCTTAGTCGATACCAATCTTCTTCACCCCCTCCCCACCTTGTTATTTGTATTTTCTGTACTTATGATATTTTTTCTGTAACACATGATTATCGTTGTGATTGATTTAAATTTTAATAAACAGCATAAACTTATTTAGTACTGTGTTGGAATACCCAAAGCCCAAATTTCCCCTATCCGTTTAATATAGTTTGTATTCACGTGCGTCTGTGTGTTTGAAGCACCAAATCGGTGTGAGCGCAGGTGTGTTTCTGGAAACTGGCAAATAATTGTTTGACCAGGAGAGTTTGAAGAGAAGATTGAGAGGAACGATTTGTCGTAAATAAGTCTGTCCTTACTCTCCCCAGCACTCTGTGAAGCAACTATTTACTCTCTGACCTTTCCTATCACTGAGCTTTCACCATCATTCTCCACTCTAAACAGGACCACTATTTCTAAGACTCTTTCTCTCAAAATAAATTTTCGACAGTAAACTATTGTCTTTATGATAAATTATGAATCGCACACCAGTAATTATGCTATAACTTTATGATTAATGACCCGAAAGGAAAAAAATCTTTTTCAGATTTGAATAGCAAATTCAAATACATGTAATTATGGCAGCGGGAAATCATTCCCTTTGGTAATTGACGAGGAGGTCATGATTTTGTCGGGAAAATCGCAGAACAGCATTGGAATCCCTCGTAAGTTACAAGTCGAAAGTGAACTCAGGCGCGGACCTTCGAGAGGGAAAGGGTTAGATCTAGATTGGGTAAATACATCTCCCTTCTCCTGCTACCATCTAGGACTGTGCAGTTAACTACTTGACTTGCCCCTGTGCCAACCCTACCACTAGTTAACTAGTTCTCTTCTCCATTTCTGGGAACTATATAATTTTTATATCTAACATCCATCTCGCCAAAATGACCACCAGGTAAGCACAATGCTACAACATACAGATGTGAATGTGAACCTCTGTCTGTGAGGTTAATTACTCCTTCGTTGAATCTTGAAATCACCCACACACTTTCATTTATTTTACCTGTGGTGAAACATGTTAAGAAACCAGCATTGCACACTAAGCTTGGAGGAGTCACTTGAGACCCAGACGTAACTCTGGCTTTTACCTGGTTGCCTGCGTGTGGGGGATTTTACTGTAGGCCCATGATAGGCAGGGAGAGCGGAAAAAATGCTCTGTGTAGGACGTGACAATTTCTTGGTAGAGCCCAGAACCAGAGCACAGTATTTTAGCTATGCCTATTTGGAGAGCCCCCTTGGGTGGCGGAGAATGCACAGTATGCCATGCACTTCTTCCTTCTAGCTTTGGACCAGATGTGATTGTCCGTTGCATGCAAACCAAATTGGAGAAACTAGATCTGACGACTTCAACTCAACATGTTTCCGAATGGTAGAAAAGTCACAGGAAAAGCCTAGATCTACAGTGTAGATAATACCAAGGAGTCTTCAACTTGATAATGGCTGAAAAAAGGGCGAGAAACTCAGCAGCCCCAGTTAAATAACACCACCAATAATATCTCTTGTCATTCCTAGTTTTCAATGTCTTCCTAATTGGTTTTCTCTTTCCATGAGAAGCTCTGTATTCTTCTATGTATCCACAATTCAAAGGCCTCAATTCTTTCTTCCTACCGCTTTGTTCACTGTCCATGTCTTTACACCATACAGTAATTAAGAGTATATATAAAACTTGATGACTGATTTTTAAATGTGTGATTCATTTGTATGGAAGTATCTGTTCTATGTTGTTGAATCTATACTGAACTTTAAATTACAGCGCTTTCGAAACACCAGGAGTAGTAAACGTAACAATATATATCTACTTTAATATGAATACAAATCGTTCATTGTGAAAATAGTTAGTATTCTAAGTTTTTAATGCACATAACAATTTATAAAGTTGTCCCTAATTTAATAGAATCTTCAGTAAAAGAATGATGCCATTAAAAAAAAAGTTACTCCTGAGAGAATCGAACTCTCTTCCCTTGAATTACGAAGACAACCAGCTGTACATTGCCTTATCGAGAGCGTGACGTTATAGTAGAGTTTCAGTCACAAAAGACTATTCACAGTCGTCTCCTGGGAAAACTGTAAATTATTTCGTTTCCACCCCCCTGCCCCACGAATATCACTCTAGCGGATGCCCGTTCTCAGATTTCAAGCAGCGAATAATAAAACTGAAAAAAAGAAAAAATCGATGCACAAACATGATCCTGATTGGTCAAGTCTGGAATATTTTCAGAATAGTCACAAAGAGTCATTGATGACGCCTGATGGTATATGGATCATAGAGATTTATAGCAAAATGTGCAAGCAAAAGTGTCGTTTCAAAAATATTCAATTGCAATAAAAAATGATTACTGAATATAATTACTTACTTAGTCGTTCATATTCTACCCTGTGGCGTAGAAGTTTGCAAAGAAAAGTGCCATACTGTCATTTCGGCCTTCTTTTTCCTGGCCTGGTTTCAATCCAGTCCTCGGTCTTTCAGAGATTGTCTAATGTTGCCTCCCAGCAGACTCTGGGTCGTCCTGGAGGTCTGGATCTCTGGCTGTTAGTTCCCCATACTTGTCGTGAAATTCCAATCTTCTCACATTCTGCAGCCATGGTCAAACCATCGTAGTTGGGACTGTTCTACTTGAATCTACAGGGGCTAGGTTTTGGGCCCTTGCCGTATTGTCTGGTTGCGGACCATGTCATTACTTCAACCTCCTTCCTCAGATACCTAATTTCTGAGGTTTGGAGCTGGCGTTTGTATTACCAAATATAATGGGAAAAATTGAATATCTTTATCACTGGAAGAAAAAGCGTTCGTCATTGTTATATGCATCCAGTCATTACATACGGGAGTGAGTCACGGAAGATTAGCAAACAAGCAAGAAGATCCCTGTCACTGTGATGGGGCTTCATGGAAGGCTGTTAAGAAATACCATGGACAGCTCACAGCAGAAAAGAGGATGCCTTGAAAGAAACCAGTGAGCAATGGAAGCGTATTACACATGGTACAAAGAAGCTATCCACTTTCCTTGGACATGGTATCTGATGAGGAAATATAGACTTTATTGTGACTGCAGGAAAAAGTGTTGGCGGCGGAGGTAGAGGACGATAAACAGGAAGGATCCTGGGCAGTTTCAGACAACAACACTGGAGGTAGGAGAGCCATGAACGCTTAGTACAGGGGTCGGCAACCAAGGATTTTTTTGGATCTACTTTAGGAGCATTGAGCTCTCTAAAGATCTACTTTGATAAAATCATGTGTTTTCAGATTTCAGAATATCTGGATTTTGGAATAGTTCTAGCCTATACGTAACTTTTTTTCTTTGCTGCACAATCTGCTTCCTGTAATCCCATCAGCCGAATTGTAGAAAACTAAAACTAAATATTTCACCGAATATTAACTTGACTTCAAAGAAAAGATCGAATTTTGTCTTTTACAGTTCACGATTAAAGTGATTTCTAGTCAGCTAACTTGTGGGTTTTCACTGGGAACACTGTAAAAATGCCTTTAAACCTAGGAACACCGAGCTTTTCAGTGTCAGTGTGAGAAGGCTAGTCCGAAGTGTACCTAGCTTAAATTCTTTTTTCCCTTCGGTCACACAGAGATCTACCAAATGACGACTTGGGAGCTACAGGTAGATCGAGATCAACCGGTTGCCGACCCCTGCCCTAGTACCTACGCCAGCTGGCATGCTACTTGAAGAAGGAGAAGACGATGATGGTGACGATGATTATGATGATGTTGATGATGATGATGACGATGTTGATGATGATGATGGTGATTATGATGATGATGATGATGAATGAAGAGAGCACTAGAATGGTGTACTGAACAAATCTTTTGTACGGAACTGAATCTTGGACATCAAGTAATTTAAAAAATAACAATAAGTGAAGGCAAAGAAAAAGGCCACAATCATCATCATCAAAACTTTCCTGTTTGCTCCTAATAGATCATGGAACCACCAGTGCAGCTGGTCGTGTTAGAGAACACCTACACAGTAGAAATTGGTGTGCTCTTGCAACAATGGCTTCTGTCACAATTTGTTTTACATGATGAGGTTGCCAACGCAATGCAGAACCTCATTTTAGGCTCTAGTTCTGACACGCCTGAGGAGGTAGTAGGCCTTTTCTTCATTCATCCTGACAGACACCCCCCACGGGAACTTAGAAGGGACAACAACGTTGTACTTTCACAGAATTCTATGAGTCCTACATATAGGCAAACGTCCAACTCCATAACCCTCAATACGCTCATGAAAACAATGAAGTAAAGTCAAAGCAATAATTGACTGATTATTGTATTGTCATCGGGAATACACAACTTTGATCAAGTTTCAGAGCTATAGCTCATCTGGAAGTGATTGAAAAATCGATTGCAAGATTTGAAAGTGACTTGAAAGTGACATAGAAGCAAAGTTAAATAAAAGCGTGTAAAAAGGAAACATGACAATATATTTAAGGCAAAAAAATATATAGTTATTAGACCGATAATAAAGCATTGTGACGTAAAGTGAAAATAATGGAAGACATCGACAAAAGATCACTGCCATTTAGACATTGGTTACGTTTGGTTTGATTTTAACGACTCTGTTCATTGCACACGGAAAACCCCATCAGTGCTCCGATCTCCTCCCTTAGACCCCACATGGAGGATCTCAGTACAGTGCATGAACTCCGTAGCACCGGCGAAAATATACAGGAATCACACATTCTATAAATATTTTTGTGGTGGGTAGGTTTCTAATTTTTAAATTTTGCCAGGGCATCGGCTTTATGGCCTACTCTTTACGATTTCCAACTGCCGTGCGATTATTAACGTGCGCAACTTGCACACGGCATCTCCTATTTTTTCGCCACTATCCGAGAAGTTTAGGCATCCGATTTCACTACCCAGGAGACCAGGGGGGGGGGGGGGGGGAAAGACGACATCATTAGGACCACTGGTTCTGAAAAAAAATATGTCCATAAATTATATTCACTCAACTGGGAATCGAACCCAGTACCTCTAGAATTCAAGGCGGACGCCATACCTCTTAGCCACTCGGACCCCACTATTTGACATTACGACATGGAAAGAAGTCAAGAACAGAGGTCATGGAAATTATGAGGAGCTAAGATATGTACAGTCTTCTCTGGTCGATCTTTGTTTCCTTGTTAGAAAAGCTTCATACATGATTTATTCGGCTAAATGGTTATTCGGCTAAATGGTTATTCGGCTAAATGGTTGTTCGGCTAAATGGTTATTCGGTTAAATGGTTATTCGACTAAATGGTTATTCGGCTAAATGGTTATTCGGTTAAATGATTATTCAGAACTTACATGTTTGTGTTTTTTTCCAATTAAAATAAGGGAAACGGAGAAAGATCGGAAAATACTGAGCGAACCTTTTGTACCCGAACTAACCTGAATTGCGTAGATTAACATCGAATTGTTTATATGGTTTATTCATGTACCAAACAAAATCCAAGCGTAAATAAGCTAGAAAATACATACGTTTCGTAAATCTATTTAATTAAAAGAATTTTATTAATAAAAATAATTTTCAAAATTTTCCCGGTTCCGTCCATTTTTTCCCGGGACTCGACCAACCATAAAAATTTTCAAAAATTCCCGGGAACTTCATCCCGGGAATTCTCGAACCAGAAACCCTTCAGAGAGATATGATGTCACGTGCCATTTCTTGCAGTACATAATGCTGAGGTTGTAGCCCGTATCAAGCAAGCAATACCTGTATAGCTCTAATACCTGTAACAGTTGGATGAGAAAATCAGTAAGGGAGCTATTGTGATAAATGTATTATGAGTCCATAGTGTTACTGAAGTTTCCGAGTCTTAAAAAATTTTGCCGGATGAAGTAGCCGAGGACCATGCCCAGCCCTCCTTAGTTGCCTTCTACCATTGCTTGGTAGGTTACAACAAGGGTTCTCAATTTTTGTTGTTGTTGTTGTTGCTCATGTCCCTCTTCTGAGCTTCCTCATTTATCTATGTGACCTTCCTCATAGCCGCTGTTAGCTGGAAAAGGTACTTGATCATCTTACTGTCTTACTGAGGCTCCCTAGTAACAATCATGGCATGGCCCCCAGTAGAGCCTTATAGCCAACGTTAAGAACCACTGGGTTACAGTATTACTTTGTTTTTGCTTCCCTTTCGGGCCCCGATGACTGTAGCGATGTCTAAGACACACAATGAGGACACCTGTTGACATCATTACAAGCCAGTCCTTCTTCATGAAACCCTAGGTTAAGAGACGTAGATGTAGTCTGAAAACACCAGGTCGCGACATTTTTCAGTCTACCCAGCTGTAAATGGATGCCTGGTTTTGCTCGTGAGTTAGGGAAAGTAAAGGCAGCGAGGAAGGGAACACATCACCACATCTTGTAAAGCTGAGACCTTGTATAGATGAAGTCTCTAACACTTCACTCCCATACAGTGATGACTATCTTTACATTTATATATCATGTATACTTGATCCGACATTCCGATAGGAAGATACTGTCTTCTGTGTAGCCCAGGTTCAGAAATATTTTTTTGTGTGTTGAATCGCAACATTACTAATTTATTGCTAATTCACGATGCACTCCTCGGGATTGTACTAATATTATTACTACAGCATTGTGTGTTACAACATTTGGAAATCTTCTCAGTACAGCACAAACACCAAATTAAGATCATATGAGAGTTGCATACTTTCTGTACTTTTGTGTGGCGCAGAGTGATGGAGAGTAACAGAAATGTCCAAATTATCCACATTCCACACAACCTGCCTAAGGAAAGTTCTTCGAATTTTTTGGCCGAATACCATCTCCAGTCAGGAACTGCTTACACGGTGCAGTCTAAAAGTCATGTGCATCATAACTGCAGGCAGACGCTGGAACTGGGTTGGCCATGTCTGTAGCAAAGTTGATTTTGCTGGGGAGGTTATGATGGTATCCTAAAAAGAATGAAAAGGTGTCTGCTATCACCGTGTGAGGTCAAGCAAATGTAGGCCTCTGACTCTATAAATGATGATGATGAATTATGTGCAGAGAACCTACAGCTACCTCCCTAGGTCTCACACGGTCAATCTTCTGGCTCTAGTGTATAGTGTATGGTGTACCTAGTGTCTGGGGGAGAAATGAATGATGGTACACAACAATCAAACACTTTAAGTTTCTATTAAAGAAGTTAATAACTAGCAGTTAAGTTTTTCTTTGAACAAATATTTACAATTTATTTTGCCTGTCCATTCATAGCTTGTGGACAGGTCTTTGAAAATAAGGACAAGATAGTTTACAGAAAAGAACAATTAAAAATGTTGGGACAATCTGCCCAATAACTAAAAGTTATTATGTATTTATAAATGTCCTTCCTGTATGAAATATTACAGAGTTCACTTTATTTATCTAACGGGAGAGTCACTGTATATGAGGGCTGTAGTTCATCCTACCCCCATAAAATTCCTGTGTAATATTTTGAAACACAAGAAAATGTCAGAGATGCCCCAGATGTTTAACTCTTCACCTGGGAGTCCTTGTTGTAAGATAATTCAATGGGTAGTTGCAGAAATTTCAAGTTCAACACTCGCCAAAGCTCCTACTGGATATTCGACAGCATATAAGTCTGGTTGGAGACTGGTTGGCGTTTATAAGCACTCAGCAGGTTTCCTGTCACCAGCCGGCAACAGGAACATAGACCCTCTGCAACAAAAGGACACCCTGGCCTTTTATCTCTGATCATTTATTCTAACACTTAATTCCCTACGTGGGTATGAGGTCAGCCTCGCGTGCCTTACAAATGCACTCGCCCCGAATCGTACAGGACTCCCACCTGGTTGTGACCACACCTCAAGTCCTTATAGTAGATACGCCACTGTACGTTCACATACTTTTCCTCCATACAATAATGTGGAGTAACCACATTTCCTTTGATAAGATATTATCTTCTTTTCTTTTCAATTATATTTGCTTCAGGCATGTAAACAGTGTTCATTGAACACAGAGGCTTACTAATCTATTTTAATACAATAATATGTCAACATAATTATAACAACATACATCAGTCAGATACCGTTTAATGTTGTGGTAAAGTGGGATGATATAAATATTTATAGGGGACTTAGTGTACTGACTGAGATCAGCTGTGAAGGTATCTGTATCTAATAAGTGTGGTGTATTACAGATGACCTTACTTGCTACCACATTTATACCTCAGTCAGAATTATTCTGGAATATTGTGATGACTACGTTGAATGTCTAGGGTTATGAAAATGATGAAGTGTAAGTCACAACAACAACAGACAGATAAACAATTTAATTTATTCCACAACACTTTACAACACTGTGACACTCACACACATAAAACACTCTATAAGACTATCTTAAATGAGTCAAGTGTTAAAGGTTAAAAATATATGTATTAATTCCTTTCAATAATAGATATCCTGATTCAACTACACAGTGAACCAGGAATCACAATCAAATGTAATTACAAGTTATAAGTACACAATTTATAGTTATGATCTTTGTATTGACATATTTTATTATTATTATCCCATGTGTGTAAGTTGTGAAGTGGTACTATGAGGTAATACTGGCTTGTTCAAGCTTGGTTGTTGTTTTTCATCATGACTTCAAGTTTTGCTTATGGTGGAAATAGTATTGGGAAAAGTTCACAGTTCCTGTCAATTGAAACAATTTATTGTCCCTCTTTCTTTAATATAATGTCAATTTTAGAGGGGGGTACATAAAATTGAGCTGCTCTGGCCACAGAATCTTATCTTCTGTGAGGGCGGCAGGAAACAGATTCCTCTGCTCGCTTGCTTCACCGTGTTCTTGAGACACATCACTAGTCGCTATCTGGACCAAGGGGTATGCTATCAGCCTCTGGATTCAGCAAAACTCAGACCAGGTGCTGCTTCAATAAGTTATGACCGCAGTCCCTGAAACAAGAAGGTTGTACCTCCTACTTCAGAACTAATTTATAATCTGTTTCCACACTGAACACAATACATAACAAACACTGAGTTCAGAGCGGTAGGCCAACTGCTAGCTTCATGTGAAACAATTTACACCAGTATTCTTCTCCTTAATGGTTACTACGCCTCTGCAATTCCAGCATTAGTTCCTTCTAGTCAATAAGATAGGTGTCAGTGTACTATTCGGTGATCCCATGCAGATATACTTCTCTCCAACAAGTTTTGTTCAGGTTGGAGCACTATCTAGGCTTTGCCTCATGTTTGCTACTGAACCACACACATATAC
Organism: Oreohelix idahoensis; assembly: GCA_024509875.1. NCBI lineage: Eukaryota > Metazoa > Mollusca > Gastropoda > Stylommatophora > Oreohelicidae > Oreohelix > Oreohelix idahoensis. The sequence goes on along the minus strand of JAMPIV010023161.1, from coordinate 951,642 downwards.
AGACATAAATTATCAATTCACATTCAATTTTCATCAAAAAGATATCAAATATGTCAATCTTACCACAATTCATGGAAATAATAAACAAATACGTTGACTGGCGATGAATTATGGCACAAATTCCGATCTGCCTCTATCCCAGGCTTTTATTTAGAAAAATAGGAGCTGGATCTCAACGCACTGTTTCTTAGTAAGTTTAATTTAAAATGTGGCACTGAACAGACGCTCCTAATTGACTATATCAGCGGGTCTAGCCAATAGGACCATGTTTACACAAGCTTTTTGAAAAAATTTACCCTTCCTACGTTTCCCCTAACAACCAAAAATAGTATTTGCAATCCGACTAATCATGTTTAGTGTAACCTCTTGATTTAGGATGTTGAAGATTACTTTGAAAGTTACCAATGAATTATTAAATATTATAACTGATGACTGGTCTTGGAGATTGAATAAATGGTGATGGGTGTTACTTTAATGGTCAAACTGTTCATGCGCCCACCAGAGCAGAACATAATTCTTATATCACGCGAATGTCGAAAATATCAAATTCTATAAGACTAACATACCACTGCTACACACGAGATACTGTTAGTGAATTCAATCTCTTTGTGGACATAGATTCCGCCACACAGGCTATTTATGGTCATGCGTTACTACTGTCACGACTACTGTTTTCCTACCGTGTTAAATGTTGCAGTGAGTGTGCGTGGGTACATTCACACACTACAGGTACACACATCAGAGGCATGGAAGGGTGTAACGGCAGGTTAAAGTCAATGACGGTTTATTACACCACAACACGTTACGTTAATATAGAATACACAGTCATAGTCGAATTACAGTTTACAGCAATACAATATAAGTCATGATAATAAAGTACTCCTCACTTCTCCACTTCTCAGAATCATTAGCGCTATACAACATCAATGGCCTCTCAAATCTGCGCTATAGTATCAATATGGATCCTCTCAGCAACGGACATCATCGCCGTGCTAATAGCATAAATTCTCAGCAACGGACATCCTCGCCGTACTAACATAATAATTGCCTCCTCAAATATAATGGATCTGGTTAGCAAACGGACATCATCCTCGCCGTGCTAACATAAATAATAATGGCCTCCTCAAATATAATGGATCCGGTTAGCAAACGGACATCATCCTCGCCGTGCTAACATAAATAATAATGGCCTCCTCAAATATAATGGATCCGGTTAGCAAACGGACATCATCCTCGCCGTGCTAACAACCTAAATACTCAGCAACGGACATCCTCGCCGTGCTACAATAATAATGTGGCCTCCTCACAGATAGCAAACGGACATCATCGCCGTGTTACTGCATAAATAGCATCCTCAAGATACTTATGGATCCTTACCTCAAAAAACCCACACAATCCTGCACACTCGGCAGTTTGCAATAATCTCACAATCAACATGTCTTCACATATTTAAAATTATCCTCTCTAAGGAAATAATGGCCTACACAAATAATGGCCTCTTATCTTCAGCACTGTACAGGCTTACCATCGAAAACACACACTGTGGGGCCGACCTTCTCCAGTCGATGCCCAAAAACTCACTCACCCACGGGAATACACTTCTCCCCCTAAAACAGATACGAGACCCGGCTGTTCAAAAACACCGCTCAGTCTCACTACTTGCACGGGCTAGCCACAAACAGCTAAAACCCCGTAGCTCACAACAGTTCGGAGTGAATACACCTTCACAATTGAACTGACTAGCGTTCACACGCTTTCTAACTTGACTTCTCGCACATACGAGGGAATTCCCCTCTTACAATTTAACCTAACATCATAGCTAATCAAGGAATGTAACTCTTATCTAATCTGCTCACCTAACAATTTCCGGATCACTTCCCTTCCATTAAAATTACTGGCAACATTTAGCCTTACATATCATTCCCTCCAATCAAATCGGATTTAACATGGTGGCCTATTTCCCGTAAAATGGCGGTTTCAAAACATGCCACTGTACGATTATGATTTGGTGCTGTCAGACATCCTCACTATTTTCTATTGGCTATAATTTGTTAATTCCTAGACTATTTCATAACCCTCCACTCCCAAAGGAGCATAGGCCTTCAACAAACACATGCCAAGTCCTCCTGTCACGTGCCATCTTCTCAAGTTCTTTCCATGTTCTCCTCATCATTTTCACCTCTGTTTCCAACTCTCTTCTCCACGTACTTCTTGGTCTTCCTCTGCCTCTCTTGCCCTGGGGGTTCCAGAACAAGGACTGCCTTGTAATGCTATCAACAGGTTTCCTCAGTGTGTGTCCTATCCATCGCCATCGTCTTCTTCTCATCTCTTGTTCCACTGGCACTTGTCCAGTTCTTGTCATCAGTTCCACATTGGTAACCTTGTCATACCATTTTAATCCCTCTATTCTACGCAAGCACCCATTTATGAAAGTCTGTAGCTTTTTGGTTGTTGTCTTTGTTGTTCTCCATGTCTCCGAGCCATACAATAGGACTGACTTCACATTTGAGTTGAAGATTCTTATTTTCGTGTTGGATCCTATTTCTCTTGATCTCCATATATTTCCCAATGCAATGAAAGCTCCTCTTGCCTTTTGTATTCTTATTTTGATATCGCTGTCTGTCCCTCCAACTTTGTCTATATTACTACCAAGATATGTGTATGATTCTACATCTTGTATTGGTGTTTCTTCAAGTTCAACCCTGTTTTCATTACCTGCATTTATTCGCATTATTTTTGTCTTTTCCCTGTGTATTTTCAGACCCAATTGCTGTGACCTCTCATCGAGTGTTTTAAATTTGTCCTGCATCTGATTACGGTTATGGGACAGGAGAGCCAAGTCATCAGCAAAATCCAGATCATCCAACTGCTTAGTCAGAGTCCACTGGATTCCATTTCTGTTGTGTGTTGTCGATGATTTGCGTAACACCTAACATATTCTTTGTTAGCAAGTCCTAAGGAACCCAAATATATAAATTTAATGGAGCTAAGTGGCTGCGTTCAAAATATGTATTTTCTAGGATAGTCGTGTATTTTTTATTTTTTTCTATTTAGAACCGCCACCTGTCCTGCCTTTTCGACTGTTCTGTCAGATTAATGTCAGGATTTCAGACATAAAACAGTAGAATGTCATGTTTCCTAATGATAAGGGTGGATTTGAGCTGAAGTGGTAACTTGCCACCCTTATCGACACCTGGTATTAAAGTGTAAGATGTAGGTGTCTTCTCTGATTTAGGATGTTGCTGTGTATGTGGTAGTGGAACAGTTCACAGGGTTATCACACAGGCAACATGACGTGTAGAGTCATAGAAAGGGTAACTTCGTTGTATAAGTTTCTTCCATTTATTGCACGCCACAAAACAGTCATGATACTTATGACATCAACATAGTTAACGAGTTCAGCAAGATGATATGGCACATTGAAAACAATTTCTGTAGTCAGCAATGACAGCTGTTGTATATATGCGTCATAAGACATCACAGTTCAATAGATTCAGAAATTCATAAATCATAGAGTTCTAGTTCGTGAAGCTGTATAAATAATAATAATTTCTGCAACAGTGTCAACTGCAGGTTTTCACTGTTCATAGACCATAATAATAATATTCCCTTCCTTATGCTAGCAGATCAGATGTATACAATAAGTCCGTTTACTGTCTGCACGTGAATAGCATACATGGGCTACAGGTCAGCTCGACCTTTATAATGTTCCTAAGTCTAACCATCTGACTTGGACGTGATCTCTGATATAACGAATCCTGGAACACAGACAATAGTCTTGTTGGTCTAGAGCGACCCATATATATTTAACTAGTTCAGGTATACAGATACCGGTGACTTAATCCTAGTCAAAGTACCTCTCCATTTTGCATCACACAGGCGAGCAAATAGGCGACAAAATGACGAACCTCTAGATGATAGCATAAAGTTCGATACAAGAGGAATTACCTTATTTCGGAAAATCAACCATGAACATATGCCTCCAGGCAGGCGTGAATAATACTGGGAAATAGTCTAGTTAGCTAACTAACTCACAAAGACACTGTATTTCCCTCAGAGAATCACAAGACGCAGTTGCGTCTGCTCGCTTCTTAAACCATTTCTCAACTGCCGAACTGGGCGGAACACACAGAACGAACTCCCAGCTTTTGACATGCGCAGAACGACAATCTCTGAGTTGCCGTTCACAATAAGACGATTCTAAGAACATTCGAGATAAAAGTCTTACACAGTCGCGCCTTTTATGGTCATGAAAAGAAGCGTTAAGAAAGGTTTCAGACATCTACCATAGTTGACTGGTACTACCAAATAAGGAGATGTGGTCACGCTTCGTTCAAGAAATTATAGACCGAACGTGTCTCTATACAAGAGAAGGCAAACTCCTAAAAAATTGTAGTTTCGATAACTCGGATTATGTCCCTTTGACCATAGAAAACATAATACACACTTCAGTCAAAAAAATGATCATACATATGAAAAATGTTTATACAAACGAAAAATAATAATGATCCGTGCGTAACATTACCGCACCCTCCCGGGAAAAAAAAAATGAAACATTTTTTTTTTTAAATCCTGGAGCCGGAAAAAATCTAGGCTCCTAACGCACGTATGATGCGTGGATATATACCTAACAAATTAGCTCAACGCATGGAGCGACACTGAGATCATATCTCAGATCCTTAGAGAAAAAATTTATCTAAGTATACGCTGATATATTCCAGGAAGGTGCCACCAACACACGCCACAATGATGGCAACAACATAATGACAATCAAATTATTCTCATACCAATATATGAAATTAAATATATTATGTGTTATCATACAATGTGTTGCAAATAGCGGTGTAATTTACTAATATACCGCACTATATTATTACATTATATAAAGTAACAGTAATTAATAAGTAATACATGTGTTGATCTTCGGTGACATAAAACATTCAATAGAAGAAGATGTGGACATCATCCGCTCCCAATGTAGGACAGGACTTGATATCCTCAAAGTTCCACAATGGACATAAACTCGCAGACTTCAATGATGTGCTGCGAAAATATCAATAACACAAATCTTAAAGACAACTGGTAAATTTCTTAATACAATCCTGAAAATAATTTATTTAAATGTGGCCGAGTGATCTTTTGGCCCGTATATCACTAACTAAGCCTTCTTAGATAATTACATGGTACAATGTTATAAATTTCCCTCCAAAAAAAAAGTGAGACAAAATCTACTAACATGTCATTATAACATTGGACTGTATATCAGGAAATATATATATATGACAGAAGAATCATGTGGAATCGTGTGGACATCTGGACAGAATGTCTGCCATTACATTATCCGAACCACGGATAGCTCGAACCGAGAAATGAAATGGTTGAAGAGCTATGGCATAACGAGTGGACCTCGAGCTCTTCAAGTTTTTGCTCTGAATAGCAGTAAGCGCTTTCTGGTCGGTTTCCACAATGAAATGTGCGCCTAGAAGAAATCTTTGTAACTTCAGAATAGACCATACCATAGCCAATAACTCACGGTCTAAAACCGAGTAATTCTTTTCTGCAGCGTTTAATTTCCTAGAGATATACATCACCGGATGCAAAGTATCAGAATACTCCTGCATTAGTGCTGCCCCAATCCCTGTTGACGAGGCGTCACTTCGAAGAACAAAAGTCTTCTCAATAGTAGGTAACTTAAGAATAGGTGGAGATGAAAATAGGGCTTTAACCTGGTCCAATGAGGATTGACATTCTTTAGACCAGCGGATCAGATTAGGCGACCCTTTCTTCAATAAAGTAGAAAGCGGTGCCATAATGGAGGACAGATTCGGAATGAATCGTCCGTAGAATTGAATCAAACCTAATAGACTCCTTACTTGTTTCTTCGTCTTAGGGACCGAAATGTTAAGTATTTTTGAAACATTGTGGTCCTCTGTCTTTAAAAGACCATGACCAACCCGATGACCTAGGAAAGAAATCTCGCTAAATCCTATAAAGGCTTTAGAGGGTTTTGCAGTCAAGTTATACTCGCGAAGAGTAGACAGTAATTCGTATAAACCCAAATAGTGATCTTCCCAAGAATCACTGAATAGACAGATATCATCTAGGTATGCTATGACATCTGTACGATATGCGAGAATTCGCCGCATCATGCGTACGAATGTAGCAGGGGCGTTCATAAGACCAAAAGGCATGAAATTCCATTGGAATAAACCCCTAGGTGTAGAAAAAGCTGTAAAAGGTTTGGCACGTTCAGTTAGCGGGACTTGCCAATAACCTTTAGACAAATCTAGTTTGGTAAAGAATCTAGAATTAGAAAGTTTATTGAGTAGCTCTTCTAATGAAGGCATAGGTTCAGCATCGAACTTCGTAACTTGGTTCAATTTGCGATAATCTACGCAAATGCGAATGTTATTATCCTTCTTTCGAACAATAACCATAGACGAAGAGTATGCTGAAGTGGATGGTTCAATGATTTCCAAACGTATCATTTCATCCAATTCTTTTTCGACTTGAGACTGGAAATGGATAGGTATTGGATATGGTCTGACTCTGATAGGATTGTGATCAGTTAGCACAATGTCATGTTCTATGACATGTGTGTGTCCCGGGATGTCTGTAAGAACATCCTGAAATGTTTGCAACATCGAAGAAACTTGTCGATGTTCCTCAGCGGAAAGATTTGGAGAAACGGTCACGTTTTTCCAAGATTCCGTAGAATAAAGTGGGACCATAGAAAGAGGAAGATTGACATCAGAAAAAGTAGTTTCCTCATCCTGTATAACTGACAGAGATGAGTACTGACCATGAGTTGCTTGTGAATTGTCCGTAGCCTGGAAAATAGGCTGCAAATAGTCAGGTCTTTCATAAAATTCTGTGAGCATATTTATGTGGAAAGTTTTATGCTTTCCATCAATATCGACAACATAGTCGACATCAGAAATTTTGGAGACTATTGCATATGGACCTTTCCATGCAATTAGAAGTCTGTTCTCCCTTGAAGGAAGTAGAACGAGAGCTTTGTCACCTGGACAAAGTTGTCGTAGACATCTATTCTTATTTGCAAACTGCCTTGCCTTTTCTTTAGCAAATTCTGAAGACGAAGTTGCTAGTTTGCATGCCTCGATGATCTTTTGCCTAAGAGCAATGACGTACTCATAAGAAGATTGAGTCTCATCGCTAATATTATCGGCAGTGATTAGATCGTGAAGTAAAGACATAGGGCCGCGCGGTTGCGCGCCAAAGACAAGTTCAAAAGGGGAAAACCCCGTATGTTCATTGGGGACCTCTCTATACGCAAAGAGAGCCGCGGGTAAGACCCTGTCCCAATCCTGAGGATGATCCTCAGTTATTTTACCAAGTAAAGTTTTCAGAGTCCTATTTAAACGTTCGACCAACCCATTAGACATTGGGTGATAGATACTGCTGAGAGACCTTTTAATGTGTAGCATAGACATTACCTGTGACATAGTGTCTGATATAAGTTGAGTGCCATGGTCTGACAATATTTCTCCGGGAAAACCCAAGCGAGAAAATATCAGCCAAAGAGCGTCTGCGATATCAGCAGTTGAGATGCTCTTGAGAGGTATTGCCTCTGGCCAACGTGTGCACATATCGACACATGTAAGGATAAATTGATGTCCTCTAGCCGACTTAATTCTAAAAGGACCGATAATATCTATTGCCATTTTTTGAAAAGGGCGAATAGGAATGTCAGCAGCCTGGATAGGCGCAGCATGTCGTGGTCCTTTAGATTTGACCTCCTGACATACTTTGCAAGAGCGACAGTACATTCGTATGTCCTTGCTCACAAATGGCCAAAAGAAAGCCGCAAGAACCCTCGACTTTGTACGGGAAAAACCCATATGTCCAGCACATTGCGAGTCATGAGCATGTTGCAATATTTGCAATCTCATGCTCTTAGGCACAAGAATTTGTGAATGAGTGGACGTAGTCGAGTCTTGTACCATACGTACAAGTACGCCGTTCTTCATAGAAATCCAAGATTTCCTATTAGTGTTCTGATTAGGATCACCTTTTTTTGCTAGAATGAAGAATTTTTGTAAAGAAGGATCTTCTTCTTGCAATTTGATAAATGAGTCACGTGTAATAGTCAAGTGACTATCTTGGTCATTTACTTCATCATTATTAGTTAATGAAGTTTGAGGTGGATCCAGAGCATGTGCTCTTGTGACCACCGCATTGGTAGCTTCAATGTTTTGCTCTTCCCAAACAGCAATCTGCTGTGGGGTACATTCCCTAACTCCGTGAATACGACCAATAATAAGGTCCGCAATAGGGTTTGGAAGTAGACACGCGTGGACCTCTCCCGTGAAGAAAGGAGTAGCAATGTGTATTATAGCAGTAGGATACTTTTCTAACGTGCCACCAAATGTGACACATTTGATGACTTTTCCTGTAGCACAGGATGGATCTACAAGAGATTGCCTAACGCCGACAGTAGTACATCCAGAATCAAACAACACTGAGACTGGATTACTATTTACTAGCCCCTTATGTAATATAAGAGAACCTCTCCCATCATGAGCAACATTAGCAGGAAGAGCGGGCAAAGGATGACCACAGCTTAGAGTACTAACGGTTTTCGGATCAAATAAAGTACTGCATTGGATACATTTATTTGCCCTACCAAAATCAAAAGATGAGCATCCGATAGCATTATGGTCTTTATCATTATTAACCTGTTTATCTGCTCCCTGAGATTCTTGTTGAACAGAGTTTGTCTGTTGATATCTTTTTCTCTTATGTTGCGATCTACCGCGACCATTATTGCCTCTGCAATTATCATTAAAGTCCCTACTGTAATTTTTATCCTGGTTTGAGTTCCAGTTTCCATAACTGTCATTACTATCTCTATGCTGTTGAGAACCTCTATTATCTTGGTATTGAGGTCTCTGCATAAAATATTTCCCTCTATACCGATTACCTTTGTGAAAATTTCTAAAGTTAACCGGAGTAGAATAACGTGTAGTATTAGGTTGTCTCCAGTTCTGGGAAGAAGAATCACCCTGGAATTGATCACTATGGTTCTGGGCATAATTACGATTACTCTTTTTATTGAAATTTTTCTGGCTACCCTGAAATTTACGCATAAAATTTGGGCCATAAGGTGCTGCCGAAGCAACTGGCAGACCTTCTTTCACCTTAGAGTTACTAATGGTTATGTGCGGATGCGCAGTAACATACTGGCTACAGTATTCTTCCATTTCTTTTATGTTTTTAGGCTTACGCTCATGAAGAAAAGATAGAAAAGCTTCATTAACAGAAGACATAACCTTATCTCTAAGTAGTAAATCCATAAGAGCTTCAAATGTATTTTCTGTCTTAGACAACTCAACCCATCGTAAAAAAGTAAGACGGATGCCTGAGATGAATTCAGAGAATTCAACTCCAGTTTCTGGTAACATGGTTTTAAATTTAAGACGATATCCGTCCTCGTTAAGTTGGTACTTCTTTAACAATGCCGCCCTGACAACCTCATAGTTGTTTTTGTCAGGCACATCTACCATACTCAACAAAGTCAAAGCATCACCTCTAAGTATCTTGGACAGATGATACACATATAATGTTTTATCTATATTATGCACATTACATGCACTTTCAAATCTATCTAGATAAAATGTTATATCATCGATTGAGGGATTAAATGCTGGTAGATTAAGCTTGAAATCCTTAGCATTAGTCTTATTTGACACCTTATTTGCATCATTAGCATTACCAGTGTTCAATAACTTTAACTTCTCTAACTCTAAAGCTAAGACTTTTTCATCATGTTCCATTTTTGCTTTTCTCTCATCAGCCTCTCTTTGTAACCTTCTTTCTTCAGCCTCAGCCTGTAACTTTCTTTCTTCAGCCTGGGCCTGTAACTTTCTTTCTTCAGCCTGGGCCTGTAACTTTCTTTCTTCAGCCTGGGCCTGTAACTTTTTTTCTTCAGCCTCTATTTCAAGTCTCTTATTTTCAGCTTCTTTTTCAAGTCTCTTATTTTCAGCTTCTTTTTCAAGTCTCTTATTTTCAGCTTCTTTTTCAAGTCTCTTATTTTCAGCTTCTTTTCAAGTCTCTTATTTTCAGCTTCTCTTTTTTGTTTTTCCATTTCCATTTGAAATCTTTTTTCCTCCACCTGCATCTGCAGTTTCTTTTGTTCTATTTCAGCCTCTATTCTCTTTTGTTCAGTTTGTTCTTTCATTTTCTTTTCTTCCGACTTCAATGCCTTGGCATATTGAACAGTCGCAAATTCTTCTAATTTATCACCTGTCTTCCCAAGGGCTTTACCCTGCTCAATAAAGTACTCAAATGTAGACATGATGTCTAAAATGTGAGTACAGAACCTGAAATAATTAATTATCTTATTTCAATGTTAAATAGCAACAAGACTTAATAAAGTGCTTGTATAATCTCTATGTTGAACCCAATCTCTGTGGGAAACAGGAGTTGACACCAACTTGTATTATCAAATGTATAATAATATCACAAGTCACCTCTTAATTATCAGTGCACTACCCAAATCAGTGCATAACCATCAGTTATTTATCATAACTGCACTACAATAGTGCATAAGCAAAAAACACCAGTTAGTTATGATAAGTGCACTATAGACCAATAGTGCATGAGCATATATTAACAATAGTGAAAGCTAACTATGCAAGAACTATGTAAACAATAACAAGACAATGTAAACAATAACAAAGGTCACCAACAATGTAAACAATAACAAAGATCAAAGTCAATGTAAACAACAACAAAGATCAGAGTCAATGTAAACAATAACAAAGATCAGAGTCAATGTAAACAATAACAAAGATCAAAGTCAATGTAAACAACAACAAAGATCAAACAATACGAAAACATTCGCATAAGTCAAATACACAAACAGCAAAACTAAAAAGAAATATGCGAAGATATGACTAACAAATGACGCTACAGTGTATACACAAAAATATACGTAAAGAACTGAATAATAGCAAAGGGGAGACCTACAAATACAAACAATCGAAATCGAAACTAAAAAACACAAAGAAAGAGAGAAAAGAAAAAAAAATATATATATACAAGAAACAAAAATAAAGCACAACTCGTCACAACTAAACAGATATAGCAACGATTGTCGCTAGCAAATTTCACTGTAGGAAATTCGCACAGTCCCTAACGAAAACGCTAACAGTAGAACCTCTGTGACGTGGTATCTTCTACTGAAAGACACCGCCCAACCGAGAAAACCCGCTGAAATATAAACATATAAATATACAAATAACAAATAACATATAACATATAAACATGTATCATGAAAACAATAGGAGAAAGTGTGAAAGTACAGAAGGCTCAGTTAGAACATAAGGGCACAGTTCACAAACAAAACAGGCCACTTAACTTCTATAAATCCAGCGTCAGCACGGTGCAGAACAGGATGTAATCAGCATTCTGAGGATAATGATCCAACGTTGATTAACTTCTGCTCCCATAAACAGCCATGACGAAGGAAATGAGCTTCTAATACTGCAACAGTTGTTACGGCACTTGACCTTCTGAATCTTCTAAATTGATTTAACCGGCACTTGACCTTCTGAACCCGCAACAGTACCCCTGAGACCGGAACAGTTGTTACGGCACTTGTCCTTCTTTTCACCAGATCAGGAAATCCATTCGCTCGGTACTTGTCCTTCTAATTTTACATAAACTTCAATATTGCCGAGCAGCGCCGGGTAGTTTCAAAATCAGCAACTGTCAGAAAATCCGGATACTTTCAATAAAATTTCTTGTAAGGTGGTAGTTGATGCTGTAGTTGTATCTAGTATGATGATGATGTCTGGGTTTGCTGACCCCCTTGATAGCTGGAATCAGAGTGAACCAACCTATGGCCACCAAAAATGATATGGTGCGCCAAAATATCAGATGATAGAACCAGCTCTGGCCACCAAAAATGATAAGGGTGGATTTGAGCTGAAGTGGTAACTTGCCACCCTTATCGACACCTGGTATTAAAGTGTAAGATGTAGGTGTCTTCTCTGATTTAGGATGTTGCTGTGTATGTGGTAGTGGAACAGTTCACAGGGTTATCACACAGGCAACATGACGTGTAGAGTCATAGAAAGGGTAACTTCGTTGTATAAGTTTCTTCCATTTATTGCACGCCACAAAACAGTCATGATACTTATGACATCAACATAGTTAACGAGTTCAGCAAGATGATATGGCACATTGAAAACAATTTCTGTAGTCAGCAATGACAGCTGTTGTATATATGCGTCATAAGACATCACAGTTCAATAGATTCAGAAATTCATAAATCATAGAGTTCTAGTTCGTGAAGCTGTATAAATAATAATAATTTCTGCAACAGTGTCAACTGCAGGTCTTCAATGTTCATAAACAATAATAAATGCTCCCATTCTGATGCTAGCAGATCAGTTGTATACAATAAGTCCGTTCACTGTCTGCACGTGAATAGCATACATGGGCTACAGGTCAGCTCGACCTTTATAATGTTCCTAAGTCTAACCATCTGACTTGGACGTGATCTCTGATATAACGAATCCTGGAACACAGACAATAGTCTTGTTGGTCTAGAGCGACCCATATATATTTAACTAGTTCAGGTATACAGATACCGGTGACTTAATCCTAGTCAAAGTACCTCTCCATTTTGCATCACACAGGCGAGCAAATAGGCGACAAAATGACGAACCTCTAGATGATAGCATAAAGTTCGATACAAGAGGAATTACCTTATTTCGGAAAATCAACCATGAACATATGCCTCCAGGCAGGCGTGAATAATACTGGGAAATAGTCTAGTTAGCTAACTAACTCACAAAGACACTGTATTTCCCTCAGAGAATCACAAGACGCAGTTGCGTCTGCTCGCTTCTTAAACCATTTCTCAACTGCCGAACTGGGCGGAACACACAGAACGAACTCCCAGCTTTTGACATGCGCAGAACGACAATCTCTGAGTTGCCGTTCACAATAAGACGATTCTAAGAACATTCGAGATAAAAGTCTTACACAGTCGCGCCTTTTATGGTCATGAAAAGAAGCGTTAAGAAAGGTTTCAGACATCTACCATAGTTGACTGGTACTACCAAATAAGGAGATGTGGTCACGCTTCGTTCAAGAAATTATAGACCGAACGTGTCTCTATACAAGAGAAGGCAAACTCCTAAAAAATTGTAGTTTCGATAACTCGGATTATGTCCCTTTGACCATAGAAAACATAATACACACTTCAGTCAAAAAAATGATCATACATATGAAAAATGTTTATACAAACGAAAAATAATAATGATCCGTGCGTAACACCTAATAAGCATTAAACATGTTTTTTTTAAACCTAACCGTGTATTGGTAGTGTTTTTTATCACTGTCTATTTGAAAAAAAGTTAGTGCTTCATGCCTTTCGCGTTGGGGGTGGCATTATTTTATATCGCGCCACTGCGTGTTAGTGTTGCATACGTTCCTCAGTACCTCTCTCTCTATCCTAAGTCCATCTGTCTTTTCATCACGCAGTGTATAAAATGAAATTAATGCTAGTATTAATCTAGGTCATTAATCAGCTTGCGTATCTCAAGGTTTTCTAAGAAATACAGTACACGTTTTATTGTTTTGTTGAAACGCGTGTATGCTGCTGTAGGCTTTACTAGTAAACGTGAAAGCGTGAGAATATGCAGACGAATCAGAAAAAGGGGGATCTCGAGTACAGTCATTGTGACAGCACTGTTCTTTACCATTCTTCTTTTCCTTTTATTGAATTTATGTGTTAGGCTTTACCTTTACTTTTTAATTTATATATGTGGATTTAGAATGTTTCACGACAAATGTGTGGACTCAACAATGTCTGCTTCCGACATGTCCTTCACTTTTTCCCCAATAGCAGTATCTAACTTTGTAGTTGGACCAAACATATTAAATTTCATAAAATATCCTTACGACAATCAAGAAATATATAAACAAATGACGCTGATTTGGTGAAGAAATGGCCTCAGCTTCCTCCGAACTGCACAGACTGTGAATTTATTCTTTATTTAAGTTTAAAATTAACACAGCTGTTTTTCAGCGTATCTGTATACAAATTTTAGTTCAACTGGCAATGAATAGTCAAAGCCTTCTGCTAATATCTACCAGCACTAGCCAATCGTAACGTTCTACTACTTGAATTCAAATGCAGTTTGAATGAAAAACCCAAAATAATTTTGAATAACTGGTAGTCGATTGGCTAGTCTGCTCTAGTCATGCCCAATACAAAAGATATTACGTTTAGGATTACATTTCTCCTACCATTACCCTTTCCCATTCATACTCTGTTCACCCCAAGCGAATTTGAATGTACCTCCCTGCCTCTTTTTCCAGCTCGCGTCCCCCTAACGTTACCAAAAAAACATGAGCAGGAACGCCAGTGTGTCTGGTCGTGTGTTCTTAGATATTAGTATTTCTTCAATAACTTCTCTAATACTGGGACTATCATATTATTTAAAGTACATTCTTACTCAGCTAACTCTACGTCATACTACCATATAATTCTTATGGGGAACTTCATAATGGTTTTTAAATTTCCCATTTTTGTCATCGTCTATCGTCAACTAAAATTTTACACAAGTCCGCCATCTTTCCTCTCCTTCATCTTGCGAGCATGTATTTTTCAAATAACTACTTGTTTTAGTTACATCAGAAATGCTACCACTAGGAGGAAATAAAACTGTCTGCGTGGTTATGCCTTGGCTGGCTTTTCCGCAGTGTGAATATATGCGTTGCAGACTGTGTCAGCGAAGCGGGGTGTAGACGGGGAGGGTTAATAATTTGCGTTACTAGTTAGCATTGTATCGTGTAATACTACCAAACAATGTAAGGATTACTACTAATTTTGCTACAAAGTTGACAGAAATTGTTACTTCAGATAGCTATATTGCGGTATGCTTCCGATAATAGTTAATTGTAAGGCTAGACTACAAAGTGTATATAGCAGCTTGGGCAAAATTTAACTATTAGTAGTGTTTCTCGAAAACGAAACTAAAGCGTGTCAGACTTTTTCCGTGAAATCGTTCTATAGGCTTAGCACTGTACAAAAAGCAGCGCTGCTGGCTTCGAAGATGCCAACCGTCAGACACATGCGGGCTAATGTATTTATTATCGTTTTATGCCTAAATCGTACTGAATTGAGCGTTTATTCTCGCATATTTTGCTACAATGTCCTCAGGAGGGACTCTGACACCATCACCAGAACTGCTAAGCTATGGACTCCAGAAGACAGCAAACGAGAGGCAGACCAAAGACAATCTGGCGGGAAATAGTGGAGGCTAAGATGCAAAACACGAACCAGAGTTGGGGCACGGCACGAAGGATGGCCACCGACCGAGCACAATTGGGACAGTTTGTTGCTGCCCTACAAGACGCCACTAGGCGTGATGGTCACTGACTGCTTTGTCAGCATGGGGCTAAGGATCCAAGAAGATTGTATTTTAAATAAAAGGAAACGTACAGAACCCATTGATAAGAACTGGAGTGTTACATGAATGCTACTTGTCACAATTTCTTTTTTTATTTTCTCTGGACAGCATTATTTTAAAAAAGACAACATCCAATTGAAATAAAATACAGTGAGCTCTTACACAACAACTTCACGACCAAGATTTTGCCAAACATCCGGCCCTTCAGTCTCATAGGTACATACGAAATGAAAGTACTTGAAGTGAGAGAGCAGAAATGTGTTGTGGTGGCTTCTAATTCTAGCGTATCAATAATTCAACAGCCTTCTCAACGAAACCAATATTATAGCAACAACTCCTCCTATGTTGTATTCACCAATCTCGTTTAATTAACGAAACTGCTTCATATAAAATTATTCACATTATAAACAACGTATAGTTCATCCATGAACATCGAGTGCTTGATCAACACGTAATTAAATACCTTTGTAAATTCACTATTTAGACAGACTTCTTTCATATGACCACCTGTGTATTACTGGAGTCCGAAAGGCAAGCAAGGAATAGTCACATGTACGCTACCAGGCATGTCGTAAAAATTAAAAACAACTGTAACGAGAACTGGCTAAACACCTTCCCAATGGCTAAATCAGGAAGACGGTTCTATAAGAATCTACCAGCACCATCTACGAAAGATGATATAAATCATCGTAAACATGATTTGATTTCTGTTCGTAGAAATATTTCAGCTGTTAAGATGACTGCTATCTATCTCCTAAGCTTTAATTCGCCCTAATATAACCGACGGACACGGTGTCTAGGTTGAAAGGTCCGTCGTCTCACAGTCGAGGAACACTGTTATTTAAAAAAAGATGTGCAGATCTGAAAACACTAACGTATTATATCCTCAGACAGACAGGCAGGCAGAGATATAGAAAGACAGATCGACAGACAAATCTATCTATAGACAGGCAGGCAGGCAGGCAGGCAAGAAGGCAGACATACAGACAGACAGGCAGGCAGGCATGCAGGCAGGCAGGCAGGCAGGCAGGCAGGCAGATAGATAGATAGATAGATAGATAGATAGATAGATAGATAGATAGATAGATAGATAGATAGATAGATAGATAGATAGATAGATAGATAGATAGATAGATAGATAGATAGATAGATAGATAGATAGATAGATGTTAGGCAGGCAGGTAGGAAGACTAACATAGACAGGTAAGCAGAGAAACTGAACTATATACAGACATATAGTTATATTATCTGTTTTACCGCATATTTATTTTCTCTTCAGATTGTCTCTGTAGATTTAACTAGATTATGTGTCCTGATCCTTATACTCCGGCAACCTTTTGGATCTCTATCTCAGGCTCAGCATTCTCTCCATCCTTGCATTAACTCATTCAAATCACCTCCCAGACGGAACCTGTCAGCAGCAAAACATATTAGATTGATCTGCACACTCTGTTGCTTGCCTTACTCTATCGCTACTATAGTCCCAGACGCTGTTGATAAACGGCAGACGATTTCTCCCGCTCTCGAACCTCTACCCCTAAATCAATACCCCGGGATTATTTGTTTAGTCGCGGTGCAACCAGTTATTTATCAACTTCGTCTGTCGTTCAGAAGAAATGGACTTTGATACATTAATAGAAATAATCTTTGTTTCAAACGAAATGTTAAATGAAAGTGTTCAGTGATTTGTGAATATTGTATATTTATACTACTGGACAAAAGTTAAGGGCCGCCTTTCAGTTTAGACAAGGTTTATATAATTGATTGGCAAACTGTAAAGACAAGTGAAAATGTCATTAAAACTGAGCTCAGAGAAATGTGTATACATTTCTGTGTGCACTAGGTTAATTGTTTTTAAATGTCCAAAAACTGGGTCACTTTAACCCGCACGTGAATATTGCCATTGTTGCTGCAAAAACTCGTGGTTTTTGTAACACGCCCCACTAGTTCAAAAGGTGAAGAAGTGAGTTGAATTTGAATGCACGTGGAAAATGATCATCGGTAAAGAGTGTTCACCGTTGGTATGCAATAAATCAGTATGACAAGTGGTCGAAATGATCACTGCATTAGCCATGCCACCAAGAAGTCTCAGCACTGTAGACCGTGGTCGAGCCATGGCATGGATTCAGGATGGTCAATCTGTTCGTCATGTTGCAAGACGTTCGGCAGTGTCCCACTCTACCATTCAGAGACTTCTTGAGAGATTTCAAGCTACCGGACATTTGGAAAATCGACCCTGCTCACGAAGAATTATATAAACCTTGTCTAAACTGAATGGCGGCCCTTAACGTTTGTCCAGTAGTTATATATCCTCTTTTTAGTTAAATATAATCAATTTACGGATAAAGTTGTCAACTTTTTTTGTTTAAGACATGGGATAAGAGACGAGTAGAATCAGATAAGCTTCATTTGCCTCGCTCAATATCATCTCGGTAGAGAGTTACCAAAGACAGAGGTTATAAAGATTGTCATAACCGGGAGTTGTAGTGGGGATGAGCTCCCACTGCAAATAAATGTGTCTACAGTAAGCGCCTCAGATAGCCTCTGACAACCACGCCCAGCTCTCGGCCTTCACGTGTGGTTCTATTTCAGCCCGGTAGAACTGTTTCCACTGACGGGAGAAGGGGCGAAGGCGAGCCACTGTAGCTTTACAATCAGCAGCATCAGGCAGATAGGGCTTGTGATCCTTGGCTGGTAGAATATCTAGCAGAAGGTAAAACTGCGATTTCATACCTCCGCTGCAGTGCGGGAATATCCGTTTACGGGAAAGGCTTCGGGAGTAAACTCTGGGGATAA
The DNA here is from genome assembly GCA_024509875.1 of Oreohelix idahoensis. NCBI lineage: Eukaryota > Metazoa > Mollusca > Gastropoda > Stylommatophora > Oreohelicidae > Oreohelix > Oreohelix idahoensis. The sequence continues at coordinate 933,394 of JAMPIV010023161.1, read as the reverse complement.
ATCCAGAGTTGGAGCCCCTGAGGCACTCTAAAGTTGATTCGACAGAATTCTGGCAATTCCTACGACGTGGCTGGTACCAAACGGTATCGGTTACTGCCGTTCCTTTGGAGCAACCAGCTACGTGGAGAAGGTGAGCACGCTGCATGGGCAACAGCTTGATCTCCATAAACTACCCAAGCTCGCGCCTTGGAGAGGGCACTCCAGCTTCACCCTAAGTTGTCAACATTTCCCGCAGTCAGTAATGAGAATCTACCTTCTTCAACCTACGTTCGGTTATAATTAGAGTGTTCAGTATTTACGTTATTGTTGTGTTGGGGGGTCGCAGTGACTAAGAGGTTTGGCGTCGCCTCGAATTCTAAAGGTACCGGGTTCGATTCCCAGTACAGAGAATATAATTTATGGAAATTATTTATCAGAACCAGTGGTCCTAATGATGTCATAATCCCCCTGGTCTTCTGGTCGTTAAAAATCCCACGGCAGTTGGAAATCGTAAAGAGTAATCCATAAGGCCGCTGTCCTGGCAAAGTTTAAAAATTAGAAACCTACCCACCTCAAAAATATTTATAGAATGTGTGATTTCTATATAGACACATCGGGATTCTCGCCGGAGCAACAGAGTTCGTGCACTGAGCTGAGATCCTCCTTGTGTTATCTAAGACAGGAGATTGGAGCACTTATGGAGTTGTCCGTGTTCAACGAAGACAGTACTTAAAACCAAAACCAAACGTTACTGTCCATTTAATGTTTTATTTACATCGGAATTTACAATTGTTTGTACTTGGTGCTAGTTTACCATAGGTCAAAGTTATTTATTTATTTCATGACTACGCACAATATAATCATTTTGTTGTTGTGAATTTAGTTTAATCTGTTTTTTTGGCTTATGTTTTTGTGTTTTCCTTATTATTATTATTACGATGTAATCGTCATTAAAATTTTCTGTTTCGCCCCTAAAGCAACCACTGCAGCTAGCCTCATTGCAGGGTGGGGGATAAACAAAGCAAACACATTGTGGTTTCTGTAACAACTTGTTTTATATAATGAGGTTGTCAGCTGCATGCACAACCTCATATTAATCGTTGTATCTACGACATGCCTGATAAGAGCACAAGGCCTATTGTTTTTCTGCCTCATATGAGAACCCCTACATTGAGCCTTTTGGTTATATTAATTCTCTTTTTTTTTAAAACTTCTTGTGGTATTTGTTTTTGTTCGGTTCATATGTTTTCTTTCTTTCATTGTAAGTTATTTACGCTGTTGACAACAATTTATATGCCTAGTAAAATTAAATCGGCAAAGATGAGACTGCAGAGCCATCAGTCGACCAATCAAGGTCCGTTTGATTTCTTCTGATGTTTGTAAACCATTTGGTGCAACAAATGGGTCGTTCACATATGACGTCACGCAGTGAGGGGGAAGTGGGGTCAAAATTTTGTGACGTTATGTCACGACAAGGGGAGGGGGGTCTGGGAAAATGTGATGTCACACCAAAAATATACGAGTCACACTCGCTTCTTTCATAAATTATGTTTCCACGTTTATCGACAATAGTTGACTTTTATCCGCAATAGTTAACTTTTATTCGCAATAGTTAACAACTCCCTCGTGGACGACTTAAATTAATTTTACAATCTAGGCTGAAATATTAGATAATTGTTATAAGCCTGATTAATAAAACACTATTTTACTTAAAAGATTATTTTGTCTGAACCAGTTAACGTACAGTTAAAAATGTGCTAACGAACTGGCTCTTTGTGACACAACGGGTTTGTTCATGTACATTTGTGCCCCCCTCTTTAATCCACTTATTATGTGGCATATTTCATGCACCTACATTTTTTGCTCTAAACCGCACCCAGACTTGTTTACGTTTCACCAGGTGAACTGTAACAATACCCAGTTAATTACACAGGTCATCGGTAATATGGTTATCACGTAAGTCAGTCTAGTCGATCTTTGACACAGACGATCCTTGTATGCACAAGCTGGTCGCGCACGATCGATTCAAAGGAAGCCAATGTTGTCTGTCTGCGAAAGCCGTCGGAGCGATGGGCGAAGACACAGGTGATAATAAGATAATAGCTTCCGCCAGCCTATTCCTATGTAATTGTTACCGATGACCTGGCAGAGAAGAAAATCTGGGCGGAAGTATTTCAGCATTATTAGAAAGAGGTCACTGTAAAAGTCTGTTTGACTAGAGATGTAAAAAGGTTGTTCAATGTAAATGCCCAGATGTAACGTACTGTTTTGATGTGTGATGAATGTTAGTACGTGGAGCGTGTCGTGTTGTCCTGGACAGTATCAAGTAGTAGCGAGGAATTAGGTCACTAGCGTGAGGTGCCGCCAGGGTATAGTAGACACATACCTCATTTCAGTATTCATGTAGATTCAGACATTTAGTACTTGTATTACAATGTGGTTGATTGTGTAGGTGAGTAAATAACAGTGCTGATAACACGAAGGCTGTATAGGCTCTTGGATGTCTTCACATTAACTCACACAACCACAAGTAGAAGTCAGTGAAGTAGGGAATGCTGCTGACGTTTACAATATTTATTCATGACATACGATAATACGATGATGATGGACGAAACAGTCAATAGTATAAGATCGTGTACATAATATGTGTAGTTACAAAGGTCAGCTTCAGGCATCACAGATCCCAGACATATAACAATGTCTTGACCAAATGTTTACTGTTCATGCAATAGCTCTAATCCCTGACTGAGCCCCGTCAGGTAAGCCCTAGCAAATATGTTGCGTAGTACGGGCGATATCAGTTATTTAAACAAAGTCAATGCCATTGTCCTACAAATTAGCAAAAGACTTCAGACTGGCCTCACATGCCAGATACTTCATTCTGGTGAAGAATCTTGGCCGTAAACACGGACCAATATAATGACAACGAAATCAGGCCGCAGGTCGCGGGCCTCGATAATCAGGTCACTCTCAGTTTACACAAGCTTCTGAGATTAAATATATTTTCTGCCAAACCATATTCCGCCTGCATTGCGGATCCATAAAGATGATTCCTCGGCTTATGTATGTAACAGGTCAACTTAGACCTAGTCTTTCAAATATGAAGCAATACTGGGGTACAGTATAATAACTCCTTGTGAGCTTCGCTCACTATGTCGCCATCAGCGATAAATGTACCTGTAAGATCTAAACGAGACGAAAAGATCGAATAATGTTTCAGTTATCTTCTCAAAGAATCCTTACACTCTAAGGTAACACAACACAGCCAATACTGGCATAAAGAAACACTCAGGGACGGAAGAATGCCAAAACAGTCATTCCCAGAATTTCCAATCCCTATCAAAAACTTGGCAGAGAGAAATCTACGGATCGGTACATCCGTTCTAAGCCATAGGTACACTCTCTCTGAATCAGTCTCCCGGCTTTTGCCACCAAGACCCGCGCATGCCCAAAGAGCATGGACCAGATCGAGGCAAACCCAGACCAGGCGTTTCCGCCCAAACGGGTGATAAAGATACACCGTATATGATCCTATAAATAGACTTAAGACATGTCAACTATAAGACATTGCCTGAGACAGGACAACATAAGACAGGAGAAGATAATCACCAGTCAAATCTGTCACAGAAAGATAATAACCATTTATCTCTCTTTGATCACATTAAACCAAACATACATTAGGTTGGTGTTTTTTCCACCGTCAAAAATGACGGCAACAGTCACGCGTTGGTATTTTAAAATGAAATACTTTAAAATATGCGGTGGAGATTAAATTAAACACCCCGACCAAGATGGTGCTAAAGAGCTTTCGATTTGTTTGATTCGAGAGTCGGAATAGACATTGACTTTCATTGGAAAATTCGTCAGAAGTACAATCTGGGATTTGAACTGAGAAATGAGAGATATAATCTAGCGAAATCGGGGTCACAGATTAGACTGCATTGCACGTCAAACCAGCAATTCACCAACGCCAGAAAGAGAAGGATTCCAAAATTATAAGTGACAGAGCGAAGTATTTGGGCAACTTTGAAAACTTAAAAAGTAAACCAGCATTTTAAATACAAAGACTGGAGACCCAAGAAATCAAATCACCCGCCTGTAGTGAAATTGACAGAGATACAACGGTAAAATACCTCCAAGGATAACATATAAGGATAAAAAAAACATAATGCGTAGGCTGCTGATGTACATGATCGCCTAGACCGCGGGTCATCATCCTCCATAATAATTGACTTGCTAGACAGGAGGGGAACGGCGGATCAAAAAGGAAAAAAATATGACTGGAAAGATTGCGTGAGACTAGAAAGGCTAAGGAGACGCAATTGGGGGGGGAAACGGAGAAAAGTCACGTTTCCCAAGTTGACATAAAAAGTAAGCAACTCGACAGAAGGGACCATAGATATGTTACGCCACAGTCATTTATTGGACGCTTTTGCGCGATACCAAGCCCTTGATTTGAATTCAGCGGCTAAAACGCAGATGTTTGGAATATTACAAAATTTAAAAAGTACTTTTTTCTTAATATTAATGTTAGGAATATAAAAATTAGCTGGCCGGATGGCCCATTCTGAGCAGTGAACTAATATGGTCTTAATTTTACAGACGGATAGATAATATTGAAGATAATGACAAAAGACAGTGTTGTTCACATCATCGACAGACTGTATTGAATCTAAAAGTGTCGCTAATTGCACAAAAAAACACGACCTTGAGACGCAGGTGTTCAAATCTACGTAGTATGGAAGAGAGGGACATTGGTGGTAGCTGTGTCTAAATATAACTTTTAACGACAAAATTTTGGAGGGGAGAGAAAGGTTGGTTCAAAAATCAAGTACATTTTTGTTGAAAACACAAGTAGAGACGGACAGACTAACAGATAACCATCCATACTTGACTGAAGCATGACTGAAATGACTTTAGTGTAGGAAATTTGAATTTAAAATAAACCTAGGCAGTGATTGGCCACAGACAATCATATCATTAGCGCTCAGACGCGGATTTGGGGTCATTTCTCAATAGTTGTTCAGTGATAGACACAGATTTTAAAGTGTGGTGATTTCCATATGAAAGAAAGTGAAAGAAATTTAGGGACGCCATACTATAGCCAGCAGCTCAGCTGAGTTTTGCTAGCAATTCTGTGTTATTTATTCATAATCTGGTAAGATTGAAATTATTTCCTTATATATTTTGAATATTGTTTCATGTTTGAGTGATTTGATACTGCCATATCGAAATCTAGCCTTACAAACAAGTAGGGATTTGCTCTAGACCCCCCGCCCAAGTCAGGGTCTAGGGACCAACAATGTACATAAACTCCAGCAAGGGTTAGGCAAGACAGATCAAGTGTTGAGAATAATGAAACATATTACCTATCCTCTTTTAGGGCAGACAACTAATAAATATTTTTCAGAATCTATAGTCTGGGAGGATCTATCTGATGTAAACCCACCATGGTAAATGTGCTGTTTGGTCAGAGAGATCTGACCTGTCTGTATGATGTGGTTGTTGTGTCAGTGTTGTGTCCAGACGTGGGTAGAGAATAGATTTTGACACATGGCCCATACTTTGATTGCAGAGCTGTGAGTTTCTGTTGTCAACAAAGCAGTGTCTATTCAGTTGGTGACTTTACTCGAGTGTATCTGTGCAGTACTTGTGACAGAGACCACCATTATTGCCCGCCAGCACGGAGAGGTGGGACCACCTGATTTCAGCACCAGAGCTACAACTACAAGATGAGTGAGCCTCTGGTCTGCTGGACATTCACCAACGCTGTGTAGTTACTAATACCCCATAAAAATTCCCACCATTTTCTGGACACTGTGTAGTCAATATAGACAGTGTGATGAGGCCACCCCAACAGCACAAACATTAACTATCCTCCCAAGTAGATGACTACTAGAACATTTTAATAAAACTAACTAGTATAGTACATATATATGTACACTATTGCATTTATGATATAATATTCCATGCATTTCTTTCATAATCTCTAAATCCTTTTAAGTTCTGGTCAACCTAAAAAATTGATCCAGAACAAAATAAATGTAATATAATTCTATCAAAAAATTTTACACATGTGAGTTAGTTCAGTGTATTTTAACATTTATTAATATTATTAGTCTTGTTAAATATCTGTGGGTATATCTATAACCTATTACACCACACTACATATCATAACCCTAGACACTTTACGTAGCCACATTCATTAAAAAAAATTAAGTGTGAGGTCGTAGTGGTAGCAAGAAAGGCCTTCTGACAATTCTCAACTACATTTTATCTCAGGAGCCTTCACAGCTGGCCTCATACAATTACATTTAGTAATATCAACATCATACAATACCATCAACACCACTACACCGCCATAAGAGGAATACAAACTTTCCAGATCAACTGATTCGAAAGCATCTAACCTAAGTTGCTAGTGTCCATTTTAAACAGTGCCAGGAGATTGTGTTCCCAAATGTTACGTTGGGGTAAGTGTAAACATTTATTTTAGAATGTGAATTTGACATTTTTTTCTTACTAAGTGGTTATATATGAGGCTGGCAACCTCAACATATGAAAATAGAATATTCATAAACCACTACAGCAAGCGCTAGTGATTGTTTCCTGCTAGTCATACAGACAACCGACAGCAGAGGTGACCCCAGACTCCGACTGGAGCAGTGATGAGTGATGAATACATCACATGTGCTTCAAATGTATCATTTCATTTTGTGAGATATATGTACCTTGCTAATTTTAATTCAGGCAAATAATTGATTTCGCGCTGTCCAAGCACATATTGTCCCAGTTTAATACGCAGAAGAATATTGATGATTTCTAATCATCTTCTCTCAGTTACGCTGTGTATACTCAAAAAAAGAATTTATTTATTCAGAGAGACTAACATTGGTGGGTGCATAGCGAGACAATGCCCCTGTTAATTTGCAGCCCACAAATGTACTTAGCAGAGGCATTTGTTTTTATTTTTGTCTAAAGTTTGGGGAACAAAGCTACCAGACCGTTCGAGAAACGAAGCTATCAGATTGTGAAGTGTCATCATGACAAAAGAATTGACGAAACCAAGGCTGCAGGACTCACTTACACCAGTTAAGTGCTTGTAAACGGCACCAGCAAAAGGACATAATTTTTAAAATATCAATCCCAAACCAAGTCTCAATGAAGACGACTTTAATTTTCATCTAAAATTAACCATCATTTCATCTCTATTTTAACCTGTTAAAACTAATTGATTATTAAATTTGTTACATGCTATTTTAAAATATAACAAACATAGTTGATTCAGTTATTATACGTGCAAGTAAGAAAGCAAACGTATGAGATATATATATATATATATATATATATATATATATATATATATATATATATATATATATATATATATATATATATATATATACTTACATATATAGAGCTAATTCTCTAGCTAATACTCCCCTTCTACCGCGAGGTGTAGAGGTTTGGAAGAGAGAGCGCCAGACTATCCTATCTGCTGTCTTCCTCCTGGCCTAGTTCCATTCTAGTCCTCGGTCCTTCAAAGAGTGTCTAATGTTGTCCTCCCAGCGGACTCTGGGTCGTCCTGGGGGTCTGGATCCCTGGCTCTTTGTTTCCCATGCTTGTCGTGGTAGCCGATCTTCTCCCATTCTACAGACATGGCCAAACCATCTTAGTTGTGACTGTTCTACTTGGGTCTGCGGGGGGTGGGATTTTAAGCCTTGACGTATCTTCTGGTTGCGGACCATGTGTCTTCTTGTTACTTCAACCACCTTCCCCAGATACCTCATTTCTGAGGTTTGGATCTGGCTTTTGTGGGTTGTAGTCATTGCCTATGACATCCATATGTCAAGACTGGGACATAGGTGGAGCGGTAAACAGCTATCTTCGTTTTCTTACCAACCTCTCTCTTGCTGAGGAATCCTCGATTTATGGCCTGAAAAAGTCTCACAGCTGCTGCTTTTCGAGTGGTCAACTCTTCTTTGATGCCCCCCTTTCGGTCTATAATAGCTCCAGGACCTATTCTCCCAGCTTAATCTGATGTCTTCTTTCTTCTCGTGATATCACCATGATTATGACCATCCCTCTCTTCTCCAGTTCTTCCTTCCAGACTTGCAGGTTGGATTGGAGATGTGCCTCTGATTTAGCAATCAGGGCAACATCATCAGCAAATGCCAACTCTGAAATACAGACCTGTCTCATCTTCCAGTACCCCACTGAATACTTTCTTGTTCTCTCCTTACATGCCTTAATGACATCGTCCATGAGGAGTATGAAAAGGTAAGGTGACAGGATATCACCTTGTCTTACACCAGTAGTGGTCCTGAACTCTTCTGACTTATGGTTTGCTGTCCTCACATAATTTCTGCAAGACTTGTAGAAGCTCTGTATAGCATGAATCAGAGGTGATGGAATGTTCTTCCTTGCGAAACAATCCCAAAGTTTGCTCCAGGGGACCTTGTCACACGCCTTTTCCAGATCTATGAAACAAAGATGGATCTCACTCTTATACTCAAGGGCCTTTTCACTCATCTGTCTGAGTGTGAAGATTAGGTCTTCAGTACTTCGGTTACCTCGGAATCCGCACTGGACCTCATCCAATTGTGGCTCAGCTAGGCGTCGGATTCTCTGCTCTAGGATTCTAGAGTAGATTTTACCAGGGACACTGAGAAGGGATATGCCTCTATGGTTTCCACATTGTCGATTGTCACCCTTTTTGAAAATTGGTGTTATGATGGCAATCTCCCAATCCTTTGGTATGGTCTTGTTGCACCACGCTGCCTGTAGGACCCTTAAGTGTAATAGGTCGCCTGATGCTCCCATGTACTTAACCATTTCTGGTGTTATACCATCATGCCCTGCTGCTTTGCCCATCTTGATTTTCTCCAGTGCTGCCTTCAGTTCTTCCATCTTTATGTCATCTTCATCACCATTGGTTTAATCTTCCGTGTTAGTGGTTATCATTTCTGATGCTTGACCTTGCTCACCATCAAAGAGTTCTGAGAAATATTTTTTCCATCTTTCCATTACTTCCTTCGGGGCAGTAAGCAATTTGCCTCGCTTGTCCTTTATAAATTTGAGAGGGCATTGTGTTTCCTTCCTCATGTTCTTTGGCGTCTTATAGAACAATTTCTGGTTTTCTTGCGCATCTTTTTCTAGCTTTTCTCCAAATTCTTCCCAGGACTTCTGTTTTGCTGCTAGCACCTTGTTCTTTGCTTCTGTTCTGAGTGTCACATATTCTCTTTATTTCTCTATTTGTCCTGCTGTGTTTTTTGCTTCTAAGTATTGTTTCCATGCCATTTTACTTTCTCTTATTTTTTCTTTGACTTCCTCTGTCCACCAAGATGTCCTCTTTCTCTTGTTCCCAAGTCGGACTTCACCACATGCTTCTGCAGCAGCTGTCTTTATGATGTCCTTGAATTTAATCCAGAGGGTTTCCAAGTCATCAGGTTGTTCGCCTGTGTTTCTCACCGCTGTAGCAATAAACCCCTGATATCTGGTCTTAATTTCTGGCTCTCTCAGCCTGTAGGTCTTAATGCTCATTTCTCCCGTTCGTTTACTTGGTTTCTTGCGTGATGTTGGGCAGTTCCTAGGCTGAGCAACTCTTTCAGTTGTTCGTTTGATTGTAAGCAGGTAGTGATCACTTCCAATCTCTGGCCCCCTCCAGAATCTAGCACCCCGGACATATTTGAATGAGCTCCTCCTAACAATGGCATAGTCGATCACTGACTTCTCATTCTTTGTTGGTTCACATCTAGTGTATGCATGTATGCGCTTATGGGGGAACTTTGTGTTTGTAATTATCAGATTCCGCTCACTGCAGAATCTAAGGAGTCGCTTTCCATTGTCATTGAGAGTATCTTCTCCATATCTTCCAATAACTCCACCCCATCTAGCATGGTCATTTCCAACTCTGGCATTGAAATCTCCGAGCATGATAATTTCATCTAGACAGTCATCCACTGTCCTTTGAAGCAGCTCGAAGAATTCCTCCTTGACCTCTGCTCTCTCATCCTCATTTGGCCCATACACAATGACCAGGTTGACTATGGTTTCTCCTTCTTTTAGTTTTACAACCATAATGCGCTCCGAGACAAAGTTCCATCCCTTGATACTATCTTTTTGATTTTTGGCCACAATGCAACCCACGCCCCCTTTAGCTCTTTCAGATGTGGGTACACCACTGCAGAGCAGCGTGTTGCCATCGAGATCCATGACTCCTTGTCCCTTTTTCTTTTTTTCCGTTATAGCCAGGATTTCTAGTTTTGCTTTCCTCATCTCTTCCACGAGCTCCTCTTCTTTTCCATTAATACTTCTTGTGTTCCAAGTTCCATAAGTCGTAGTCCGTAGTCCGTTCCAGTTCGTCACCTTTAGAATCAGTCCGGTTTTCTCTCTTGTAGTTCGCGTAATAATGATTTAAAGCAAACAGGTGATTGGCCTGTTGTGCCTTTGCATGGTGGAGGGGCTGCCTCCTTACGGCCTCCATACAGACCGCCCTCCTCCATTTTCAGCCGGGCTTGGGGCCGGCCTAGGCGGAGTTTATATGTATATTAGTAATGAAAATTATAAAATGTAAAATACACAACGTACGCCAATCTTGGCTCATAGACTGTTAGCGCAGATGAATAAAAGCATTTGACTAGGCCTCTTACACGTGTTCTTGGGGGTAGTTATTTTAACACTAGATTCCCTCTATGACTCAGTGTTTTCTGTTTCCTCAGATCCCGGTTCCTTATTAAATGATAGAGATTTCCTGAGCTGTTTAAGTCCTTCAAAATACTCCAACAAAAGTCCGGTCTGAAAAATGGAATACTGAATTCTAACTTCTGGCAATCTGGTGTCGTCATGGCAAGCGATCTTCACAGTGTCTTAAAACTGCAAAAAGGTCAGGCTATATGGCCCTTCCTCTCCCGCATTTGTTTCGTTACGATACTAAGAAAGCTCCAATCGTTTCAAACATGCGTGTTGCGTGGGGTAATTTCAAAATTATTTCCGCCTGCAATAATATCTTCTTCTTCGTCTTTGATCTATAGCCGCCAACCGTCAAAGCAGTCAGTGGCCATCACGTCTGGTGGCGTTTTGTAGGGCAGCAACAAATTGATTCCACTTTGTTCGGTCGGCGGCCTTCCTTCGTACAGTGCCCCAACTCTGGTTCATTCTTTGCATTTCGGCTTACACAGTTCTCCGCCAAGTTGTTTTTCGTTGGCCTCTCTTTCGCTTTCCTGAAATAATATGCGTGATGCAAAAGGTCACGTATCCCATATATGGAATGAAAACATCCGATCCTTTCTCGACCATGTTTACAAATAACTTATTACTTTAATATAAAGTAATGTCCTTGTAATAAGGTGTGCCGGAAACGACGATGTAATGCATGTCTATCCAAAATGTGTCGCACAGACGAGTAATCTCGTTATCTGTCGCTTGAGCACACACAATCAGTCTCTTTACTATCTTGCAGAGAACTCACCCTGGCCTTTTCAGCGATTAAACAACTGCGCTGGGCGATTTTAATGTTACTCCGCAGCCTGATGTTGGATACACCCGAAATTAACCAACATGGTTGTCGATTAATATTATGTCATCCGTTCCTTCCCCAGCAGGGAGGGACGGATAACCAAATAGAAATGACGACTCAACACTGAGAGGAGTGTAAGAATGTTTGAAAATGCAAAATATCTGCTACATAGCGGAGAAAGAAAGACCGTTGAAAAGCATGTAATTAGTTAGTACAAGAAATGTCACCGATTACTGCCGTAGTGAAGCTGAGATCGACTCAATAATGTAACAGATGGATAGAACAAACATTGAGCAAACCTGCTGATATCTTTACCAGGCAGTCATTGTTCTGGAATCCCCAGAGTAAGAGAGACAGAGGAAGATCAAGTAATACGCAGAGAAGGAACTGGAGACAGACATGAAGGGAATGAAGATATGGAAAGACCTTGAGCAGATTGCACAGGACAGGAAGACTTGGCATAAAGCACATGCTAGGGAGTTGAAAGGTGATGATGATGATGATGAGGTTGATGATGATGATGAGGTTGATAATGATGATGAGGTTGATGATGATGATGAGGTTGATGATGATGATGAGGTTGATGATGATGATGATGATGATGTTGATGATGATGATGTTGATGATGAGGTTGATGATGATGATGATGATGATGATGAGGTTGATGATGATGATGAGGTTGATGATGATGATAAGGTTGATGATGATGATAAGGTTGATGATGATTTAGTTGATGATGATGATGTTGATGATGGTGATGAGGTTGATGATGATGATAATGAGGATGATGATGATGATAAGGTTGATGATGATGATGTTGATCATGATGATGTTGATGATGATGATGAGATTGATGATGATAATGACTAGTTGATTAATTTACATTCCATTGTTGTTTCAGTATTACAAAAAAAGGATTTAAAAAAAGGGGGGGGGGGGGTCGATTTACGTAACGCAATTTTGACATTTATAAAAGGTATTGATAAAAACTTTCACATTACTGATGATACGTTCTCTACGACAAGTTGTACAATTGGAAAATAAATCTTTGATGAAATATCGAAGTGCGAGAATGATAGTTTGCCATTCTATTTAACAAACTTGGTGGCCATTTGTACTGATGGTGCTCCAGCTATGTGCAGAAAAAAATGTTATAGAGCAGTTACTCGTCTTGAACAATTTATTGATAAGCCAATAATCAAGCATCACTTCATCATACATCAGCAGGTTTTGTGTAGCGCCTTAACATCTAACCAAGTATTGCCAATAGTTGTTGTCATTGTAAACTACGTCAGTTCTATAGGACACAAACATAGAACATTTCTGAACTTTCTTGAAGAGGTTGACGCCGAGCTACTTAATGTGCTATACTGAAATGAGATGGTTGAGTCAAGGAGGAGTGCTCCATCCTATTGTTGCTTTGAAGGAGGATATGGCACCAACCTACAAAGTGAAAAAAAAATACATTTCCGGAACTTAAAAAAAAAACAACCTGAAATAAAGATGTTTTTTCCTATGTGCTATTAAAGCACACTTGAGTGATCTCAACATTACGCTTCGTGCGGGTGGAGAGAGAGAAAACCACTTCTATTTCAAAATTGCGCATCAGTCACGGCTTTTAAAATAAAATTGAGCCTCTTCAGAAGTCAGCTGTCAAAAGGAGAAACGTGTCACTTTCCCATATGTGCACTGCATATCCCTCAGCACAGACACGCTGAGTCAGGAGAAAATATGTGAAACAAATTGATCCTTTCATTGAAGAGTCTAACAGAAGACTTACTTTGTCTTAGGTAGATTATTTCCAGTTGAAGCTTACTGAAGATCCCTTTTCTTTGGATCCAGAGGAAGTGCAAATGAAGGTAACCGAACAACAATCAATGTTTGACAGTGTATTGTCGAAATAAGCACAGAGAAAGCAGTCTGTGAGATTTCTATAAAAGTCTGGACAGTGGAAAATACAAAAATGTGATTGAAGTTGCACTGAAAACCTTAAGCATGTTTGGACGTACTCACATATATGAACACATATTTTCATCCATGAACATGAATAAAACAAGCAACGTTCCTCACTCACTGACGAACACATTATGAAAATATCCAATTCAAGTATGACCCCTGATTTTGACAAGCTTGTTGCTGAAAGGAGATGTAATATCTCTAACAAATATAAGAACATTATGAACAAATGTGGCCCTCACTCTTAAAAGAGATTAGAAATCCTAAACCTAACCCAAAACCCTAACCTTAAACCAGACCCTACCGACGTGGGTGACTGATTTGGATAACATCGAAACACACGTCCCACTATTTTACAAAGAAAAATGGTATTACAGCGTTTCTGAACTCTTTTTCTAAAGGTCGTAGCCAACACACGTCCTACTATTCTTCATCTCAACCATAATTATCTACTGGACTCACCTGACTTCGGCCAGACTTTAATGCCTCATCTGTAAGTCCGTCTTTCTAGTTGTTCACATTGCCCCACTGATAGGACAAACATCGCTCGCAATGTTGCATTGTTTCATTCAAGAACTTCAATTTCTGTATCAACTTCCATAATGAAACGATCATTTTGAAAATGTCTCCACGACATGAAAAATCGACAACAGAAACGTTTGTTTTTGTGTGAGTCGTGTACACTTTGAAACGTCAATCAGTTTATCCCCAATATTAGTCCAGAAATACTCCAAGCACAATGTAGAATGACTTCGAACTACAAATACACAATTTAATGTGTAACAGCAATACGAACGAGTGATTAGTGTTCACTTGATATTTCACGTATATTTTATGTCGTCTTAACTAATTTAACACATTACCTCTTTCCCATTAACCCTCCCCGTTCTTCAGTTCACGAGATAATTTCTTATTTTGGTTGTCCCATCTGTCCAACTACCGCCCCAAACTACCACGTTAAATACAAAATCACCAGTTTGGAGTCTTTTATCTACACGTGGAAGGGATAGACCAATGGTAATTAAAATAATCATTTAACGCGGATAATAGATATATACATTTCGAGATGGTAGACAGACAAACATATGAGTCGGTAGTTAGATAGAAGACAGATAGATGAACAGACAGAAGATTTAGATTAAACATACAGACTGACAAAGAGACAGACAGATCGATCGACAGATAGACAGATAAATAGGTAGGAAATCAAATATAGATAGATAGATAGATAGATAGATAGATAGATAGATAGATAGATAGATAGATAGATAGACAGAGAGACAGACAGACAGACAGACAGTCAGATAGATAGATAGATAGATAGATAGATAGATAGATAGATAGATAGATAGATAGATAGATAGATAGATAGATAGATAGATAGATAGATAGATAGATAGATAGATAGACGAATAGCAGTTTTCAACCTCTTAAGAAATGTGGACTCGCTTGAGGAGCCATGTTAATTTCTCCACGCCTTACAAATCACAGTTATATATATACGATATGCAGAGTTTTCTGAACAATGCTAAAATTAGTCAGGAAAGTCGAGTCGAGTCGAGTCGTCAGCATGACTTGACGCGGGAGATCAGGAAATAGTAGAACAAGTCCCAGGAAAACTCCCGCTTGCCGTCCGACGGCCTTGGCCTTCACTAACACGCCTCACCATCATTGTCCTGTTCGCTCCTTATGGAGCATGGCTCCACCACTGCTGCTAGAAGCTCGGCACCAAGCAGCAATGCTCACTATAGCAATTAGTTTTACATGATAAGGTTGCCATTCTCATGCACCTCATATTAGTGGCCTTCTACGACATGCCAGAGGGTGCGGTTCTATTCCTTCTTTGTCTCATAAGAACATTCCCCCCCCCCCCCCACCCCCCGAAAACTACACGGTGTTCACAAACACCTACGGGGCTGAACAACTGAAATAATTCTTTCGTCTATCTAAAAAGTTGGCATTTCTGCAGTTGCCTGTTTTGAAGCCTGCCATAGATTAATAGAGCCAGCGCCGGTTGTTTATTAGGCCCACTAGACACGGGCCTAGAGCCCCAGGCTTACAGGGGCCCCCGCGAAAAAAAGCAACGGATTCATAGCGCACAGAGCTCTACAGCAACGGCACGTGCACGATAGTACGCTCGTGCGTGCAGGGTAATAGTATCTGTACAACAGTTAGTTTGTTCGTTACGTCCACCCCCACTTTTTCTTCTTTTGTTTTTAAATTATATTTTCTTTGCAGGGGCCCACTACCTTGAACAAAATCTAGGGGATGTAACGAGCACTGTGTTTTAACATATCAATAAAAACATTTATCTGAAATCCATTCGTTTTTTTCTAGTTTTACATTTTTTTTTTTTTGAAGATTTGAGAGGGACCCCAAAATATCTTAATAGCCAAGGCCCTCAGGAGTTCTTAATCCGGCCCTGAATAAAGCTCTCAATTAGACAATATAGACTTATTTACTGTGTTTGCTTTTACCTTCGCTAACATAACAGAAAAGTCAGGTACTAGTTTACATGCTGGGCAGACACTGGAGGGTTTCGAACCCCCAACCAGGTAAATCTGCAGCGAGAGGCCAGCTCTCTAACCACTTTGCCAGTCAGACGCGATCAATATTTTAAGTGATCTCTTAAACAGTCAAGGGATAAAGCGATTGACAGACGATCAAACAGAGACAAGGTCAGGCGAACTGTCGCGTGGCTTAACATCATCATTATCGTTACCACCATCATTAGTATTAACATTTTCCTTTGTTCTCCTACAGAGCATGGAACCACCACAGCAACAGTGGTTTCTGTGGAAGTTTGTTTGACATAATGATGCTGCCAGCCACATGCAAAGCCTCATGTTAGTCGCCTTGTACGACATGCCTAAGTGTGCAGAAGTCCCATTATTTCCTTGTCTCTTCACGGAAATCCCCTGGATCTACATGGGGCGATGGCGTGACAGAAATTAATTTAAAATAAAGAAATAAAGGAACAGACTGATAAACAAACACAATGAACATTCTCATTTGGCAATAAAGGAACAGACTGATAAACAAACACAATGAACATTCTCATTTGGCAATGACAAGACTTGAAATATGAAGGAAGCAACAAGGATTTAGATCGGTGGCACGCAACCCACGAGTTGCGAAAATCTACTTTAGAAACACGAGCACCCGAAAGATCTACCTTGATTAAATAATGTCTGCAGAGCTAGTTGGAAAATAATTATGAATATTAGAATGAACAGTTTTAAAATGGCTCTCAACATTACCTGCTATAGTGAATGTTCGTAAGCTAGTTTGTGGGTTTTCACTGGGAACGTAAAAAAGGTACCTTTAATCATGGGGAAACTGGGCTGTTAAATGCCGACACGAGAGGGTTAGTCAGAGACTTTCCTAGCATAAAAATATCTTTCTATTTCGCATTGTGTTCATCAATCAGCGTTCGCTAAACAAGTTCCTTTCTTTACCGATGCACAGTCAGTAATTACAGCGTTGAAAAGCCTTAAATAATACAGACCTGGATGACCTCAGAATAGTGCTCCACAAACTATGTCAACGATTCAAAAGTGTTGTCATCCAATGGATACCATCTCAGTGTAACATCTTTTTCTTTGCCGTGATTTTCTTTGGCCGTTTCTTTATTATCACCTTCTTGAAGCAGTTCAGTTCGTCAGCTGAGACTTGCCACTCATTATTTTATCCAACTTTTATGTTTTTTTAAGCACTCACAGTGACGTCACGCTCCAGTCTACCCAGTTGCTTATTGCTCATTGGGGAGATGATGGATAATAATAATATTAATGATAATGAACATCACTTACCCTTTTTTTTACTTATGCATAATTTGTCACAGATTATAGCGCTATAACTTGTCGGGTATATACTACATCAACTGTGAATCACTGAACTGTGTACCTTCGTTGACAGATTACAAACAATTATACAAACACTTTTAGAAACCAAACAATAATAATTGTTCTAAAGGATGTGACAGTCAGGGGCGGCTCTTCGGCAGTGCGAAAAAAGCTGCTGTGCCGGCAGCCGATTCTGGTGTGGCCTCGAAGTGTATATTACAAAGAGCGGAAGTAGAAATGTGTAAGAACAAGACTAATTAAACAGGAAATGTTCAAGTAAAAAAAATATATATTTCAAGTACCATTTATCTCCCTAAGTTGCACAGGGGTTCACCAAACACATACCAAGTACTCCCGTCGCGTGCCAACATCTCCAGTTCTTTCCATTTCTTCATCACCATTTGTATTGCTATCTCCAGCTCTCTTCTCCAAGTTATTTGGGTCTACCTCTGCCTCTCTTTCCCTGAGGATTCAAGTATAAGGACTGCCTTGTGTCACAGAGGTTTTATGATCATTGAATCGCCTATGTCCAAGTATAAGGATTGCCTTGTGTCACAGAGGTTTTATGATCATTGAATCGCCTATGTCCTCTTCTTTTTCTTTCACCCGTATCCTCTATTTTATTATCACTCTTTACCTTTTTCCTGTATTTTTCGCATCCATTCGTTTGCGAAAAATATTTTTTTCCCATTCTCACTTTCGCCAGTTTCGTTTCTCATTTAGAAACGCATTTCATTGCTGATTAAATGGGTAACTTTTCACGTAACGTGTCAGTCCCTTGCACCAGACGATTTGGCGTGAGAATGCATTCGGTCGATCGCTGCAGATTGACGAAATAACTGTGAATATTTTGGCTATCTCAGACATAGGGCCGACATATCGTCTGCATTCTCACTTGTCAAAACGTAGTTTCTCGGTGAGCGCTGAGGTGAGGCGTGAATCCCGACATCTCCCCCGGCGCAGTATCAGACATCTGTCTGGTATTTTGCATCTGACACGTATTTTCCTCGGTAGATTCTCAGTGTCATGGTGGAGAAGTCGCCATCACGCATTCGCTCAGAATGGTCATTTTGGCGTGAGGTGCGAAGACAGGAGGTGTTAAGAGAAGGGGAGGCTATTGCGTAGTTTATGGAAATAGTGTACATCTTTGTCTGGTGTTTCATATATACTGGAGGGAGTTAGATTTCATTTTCACTCAGTAACTTCGCAGTCAAGACTAGAACAAGCCTTCGTTCGATTTCTAGAATCTCTGTTAATAGAGATGTCATTTAGTATGATCGTAGTGGTTTAAGTTCTTAGTAGTTCTGTGTTGAGGTAAATCTTATATTATTTATCTAGTATTTTGTGAGTGTTAAAGTGTTTAATCGCTTATTTCATTTTGCTAGTTAGATTTGTGCAGAGAGTTAAATTCCTAAGTCTGTTATATTCTCTAGTCGACGAGTTACAGTGGAAAGCGGAATAAATTATAATTTCTAGCTTAAAATCATGTAGCCATAATGGATTTAATTTTACTGCTAATACGCAGTCGAGAATATTTTAAAACTAACTTATTAAATGACTGCTACATCGTGAGTATTGACGGAATGCGTAGGTATTCCTAATTCAGGATGTTTGATTTTTAAATATAACTTATTCCACGGGAAGTGTTAAACTATAAGACAAGCTACGCTTGCAGTTTAAATTATCAGTTATAGTATGTATAATTATTTGATATGTGTTCTTTCCATTTATATATATAGTGAAACTGTGGTACCCAAACTTTTCCAGCGTTTGAGTAAAGAGATAAATCTGTGAAGAAAACAACAAACATTCTTACCTTAAAGATTTGATGTATAACTTTTGCAAGAACTTTAAGATTTTAAAGAAGTAATGGGTCATCGAGCCTGATTTGATTCTTCCTGAGAAAACTCTAGTCATTTTCCAGCCTTTGTGGCAAGTAACATATTTCAATCAGTAACTTTCCCGACACTGTTGACAAGTGCTGGTGTGACCAACTAAATTCCTATACTGAGAGAAGGTGCCGACCTGACATTCCTCATTCGTTTGAAATCTAAGATGTTGACACTGTGCCCGCTATAAACGCTCGTGCCTGGACAATTTTATGTGACTTAAACAGACATCCAAAACAATAGTATTCCCAAGAGAACGGTCCGGAAGTAGTGAATTCAACCCGTCTTTCTGGACCTGGGGTTTTCTTGGCCAAGATTACCATTGAAGATTCTGTATGGGCAAGTCCTAAAAATATTGTTTTTTTGTTCCCGAAGTGGCTACCAAAGCTGTGAGTATGGAAACAATGCACGTGATCACAGTTGAATGAATAGAGTGAATGCAGGACTGAGCGATTCTTTTATGGTGGTATTTTGACACCCATTCATTTTTGCTGTCATAACCTTTCTTTATGCAAGGTATTGCTAACTATATATATATATATATATATATATATATATATATATATATATATATATATATATATATATATATATATATATATATATATATATATATATATATATATATATATCCTTAAACTACATCAGAGTATCCAGTCTGTTCATACCTTAAAGGGGAAGAATTTTAGACTAAATCATATGTATCTGTGACTCTTTGGGCTATCACTTTCTTCTAACGGGACTGTGAGCCATACCTCGAGGGAAGGATCATACCAACGGGGCTATCATTCTTGTGGCATTTCTTGATTTTTGTTTATGATTTTTTTGTATATGCTTGATGTGATTTGATATGTTGTGAGAGAAGTTTAGTCTTGATAAATAAACTACTCATAAAATTTATTCCAGCGTGTCGGTCAGTTCGTTTTCCCAAACTCTTCATATAATCATTGTCATAGTTTTTCCCACGTCTGTCATAATGTGTTCGTCAGTGAGTGAGGAACTTTGCTTGTTTTATTCATGTTCATGGGTGAAAATATGTGTTCATATATGTGATTACGTCCAAACATGCTGTCGTCTTATGTGTGTTTGTATGTGAGTGGATATATATATATATATATATATATTTCATATATATATATATATATGTGTAGACTGTCTGACTCAATCTAAATCTGTCGTAGAAGATAGGTGAAAGAGAGAAGATTTCTTGATTTCAGAGACAGCCTCTATCACATTTCTACCATCTCACTCGTGGAAATCTATTGCTATTACTACTTCTCACTGTGACTATCACTTATTCTAATCTATTCAGAAGGGACCAACCCAAGTCTTAATTCCCCTATCGAAAATCTACAACACCTTGTAATGCTATGAACCGGTTTCATCAATGTATGTTCTATCCATCGCCAGCGCCTTATTCTCATATCTTGGTCCACTGACCTTGTCTGGTTATTGTCTCCGCATTGGTGACCTTGTCAAAAAATTATTTGCTTATAAGAAGCTAATCGTTTTCATATATGTCTGCATTATTCCTTTTACAACAAACATCCTATAGTTCAACTTGAATAAATAAAAAAGTACCTATCATACGGTCTTAAAAACGTCAATATATACTACTGGACAAAAGTTAAGGGCCGCCATTCAGTTTAGACAAGGTTTATATAATTCTTCGTGAGCAGGGTCGATTTTCCAAATGTCCGGTAGCTTGAAATCTCTCAAGAAGTCTCTGAATGGTAGAGTGGGACACTGCTAAACGTCTTGCAACATGACGAACAGATTGACCATCCGGAATCCATGCCATGGCTCGACCACGGTCTACAGTGCTGAGATTTCTCCTTGGTGGCATGGCTAATGCAGTGATCATTTCGACCACTTGTCATACTGATTTATTGCATACCAACAGTGAACACTCTTAACCGATGATCATTTTCCATGTGCATTCAAATTCAACTCACTTTTTCACCTTTTGAACTAGGAACTAGTGGGGCGTGTTGCAAAAACCACGAGTTTTTGCAGCAACAATGGCAATTTTCACGTGCGGGTTAAAGTGACCCAGTTTTTGGACATTTAAAAAAAATTAACCTAGTGCACACAGAAATGTATACACATTTCTCTGAGCTCAGTTTTAATGACATTTTCACTTGTCTTTACAGTTTGCCAATCAATTATATAAACCTTGTCTAAACTGAATGGTGGCCCTTAACTTTTGTCCAGTAGTATATCATTATTATTTTTCCTTGTTCTTTACAATGCTATTGTGAAACATCGCTTGCGAGAATTACAGTGTGACCCAACATTTACTTACTTACTTAGTCGTCCCTCATCTACCCAGGGGTGTAGAGGTGTGCCAGAGATCCAACTCAATAGCATAAACCTCAATCTCGTAAGAGTACATGCAATAATGAGGGAGGACACTTTCATGAGACCTTTCACAACCGTGAAAAATCCCTTGGGCCGGCTCTGATGACAGTCATCGTTTCGGAAACTGAAACTATAAAACAAAAATGATTTTTAAACGCAGCATCAAGTTATTTGTAATACAGTACAACAGCCAACTACGTTTGATATTTAGCCATATGACTTTCCGGGACATACGCAGAAAAAGAAGAACCAATAAAATCTTCCTTCTTTGATTATCTATCTTTCTCCCTTCTGCACACTACACTGTAATTTACTTACCTCCCCTGTGTTTCATATATGTGCAGTTACTTTCTCCTGAATGCCCAAGTTGCTTACCCTTTCCGGTCACGAAAATGAGAAATGCAGTGTTGACCTACTTAGGAATTCTCAATTTGCAAGAGACAGCGGAATGCAAACTGTGCAGGCCGCGTGTACTGCTTTAGAAGATACCACTTAGTTTTCTAGGTCAAGGGGTGGCAGAACCGATGAGCCGTATTCGATGATGAATTTAACGAGTCGGAGTAAAAACAAAAGGGGATCTGAGAGAGACAGGGTTCACTAATAAAACAAAAGTGAAAGAAATATGAAGGCCTTTCTTCGATAATAATGAGACATTGAACCGGATATCTTCGATAATAATGAGACATTGAACAGGAACAAGTGAGGTTAAATATAGGCATACGATAGATAGATATTGACTACATGATCGGTATACAGACAAACTAAAGATTAGACAAGCAGGTAGAAAGATACAAGACAAAAGCGGACGAACATGCAGACAGAAGATAGACAATCAGACAGACAGATAGAACGAACGAACGAACGAACGAACGAACTTTATTTTCAAAGGGTTAAGAATTGGGCACGCAGGCCCGTCTGACATTCTGCCCTTCCTCTCTCTCTCATCATGTATACTATATCCTTTCATCTTCACATTTACTTTAAGCATAATTAAGGCATTTATCATTATAAAAGTAATATTACATTTGCAATATTCATCATAATTAAAGTACGTTTTTAAAAAAAAAAATAATAATAATAAATAGACAGACAGGCAGACCTTCAGACAGACAGACAGGCAGACCTTCAGACAGACAGACAGGCAGACCTTCAGACAGACAGACATACAGATAGATATACAGAACGAACGAACGAACTTTATTACAGATAGACATACAGAACGAACGAACGAACTTTATTTCCAAAGGGTTGAGAATTGGGCACGCAGGCCCGTCTGACATTCTGCCCTTCCTTTCTCTCACCTTTCATACTGAATTCATTTATTCCCATATGCATTTTACATATCAATGTCAAGGAATTCAACGTTGTAATTAAGACAGACAGGTAGGTAGGTAGCAGGTAGGTAGGTTCGTAGGAAGGTAGGTAGGTATGTAGATAGATAGATATATAGATAAATAGATAGATAGATAGATAGATAGATAGATAGATAGATAGATAGATAGATAGATAGATAGATAGATAGATAGATAGATAGATAGATAGATAGATAGATAGATAGATAGATGCTACTGTTTTATGTGCAGCCAAATGTCAACTGTGACAACAACGGTAGATAGCCGGGGAGAGACGCGACGATTGGAAGGAGGTAATGGATCGTAGACGAGACAACGAGAGACTGAGCTGTCTTTTTACTTTGCTTATTATCTCTACTCATCCCAGCTGTACTCTCCTGATAAGACAAAGTAGCCAGTCATTGCCGAGACAATACTCAGACGTTTAGATGAGGTCCTCATAAAATAGAGGAAGACTGTTGCGGGTTGTCTCCCTTGCTGTGCAGTTGTGGTCCACGAATGGCCACAAATTCGAGTAAAAGTAGTTTTCCAAAGATAACTTTTCGCTCAAGGTTACTGTTAGCAGATATGTAAATACAGTAGAATTCCATTTATCCGAACCCCATGGGACCGAGCATCGTTCGGATAATCAAATGTTCGGATAATTGGATTACATAATGTATCGAGTACATGTACACATATTTCTAAAAATAATTAACCATCACAAGGAAAATACACTATAAAACATATTTACTTGTACTGTAATAATAATACCCACACTGTATTAGATCACTGTATCACCAAAATCTTTTATTACACTGCAGTGCATGTACTACTTGTATTAATTATTTTTGTTAAGAAAGAGAAATGTTTTCAAAATAACATTACAAACGATTCAAAACCAGGCGCAACTTACGTATACATGTACTTGCACAGATGTAGCCCACTATTTAAAATAATGAGGAATCCTTTTTTGCACCAAACTGGATAGTCTCCTTTTGGCTGCTAAGTCCCGCATTCTCTTCAACAGCAGAAGCTGTGTAGGACAGCTGTCATCTTCTTGCTCGTACCAAGCCATCGCTGTTTCTAGTGCTATAAAGGCCTCTTCAGGACTTGGTCGACGTTTTGGTTTTTCTTCATAATCTACAAGTACATCATGTACTTCTGAGGAGTCTTCATCATCGGTCACTACATGTATTTGGTTTTCTTCTTGCACAAATGACAAAATTTTTTCGTCATTCAAAAACTGAAAACCAGAATCATTATCATCTTCTAGCCACATGTGTGCATCCTCTTTGTCACAGTCCGAAAATCCGGGCATTGCTTGAAACAGTTCCACAACTTCATTTATACAATCATTATTTGTGTCCACTGCAGTAGTTTCATTTCCTCCTTTTTTCCCAAGCAATCTACTCCAAGCCTTGTTGAGATTATCTTGTGACAGGGTGGTCCAAGCATCAGCTAACATATAGCAGCAGTCTTTGAGATTAAGCTTTTTGGAAAACGCCACCACACTTTCTTCATCTTCAGCCAACAATAAACGACGCAGGACTTCCTTCTTGTACATCTTTTTAAGCTTTGCTATAACATCCTGATTCATTGGTTGAATCAGTGCTGTTACATTGGGAGGCAGAAAAATTACTTTAAAATTTGCATCAACTGCATTCAATGTATCCGTCTCTGGATGAGCTGGTGCATTGTCCAGTAGAAGAGTTACTTTTCCAGTTTTCTTTTCTTGTTCTCTCAACCTCTTCACATTTGGGATGAACTGATTTGTATACCAATCAAGAAATATTTCACTATTCATCCAAGCACTCTTCTGTGCTTTGTAACACAATGGGAGACATGTCACATTCTTTAAACAACGTGGTTTTTTGGCTTTGACGATTATTAGCACCGGTAAACGATGACTTCCACTGGCATTCGCGGCTACCAAAATTGTTACTCTCTCTTTGCACTTTTTAAACCCAGGGGCAGCTGCTTCGCGCTGAGATGCTAGTGATTTTTGAGGCAATGATTTCCAGTATAAGCCAGTCTCATCGGCATTATACACATCATCGAGTGAATAACCTTCTTCTTCCAAAAAAGCCAAGAATGTTTCTTTAAAATTTTTAGCGGCAGTTGCATCGCTAGATAAAGATTCCCCTTGAATCTCCAATTCTCGTATGCCATGACGAGATTTAAAGTTTCTTAACCATCCCTGGCTAGCCTTAAAGTCAGGAGGACCGTCAAGTTGATTGTTGAACTGAAGTGCCTTTTCACACAACAGAGAACCAGAGATAGGTTCCCCTTTTGCTTCTTCTTTGCACAAACCATATATACAAAGCCTCTTCCAATTCCACATCTTTCGCATTTCTCATGGTTTTACGTTTCTTCGACCCATTTTCACTATCAAATTTCGATGCACAACTCATAATTTTATCCTTGTTACATTTGATGTCAAAGACCGTAGCTTTGCCAACATTGAAAATCCTCGCAAGTGAAGACACAGTTTCACCTTGTCCTAGTCTCTTGATAATTTCTGTTTTCGTTTCAATTGACAAAACATTGCGGTTCCTTTTATATGCTTTAGGCCTACTGGAAGATGCCATATCGCACAGAGAAATACTTGTACACCAAAATTATTCTGCTGTAGTAGCAGACACAATTATTTTAAGTTGAACTGTCTGTTTAGCCAGTGTTCTACCTAGAACGCACACGTACACTGGATTGGTAAACCAGATATTAACTGACTTTATGATCTAACTGACTTCCTGTACGTAAGCGACCGACCATTAGCCATCCCATTCTCTACAAACTGTTCGCACACGTTTGAAGTTTGCCACATCAAAAGATTCAGAATTTTAGTCTAACGTGACTGTGGCATCTGATTTTTTTTTCTTTTTTCTGGAAAAAGTGTTCGGATAATTGGATGTTCGGATAATTGGGGTTCGGATAAATGGAGTTCTACTGGGGTTTTCTCTACTCCTGTTCTAGGGAGTCTCACAGGGATTTTGGTATGGCAAGTACTACTGCGTCGTCTAAGTTGATTGTAAATTTTATATTCTCCGCCCTCTTCAGTGAGAAATATATTTTTGACTCGTATTCAATGAGCCCCCAGCTGAAGTAATTCAGCGCAGTATTAATTTAATAGCTATATTTATATGTGTGTGTATTTTTTAAAATGAATCATAAGGGTGCAGACATCAAATTCACTCAACAAAGTGATCAACTAAGAATTTATATTTACTTAGATAACAAGAAATATATTCATGAAATATTTGATCAACAGGGTTACAATTAATAAAATTGATTTGTCAAGAAAAGTAGTTAATGTATGGTGTATCTTCATGCAAATATATTATTTTATGTTGGAGTTAATAAAACAATACCCCGTATGCTGTACTAGTAGCTGGCAATGTTGGGACAGTGATTTGTCGTTGACTTATGGTTCAGTCACTGCTGATTCCCAGTGAAGTTTTGACTGCTCCTTCTCAAGTCAGGGGTCGAGTGGCGTTGTAGTACTTTTGCTGTTGTGCAGAAGTAACTTCAAAACAGTTCGCATCTTCGAATATCCTCTAGACCTGTCTATTTTAGATAGTTCCAGCGTTGAAGTCTGGTAACCAGTAACAGAAACCGAGAAATAGAAAAAATAATACCTCTCTTATGTATAAGCATCAGGAGACGTACGCTCTCTCCCACCATTTCATCTTCCTTTCAATGTTTCTGATGTACCTGAGAATTAATTCAATAAGACTGCTGAAATTGTGTTTAGGAGAGCGAATGAAGACAAATGCATCATTTTCAGATATATATATAATTAATTATATATATATATATATATATATATATATATATATATATATATATATATATATATATATATATATATATATATATACCATGATGTCACCATTCTCTTCCTGCTACAAATTGAGCCTGTGACTGCAAACTCTATTGGTTTCTTGTGAGGACACCCGCAAAAGCAGTCACCAGCTTTTGCAGTGGTGGTTAATGTGACAAGTTATTTTATATGCTGAGGTTGCCAGCCTCATACGCAACTGTACACCAATAAGTAATTCATATCTGTTAAATGCAAATATAAAATATAAAAAAACTGCACATATTACAATTTAACCAAGTAAGGTTACATTTTATCCAGACTTTTGAATCACAGAATAGACGTAGTATGTAATGCAACTGTTTGAGATACAGTTTTCCCTTAATTAGTTAAGGTTAAGGATTACTTATTTTAGTAAATGCTCCGCCTACACATCACCGGGAAAATTATTGTCACGACCATATAAGGTTTTGCAAATAAAGTGTTACATTTTGCGGCAACGTTTTATATCATACGACCTGCCCGAATAATTAAATCTAATAATCTCTTCTCAAAGATTGCACTGTCTTTTCCCATCCATGTTTATTATGACAAGACATCTTACCTGAACTTATTATATCATCCCCTCGTATCCTAATACTTCAAGATTGTTAAGAGACCTACTGGTAATCTGATAGTTATATGTCTAGATTGTTAAAACCAAGATAGGGCTACAGATGGGCGATTGGATTCAATCATGCTTACACATTAGACCCAAGTTATCTGCAATCAGCGTCTCTGGTTAATCTGCCAACATTTATTAGACGTTATGCCGAGCTGGGCTGAGCAAATCACTCGCTCGCTATCAATCGAGCGTCTGTCTAAACAAAAAGCCGGTAACAATCTGCAAACCAAATGTTGATTTGACCGTATTGTCGCACTTGTCTAATCATTATCTGTCTGCGATCAGAGGATAACATTTCACGAGTTTCAAGTCTAAAATGTGTGGAAGTTGTCCGAGGTGTGTCTCCCGAGGATAAGATAATATAGGTAGATGGAGGCATAAAAGTAATATAATGCGTGGATGAAAAAAAAAAGAATGATCATTTTTTTCGCAACAAAGAGCGAGAAAGAAAAACAATATGATACTGAAAAAATGTGTAGAAAACTAAAGGCATAAACATTAAGACAAGAAAAATAAATCAAACTGAGAAAAATGCTCCATAATTTGTCTTCATATATTCCATCATCATCATCGCCACCATAATCAGCATCATGATCATCACAGTTATCATCATCTCCGGTTTCACTTCTCGTGGAGCATGGAACGACCACATGAGGAATCCTGCTCCTATTACTGGAACCTGAGTCATCTCGTAACAGGTGACTAACATGAGGCTGTAATTGTGGTTGGCAACCTCGTCATGAAAAAGAAGTTGCTACACAAAGAAGCGCTGCAAATGTTTGTGCTGCTTTGTGCGGCAATTTGTTTTAGGTACCAATAATTCTATTCTTTCTTCCTCTCCTCGGCGACTCCCTGGACTACACGAAGCCCATCTCCTTCAGATAGGTATAAAGATGACGTAAATTAATGACGGAAATGATCATGTGTTCTATAGTGTACGTGTAATAAATCATCATCATAATCTGCATCTTTATCTTTATCATCAAAATCATGATCCTTATCTGCATCATCATAATCATCATCATCATCCTTAACACTATCATCATAGTCATCATCCTTATAATCATCATAATCATTATCATCATCCTTATCTGCATCATCATAATCATCCTCATCACTACCATCATAATCATCAACATTATCATAATAATAATCATCCTTATCACCATAATCATAATTATCATCATAATAATAATCATCATCATCCTATCATCGTTATCATCGTTATCATCCTTATTATCATCTTCATCCTTATCACCATCATAATCATCATCATAATAATCATCATTTCTATTTTCTCGTCTCATGAAGCAAGGACCCACCACGACAGATGGAGCCACCTTGAAGAAGCCTAAATCAAAGCACAAAGACTTCCAGCGGTGGTTTCCGTACCAATTTATCTAACATGCTGAGGTTTGTAGCACAGCCTGACATTACTACACTCTAACCTCTATAGCCTGAGTTATAGTCCTCATCTTTAATGGTCACACCTGAGACCCCCAGGAAACAACGTGGGGGCGGTGTTAATATTAAAACAGTATAATAATTCCAGCTACAGAATCAGCAGTAATAACAAATGGCTTAGGTATTAACCTAACAGTCAAGAAGTAAGCACGATTCTCTCTCTTACAGAACCGACAGTAAAAGAAATATACGGCCTTGAGACAGACGACAGTAGAGTTTTAAATATGTGCTCGACTAATGGAGCTACTTAAGAGAGGAGGCGACAATGTTAAATCCTTTCTAACAAAAATTTTAAAAAAAATGATGACAAAGAATATAAAGATATAAAGCCTTACTTTAAACACATGTCGACTGGGAAATAAAGGCTGCCTCTTAAGCGAAGAAAGTTACACCCACACACACATCGTGCACGCACGCACCCACGCACGCACGCGCGCGCGCGCACACAAACACACACACACACACACACACACACACACACACACACACACACATATATATATATACAAACCGATTTTCGCTTAACTCGAAGCAATTTTGCAGGTCCCAGCCAATTGTCTTCTTTGGCTTTGTAAAAAAATTCCGGTTCTTTCGAATTCTGTTAAACATAATTTTCGGATAAGTCGAGGTAATTTTTCAGTCCCAACTCAAATTTTTAGAAAGAATAGAAATGAGAGTGACGAAGTATAGAAGTAGAAGAAGACAACGACATCATGACGACCGACCAAGATGATAGGCTTTGGAAATCACCAAGATTATGGACAGGATCAGATTATCCATTAGGCTAAGTAGGCTAAAACCTAGGGGCTCGGAGCTCTTGGGGGCCGGTTCATAAGTTTAAAAAAAAATGCTTAGATTTTTCAATAAAATCTGTTTATTGTGTTTACCTTGATAATAATACAAATAATACAAATACACATTAAAAAAATGATTACTAATAAAATAATAATAAAAGAGGTGAGCAATGCTAACAAACTAACATTGCAGTCTATTAAAAATACTAGTATATACCATCACCATGCTAAGGGGTTTGACAAAAATATTAAAATTATTGCCTATTGGGTGAAGGGGGCCCAAACATCAAAAGGCCTAGAGGCCCTTCTTGGCTTAATCCGGTGTAGCAGGTAGGAAGCACTGTACGGTAGGAAACACTGTACAGTGCCTCCTACCTGACGGTAGCGGACACTGTACTGTGAGCGGTAC
The DNA here is from genome assembly GCA_024509875.1 of Oreohelix idahoensis. Lineage (NCBI taxonomy): Eukaryota > Metazoa > Mollusca > Gastropoda > Stylommatophora > Oreohelicidae > Oreohelix > Oreohelix idahoensis. Next base: position 903,364 of record JAMPIV010023161.1, on the reverse strand, counting down.
CTAGGTACCGCCCACTGTACAGTGAACCTTACCTGATAGGTAGGAAGCACTCAACACAGGTAGGAAGGACTTAACATTTTAAAGGTTACAAAAAATCGGAAACCCGTACATAAATATAATTAATTCTGTATTGTATGTATTGAGAAATGGATGTGCCAGGAAAACCAAGGCCATAATACATAATAATTGTGTTTATTGTTCTACTTGACAGTGTATAAATAAAGAAAATTAATAAAGTAAAACTGGATAGATGACATTCCTTCGACATACAGATCTAACTAACGAAAATCATTATGCGACAGATAAAAATCTGTTCAACATATGTATATTGCTTATTTAGTAACTACTGTTACCAAAAGAGCATTAAAAACTATTTTTTACCAACATAAAAAGACAAATAATTTATAACGTTATCTGCTCGCATTGTGAAATGTGTTATTGTTGTTTGCGTTCGCTCGACCATATCTCACTTTTACATGCTGGCCTTTTCTGAGAGGTATGTAGGCTTACGTTGTGTCGTAGTTTACAGCTGAGCTGCGATATCTGCGCCTTTCGGCCCGACACATCCGATTTCAGCACCAAATTGTTACGGGTTTGCTTTCCCTTCCATCTCACGCCCAAGTGTATGCGTTACCTCATGTTCATACAATAGTGCAGTGAAATGACTGCGCTAGTGCATTGTGAAATAAATCTTCTATGTCCAGAACACTTATAGCGGTGCGGGCTACGAAGTTTATTTTTCGGCCGTAATAAGTTTAATTGTAATCGAGTTAAGTTGTTGTAGATAACTAGCTATTTTGAATTACGATACAAGAGCACATTAAAAAAAAAAAAAAACCACACACACACAAGAATCTTTATGAAAGCTTTTTAAAAAAATCATTTTTCGTTTAATGTTGACAATTTTCACATCTGATTTTCAGTGATCTTCATTTTTATTTTTTTGTCATTAAGTTTCACTTAAAAAATTTAGTTCAGTTTACTTAATGCTAATATACAATATAATACAAAATAATATTAATTTATACAATAAAATAACTGGTCACCTCACCTCTCGATGCTGGACCCAGTCTCTTACACTCCACTCCACTACGGCAGTATCTGCAATGGGACCAGCTTTACCTTATATTTTTTATTCGCTGCCCAAATTACGATCCCACTACACGCACCATACCGCACTACACGCACCATACCGATACCTGTTTGGAATGAACATTAAAATAATAATTTCCCACCATATATTTTAGACGAAATTAGAAAAAATAAAATTTGTTTGCACACTATAAATGAATAACATATGAAGCAAAAATAAAAACATCTTTACTCTTTATCTCTCCAGTGGGAGCCGCGCTAGCGTAGTGGTTACAACACCGCTCTGGCGACCGGGTGATACAGGATCAAACCCGGGCGACGGCATTTGAGGATTTTTCGTCGACCGGGATTTGGACTGGATTAACTCGAGACCTGGCGAAGACATTTGAACGAGTGTCGTCGACCAAGGACTGGCGGCTCCTGAGCCGACCCAGCTGCAATGGGTACCTCCGAAATCGGCGAGTATTTGCCTGAATGGCGAGGGACATTTGTCTCTGTACAAGAAATAAAGGGATACTCACGTAAAATCAATGTCAGGTTAGACATAAATGATAACCTGAGATTTCGCCTCGAGTATTAGCGGGCGAACGCAAAAAAAAAAAAAAAAAAAAAAAAAAAAAAATCTCTCCAGTCTTTTGTCCTATAAAGGAAGGAAAGGTGGAAATATCTGCCTAATGGATTATAATAACTACAACGCAGTGCGATATACCAATTTCTTTTTTTTCAGACAAGAATTACTGTACAGTGTGTGACGGTATTGCCTCCCCTGCTTTCCAAAGCATATTTTATGAATCAAGATTCCATATTTACAAGTTGATGAGTCTACATACCAAGATCATTTCGTGAAGAGCTCCAGTCTAGACAGTGCCTTTCAGAGATCAGACAGCAGCCTTTTTTCTGAGACAACTGCCAACGGGTTGTCAACACTAGTGAGAGATTGCCAGCAGATTGAAGGACTGTATATACTTACTTACTTAGTCGTTCCCCTTCTACCGTGAGGTGTAGAGGTTTGGAAGAGAGAGCGCCAGACTATCCTATCGTCTGTCTTCCTCCTGGCCTGGTTCCATGCTAGTCCTAGGTCCTTCAAAGATTGTCTAATGTTGTCCTCCCAGCGGACTCTGGGTCGTCCTGGGGGTCTAGATCCTTGGCTCTTTGTTTCCCATGCTTGTCGTGGTAGCCGGTCTTCTCCCATTCTGCAGACATGGCCAAACCATCTTAGTTGGGACTGTTCTACTTGGGTCTGCAGGGGGTAGGATTTAAGGCCTTGACGTATCGTCTGGTTGCGTACCATGTCTCTTCTTGTTACTTCAACCACCTTCCTCAGATACCTCATTTCTGAGGTTTGGATCTGGCTTGTGTGGGTTGAAGGACTGTATATACAGTGATATATTGTCAAAGTTCTCATTACCGGACAAGTTTTCATCAGTACGTCCTCGTCTTGGAGATAACCCACACAACATACCATACACCTAAATTGGACAGACTATACATACATGTGTATCCTCATATAGTGAAGCATTAAAAGACACATAGACAGTGTAGATTGGACATCAGTGTGGTAACACTCAATATATCACATCATCATTTTACTCTTTACATAGTTTCATTCTCATAGTTAAGTAACTACATTATTTATATCTCATCTGTGTGTGTGTGTGTGTGTGAATTGTCTTTCACCATCATCACTTTTTATTTCTCTACTAACCCTATATGTGTAAATATTTAATTAATAAACCCAATAACCGTTTGATCATTATCTAGTTCGTTAATGTATCACTCGTGCTGTCGGTGTTAAATATTTACATATAGGTAAAATTCTACATTTAGATGAGGTTGGGGGCTCTTTCTTTATCGAGATCTAAGGGCAGAAGCTAAGGTCGTGGGGAAATAGAATACTTTCCATAATTTACTAGAAAACACTCTCCAGTGGAGAACGTTCGCTTTCTCTTCTTCTTGTCCTTGCCTCGAATAGGTCTCTGTCTTACGAGCCAATTTCTGGAGACCTTCTTGATAACATTCTATAGGCCATCCCCAGATACAACTACTGTTGTAGTTGCATCAATATAAACTTACGACAATAGGATATGTCTTGCGACGTAAAACTCACAAATCTTCAACCAAATATCAATGCCCTTTGTTAAAGCTCCTCAGCCACATCCTTCCCAACAATGAATTTAATCAGTTCAATAAAGAGTTGATGTTAATTCATTGTGCATCTCTAATCACTTCCTTGTTTTATCTATTTGTTTTATTTTTTGCGGGGGGTCGAATAAGGAACGAAGATTCCATGTAGTGACCGGAACTCAATAAGGAAAAAAAAAATGTTTTGGAGACCCCTAGTCTAAACTGTCGAAGGCTTTTTCGTAGTCTCTAATTCAATGTGAAGTAGGGAATTCAATTCCAAGCTCTGCTATGCTACTGTCCATAGTGTGGCTGTCTGATCTGTACAGGATTTGTTATGCCGAAAACAAAGCTTGTTATTTCCTCAGTTGTCTTTTACTCTCTGATGGATGATCCCGTTTAATATTTTCCCTGGCACTGGTAGTAACATTATTCCTCTGTAATTTGTGCACTATTGCAAATCTCCCGTCTTTGGCAACTTGACCAGACATTATTCTCTCGTGGTATTTCTTGTCTGTCCGAGATATTGTCAAGTAATTTCCATAATATCTTTGTAAAGGTGTCGATCTCCGTCTAAAGCCTGCTGCTGAAACGCCATCGGGATGGCAAATATTCTGTCTCTTAGAAGCTTCCTTTCTTTATAATTTTCTTATTCGTTTGGTTTTTCACAATTAACTTGTAACTGCTGGAATGATGTTTGGGGGAATCTTATGGAAGTGGTCAACTTAGAGGTTCGTCGGAATTTTCTATCCCATCTCTTCAGTTGCTCTTGTACCTTGATAGGCCCTTTACATTCTTATCTACAATAAGGTCAGTGATTATTGTTACCTGTTTGCTTCTTTGTACTGCTAAACAGGTTTTCTATACTGTCTCTGGCTGCATCTTGTCACTTCGTCAGCATATTTACTTTTATTCCTTCTAATACTTTTTACCACTTCTTTGTTTGTTTGTTTCTATGTATATATCACGAGCCTTGGCAGTTGAACTTTTAGTGTTACTTTTGTTTAAATCTGCTTCATAATGTTTTTTTTTTCTTTTCTTTCTTTCAGAGATGACTTCTTGTGTTATCCACGCTTCGTGATGTCGTTCTCTTTTTTCCTAGAAGATCTCCGTACATTTCATTCCCTACTTTTTTATCTTCTATCAGTGGTTTTCTGTATGAGGTTTGTCTTCTAACGTTGAGACACTTGGTACTTATTGGATATCGTAAATTTGTCTGGTGTTTTTATTTCTGAGATGCCCAATTTTAAGCTGTTGTCTGTAGTTATATAATGATGTATATCGTCTGAGTTTTCTCTTTATTTTGGCTAACAGAAGATGGTGATCTCGTGCCACAACTGCTCCTCAACATTTCTTCACGTAATCCACAAATATAGAGTTGTCTTAATAAACTAAGTGAAATGTAACGTAGTTTAAGGTGTTTGCTTTAATTCCTCTTCGGCCATTGTTTTGATTGGTATACGTGTTCGTTAAGATCTGAACATTTTGTTCATGTCTATGGATCAATCTGATTTTCTCTTTTGTTATCTAATGATATCCATGTTGCTTTTGAAATTTGTTTATGTGAAAAAAAATGCTTCCTCCAACAATAAGATGACGTGGAGCTCAGAAGTGTCATCCTATTTTGTCATCTTCGTTCACTGTCTTGTCCATGTTTTCTCATGATCTCTTCAGCCATCATTGTCTGTTCCTGTCTTGTCCATATTATCTCATGATCTCTTCAGCCATCATTGTCTGTTCCTGTCTTGTCCATATTATCTCATGATCTCTTCAGCCATCATTGTCTGTTCCTGTCTTGTCCATGTTTTCTCATGATCTCTTCAGCTATCATTGTCTGTTCCTGTCTTGTCCATGTTATCTCATGATCTCTTCAGCCATCATTGTCTGTTTCTGTCTTGTCAATGTTTTCTCATGACCTCTTCAGCCATCATTGTCTGTTCCTGTCTTGTCCATGTTATCTCGTGACCTCTTCAGCCATAATTGTCTGTTCCTGTCTTGTCCATATTTTCTCATGACCTCTTCAGCCATCATTGTCTGTTCCTGTCTTGTCCTTCAAGTCACCCATCCAAATTGTAATACCTAACGCCCTTGATTATCTTTTGTGATTAATTGGTGCATAACATTGGTCGATGTTAATTTATCTATTTATTTGCTTCCGTTTTATTAAAGTTGTATATGCTGCTGATATTAGTCTTTGTCCCACTGTTTCATTAATTTATTAAACTTTAAGTTCATGTGCAGCGCACGGGCCTTCAATCAATTCAAACCAATCCCTTCTGTCCTGTGCCATCCGCTTAACATCTTTCGGTGTTGTCTTTATACCTTTTAAGTAGGTCTTCAATTCCCTTCTATGTGTGTTTTTCAGCCTCCGTCTATGTTTTTTTTTACCGTGAGGGTTCCAGAATAAGGACAATCTTGTAATGCTATCAGCTTGTTTTCTCAATGTGTGTTCTATTCAGCACCAGAATCTTGTCATCACCTCCTGTTCTACTTACATTTGTCTGGTCCTTTCAATCAATTCCACGGTGGTTTTTTCAATAATTCTATTGCCATTCTTCTATTATGCGACAAACACGTATTAATACGAGTACTTGTTACTTCTGTCCAGTAGTTCACAAGTTTTGTGTGTGTGTGTGTGTCCTTATTGCTTCATCATTTCAGTTCATGTTCGCTTTGCTACTAGCATCGTGTTTGTGACCCCATGTAGTCCCGGGGGGTAAGTGGTGGGGGTCTTTGAGGGCGCACTATTTCTCCTCAGGTATTTTGTAAGAGGCAACTAATTTGATCATTATGTAGTTCGCGGTGGTCTCAGACAAATAAAGCATTAGTTGACTGCCCCCTCAAGCATGTCGTACAAGGCGACTAACATGAGGTTGTGTACTTGTTTGACAACTTCGTCATATCAAACTAATTGCTACAGAAACCAACACCGCAAGCTTGGTGCAGACTTCCTGCCTGGGGACGCTGCCATGGTGTCTTCGTACTTCATAGGGAACGAAATAGGAGAATGTAGCGTATGCCTTTTGCACGCTGCATGTGAGTGGTAATGGAAATGATTGTAGTGCTCACAAGTGTGGTACCCTTTTTGTGGTCGCTATGCGTAGTCCGCATATGACGTCGATTTGTTTGACTTAGCGACATGAGCATTGTCTATATTTCCCCTCTATGGGATGGCTGTGTCTAAATGCCTAGCTGGCATGTTTTGGAATGTGTTCCCTGGCGGAACTAATTGGATGTTGAATACTTAACGTCAAATGAATTATTGAATTAGCTAACTAGGATAATATAGGATCTAATTGATGCATCAGATGTACTGCAAATGTGATTAAAATGTTCGTATATGTTACCGAGGACTTCGGATCCATTTTATGGTGTTGGCGCATTTTAATGCCATGTTATACGTTGATTATTTGAAAGCTCCATATGCCCGGGAACCACTAGACAAACAAGCCACACTTGTTGCCAAAAACTTATATCTAACCTTGCCACAGAGAATGATGATGATTGATTGAACTACCACTGTAAGTGCATGTGATTGTTTGGTGCAGGCTTCTTGAGCGGGGACCAACTGCAACTGTAGACCCAATGCTCCATTTGGAGCGGAAATAAAAACGAAATAATTTGAGTTTGTTCACGGGTCTGGTGACTTCATCGTGTAAAGTGAATTGCTTCAGAAACCATTGCTATATGAGCATATATATGCCGTAGTGCAGGCTTCCTGTCAGTCGACTAACTGCAATGGAGGCTCCGTACTTCATAATAAGCGAAAAGAGAAACGCATGATGGTATTTGGGCCACAACATATTGTGACCGGGTGAAGGAAGGGAACGGCACTAAAAAGTCAATGTAGATCGTGATAGTGGTTTTTGTGGGAAGGGATGTAAATCTGTATTTTACTTGATATAAGGGAAATAATCCCAAGACTTTTATTATTGTGTTTCTTCTGGTAAATACTGGTTAATCATCAGAGATAGTAATTCCAGAAGGAAGGAACAACCCAGGTAACTGGTAGGTCTCATAAATGCCTTGATGGATTCTAAATTTGATCTTGAAGCGTTGAATATAATTGGCAACTCAAACAGTCAAGTGAAACTTCACTAGAACAGATTACTTGAAGGATCCAAAATACTTATATAAAAGGGTGTACTTTATTTCGTTCCGGTTGATACAAGAGGAAAATGTGGCAGTTCGATAAGAATTTCTGGTGGGGGAAAGTAAAACTGCCAGCTTTAGCCTCCAAGGCGAAAGGCTTACGGTTCCTCAATACTCTAGTCGTTTTGTGACATCTGTGGAAATCCTAGCGAAATAAAATACGATTCGAGACTTCAATTAAAACTAAATCGAACTTACTTCAGGTGGAATGAACCACACACATAATCGTGGCAGGGGTTAGTGCTAGTTCACTAACTTTCCTGGTCGGTAGGGGATCTCATAGATGGATATTATTATCCAAACCGTAGGAGTCAAGGGCTTTTTCGTTCAATAGTAGTCGTAGCGCCAGGTTGCTCCAAACCTAAACTAAAGAACGCCCTATGTTGATTTGACTCTAGCATTGAGTTACTGCCTCAAGCTCTCTCTCTCTCTCTCTCTCTCTCTCTCTCTCTCTCTCTCTCTCTCTCTCTCTCTGGTTTCTAAGATGCATCAGTTTTTATACTTGTCTGGTGCTATGGCTTGCCAGAGGAAGTATTTCTCATTGGAGTTAGGACCGGAACCCTTCTAATGGTTGGTCTTGGGGCTAGTGGACTGTTGAAATAATCTTTAACCTAACTAGCTACGAATCCTCTAGTCTAAATTATTGTTTCTATGTGATGATGACCAACCATTGTTTTAAGTTCTCTCTAATCTAAAATGTTTTCCGGTCTGACTTGTATGTAGGCCACACAAGCTTTGATGACATCATGGGTTCATGTGTGTCATGACTGATGATGTCATTGATTCTTGACTAGTGGTTTATTTATCTAACTAGTCATTCATAAAATACTTTACTATAAGGCTAACAGTTGTAGCTACTTAATAGTCTACACTGTTACAAGATACAGTTTTCCCTTAATTAGTTAAGGTTAAGGATTACTTATTTTAGTAAATGCTCCGCCTACACATCACCGGGAAAATTATTGTCACGACCATATAAGGTTTTGCAAATAAAGTGTTACATTTTGCGGCAACGTTTTATATCATACGACCTGCCCGAATAATTAAATCTAATAATCTCTTCTCAAAGATTGCACTGTCTTTTCCCATCCATGTTTATTATGACAAGACATCTTACCTGAACTTATTATATCATCCCCTCGTATCCTAATACTTCAAGATTGTTAAGAGACCTACTGGTAATCTGATAGTTATATGTCTAGATTGTTAAAACCAAGATAGGGCTACAGATGGGCGATTGGATTCAATCATGCTTACACATTAGACCCAAGTTATCTGCAATCAGCGTCTCTGGTTAATCTGCCAACATTTATTAGACGTTATGCCGAGCTGGGCTGAGCAAATCACTCGCTCGCTATCAATCGAGCGTCTGTCTAAACAAAAAGCCGGTAACAATCTGCAAACCAAATGTTGATTTGACCGTATTGTCGCACTTGTCTAATCATTATCTGTCTGCGATCAGAGGATAACATTTCACGAGTTTCAAGTCTAAAATGTGTGGAAGTTGTCCGAGGTGTGTCTCCCGAGGATAAGATAATATAGGTAGATGGAGGCATAAAAGTAATATAATGCGTGGATGAAAAAAAAAAGAATGATCATTTTTTTCGCAACAAAGAGCGAGAAAGAAAAACAATATGATACTGAAAAAATGTGTAGAAAACTAAAGGCATAAACATTAAGACAAGAAAAATAAATCAAACTGAGAAAAATGCTCCATAATTTGTCTTCATATATTCCATCATCATCATCGCCACCATAATCAGCATCATGATCATCACAGTTATCATCATCTCCGGTTTCACTTCTCGTGGAGCATGGAACGACCACATGAGGAATCCTGCTCCTATTACTGGAACCTGAGTCATCTCGTAACAGGTGACTAACATGAGGCTGTAATTGTGGTTGGCAACCTCGTCATGAAAAAGAAGTTGCTACACAAAGAAGCGCTGCAAATGTTTGTGCTGCTTTGTGCGGCAATTTGTTTTAGGTACCAATAATTCTATTCTTTCTTCCTCTCCTCGGCGACTCCCTGGACTACACGAAGCCCATCTCCTTCAGATAGGTATAAAGATGACGTAAATTAATGACGGAAATGATCATGTGTTCTATAGTGTACGTGTAATAAATCATCATCATAATCTGCATCTTTATCTTTATCATCAAAATCATGATCCTTATCTGCATCATCATAATCATCATCATCATCCTTAACACTATCATCATAGTCATCATCCTTATAATCATCATAATCATTATCATCATCCTTATCTGCATCATCATAATCATCCTCATCACTACCATCATAATCATCAACATTATCATAATAATAATCATCCTTATCACCATAATCATAATTATCATCATAATAATAATCATCATCATCCTATCATCGTTATCATCGTTATCATCCTTATTATCATCTTCATCCTTATCACCATGATAATCATCATCATAATAATCATCATTTCTATTTTCTCGTCTCATGAAGCAAGGACCCACCACGACAGATGGAGCCACCTTGAAGAAGCCTAAATCAAAGCACAAAGACTTCCAGCGGTGGTTTCCGTACCAATTTATCTAACATGCTGAGGTTTGTAGCACAGCCTGACATTACTACACTCTAACCTCTATAGCCTGAGTTATAGTCCTCATCTTTAATGGTCACACCTGAGACCCCCAGGAAACAACGTGGGGGCGGTGTTAATATTAAAACAGTATAATAATTCCAGCTACAGAATCAGCAGTAATAACAAATGGCTTAGGTATTAACCTAACAGTCAAGAAGTAAGCACGATTCTCTCTCTTACAGAACCGACAGTAAAAGAAATATACGGCCTTGAGACAGACGACAGTAGAGTTTTAAATATGTGCTCGACTAATGGAGCTACTTAAGAGAGGAGGCGACAATGTTAAATCCTTTCTAACAAAAATTTTAAAAAAAATGATGACAAAGAATATAAAGATATAAAGCCTTACTTTAAACACATGTCGACTGGGAAATAAAGGCTGCCTCTTAAGCGAAGAAAGTTACACCCACACACACATCGTGCACGCACGCACCCACGCACGCACGCGCGCGCGCGCACACAAACACACACACACACACACACACACACACACACACACACACACACACATATATATATATACAAACCGATTTTCGCTTAACTCGAAGCAATTTTGCAGGTCCCAGCCAATTGTCTTCTTTGGCTTTGTTTAAAAAAAAAAAAAAAAAAACTTCGGTTGAGTCGATTTCTGTTAAACATAATTTTCGGATAAGTCGAGGTAATTTTTCAGTCCCAACTCAAATTTTTAGAAAGAATAGAAATGAGAGTGACGAAGTATAGAAGTAGAAGAAGACAACGACATCATGACGACCGACCAAGATGACAGGCTTTGGAAATCACCAAGATTATGGACAGGATCAGATTATCCATTAGGCTAAGTAGGCTAAAGCCTAGGGGCTCGGAGCTCTTGGGGGCCGGTTCATAAGTTTAAAAAAAAATGCTTAGATTTTTCAATAAAATCTGTTTATTGTGTTTACCTTGATAATAATACAAATAATACAAATACACATTAAAAAAATGATTACTAATAAAATAATAATAAAAGAGGTGAGCAATGCTAACAAACTAACATTGCAGTCTATTAAAAATACTAGTATATACCATCACCATGCTAAGGGGTTTGACAAAAATATTAAAATTATTGCCTATTGGGTGAAGGGGGCCCAAACATCAAAAGGCCTAGAGGCCCTTCTTGGCTTAATCCGGTGTAGCAGGTAGGAAGCACTGTACGGTAGGAAACACTGTACAGTGCCTCCTACCTGACGGTAGCGGACACTGTACTGTGAGCGGTACCTAGGTACCGCCCACTGTACAGTGAACCTTACCTGATAGGTAGGAAGCACTCAACACAGGTAGGAAGGACTTAACATTTTAAAGGTTACAAAAAATCGGAAACCCGTACATAAATATAATTAATGCTGTATTGTATGTATTGAGAAAAGGATGTGCCAGGAAAACCAAGGCCATAATACATAATAATTGTGTTTATTGTTCTACTTGACAGTGTATAAATAAAGAAAATTAATAAAGTAAAACTGGATAGATGACATTCCTTCGACATACAGATCTAACTAACGAAAATCATTATGCGACAGATAAAAATCTGTTCAACATATGTATATTGCTTATTTAGTAACTACTGTTACCAAAAGAGCATTAAAAACTATTTTTTACCAACATAAAAAGACAAATAATTTATAACGTTATCTGCTCGCATTGTGAAATGTGTTATTGTTGTTTGCGTTCGCTCGACCATATCTCACTTTTACATGCTGGCCTTTTCTGAGAGGTATGTAGGCTTACGTTGTGTCGTAGTTTACAGCTGAGCTGCGATATCTGCGCCTTTCGGCCCGACACATCCGATTTCAGCACCAAATTGTTACGGGTTTGCTTTCCCTTCCATCTCACGCCCAAGTGTATGCGTTACCTCATGTTCATACAATAGTGCAGTGAAATGACTGCGCTAGTGCATTGTGAAATAAATCTTCTATGTCCAGAACACTTATAGCGGTGCGGGCTACGAAGTTTATTTTTCGTCCGTAATAAGTTTAATTGTAATCGAGTTAAGTTGTTGTAGATAACTAGCTATTTTGAATTACGATACAAGAGCACATTAAAAAAAATAAAATAAAAAAAACACACACACGAATCTTTATGAAAGCTTTTCAAAAAAATTATTCTTCGTTTAATGTTGACAATTTTCACATCTGATTTTCAGTGATCTTCATTTTTAGTTTTGTCTTTAAGTTTCACTTAAAAAATTTAGTTCAGTTTACTTAATGCTAATATACAATATAATACAAAATAATATTAATTTATACAATAAAATAACTGGTCACCTCACCTCTCGATGCTGGACCCAGTCTCTTACACTCCACTCCACTGCGGCAGTATCTGCAATGGGACCAGCTTTACCTTATATTTTTTATTCGCTGCCCAAATTACGATCCCACTACACGCACCATACCGCACTACACGCACCATACCGATACCTGTTTGGAATGAACATTGAAATAATAATTTCCCACCATATATTTTAGACGAAATTAGAAAAAATAAAATTTGTTTGCACACTATAAATGAATAACATATGAAGCAAAAATAAAAACATCTTTACTCTTTATCTCTCCAGTGGGAGCCGCGCTAGCGTAGTGGTTACAACACCGCTCTGGCGACCGGGTGATACAGGATCAAACCCGGGCGACGGCATTTGAGGATTTTTCGTCGACCGGGATTTGGACTGGATTAACTCGAGACCTGGCGAAGACATTTGAAGGAGTGTCGTCGACCAAGGACTGGCGGCTCCTGAGCCGACCCAGCTGCAATGGGTACCTCCGAAATCGGCGAGTATTTGCCTGAATGGCGAGGGACATTTGTCTCTGTACAAGAAATAAAGGGATACTCACGTAAAATCAATGTCAGGTTAGACATAAATGATAACCTGAGATTTCGCCTCGAGTATTAGCGGGCGAACGAAAAAAAAAAAAAAAAAAAAAAAAAAAAAAAATCTCTCCAGTCTTTTGTCCTATAAAGGAAGGAAAGGTGGAAATATCTGCCTAATGGATTATAATAACTACAACGCAGTGCGATATACCAATTTCTTTTTTTTCAGACAAGAATTACTGTACAGTGTGTGACGGTATTGCCTCCCCTGCTTTCCAAAGCATATTTTATGAATCAAGATTCCATATTTACAAGTTGATGAGTCTACATACCAAGATCATTTCGTGAAGAGCTCCAGTCTAGACAGTGCCTTTCAGAGATCAGACAGCAGCCTTTTTTCTGAGACAACTGCCAACGGGTTGTCAACACTAGTGAGAGATTGCCAGCAGATTGAAGGACTGTATATACTTACTTACTTAGTCGTTCCCCTTCTACCGTGAGGTGTAGAGGTTTGGAAGAGAGAGCGCCAGACTATCCTATCGTCTGTCTTCCTCCTGGCCTGGTTCCATGCTAGTCCTAGGTCCTTCAAAGATTGTCTAATGTTGTCCTCCCAGCGGACTCTGGGTCGTCCTGGGGGTCTAGATCCTTGGCTCTTTGTTTCCCATGCTTGTCGTGGTAGCCGGTCTTCTCCCATTCTGCAGACATGGCCAAACCATCTTAGTTGGGACTGTTCTACTTGGGTCTGCAGGGGGTAGGATTTAAGGCCTTGACGTATCGTCTGGTTGCGTACCATGTCTCTTCTTGTTACTTCAACCACCTTCCTCAGATACCTCATTTCTGAGGTTTGGATCTGGCTTGTGTGGGTTGAAGGACTGTATATACAGTGATATATTGTCAAAGTTCTCATTACTGGACAAGTTTTCATCAGTACGTCCTCGTCTTGGAGATAACCCACACAACATACCATACACCTAAATTGGACAGACTATACATACATGTGTATCCTCATATAGTGAAGCATTAAAAGACACATAGACAGTGTAGATTGGACATCAGTGTGGTAACACTCAATATATCACATCATCATTTTACTCTTTACATAGTTTCATTCTCATAGTTAAGTAACTACATTATTTATATCTCATCTGTGTGTGTGTGTGTGTGAATTGTCTTACACCATCATCACTTTTTATTTCTCTACTAACCCTATATGTGTAAATATTTAATTAATAAACCCAATAACCGTTTGATCATTATCTAGTTCGTTAATGTATCACTCGTGATGTCGGTGTTAAATATTTACATATAGGTAAAATTCTACATTTAGATGAGGTTGGGGGCTCTTTCTTTCTCGAGATCTAAGGGCAGAAGCTAAGGTCGTGGGGGAAATAGAATACTTTCAATAATTTACTAGAAAACACTATGTAGTGGAGAGCATTCGTATTCTCTTCTGCTTGTCCTTATCTCGAATAGGTCTCTTTCTTTCCTAACGAGCAAGTTTCTGGAGACCTTCTTGATAACATTCTATAGGCCATCCCCAGATACAACTACTGTTGTAGTTGCATCAATATAAACTTACGACAATAGGATATGTCTTGCGACGTAAAACTCACAAATCTTCAACCAAATATCAATGCCCTTTGTTAAAGCTCCTCAGCCACATCCTTCCCAACAATGAATTTAATCAGTTCAATAAAGAGTTGATGTTAATTCATTGTGCATCTCTAATCACTTCCTTGTTTTATCTATTTGTTTTATTTTTTGCGGGGGGTCGAATAAGGAACGAAGATTCCATGTAGTGACCGGAACTCAATAAGAAAAAAAAAAATGTTTTGGAGACCCCTAGTCTAAACTGTCGAAGGCTTTTTCGTAGTCTCTAATTCAATGTGAAGTAGGGAATTCAATTCCAAGCTCTGCTATGCTACTGTCCGTAGTGTGGCTGTCTGGTCTGTACAGGATTTGTTATGCCGAAAACAAAGCTTGTTATTTCCTCAGTTGTCTTTTACTCTCTGATGGATGATCCGTTTAATATTTTCCCTGGCACTGGTAGTAACATTATTCCTCTGTAATGTGTGCACTATTGCAAATCTCCCGTCTTTGGCAACTTGACCAGACATTATTCTCTCGTGGTATTTCTTGTCTGTCCGAGATATTGTCAAGTAATTTCCATAATATCTTTGTAAAGGTGTCGATCTCCGTCTAAAGCCTGCTGCTGAAACGCCATCGGGATGGCAAATATTCTGTCTCTTAGAAGCTTCCTTTCTTTATAATTTTCTTATTCGTTTGGTTTTTCACAATTAACTTGTAACTGCTGGAATGATGTTTGGGGGAATCTTATGGAAGTGGTCAACTTAGAAGTTCGTCGGAATTTTCTATCCCATCTCTTCAGTTGCTCTTGTACCTTGATAGGCCCTTTACATTCTTATCTACAATAAGGTCAGTGATTATTGTTACCTGTTTGCTTCTTTGTACTGCTAAACAGGTTTTCTATACTGTCTCTGGCTGCATCTTGTCACTTCGTCAGTATATTTACTTTTATTCCTTCTAATACTTTTTACCGCTTCTTTGTTTGTTTGTTTCTATGTATATATCACGAGCCTTGGCAGTTGAACTTTTAGTGTTACTTTTGTTTAAATCTGCTTCATAATGTTTGTTTTTTTTTCTTTTCTTTCTTTCAGAGATGACTTCTTGTGTTATCCACGCTTCGTGATGTCGTTCTCTTTTTTCCTAGAAGATCTCCGTACATTTCATTCCATACTTTTTTATCTTCTATCAGTGGTTTTCTGTATGAGGTTTGTCTTCTAACGTTGAGACACTTGGTACTTATTGGATATCGTAAATTTGTCTGGTGTTTTTATTTCTGAGATGCCCAATTTTAAGCTGTTGTCTGTAGTTATATAATGATGTACATCGTCTGAGTTTTCTCTTTATTTTGGCTAACAGAAGATGGTGATCTCGTGCCACAACTGCTCCTCAACATTTCTTCACGTAATCCACAAATATAGAGTTGTCTTAATAAACTAAGTGAAATGTAACGTAGTTTAAGGTGTTTGCTTTAATTCCTCTTCGGCCATTGTTTTGATTGGTATACGTGTTCGTTAAGATCTGAACATTTTGTTCATGTCTATGGATCAATCTGATTTTCTCTTTTGTTATCTAATGATATCCATGTTGCTTTTGAAATTTGTTTATGTGAAAAAAAAATGCTTCCTCCAACAATAAGATGACGTGGAGCTCAGAAGTGTCATCCTATTTTGTCATCTTCGTTCACTGTCTTGTCCATGTTTTCTCATGATCTCTTCAGCCATCATTGTCTGTTCCTGTCTTGTCAATGTTTTCTCATGATCTCTTCAGCCATCATTGTCTGTTCCTGTCTTGTCCATATTATCTCATGATCTCTTCAGCCATCATTGTCTGTTCCTGTCTTGTCCATGTTTTCTCATGATCTCTTCAGCCATCATTGTCTGTTCCTGTCTTGTCCATATTATCTCATGATCTCTTCAGCCATCTCTTCCTGTCTTGTCAATGTTTTCTCATGATCTCTTCAGCCATCATTGTCTGTTCCTGTCTTGTCCATATTATCTCATGATCTCTTCAGCCATCATTGTCTGTTCCTGTCTTGTCAATGTTTTCTCATGACCTCTTCAGCCATCATTGTCTGTTCCTGTCTTGTCCATGTTATCTCGTGACCTCTTCAGCCATAATTGTCTGTTCCTGTCTTGTCCATATTTTCTCATGACCTCTTCAGCCATCATTGTCTGTTCCTGTCTTGTCCTTCAAGTCACCCATCCAAATTGTAATACCTAACGCCCTTGATTATCTTTTGTGATTAATTGGTGCATAACATTGGTCGATGTTAATTTATCTATTTATTTGCTTCCGTTTTATTAAAGTTGTATATGCTGCTGATATTAGTCTTTGTCCCACTGTTTCATTAATTTATTAAACTTTAAGTTCATGTGCAGCGCACGGGCCTTCAATCAATTCAAACCAATCCCTTCTGTCCTGTGCCATCCGCTTAACATCTTTCGGTGTTGTCTTTATACCTTTTAAGTAGGTCTTCAATTCCCTTCTATGTGTGTTTTTCAGCCTCCGTCTATGTTTTTTTTTACCGTGAGGGTTCCAGAATAAGGACAATCTTGTAATGCTATCAGCTTGTTTTCTCAATGTGTGTTCTATTCAGCACCAGAATCTTGTCATCACCTCCTGTTCTACTTACATTTGTCTGGTCCTTTCAATCAATTCCACGGTGGTTTTTTCAATAATTCTATTGCCATTCTTCTATTATGCGACAAACACGTATTAATACGAGTACTTGTTACTTCTGTCCAGTAGTTCACAAGTTTTGTGTGTGTGTGTGTGTGTCCTTATTGCTTCATCATTTCAGTTCATGTTCGCTTTGCTACTAGCATCGTGTTTGTGACCCCATGTAGTCCCGGGGGGTAAGTGGTGGGGGTCTTTGAGGGCGCACTATTTCTCCTCAGGTATTTTGTAAGAGGCAACTAATTTGATCATTATGTAGTTCGCGGTGGTCTCGACAAATAAAGCATTAGTTGACTGCCCCCTCAAGCATGTCGTACAAGGCGACTAACATGAGGTTGTGTACTTGTTTGACAACTTCGTCATATCAAACTAATTGCTACAGAAACCAACACCGCAAGCTTGGTGCAGACTTCCTGCCTGGGGACGCTGCCATGGTGTCTTCGTACTTCATAGGGAACGAAATAGGAGAATGTAGCGTATGCCTTTTGCACGCTGCATGTGAGTGGTAATGGAAATGATTGTAGTGCTCACATGTGTGGCATCCTTTTTATAGTTGCTATGCGTAGTCCGCATATGACGTCGATTTGTTTGACTTAGCGACATGAGCATTGTTTTTATTTCCCCTCTAAGGGATGGCTGTGTCTAATGCCTAGCTGGCATGTTTTGGAATGTGTTCCCTGGCGGAACTAATTGGATGTTGAATACTTAACGTCAAATGAATTATGGAATTAGCGAACTAGGATAATAGAGGATCTACGTGATGCATCAGATGTATTGCAAATGTGATTAAAATGTTCGTATATGTTATCGAGGACTTCGGATCCATTTTATGGTGTTGGCGCATTTTAATGCCATGTTATACGTTGATTATTTGAAAGCTCCATATGCCCGGGAACCACTAGACAAACAAGCCACACTTGTTGCCAAAAACTTATATCTAACCTTGCCACAGAGAATGATGATGATTGATTGAACTACCACTGTAAGTGCATGTGATTGTTTGGTGCAGGCTTCTTGAGCGGGGACCAACTGCAACTGTAGACCCAATGCTCCATTTGGAGCGGAAATAAAAACGAAATAATTTGAGTTTGTTCACGGGTCTGGTGACTTCATCGTGTAAAGTGAATTGCTTCAGAAACCATTGCTATATGAGCATATATATGCCGTAGTGCAGGCTTCCTGTCAGTCGACTAACTGCAATGGAGGCTCCGTACTTCATAATAAGCGAAAAGAGAAACGCATGATGGTATTTGGGCCACAACATATTGTGACCGGGTGAAGGAAGGGAACGGCACTAAAAAGTCAATGTAGATCGTGATAGTGGTTTTTGTGGAAAGGGATGTAAATCTGTATTTTACTTGATATAAGGGAAATAATCCCAAGACTTTTGTTATTGTGTTTCTTCTGGTAAATACTGGTTAATCATCAGAGATAGTAATTCCAGAAGGAAGGAACAACCCAGGTAATTGGTAGATCTCATAAATGCCTTGATGGATTCTAAATTTGATCTTGAACCGTTGAATATAATTGGCAACTCAAACAGTCAAGTGAAACTTCACTAGAACAGATTACTTGAAAGATCCGAAATAGTTATATAAAAGGGTGTACTTTATTTCGTTTCGTTTGATACAAGAGGAAAATGTGGCAGTTCGATAAGAATTTCTGGTGGGGGAAAGTAAAACTGCCAGCTTTAGCCTCCAAGGCGAAAGGCTTACGGTTCCTCAATACTCTAGTCGTTTTGTGACATCTGTGGAAATCCTAGCGAAATAAAATACGATTCGAGACTTCAATTAAAACTAAATCGAACTTACTTCAGGTGGAATGAACCACACACATAATCGTGGCAGGGGTTAGTGCTAGTTCACTAACTTTCCTGGTCGGTAGGGGATCTCATAGATGGATATTATTATCCAAACCGTAGGAGTCAAGGGCTTTTTCGTTCAATAGTAGTCGTAGCGCCAGGTTGCTCCAAACCTAAACTAAAGAACGCCCTATGTTGATTTGACTCTAGCATTGAGTTACTGCCTCAAGCTCTCTCTCTCTCTCTCTCTCTCTCTCTCTCTCTCTCTCTCTCTCTCTCTCTCTCTGGTTTCTAAGATGCATCAGTTTTTATACTTGTCTGGTGCTATGGCTTGCCAGAGGAAGTATTTCTCATTGGAGTTAGGACCGGAAACTTTCTAATGATTGGTCTTGGGGGCTAGTGGACTGTTGAAATAATCTTTAACCTAACTAGCTACGAATCCTCTAGTCTAAAGGTGTTTGTGTCATGACTGATGATGTCATTGATTCTTGACTAGTGGTTTATTTATCTAACTAGTCATTCATAAAATACTTTACTATAAGGCTAACAGTTGTAGCTACTTAATAGTCTACCCTGTTACAATATGCCTCTAAAAGTAGCATAGAATCTGGAATCATCTGTGACAACAAAACTGCGACCACCCCAATTTCTGGAGACTACATAAATTTGGTTCCTTACAATGATGTCTGAAAACCGCCCGATTATTGTCGTTGAATCTCTTGCCGATATTTATTTTTTAAGTTTAATGTCGGATTTAGCAGCGGTGCGCTGGTGTGTCTTATTGCGCGCGACGCGTTCAATAACTGAAAAGAGAACACGACTGAGAAGGACTTAAAATAAGAAGTTCACAAATATTTTTTTGGGAAGGGGGGGGGTGGGCGGGGGGAAGAGCGTAGGTTTAAGTTGCAGATAATTTTTCTCGGAAAAATGTCCCCGATATATTGATCGGGGAAAAATTAGGACTTGCTGGAATTTTCTTAAATTTTTGAACACGTGGTTGTAGTGAAATTGACAGAGATACAACGGTAAAATATCTCCAAGGATAACATTTAAGGATAAAAACATAATGCGTAGGCTGCGAATAGTACATGATCGCCTAGACCGCGGGTCATCATCCTCCATAATAACTGACTTGCTAGACAGGAGGGGAACGGCGGATCAAAAAGGAAAAAAATATGACTGGAAAGATTGCGTGAGACTAGAAAGGCTAAGGAGACGCAATTGGGGGGGAAACGGAGAAAAGTCACGTTTCCCAAATTGACATAAAAAGTAAGCAACTCGACAGAAGGGACCATAGATATGTTACGCCACAGTCATTTATTGGACGCTTTTGCGCGATACCAAGGCCTTGATTTGAATTCAGCGGCTAAACGCAGATGTTAGGAATATTACAAAAATTAAAAAGTACTTTTTTCTTAATATTAATGTTAGGAATATAAAAATTAGCTGGCCGGATGGCCTATTCTGAGCAGTGAACTAATATGTTCTTAATTTTACAAACGGATAGATAATATTGAAGATAATGACAAAAGACAGTGTTGTTCACATCATCGACAGACTGTATTGAATCTAAAAGTGTCGCTAATTGCACAAAAAAACACGACCTCGAGTCGCAGGTGTTCAAATCTACGTATTATGGAAGAGAAGGGATATTTGTGGTGGCTGTGTCTAAAAATAACTTTTAACGACAAAATTTTGGAGGGGAGAGAAAGGTTGATTCAAAAATCAAGTACATTTTGTAGAAACACAAGTAGAGACGGACAGACTAACAGATAACCATCCATACTTGACTGAAGCATGACTGAAATGACTTTATGGTAGGAAATTTGAATTTTAAAATAAACCTAGGCAGTGATTGGCCACAGACAATCATATCATTAGCGCTCAGACGCGAAAGTGGGGCCATTCTTCAATAGTTGTTCAGTGATAGACACAGATTTTAAAGTGTGGTGATTTCCATATGAAAGAAAGTGTAATAAAGTTAGGGACGCCATACTATAGCCAGCAGCTCAGCTGAGTTTTGCTAGCAATTCTGTGTTATTTATTCATAATCTGGTAAGATTGAAATTATTTCCTTATATATTTTGAATATTGTTTCATGTTCGAGTGATTTGATACTGCCATATCGAAATCTAGCCTTACAAACAAGTAGGGATTTGCTCTAGACCCCCCGCCCTAGTCAGGGTCTAGGGACCAACAATGTACATAAACTCCAGCAGGGGTTAGGCAAGACAGATCAAGTGTTGAGAATAATGAAACATATTACCTATCCTCTTTTAGGGCAGACAACTAATAAATATTTTTCAGAACCTATAGTCTGGGAGGATCTATCTGATGTAAAACCACCATGGTAAATGTGCTGTTTGGTCAGAGAGATCTGACCTGTCTGTATGATGTGGTTGTTGTGTCAGTGTTGTGTCCAGACGTGGGTAGAGAATAGATTTTGACACATGGCCCATACTTTGATTGCAGAGCTGGGAGTTTCTGTTGTCAACAAAGCAGTGACTATTCAGTTGGTGACTTTACTCGAGTGTATCTGTGCAGTACTTGTGACAGAGACCACCATTATTGCCCGCCAGCACGGAGAGGTGGGACCATCAGTTTTCAGCACCAGAGCTACAACGACAAGATGAGTGAGCCTCTGGTCTGCTGGACTTTCACCAAAGCCCTTTAGTTACTAATACCCCATAAAAATTCCCACCATTTTCTGGACACTGGGTAGTCAATATAGACAGGTGTGATGAGGCCACCCCAACAGCACAAACAGTAACTATCCTCCCAAGTAGATGACTACTAGAACATTTTAATAAAACTAACTAGTATAGTACATATATATGTACACTATTGCATTTATGATATAATATTCCATGCATTTCTTTCATAATCTTTAAATCCTTTTAAGTTCTGGTCAACCTAAAAAATTGATCCAGAACAAAATAAATGTAATATAATTTTATCAAAAAATTTTACACACGTGAGTTAGTTCAGTGTATTTTAACACTTGTTAATATTATTAGTCTTGTTAAATATCATCTTCACAGCCAGTAATAATTAATTAGTTAACTGGTTAGTTAGAATTAGTTAGACTATAGTCATAAGAAGTACTTAGTGTATTTACTGGTTAGAGATTTATCTTGTATATTATTATATTGTCTAAAAAGTATGGCGGAGCTGGCAAAATTTAGATCAGCTGCTGTGCTCACCGCGAAGGAGATGGGAATGGATGGTCAAATTTTAATTCAATACGTAACGGCTGAATGTGATAAATATATTGAACGGGAAGAAAGGAGATTAGAAAAGGAGGCTGAAAGAAAATTGGAGTCTGACAGGTTGGTTGAAGAGAAGAAGTTAGAGGCTGAGACTAAGAGGCTGCAGATTGAGGCAGAAGAAAAACGACAGCAAAGGGAGGCAGAAGAAAAACGACAGCAAAGGGAGGCAGAAGAAAAACGACAGCAAAGGGAGGCAGAAGAAAAAGGTTGACTGCCGAAAGGGAGGCAGAAGATAGAAGGTTGCAGAGGGAGCACGAATTACGACTAAGGGAGCTGGAATTACAAGGCCCGGCTCCTGAAAATGGTGCCAGCCCTTTTGCCTCAGATGCTACGCCCAGTCTGGGAGCCTCAAACTCAGCTATGGGGTTTCATTTAGACCATTTTGTTGAAAAAGACGATGACATAGAGGGGTACCTAGGACGTTTTGAGTTATTAGCTATTACATATGGGCTAGAGAGAGAGAGGTGGAGTTTAAAGCTATCACAGGGATTGAGGGGTACTTCTTATGAAGTATTTGCTAAAATGAACAGGGAAGACCAGACAATTATGACATGTTAAAGCAGGCTTTGTTATTAAGGTACGAGAAGAATGGTGAATTTTATCGTAAGAAATTTAGAAA
Source organism: Oreohelix idahoensis (assembly GCA_024509875.1). Classification (NCBI taxonomy): domain Eukaryota; kingdom Metazoa; phylum Mollusca; class Gastropoda; order Stylommatophora; family Oreohelicidae; genus Oreohelix; species Oreohelix idahoensis. Next base: position 880,597 of record JAMPIV010023161.1, on the reverse strand, counting down.
TGCCAAACTGTTGTCTGGGGAGACATACCACCAATTCTCTGCCAGACTAGAAACCTATTTGGAGAAATGGACGGCTCTGGGGAAGACCCAAGATCTTAAAGAAATGATCATGATTGAGCAATTGAGAGAGTCCATGGCTCCAGACATGAGAAAATTTCTCATGGAACAAGGTGCAGAGAAGTTGGGGGAAATTTTAAATGTTGCTGAGAGGTATCAGGCAGCCCAGGCAGAGGTAAGTGGTGCTAAGAAGAAGCACATAGACAATTTTAAAGCTCCACAGCAATTTAATAAATTTGATAATAGAGAGCAGGGAAATAAAGGTAGGACAAACTTTGAGCGGCCAAGAAATGACTATCGCGACAGAAACTCACAGTTCAATGACCAAAAGTTCAATGAAAGAAAACCGTTGAACCAAGGAAAAAGATGGTGTAAATGGTGCAAGAAGGATAACCATAACACCGAATTTTGTAGAAGGAAACCTTAAAACATTGCTGCAATGAAGTCGGGGACGCAAAGATTAAAGGTTAATCCTAAGGGACAACAGGAACCTTATCACCCCCCTGTTTGTGAGGATGTTATTTGTAATGGGGTCACCATAAGGTGCCTTTATGATACAGGTTTGGATTATGATTCAGTTGTGAAGTCTAGCCTAGTGGACCCAAGTCAGTATACCACAGAAACAGTGGAAATACAAGGGGCGACTAAGGACATACCACTCATGACACTTCCCATCGCAAGGATAACGGTGAAAACTCGCTATGTGGAAGGAGAAATCAGAGCAGCAGTGATAGATGAACCAATCTACCCTCTGATATTGGGGTGTTGATACGTCTTCTTGGGGAATCCCGAGAAACCTGTGATCATGGCGACAGTGCAGACCAGGTCACAGAAGAAGGAGGAAGAAGGTGAACCTATAAATGCTCATCCAGAGGAGATGAGGAAGGCGCAGGCTGAGGATAGGACACTCAAGCCCTGTTTTAAAAATTGCCCAAATGCCACACACCTCCGAGCAAGGGGGAATATTTCATGAAGAACAAACTCTTATACAGGAAGGCCGGAACTGGAACAAATGGTCACAACCAGCTGGTTCTTCCCATTTCATATAGAGATAAAGTGATGGAACTCGGGCATGCGATTCCCTTCAGTGGTCACATGGGGATCAGCGCCACAGGACAGCGTATAGCTTGTCATTACTTCTGGCCAGGGATAACGGAGGATATAAAAAGATATGTCAAATCCTGCCCAGAATGTCATAGGGTAGCTCCAAAGCACTGGACTGCTCCTGCAACTCTAGGGGAAATGCCCATAGTGGGAACACCTTTTGAGAGGGTTGCAGTGGATATTGTAGGACCTCTCACTCGGACCAAGAGGAGGAACAGTTACATCCTTACTCTGGTGGACACTTGTTCTATGTGGGGAGAGGCGGTAGCCCTGCCATCAATTGATTCAAAACATGTAGCAGAGGCACTACTTATAATATTTACCCGATTAGGATTCCCGCATCAAATCTTGACGGATAATGGATCTCAGTTCAAGGGGAAACTAACGGAAGAAGTTTTTTAAGCTATTTCAAGCCAGGACACTTTCATTGTAGTCCGTACCATCCACAAGGGAACGGCCAGGTAGAGAGGTTCAACGGGACTCTCATTTCTATCCTGAGAAAGCTGGCACACGAAAAACCGGATCTGTGGGATCAATTCCTGCCCGCCGCATTGTTTGCGTACCGGGAGGTACCACATAGTTCAACCGGGATGGCTCCCGCAACTCTGCTATTTGGGAGGCCAATAAAAGGTCCTTTAGAAGCTTTATTAAGGACCTGGACAGATGAGAAGGCGGAAGAGACTGTTACCTCATCGTATAAATATGTGAACGAACTGACCACTCGTTTGAAAGCTGGATGGAAACTGGCAAATGATAAGTTGAAACAAGCCAGGAAGAAACATGCAGCATATTTTAATAGGAAGGCAAAGGACCGGGAACTGGCAGTCGGAGAGAAGGTGCTGCTTCTACTACCCGGAAGCCAGAATAAATTACAAATTGGTTGGCAAGGTCCATATACGGTTCTAGAGAAGGTGTCTAGAACAAACTATAAAATTGACAAAAAGGGGAAGGAAAAAGTTTATCATGTAAACCTGTTAAAGAAGTATCTGGACAGACCACTCCAGGAAAGCACCCCCTTATTGACCTTGGCTATTGCAACCCAGATGCAAAAAGAACCACTCACCTCACATGAATACCCATTACATCCTTGTGAAACCGCAGCACAGGTAAAAGTCAGTAAGCACCTGACTAAAAACCAGAGGGAGAGAGTTCAACAGGTTCTGGAGGAACATACAGATGTATTAACAGATAAACCAGGCCATACAAATTTGCTACAGTATGACATGAAACTGGTAGACTCAAACCCAATCTGTATGTGAGCCTATTCTATTCCGTTCGCGAAGGAGAAGGCATTGAAGGAAGAAATAGAGTATTTGTTGAAGGAGGGGATTATTTCGCACAGTGAATCATCTTTTAGTTCTAGTGTCGTTTTGTTGAGAAAACCGTCTGGGGAACACAGACTGTGCATAGATTACAGGAAAATGAATGCTGTCACAGAAGGACAAGTGGATCCATTACCAGACACAAAACAGCTATTTGCCAGACTGAACAAGGCAAAATACTTTTCAAAGGTGGATCTTAGTAAAGGCTATTACCAGATCCCAGTGAAGCCTGAAGTGAGACCTTATTTGGCTTTTAGCACTTCGGATGGACATTATGAATTCAATATGCTACCATTCGGACTGAAAAAATGCTCCGAGTGTGTTTTCAAGGATGATGCGAAAATTGTTGGATCCCCTGAATAACCCAGGTATCACGAATTTCATGGATGATATTCTCGTCGCCACAGAGACATTTGAAGAACACATTGAAGCTCTGGAGATGTTGTTTGATAGACTTCGGGAGGCGAACTTAACTGCTAGGCCAAAAAAATGTTGTATTGGATGCAAAGAGTTGGAATTCTTGGGACACACTGTATATCAGGGTAATATGACCCCTGATCCTAAGAACTTGGAAAAACTGCAGAGAGCACCTAGGCCGCAAACAAAAAAGGACGTGCGATCATTTGTGTCGTTATGCGGATTTTATCAGAAATACATCAAAAATTTTAATGCTATTTGTGCTCCTCTGACTGATCTGACTCGCAAGGGACTTCCAGATAAAATTATTTGGACTGCACAATGTGAACTAGCGTTCCAAGAGTTAAAGGAAAAACTCACTAGCAAGCCTATTCTCAAACTGCCTGACTTGACACAGGACTTTGTCTTAAGAACAGATGCAAGTAATGTGGGACTCGGAGGGGCTTTGTTGCAAAGATCATCTTCACCTGATGGGGAACTGAAACCAGTCGCTTATGCAAGCCGCAAATTGAATAAGGCGGAACAAGGATACTCCACAAGCGAAAAAGAATGTTTAGCGTTAATATGGGCAATAAAGAAGTTTCAAATCTATCTGTATGGTAGGACATTTGTGGTGGAGACGGACCATCAGCCTCTCGTGTTCTTGTCTCAGGCTAAGCATGAAAACGCAAGATTGCTGAGGTGGTCTTTGTTGCTTCAACCTTATCAGTTTAGTATCCAATATATCCCAGGCAAATTGAATGTCGGTGCAGATTTCCTCAGTCGGCACCCCTGTGATCAAAATTAGAGTAGTGGCAGACGTGAGGAGTAATTTTACCTATGTGTATCGCTGGTTTTGGAACTTGCCATAGGCATGTTTTCAAGTGGGGAGATGTGTAGTGAAATTGACAGAGATACAACGGTAACATATCTCCAAAGATAACATTTAAGGATAAAAACATAATGCGTAGGCTGCGAATAGTACATGATCGCCTAGACCGCGGGTCATCATCCTCCATAATAACTGACTTGCTAGACAGGAGGGGAACGGCGGATCAAAAAGGAAAAAAATATGACTGGAAAGATTGCGTGAGACTAGAAAGGCTAAGGAGACGCAATTGGGGGGGGAAACGGAGAAAAGTCACGTTTCCCAAGTTGACATAAAAAGTAAGCAACTCGACAGAGGGACCATAGATATGTTACGCCACAGTCATTTATTGGACGCTTTTGCGCGATACCAAGGCCTTGATTTGAATTCAGCGGCTAAACGCAGATGTTAGGAATATTACAAAAATTAAAAAGTACTTTTTTCTTAATATTAATGTTAGGAATATAAAAATTAGCTGGCCGGATGGCCTATTCTGAGCAGTGAACTAATATGTTCTTAATTTTACAAACGGATAGATAATATTGAAGATAATGACAAAAGACAGTGTTGTTCACATCATCGACAGACTGTATTGAATCTAAAAGTGTCGCTAATTGCACAAAAAAACACGACCTCGAGTCGCAGGTGTTCAAATCTACGTAGTATGGAAGAGAAGGGATATTTGTGGTGGCTGTGTCTAAAAATAACTTTTAACGACAAAATTTTGGAGGGGAGAGAAAGGTTGGTTCAAAAATCAAGTACATTTTGTAGAAAAAACAAGTAGAGACGGACAGACTAACAGATAACCATCCATACTTGACTGAAGCATGACTGAAATGACTTTATGGTAGGAAATTTGAATTTTAAAATAAACCTAGGCAGTGATTGGCCACAGACAATCATATCATTAGCGCTCAGACGCGAAAGTGGGGCCATTCTTCAATAGTTGTTCAGTGATAGACACAGATTTTAAAGTGTGGTGATTTCCATATGAAAGAAAGTGTAATAAAGTTAGGGACGCCATACTATAGCCAGCAGCTCAGCTGAGTTTTGCTAGCAATTCTGTGTTATTTATTCATAATCTGGTAAGATTGAAATTATTTCCTTATATATTTTGAATATTGTTTCATGTTCGAGTGATTTGATACTGCCATATCGAAATATAGCCTTACAAACAAGTAGGGATTTGCTCTAGACCCCCCGCCCTAGTCAGGGTCTAGGGACCAACAATGTACATAAACTCCAGCAAGGGTTAGGCAAGACAGATCAAGTGTTGAGAATAATGAAACATACTACCTATCCTCTTTTAGGGCAGACAACTAATAAATATTTTTCAGAATCTATAGTCTGGGAGGATCTATCTGATGTAAAACCACCATGGTAAATGTGCTGTTTGGTCAGAGAGATCTGACCTGTCTGTATGATGTGGTTGTTGTGTCAGTGTTGTGTCCAGACGTGGGTAGAGAATAGATTTTGACACATGGCCCATACTTTGATTGCAGAGCTGGGAGTTTCTGTTGTCAACCAAGCAGTGTCTATTCAGTTGGTGACTTTACTCGAGTGTATCTGTGCAGTACTTGTGACAGAGACCACCATTATTGCCCGCCAGCACGGAGAGGTAGGACCACCTGATTTCAGCACCAGAGCTACAACGACAAGAAGAGTGAGCCTCTGGTTCGCTGGACATTCACCAAAGCCCTTTAGTTACTAATACCCCATAAAAATTCCCACCATTTTCTGGACACTGGGTAGTCAATATAGACAGGTGTGATGAGGCCACCCCAACAGCACAGTAAAAAGGGGCCCAGGGCCAGTAACTATGGGGAGGGGTAGTTTTTTTTTTAGCCAAGTAGATGACATACTAAATGAATGTGGTTTTTTTAAATTAAAACTAAACTAGGGATTAGTTCATGGGTGAACCTAAAATTAAATTTATTAGTATGTCACGATAGAAAGTATTTCTAGAAGTAGTGAACAGCAAGGGTGGTCAGTGGCAAAAGTGGACAGAGGCAAAGAAGATGGGTAGATAGCGTGACAAAATGGCTAAGGGATGTGGGGAAAAGAGAACAACGGCAATGAAAATTGATATGTATGTAACATAGGTTGGAACTCTCAACTGAAGAAAGTATTAACAGCTTACAAGTAACTTGCGCAGCCCATAATTCGTTGCGTGTAATTTGGGTATTAATTACTTGTACACTCTGTAATTTGTGATGTGTAATTCACGTTTTTATCAACTACGCGTACAACCCAAATTTAGTTGTGTGTAATCCGCGTATTTACCAACTGCTTCTACATCCCATAATTTGTTGCGTGTAATCCGCGTATTTACTAACTACTTGTCGATAATAATCGAGCGTAATCCACCTGTTGACCATCTATTTGCTCTGTTTATATTTTTTTCGCATGTAACTCGCGTATTTACCATCCACTTGTCCAGTGGTTAATTTGTCGCGCGTAGTTACCATTTAATTGTATTGTCTATGATTTGTGGCGTGTAGTTAACATATAATTGTACGGTCTATAATTTGTCGCGTGTGGTTACCATATAATTGTTTTGTCTTTAACTTGTCGCGTATAATCCATGTATCCGACATCTAATTGTATAGTCCATAATTTGATGTGTAATCCGAGTTTTTATCATCTAATTGTATATATTATCCATAATTTGTCTTGTAATCCCTGTATTTACCGTATAATTACATTGCCTATAACTTGAAGTGAAATCTGTTGTAATAGAATATAATTGTATTGTCCATAATTTGACGTGTAATCCGTGTATTTACCATAAACGGATAATTTATTGCAAATTCTCCGCATATTGACCATCTACTTGTGTATTCAGTAACTTGTCGTCATATCTGTGTATATATAGTTCACTGCCTTCGCCTTTCACAATAGTTATAACGTGCCACACTGCTCGCGCGCCTTCGACTGCTTCTCGTGTCTGACCAACTGTAGCCGAGACGGGGAATAGCCACGTCCATCATTCTCTACGCAGATGGCCACGACCATGACCCAAAACTTGTCTCTCAGCTAGAATTAAGAGTTGGCGTCCGACTAGCTGAGGGTTTGAGAGCTGGCTTCTCGCGGCAAAGGTACCGGGTTTGAAACTCAATGGGCAGTTTACTCAGCTATAAATGACTACCTGCATGTGCTCTTGAGTTAGGGAAAGCAAAGGCAGCGAGGAATGGAATTGGTCATCCCATTACTCCAAACTGGACATACTATAGTGAAACCTCTAACACTTCACTCCCCAATAGTATAAGTATATAAATTAGTGGCTGCTGTAAAACTGGTAAGCAAATACACACACACACACACACGCACGCACGCACGCACGCGCGCGCGCGCACACGCACACACACACACACACACACACATATATATATACAAATAAAATGGTATTGAATCACTGTTTCCCGTGTTTTAATTTGTAAAACTGATTCAATACCGTTTTATATGTTAATATATATATCATCATCATCTCAACCCGTAACCCGTCATTGGTCGTAGGGGTGCCATGGTGGAAGCATCAGCAGACAGGGTCCTCCACTGCTCTCTATCCTCAGCAATGCGTACAAGTGTGGAAAAACCGTGCCCTGTCCATTCTTTGATGTTATCAGCCCAGGATTGTCTTTGCCTTCCTCTTCTCCGTTTACCTTCGACTGTTCCCTGGAGGATCGTTTTCGAAAGGGAGTCATGACGAGTTACATGCCCAAACCAGGCAAGCTTTCGACGTTTCACTACTGACAAAAGTGGTTCTTGGTTGCCTGCATAGGTGTTTATTTTCTCTCTAACATAGACATTTGTGATATATATATATATATATATATATATATATATATATATATATATATATATATATATATATATATATATATATATATATATACACACACACACACACCGCAAGGCAAAGAAATCCATGACCTTTAAATATTTTAAAAAACTCGGCCGAAAATGACCCGATTATTATGAAAGTTGGTGACAATTATGATAACAATATCCCTTTTAGAATTTCGAGTCTCAAATTTCGAATTTCAAATTTCGCGCAACGAATTTTACGCCTTGCCGGTGGCGCTGCATACAACTATAATTCCTCTGCTGCAAAATGGCGTTCTCTGAAGAAGAAAAAACGGCAATCAAATTTCTTCGACAAAACAAAAATTATGGTGCGAAACAACTTCTTAAGGAGTTTCCAAACAAAGGATGGACTTTAGGCGGACTGACATATCTTTTGCAAAAGATAGACCAAATCGGCACTGTTGAATGTCGTAATGCACTGGCGGAACACGCACTGCGCTCACCGATGACAACATCAATGCTGTTAACGAGCTTGTGCAAAGTCAAGAAGGACGTCCGCAAACACATCTTTCCCAACGTCAAATTGCTCGTCAGATAGGCGCTTCTCAAAGATCCGTGGGCAGAATCATCAAAAAGGAACTTAAGTTAAAATGTTTGAAGAAACATCGGGCGACAGAGTTGACTGAACGCAACAAAGAGTCACGGCTTTCCCGGTGCCAACATCTTTTGCGTCGCTTCCCAGAGCATAAAGTGAGTTTCATATTTTTCACGGATGAAAAACTTTTTACTGTTGCTCGGCCTACCAATAGTCAGAACGATCGGGTGTATGCACCGGTTGTCACCAGAAAAAGAAACATATCTGCTAATCGGTTGCTGCAAGCAACGTTCAGCAAGTTAGTAATGGTTTCTGTTGGTGTCTCATCACTGGGCCGCACTGGAATTCATTTTGTTCAACCTGGTATCAACAAAGATGGCGATTACTACCGCAACGAACTGTTGATGAAGTGCCTTCTTCCTGACATGAGGAAAATGTCAGATTTCTTCATCTTCCAGCAAGACGGCGCGCCTACTCATCGTGCTAGGGATACAGTTGCGCTGCTCACTCAGGAGACACCTGAATTCATCGAACCGAATTTTTGGCCACCAAATAGTCCAGATCTTAACCCCGTGGACTATGGGATTTGGGGCGTTTTGCAAGAGAATGTCTACCGAAAGAAAATTGGCAACGTGGATGAGCTAAGAGAGCGGATAAAGCAGGCATGGGATGAGCTAGAACAGCGCACAATTGACGCGTCAGTGAGAAGTGGCGCACCCGATTTCGACCATGTGTTTGCTGCTGGCGGCGGATATTTTGACACCAACTAAAATAAGCAAAATGTAGGTAAACATTTTCTCACCATTTGTACCAAATTTCATAATAATCGGGTCATTTTCCGCCGAGTTTTAAAAATATTTAAAAGGTCATGGGTTTCTTAGCCTCGCGGTGTATATGTGATATTCTAAATTTCCTAACAGTTCTTTGATGACGATCGGGTATCACCTGTAGCACATGACGCTCCCACCAAGACGGGGTGATTCCTCTGGAATCCCCCTTAACGTCGTTGTCTTTTACTAGGAAGTTGTTTTAATGCATGATTGTACAAGGGATAATACGACGGTAGTTTCTCGTTGCTTGCTGTCGGTTTGTGGACGGTTGTCTCCGCTAGCCTTTGACTAAAACATCAAACCCACAAGGCAGTAGGGAGGGAAGATGTTGTTGCGGCTCCATCTCGCTGGTTGTCACATCTTAAAGTTTCAGAGTGCAGGAAATGGTTGATACAATAGTGATAGAAAGTGAAAATACAGTCCTTAGCCTTAATAGCAAAAAGATATGAAATAATGGTCGTCTCAAAAAAAAGGGCTTCCCCAGAACGCATTATCAAAGTCAATCTTCTTCTTCCATCCTTAGCCACCAACCGACAAAGCAGTCAGTGGCCAGTACGCCTAGTGGCGTCTTAGGGCAACAACAAATTGATTTTTTTGTCGTTGTAATCCATCATGCCTAGCGGCATCTTTAGGGCAACAACAAATTAATCCATTTGCCGTTGTTTCCGTAATCAAATTGACTAGCAAACAGGTGATCAGCACGTTGTGCCGATATCAAAGTCAATGGTACCGTTTAAAACAAGTCAATAAATTCAAATACCTGGGCACATTAATAACAACGGATGGGAGATGCATCTCAGAAGTTGTGACGGTATTGCCTCCCCTGCTTTGCATTAATGGTCCAACAGTGGCCAAAACTCAAGAGTATCTATTATAGGCTTCAATGGAGTCTGTCTTTACACAAGATTACTATTGGCAGAAATGTAGATAGAAGAGTATTAAAGCGTCTATCACATGGGAGTCTTCACAAGATATTCAGATAAGCGAAAACAATGCTGGCTGTTGCTGAGCACGTAAATTCTGTAATCTGCCGACAACTTTTGTGAAGGATTTAAGCACTTATTACTTTCAGCTCGTTTAAACCCCCACCCCTGATTTACTCCGTGGAATTCTATTATTTTAGTATAGCTCTGTTTAGAGTGTGTAATTTGGCTGAGACAATCATGCAGTAACTTTAAAATGATCAAATCGAAGTTAAATTTGTATTATTACAAATAACAAAATTTAATAATTACTTTAGGTTTTAACAGTTGGAAATAATTTGAAAAGTTATGGATCAAGAAAAGTTATCGTCACAGTCTTTAGGTTTAGGGAATGTGAGATATTACTAGACGTTCAAGTGGCAGCATACATTTGAACTTAGCTGCCAATGGCGGTTCTGCTCCTTGTTTTGGGTTGGTTCTTTTCACTCTGCTCGCGCTCGTCTCTGATCAAGGTTGTCGGGGGTAGCTCGATTCCCAGAAACCTCAAGGAGAGTCTACCATGTGCGTCCTTCGTCTTAAAGCTTAGGCCACGGTTCCCTTTTTGTTTCAGAGATAGTACTTTCTGCTAGTACCACCAATAACTATGGTAAATGAATAGAACGAAACGCTCTTCTGAGTATGGCGTTTTCCACCCCGTAGTTATGGGTTCCTATTTTCCCATACCACCATCCTAATTACTCAGACTTTACGCTCAATGAGAAATAAATTTAATCCCTCGGGATAAAACTTATTTATAGTTGAATAGAATCGCTTTAGCTTTACATGACATTTAAATGAAAAGGTTAATAATACAGATGGAGTCTGTTTACATATACATCTCCACTGATTGAAAAGTGTTCACAATATAAATTGAATATGTTTTCATTTATGTTTACATTGATTGAAAAGGTTGAAACTTCCATTGCTTTAAAATGAATATTTTCACATAGACATTTACAAATGTTTAACCATGAAAACTTACAGTAATTTAAAATTGGCTATGTTTATTGGACATTTACACTGCTTTGAAAATGTAAGTATTATACTTAGAATGTACATCATTTCTTTCATCTTTCCCTTCCTGCTCCATAGGGAACCTGGAACTTCTTTATGCTTTTAGTTCGCTTTACGAAACTATCAATAGAGCAATCACCAGCCCGTGCAGTGTTGGTTCATGAATCATCATTCTAGATACTGAGGTCGCCAGCCTGAAATGACTTTGACATCCAATAGCGAGTTTCACTTATTAAAATTCACATGGTAATATATATTATATAAATGTATGTTAGTTCACATGTTAGTAATGAAGCATAGAATGAAAAATGCACTACTTACGCCAATCTTGGCTACAGACATGTTGCTCGGATGAATAAACGAGACGAGCCGGTCTCTTACCGCCGTCTGGGGTGTCTTTAATTTGACAACAGATTCCCTCTCTGACTCCGTGTGTTTCTTCAGTTTCCTAGTCCCGGTGTTCCTTATTAAAATGTAGAGATTTCCTGTGCTTTGTAAGTCTTATTTGGTTCTCCGATAAAAGGTCCGGTTAAAAAAAAGAATTATGAATCTAGTCTTCACTCTGGCGAGGTCTGATGTTGTCTTGGCGAGCGTGAAATTCACAGTGAAATAAAACTGCGAAAATTGTCAGACTATATTCCTATCTTCCCACGCATTGTTGTTATGAATCTAATCAGAAAGATCAAATCATTTCAAATCATGCAGATAGGGTGTGATGATTTCAAAAATATTCCGACATTGGATAATTTTGAACGTAATGCAGAGGTCAACTTTCCCATATATGGTAATATGATGTCCGATGCCCTTGTGTACAAACTTACAGACAGATCGGGGAACTCACATGACAACATGTGTAAGCTGTAATACTTATTACTGATAAGGGTGGATTTGAGCTGAAATGATAATGGTGCGCCAGGAAAAATGCCAGGTACGTTAGCTCCGTTATAAGATTGACGACCACTTGCCACCCCTATCGACACCTGGTATTAAAGTGCAAGATGTAGGTGTCTTCTCTGATTTAGAATGTTGCTGTGTGTGTTGCAGTAGAACAGTTCACAGGGTACACCACAGGCAACATGACGTGTAGAGTCATAGAAATGGTAACTTCGCTTTAGTTTTATACCATTTATTGCACGCCACAAAACAGTCATGATATTTATGTCATCATCAGCACAGTATAACGAATGCAGCATTCAAAATCATATTAACTGATAGTCATGTAGGATTCAATACTCCATAGTTGTATGGTAAACAGATATCATAAAGTTCTGGTTCGTGAAGCTTTATAAATAATACATATAACTTCTGCAACAGTGTCAGCTGCAGATCTTCAATGATCATAGACAATAATAATTATTCCCTTCCTGATGCTAGCAGATCAGATGTATACAATAAGTCCGTTTACTGTCTGCACGTGAATAGCATACATGGATTACAGGTCAGCTCGACCTTTATAACCTTCCTAAGTCTAACCATCTGACTTGGACGTGATCTCTGATATAACGAATCCTGGAACACAGACAATAGTCTTGTTGGTCTAGAGCGACCCATATATATATAACTAGTTCAGGTATAAAGATACCGGTGACTTAATCCTAGTCAAAGTACCTCTCCATTTTGAATCACACAGGCGAGCAAAAAGGCGACAAAATGACGAACCTCTAGATGATAGCATAAAGTTCGATACAAGAGGAATTACCTTATTTCGGAAAATCAACCATGAACATATGCCTCCAGGCAGGCTTGAATAATACTGGGAAATAGTCTAGTTAGCTAACTAACTCACAAAGACAATGTATTTCCCTCAGAAACTCACAAGACGCAGGTCGCGTCTGCTCGCTACTTAGACCATTTCTAAACTCTCCGAGCTGGGCGGAACAACAAACGAAAACCCAGTCGAGACATGCGCAGAGCGACAATCTCTGAGTCGCCGTTCACAATAAGACGATTCTAAGAACATTCGAGATAAAAGTCTTACACAGTCGCGCCTTTTATGGTCATGAACAGAAGCGTTAAGAAAGGTTTCAGGCATCTACAACAGTTGACTGATACTACCAAATAAGGAGATATGGTCACGCTTCGTTCAAGAAATTATAGACCGAACGTGTCTCTATACAAGAGAAGGCAAACTCCTAAAAAATTGTAGTCTCGATAACTCAGATTATGTCCCTTTGACTGTAAAAAACATAATACACACTTCAGTCAAAAAATGATCATACATACGAAAAATGATCATACAAAGGCTTTGAAAAAAGTAATTATTTGTGCGTAACAATTACTTTATTAGAAAGTAATGTTGTCATAACAAGTCGGCCAGGAAACGACTATGTCACACTTGTCTGCCCAGATGTATCACTTACTTACTTAGTCGTTCCCCTTCTACAGGGGGTGTAGAGGTTTGGAAGAGAGAGCGCCAGACTATTCTATCAGCTGTCTTCTTCCTGGCCTGGTTCCATTCTAGTCCTCGGTCCTTCAAAGATTGTCTAATGTTGTCCTCCCAGCGGACTCTGGGTCGTCCTGGAGGTCTGGATCCCTGGCTCTTTGTTTCCCATGCTTGTCGTGGTAGCCGATCTTCTCCCATTCTGCAGACATGGCCAAACCATCTTAGTTGGGACCAGATGTATCACACAGACAGTAATCTCGTTATCTGTCGTATGAATACATAAAAACTCCGTGTCTGCCCATCTGGGTTAGCAAACGAGTCGTCTTTTCAGCGGTTCAATCTAAACACGCCGGCGACTATCTTATCTCAGTTGCTCACCGCAAGCCAAGATGACCGGGTAACAAACAGGTGACATCATAGAGAGGAGTGTCGAATGATTTGATAAAATCAAATATCTGCTACTTAGCAGAAAAATAAATAAATTCTGTAAAGAAAGAAAGAAAGAAATGTACGATATTTGAGAGCACATAATACAAATCAGTACCACAAATGTACCGATACTGCCGGAGAGAAACAAAGATCGTGAAGTGGTCGTCCATGTCGTCACAGAAGTGAAGAGCAGAATAGCTTACGCAAAAGCAGCATTCTATAAAATGAAGAGTATTTTATGCAACAATTCTGTGTCATTGGAAGTAAGAAAGAGAGTTAATCATTGTTATATAGAACCAATCCTGACATATGGGAGTGAGTCATGGATAGTTAGTAAGCAAATAGAGAAGGCACTAGACTAGAGGTTTTACAGAAGAATGTTAAAAATACCACGGACAGCCAGAAAGAGTAATGAGGATGTCCTGAAAGAGGCCAATGCGCAAAGGAAACTTATTTCACAAGTTAGAAAGAAACAATCCACTTTTAATGGGGCATGTTATGAGACGAGGAAAGCTGGAATATATCGTAACAACAGGTAAGACTGAAGGAAAAAGAGATAGGGGAAGACAAAGAGAACAAATATTGGACAGTTTGACATCATGGCATGGACAGACGTCAACAACAGAGTTGATAAATTGTACTGAAGACAGGAAGTTGTGGAGAGACATGATCTCCTACGCCACTAGGCACGGTACTCGAAGAAGAAATATATATATATATATATATATATATATATATATATATATATATATATATATATATATATATATATATATATATATATATATTCACTCATTTATACGCATGCGTATGAAAGCACGTATATTTAAATTCACTTACGTACAATTAAAACCTTCATACATACATGCAAGATTCTAAAATATACAATATATACAACTGAAAGAAATACAACGATTTTTGACAATTTTTGTGTTTTTTTTTTTGTTGGAGGAAAAAAAAAGGGGGGGGGGGGGTGTCTCTACGGCCTTTGGCAGAATCTACAAACAGAAGCAGAAGTCATAACATTATGCATGAACGCGGGGTCAACAACCCCGAACTTCAGCTGCCCGGCAAATGTTTTTTGAAAGTCCCTCGCAGAATAAAAAAATAAAAAAAATTGAAAATATAAATGAAGAACGTAGAACGCGTCTGGCTTTAACCAAACGCGTCCATTAAAATCTCAAGGCTAGATCACATGTTGAATTTGTGAAGACGGGGTTAGATCTTTTGTTGTGTATGACATTCAGACTGTCCTCATGCAGACGTCGGGAGAGATGGTCAATCTTCAGTAGGGAGGGCGTTGTCCTTTGCAAGCGAAGGTGTAAGATGGTGTAAGGAACAATACAGTACACTTGGGTTGATGGTCAAGGCCATGGGAAGATAAAAAAAAAAACAAAAGAAAGTGAAAAGAAGAAAATGAAGAGGCAGTAGAAGTACTCTGCATGGTCATTGAACAATCACTTTCTATTTTTTAATTAATTATTCCTTCACTCTTATGCAACTATCAAATTTATATCAAATAAACATAAAGTTAAAGAGAAATAAATGTATAAAGATGATAGGAAACTATATACAGAGCGATACAACAAGAGGCAACCTGATCATCAGAAGCTGCCCCCTCCCCCCCCCCGGGTCAATCAAGTGTTTCGGCCCCTTATTCTCCTTTACACTCTAATAATGGCGAGCCCACTTGTGTCATGACTTCCAAGTGTCACCCTCCTGTTGTCTTGTGCAGAGAATTGAGCCTACTCCACCTTGGCTGCAGCGTTCAACTTCACTCCTGTTGTCTGCCAGCTGGAGGCAATTGTGAAAGTAACCCGTATGTTGACAAAACGTTTATTTTATAAATAATTATTATATAAAATTTTATTACATAAAATAAATAGCATTATAACTCATCCGTGGCTGTCGGCGTTTTCGACACAGGACTTGAAAGCGGTCAGCAAATGTTTGCTCTCTCTCTCTTGTAACGTCAGTTATTTTAGACTTTATGTTTAATTTTGTTTCTGGACAAAAGAAATAAAGCGTATCAGTCAAATGGCAGATATTTCTCCCTGTTTTCGACGTGCGTTTTATTATGTATATCCAATAGATACAAGTCAGGAGGATATCAAAGCACTGAAAAGTCACTCACTATTTTCGAAAAGTGAGACCAGTTTCTTGATGTCTATTTTATTTTTTATTCATTTAGTTGTTGTTTTTAATTCTTTTATTTTTCTCTCTTCAACCCCCACACCACCACCACCGAACCCCCCCCCCCCCCCTTCATCTCTAGTTTTTAAATTAATTTTATGTTTGTTTAGAATTATATTTTTATTTTACTTATTTTTTAAAATCTCTCCCTCTCCCCACTTTTCCGTTTTTCGGTTTGTCTCGTATTTTTCCCGTATTTAGGATTTACTGTTAATGATCGGATGAAGGACGATTTTGGGGTTGGCCATGGCGAAGCATCAGGTGGATTTGAAATCATTTTATATGTTTATTTGTCATATTCTTTTACTTAGTTCTCGCTTTTTTGTTCCCCTTTCTGGTTGTGTTTGCTTGTTCGTGACAAAGGCTTTGTGGCCGTAATGTTTTCCTTATCTTTTGTCCTAGTAAGACATATTTCCTTTTTTTTTAAAGTCTCTCTCCCCCCCCTTTTCCCCCACCTCCCATCCCGACTGCTGTCTACACGTAGCCGTAGTCAGTCTTATTATGGAAAGAATTATTAAACATTCGAAATATTGTTTGCTCAATAACAAGAATTAGCAGTATTAGTTGTATCAACAGCGTAGTAGCATTAGTAGTATCAGTAGTAATAGAAGTGTTAGTAGTAGTAGTAGTAGTAGTAGTAGTTATAATAGTATTAGTAGTAAAAGATAAAGGTTATCCCATATCATATACTGCCGAAGGGGAATGAAATGTTGGAGACTTCACTATACTATAGCATCGAGAGGTGGGGCTAGTGACCAGTTTCTTTCCTCGTTGCCTTTGCCTTCCCTAACTGAAGAGAATATTTACATACCCACATATAACGGGGTAGACTGGAGCGTAACGCCATCGTGTTTCGAACCCGTCACCATTTGTAGCGAGAGACCAGCGATCTAACCACTCTGCCATTCGAACGCTCTGTTAGTAGTAGCAGCAGTAGCAAAAATTGTAGTGCGGGCTGCATACCTGATTCGCAACAATTCAACACCTTAAGAAAGCACTGCGTTAAAATGCTATTTGCAGAAATGCCTGCCAAATTCTTGCGAGTTTTAGCAATAGAATTCAAAGAATGCTTTACCATTACATCGGAAGAATGAAGGAAGCTTAATTCGCTCACTTGGGGAACATGAAAATAGTGTATTTTGTCCCAAGCTGACAGCATGCGCCCACAGCACGTCATGAGCTCCTTTACAAAGAAAAACACATGTTTCGCTAGCATTATATATATTTTAGGAGATGAATAAAAGATAAAATAGCTGTCTGATTTAAAAAACAACACACACACAGACACACACACACGCAGAGACACACACACATATATACATACACACATATATATATATATATGTACAAAGATACATATATATACGTACAAACATATATATATATATATATATATATATATATATATATATATATATATATATATATATATATATATATATATATATACGTACAAACATTTACATACATATACAAACATACGCACATGAAAGGCTAGGGGAGTTCCATAGCAGATGATGCCGCTTGGGAGTGAGGTGTTACAGACTTCAGTATACTAGGTCCAGCTTTATAAGGTGGGGGATACCTTCCTTGCTGCCTTTGCCTTCCCTAACGCAATAGCAGTCAGGTATTCATGTACAGCTCGTGGGCGGGGAGGGGGGGTTGGAGTGTGACGCTAACTGGTTTCGATTCCGGTAACTTTGTCTGTAGAAGGAAGTGCTCTAAACACTCTGCCAGGCAAGCTCACATACACATATGTAACCCCAGGACTTAATATTGAGGAGCAAAGAACAGGCCGCAATGTGTTCTGCAGTTATGTCGTTAAGAACAACTATATTGGGTTGCGCAGGGTTCTTGCATCCGCATCATGTTAAAAACTTGCTGCAGAAACGACGACTTCATATACATTTGAATTGATTCAACCTAGACTTTCTGTCAGTTCATCACTTACATTTGTTTCGTTTCCATTCTCCTTGAAAAGCTAGCGAACGTGACGAATACGCAAACTTCGTACACGGTACTTAAAAAAAAAATTCCTTGACTTTTCACCTTGCGTCTTCTCGCCGGGCTAAACCTGTTGACGCCGCGTCTATCACCACTACTACTACTACCACACGCGGCAACAGCATCGCAGCCAAGTCCACCATTAGCATGCAACCTGCAACATGCAAGCTGCCAGGTCAACGGCATTTGAGGGCATCCAACTTTCAGGTGGCTTTTTCATTTTGCGGGGATAGTTTCGCGACCGGTTCTTTGCTGTCTGTTTTATTTGTATTCATTTAGTTGTTCTCTCTCTCTCTCTCTCTCTCTCTCTCTCTCTCTCTCTCTCTCTCTCTCTCTCTCTCTCTCTCTCTCTCTCTCTCTCTCGCTCTCTCTCTTCTCTCCTCTCCTCTCTCTCTCTCTCTCTCTCTCTCTCTCTCTCTCTCTCGCGTGCACTCTCTCTCCCCACTCCTGTGATTAAAAAATAATACTTTACTGTATTTGTTGTATTATATGTTTATAATATACTTATTTACTTTTTTCGTGTATTTCTCCCCCATACCTCGTTTTTTCTTCTTCTTATTTTCCCAGTACTTTGTCTTTAATGTTTATGCCCTAAAGTAGGACCGTTTTGGAGTTTGCCACGGCGTAGCATCGGGTGGACTCGAATTCATTTTTTAATATTTATTTTTCACATTTTTGACGAATGTCTCGTTTTCTTTCCTTTCTGTTTGTGTTCGCTTGTCCCTGACAAAGGCTGTGTGGTCATAACGTTTTCCTTATCTTTTACCCAAGTAAGACATACTGCCTCCCCCCACCACCCATCCCACTGCTGTCTACATGTAGTCGTAGTCAGTTTTATAATAGAAAGAATTGTTAAACATTCAAAATATTGTTAATTATATTAACAAGTATTAGTACATGTTCTACTCATAGTAGACACATTTTTACATGACTATTAAAGTGGACTTCAGACAGAACACAGGCAAAAAAGATCTCTTTACACACTTCTTTTATTCTGTCAAGAAATTACACGTAATTTTGAAGCAATGAAGACAGCAGCCCACCGTAAAAAAATGTATGTCTGTACCCGGTAGGTCGTTTCTCCCTACAGTAATTTTTTTCTTTCTGTCTTTTTTGCTCCGTTTTCTGCCAAAGAATTATTGAAAATACCGAAGACTGGCTCGTTACTGGCTCTGTGTGCGGCCCTTGGGAGGTGATGGTGCGTGTGGGGGTGCGGGAGGGGGTGTCCATGCTTGCATTTGTGGGTGCAGGTCGGATAAGGTCACTGCTCTGAAGAATGGCTTACGCGTATATGTGCTATGTGGGGGGAGGGGGGGGGGGAATGCTAAAGATGGGATTTAAAAGAGAGGAGGGGGAAAAAAAGACGAATGACCGTTGCAGCAGAAACTTGTTGAGCAGTGCTGACGCTGCTGGTAAAATATTTGTTGAAGATGGTTGTTACCTTGTACGGGTCGTTGTTAGGTTGGCGTGTGTGGGATGCTTCTACGTGCCAATGCGGCTACAAAAGTGTTTTATAAAACAAGAAGTTGAAGGTACTCCCATGGCAGATACTGTCACGTGTAGATCCCCTGGGGAAGGGGGGGGGGGGGGGTTTCCTCTAAAGAGACAAAGGAAGAATGGGACAACGGCACCCTCAGGTGTGTCGTACAAGGCTGTTAATATGAGATTGGGAATGGGGCTGGCAAGCGCATTGTCACAGAATCCACAGTGGGTTTGGTTTGGTTTGGTTTGGTTTGGTTTGGTTTGGTTTTAAGGACTAACTTCATTGTAAACGGACAACTCCATCAGTGCTCCGATCTCCTGCCTTAGATCACACACGGAGGATCTCAGCACAGTGCACGAACTCCTTAGCACCGGCAAGAATCCCAATGTGGGTATATAGGAACCACACGTTCTATAAATATTATTGTTGTGGGTAGGCTTCTAATTTTTAAATTTTGCCAGGGCAACGGCCTGATAGCGGGAAGAACGTGATAATGCTTGGCTCAGGTTTCTTGCATGGGTTGCAGTTGTGGTTCACTGCTCTGTAGGGAGCGCAACAGAAAATGATGATGATGATAGAAGACAGAGCCGTTAGGAATGAAGTTTAAAGTCGTTACTATACTAGGTCCCAGATTTATTAGGTCAATGATCAGTTCCTGTCCTTTTTGTCTTCACTAACTCACGTGCAGGGTTAGGTAAATGGTAAAGGTACCCCCCCCCCCCCATAGTAGATACTGTCATAGGGGAGTGACGTGTTAGAGACTTCACCAAACCAGGTCCAGTATCGAGAGGTGGGGGGTGACCAGTTCCCTTCCTCGCGGCTTTTTCCTTCCTTTAACACAAAGAGAAGTGTCAGGCACCCATTTACAGCTGGGTAGACTGGAGCGTGTCGATACCGTGATTCGAACTCGGCACCTTTGCCGCCAGAGACAGGCGCTCTAACCTATCTGTCAATCGGACGCTCACAAGGTTAGGTAGGCTACCTATTGTCACCTGGCTGTACTGGAGCGTGACGCTACCTGGTCTCGAACTCGGTAACTTTGCCTGGTAAAGAGAGCGCAATAACTCTCAGCCACTCGACGCCAAAAGCTGTAATTCAAAGCTGTACGTCAAAGCTGTACTTCAAAGCTGTACTTCAAAGCTGTACTTCAAAGCTGTAACGCTGTACGTAGATTGAGTGATAGTTGTAATTCAAAACACTCTACGCTACATTGACCATCACTACTGTAAAAAAATATCCCTGCAGTTATTTGTCACGTCGTGATGAAAACATCTACCTCTTGTACCAGTAAAGACAACAGTTATTTCTCTCATTCTACATTGATAAAGTCCTAGTAGCGAAGTGGTTAGTGCACTAGCTTCCGAGCTCAGCGGTCCAAGGTTCGATCCCCAGTTGTTGTGGAATTTTTTAGACCGCAAACGGCTCCGAGGTCGACACAGTCTCATGAATTTGGTACCAGAGCAACTCTGGGAAGGTTAAGGCGGCCGGCGTGATGCTGACCACATAACCCTTAGTGTGCCGATGATCAAGAAAATATGGGCCTAACACCATATTCCCAATATGCCCATATTCCCAATATGTATGGGCGTGTAACAGGATCCTTTACCTTTTACTTTTTTTTATAGTAAATAATATATAATATAATCAATTTGTAATACCATGATAATGCGGTTGTAATAACGTAACATTGGAGAAATAAGAGCCCCGAAAATGCTTGCACGTCAAATGACAGAAAGTAAAAACTACAAGAACTAGTGCGAGGTCGCGTACTATCATTTACTGGACACAGTATTAAGGTCCTTGTCTTGTTGGATTCGGCCTATACTGCTTGATAGAAATACAACAGAAGTGATTGCGTCATTAATAGGCTGAACTGCCCATGGTGGACTTCTGGTGTCATTGTATTGTGGTTCGCACTGTTGACCTGCCATTGAAACATCATTTTTTGATGATGCGTAGATGGCAGGGCGGATAGTGTGATTCGCTTGCATGGCTAGGCGGGGTTGTCGCACGGAAGGTCCAGTGTTCAAATCCTGGGTAAGCCACTCATGTCTGTTGTTTTTCTGTTGTCTGGTGTTCTACTTCTTTATTTCCTGCGAGTGCCTGATAACATACCTTTATATTTGTTTCATATTAACTTAGTTCCGGGGGCAGCGCGTAATTTAGAGGCACGCGTAAAATGAGATAATTTTGTTCTATAGTAATTCAGTCTCTGAAAAGACACCGACAAAATAGGACTACGTTATACTCAGGCATGTCGTATAAGGCAATTAATCTGAGGGTTTTTTTTTTGGTTGCTTGGGGCTGGCAATCTCGTCATGTAAAACAAAGTGGCACAAATACCACCGCTGTAAGAGCTTGTAGCTGCTTTGTGCAGGCTTCCTGATAGAGAATCCGCTGCAGTGGCTGCCTCTATGCTCTGTAAGTAGTGCACATATTATGATAATGAATTCAGTACGTTACAATAGAACGTCCAATTGACAGAGTGGTTAGGGCGCTTGTCTCTCGCGGTAAAAGTGCCTTCTCGGATAAGGCCAACAATAGGAAGTCCCGTGTACATGTTACGCATGTTAAAAATCCCTCGGCACTAGGAAATCGTAATGAGTAGGCCATACGGCTGCTGCCGTTGCACAATTTATAAAATTAGGAAAACCTACCCACCACAAAAAATATTTAAAGAATGTGTGATTCCTGTATACACACATTGTGGTCCTCGCCGGTGCTAAGGAATTCGTGCACTGTGCTGAGATCCTCCTTGTGTGATCCAAGGGAGGAGATCGGAGCACTGATGGAGTTGTCCGTGTGCAAACAATATAGTTCTTAAAACCAAAACCAAAACCAAACTAAAGATATTAAAGTTGACGCCTGAAAAACTTCGAAGAAGAAAAAGTAATCCTTTATCTTTCTTGATTTCTGAGACACATGACACTGTTAACTGTGGTTACGTCTGGCCGTTTATCCTAATGTTCATTTTATTTTGAAAGTAGGAACAAAAGACAAAAGTTATGGTCATGTGTGAAAAATGAAAGTAATCGTCATTTTTGATAAATAAAAGTATAGAAAATACTTCAGTGATTATGGCATTTTATTCAAGCGAGTTCATATACACAAATACCTGACGGAGGTTTTTTTTCGGAAACACCGTTTGTCCGTATAAATAGTTTCAGTAACATGGTAAACATAAAACTCAGTTGTCTTCATTGGCGGATCCAAGGTGGTGGCGACGGGGCGATCGCCTTTCACTTGGGACTTTGAACATCTTTATTTCATGTAAGTATTTCCCCCACTTGGGACTTTAAATGTAAGTAATCGTTAGGAGATCAGTGGTGTGGCCTATTGGTCCTTTATATTTGGACATGCGCCCTAATATAACCGACTAGGTTGAACGAGACGCGCCTCACCAAAACAAGGCTAAATTTTATTTTTAAAAAAAAATATCGTTAGGTCAGACGACGGACGAATTAAACATGTCTGGTACTGGACAATGGTAAGTACCCTAAAGGTTACGAACGTAGTTCCTGTGACGTAGAATGAGAATAGGGATACAGTAATCTGACAGCCTTTGCTTTCCCATTTAGTGTCTACCATAGGCTAAGCCAAACCACGCTAATTTCTGTTTGTATGACCCTTCTTTGAATCCACGCCCTTTTTTCTGGGAACATAACAACAGAGTTGTTTACCAACTTTTCGCACTTGCCAGCCTTAACAAGGGAGCGAATCACGTTTGTTTACCTGAGTTTCTCAGGCGAGCTGATTTGCCAATTATCGGTCATTAGACAGATGCACGTAGAAATAACGGATTGTTTGAAGAGATACTCGGGCGATAATATTTTCCCGACCACCTTTGATGTCCGTACGTTTTAGGGGGAGGTAAACGATTGATTTGCGGAAAGGGGACGTAACCTAAGAGAGGCTCGTACACGGCCAGTCTTCTGATGTCGATCAGCATCGCTGAGTAGAATGAACAAAAAACCTTTGATCCGGGAAACGTAGTCCCCGATTTCTCTGCTATACAGAAGGTGTGAATTGTAACAACTTCTAGTAATAATAACACCACGATCTGTATATATACCGCGCTCTCTCAAATTCAGTTATCAGAAGTCGCTCAGAAATTCTTGGATAATCTAAACACGCCGGACTAGAACCATTATTCGCTAAATGTGTTAAATTGTCCCGTGGGGATTTCATTTTCTGATTTGTGGTAATATAAATTGTGCTTAAGTGTTAAAATGTGTTAGGTTTACCATTTTTATTCACTACAATTCCCTAGCGTTTAAAACTAGTGAAATAACCTAACGCCTAGATGTGTCTTGCCAGTCGTTAGAGTAATGTAATTTCAAACACCCCATTCTTCTTACACAAGAAGATACGGCATAGCTGACTGAGATTATTAAGCGTGACGGATGAGTGACCGAATAGAATTCGCATTATATTTCATTGTGAGAAATTAAATAAGTGACTAGAGTTAATGTTATGTGACTAAACAATAGACGCCGACAAATAGCTAGTAGTGACAGGCGATTTTTGTTAAAGTGCGCGTATGGATAAAGTATAAAATAATTGACTTTGTGCGCTGTGCATTTTCTCGCGGGCAATAACGGGGGAGGGCTCATACCATTTTTTCCCGACATGCCATAGCGGAAAACTTACGGGTGGATAGGATAGTAGCAGTTTTTTTAAAAATGTTCTGTTCTTCCTAATCTAGCACCTGATCAAACCCAGCGGCCAGCGGTTTAACATTACCAGTACCATTATTATTATTTTTGGGTCTTCGATTGTTGGACTAGTTCGGTCCTCTTTCTTCATTCAGTGAAGGATTAATGGTGTCTTCTTCGTGGCTACCAGTCCCAAGTTCCTTCGTGAACCGGTTGGGCCCAAGAGACCAATAAACATTAAGATAAAATCGTAACAGGACTGTACATTACCCAGAATTATTTATCCAATTTTTCCAGATCACTGGGAAAACAAAAGAACATATATTCCTGACGTTTGACAGCCGTAGCAACGGAGTGATCCAGAAAACTAAGCTGTTTCAAAATCGGCACTCACCATAAGAGCCAGCCGATAGGATTTACCATCACCATCAGTTTTACATATTGTAACATTTGTCTTAGCAACCAGATGCTTAGCAATACAGGAATTACTTTTCTCCTTTTGCAACTGTGAACGTCCCGAGCACGTCTTGCTTCAGTAACTATTTGCGGTGACACATGATTCATCCAGGAAAAATTAAACCACCAAATTTGGCGTCCACCTTGTAATTATTATTCGATATATAGGCTGGACTGGGGCCATATTTGGGCAACCCACCTGACAGTATAGGTTCATGCTATTGTAATTTTCAACGGATACCAACACCACTATTAGGTAAGCAAGAGTGTTTGTGACCACATATGACAGAGTGAGAGATAGAGAGAGTGAATATTTTCCTTTGTTACAATCATTGTACTAACTTCTTTTTTTTTATTTAGCTAAACTGAGTACTTTACTGAGTAGTAATTTAGTGGGGAACTTGCTCTTCATAGTCTATTCTGTAACGTAGTGTTTATCTTTGACCTTTGGGTTATTAACTTCTTTTGGGATCCTTTCTCAACAAGTGGAGGGCACTTATTCGGTTAATTTTATATATCTGTAAACATGATTTTATTGATTTCTCTATATGTTTGATGTTGTAAAAAGTTTAATGATAATAAACAACAACAAGAACTTACATTTGTGTGTTGGTCAGACCCATACCCAATTAACCATAGTTTTTCACGTTGTGTGGTCTTCGTTGTCACATAATTGTGTGTGGGAGTGTTTAGTTAAACTTATCTTTATAGAGATAAGGGGTTGGAAGAGTGTCTTACACTACAATTTAGTCGTATAGATAGGCTGGACTAGAGAAACTATTCAGTCCAGAGACAACTTTTTCTCCTTAACTATTCACTCGTGAAATCTATTTCTTACACCTTTATTCTCACCTATTTACCACTATCACCTCTGCTCAGACGGGACCATAAATATCTTCTAACCTATCTGAAAAGATACGACAGTTCCAAATAATTAAACTTAGCTGGACAATGAAAGTCAATAAAGGGAACCGCCATGCAACAATGAACGAACGAACGAACTTAATTTTCAAAGGGTTAAGAATTGGGCACGCAGGCCCGTCTGACATTCTGCCCTTCCTCTCTCTCTCTCATCATGTATACTGTATCCTTTCATCCTCACATTTACTTTAAGCATTATTTAAGGCATTTATCATTATAAAAGTAATATAACATCATACATTTGCAATAACCATTATAATTAAAGTATGTTTTTAAAATAAATTAAAAAAAAAATAATAAAGAATTAAAAATCATTTTAAAAAAATAAAAATATTATTGAAAAAAAGAAATAAATAAACAAACAAACAAACAACAAGACTGATAAAAATCCAATTCCTCATACAGTAAATTAGTGATTTGAGACATAATCAGAGGTGTGTAATAAGAACTCGTAAAAAATTCAAACGGCCTGCTACTGGATGACTAGGGACTCGGTGTTTTTTCCAGTGCACGCTAAATACTTTACGAGAGGTGAGCAGCTTTGAGTCTCATAGCAGATACTGCTGCAATGAGTGCAATGATAGGTTCATCAAGATGAGGTAGGGTAAACTGTTACTTTCCTCGCTGTCTTTGCCGTCCCAAACTCAAGACCAGAATCAGACTAGGTAGATAGTTAGATAGACATATACAAAAGCAATTAATTTGCCAAGGGTTGAAAATCGGGCACAGTCCCCTCTTGCATTCTTCCTTCCTCTTGCTCATCTTTTGCTACTGTTACTCAAACATTCTCCAGCGTACTTAAAGTATTAATTAAAGGGCAATACAACATTACAAGGTAGTATAACGGCATACATTAACAGTACCTGATCACAAAATTAAGAAAAAGTATAATGTAATGAAACACTAGATCACCAGAGCCTCCATACAGTATATTAGATAAAAGTACAAAACAATCAGTTAGGGTGGCATATAATCAGCACTCATAAAGTATTTGAACAGTATACGATTATATGAGTAGGGACAGTGCGTGTTTTTCAGGTCATTGGGAAGATTGTTCCAAAGATGAGCAGCTGAGTAAGCCAAACTTGTCTTAAATAGGTCTAGCCTGGGCTTGGGTACCTGTAATTTGTTTAAGCGCTGACTACGTCTTTCATTATATTTTAAAAGCGGGCAAAGATACTTTGGAGCATTCTGTGACAGAATTTTGTGAATAAATTTTTCTTTGTTCAAGAGGAAGCGCTTCCTGAAGGGTAATATTTGAAGATAATTATATAAATCTATACAATGTAATTGGTGTTTATCAGCAACAAGAGACAAAAGACGGCGTCAGGCAGGCGACACAAGGGGATTTCACTCGAGCTGAAAAAAACAGAGGACTTTGTGACAAGAGGCGGGTAATTTCTGTATCAGGCGGCCAATATAAAATATGTATGACTTTTTATCAAATGTTGTCTCTTTGTAGTTGTACCTTACTTTCATGTAATTTTGTTGTAAATGGTTTTATTTTTTTAAAATTAAAATTAAAATTTTTGAGTTATTGTATAATAAAACTACCAATATGCCAGATTTTATCAAAATTAGCTATTTTGTTTTTTAATTGTCTAAAAAATATGAGTAAATGAGGAGCGGGGGGGGGGGGGGAAGCTTTATCTTTATGATGTTTCGCCCCTCCCTTGGACCATTCCTAGATCTGCCAGTGGTTGTCTATTACCTTGGTCCACGTATTCAATTCTTAATTTTCAGAGAATTATTTCGTTCTTCAATTTCAGTTATTAGTCTAGACATCAGTAAGGAGTAAAGAAAGTGTTGTTTGACACAACGAAGGGATGAAATCAGTCCCTGAAGAGGAAGTTAATAACGAGACGAGTCACCTTTGCATGCTCACGGCTTTCAGCTATTATCATCACCCGTAGTACAACCATCACTGGTTTGGTTTTTGGACAATGCTCTTGAGAATTAGTGTTTCTCGTGTGCACAGGATACCCTGTTCAACCCGATATAGTTTATAATTAGAGTATATAGTGTTCATCATTTTTTATATCGTATTACATTGTTGTTTTTCTTGTGAGTTGGCTCTCCCAGGCTGTAATTTATCTGTCGTTTGCTGTGGCAATGTTTAATGTCTATGGTGTTTGTAATGTATCCTCTTACATGATACTATATTGCTCTCTCTCTCTCTCTCTCTCTCTCTCTCTCTCTCTCGCTATTGACTTTCTTTTAAATGTATCTCCTGGCCGTTTGTTGGTGTTTGAATTGGTAGTTTTTTGTTAACAATCCTCATATTCATTTTCATTCCCCATGGAACCACCATTACAACCAGTTACCTTGCAGGCAGCCTACACTAAAACACACCTGTGCTCTAGCAGCGATAATTTCTGTAACAGTCTGTTTAGTATGACGAGGCTTGCCAGCCGCATGCACAACCTCATTTTAGTTTGTCTTTTACGACATGCCTGATGGACCAGTAGCCTTACTCATTCTTTGTGGTCAGAAAAGAGCCCAGTCTCACACGGGGCTCCCATGTAATATGTGTATATATTTTCTTTGGGCGCTATCTTTGCCCCTAACCTTCCAGTAGTTGTACATTTCTTTTACTTCTTTGTATTTATGAAGGATTCTTCATCTTCTTCATTCCTCCTCATACGGGTATGCCTTAAATAAATGCAGACATAAAACTCCTCAATCCAGTTCTGTCCTAGGCCTTACCTTACCCTACCTTACATTACCTTACTTTACCCTACCTTACCCTACCCTACCCTACCGTACCTTACCTTACCTTAAATTGCCGTACCTACCTACCCACCAGCCTACTCACCCACCAACCCGTTCACCCACCAGTTACCAACCTACCTACCATCCTACCTACCTACATTGTCTATGGGTTCAGTCATCTATAGCCACAGTGGTTAAGTCACCCACAGCCTACTAATTATTTGGTACCAACTAAAAAATCTTCTTTCATTGTATTTTGCTATTTGGAATGTAACATTTGAGAAGATAAATTGATTAATTAGTAAATTAAATATATTTTAAAATATTAATAAGTATTTCAGTTTGTAAAATGACCACACATAACAAGAACAACAACCATTTAAAAAAAAAACACACAGACAGACAGACATACAGCGTCTAGCAGAACGAAATAGACGGAAATTTAAGCTAAGAAACAAAAGACAGTTCTTCCCAATGGTTGTGTCAAATTTTTTCTGTGAGACGGTCTTCGTGCCCCTGAGCCTTGGCACACCGAGCCAGGGGTCACATTGGCGCTTTCTTGGAGTCGACCCTGCTACCTACCTGTCTACCTACCTACCAATCTACCTATATACCGACCCACCATCCTACCTAGCTACTTATCTACCGATATACTTACCTACCTACACCATTGTCTGCCTGCCCATAAAGTATTTATCCTATCTACCCACCTTCCTGCCTACCTACCTACCTGTCTGCTTACCTACCTATCTATCTGCCTGCTTGCCTGCATATCTGCCTACCTGCTTACCGACCTACCTATCTACCTACATACCTACCTATATCTGCCTACATAATACATATCCTAATTATCTACCTACTTACACACCTATTAGCCATATTGATATATACAATCTTTGTCTGCAAAATGCTTCAAGGCGCATTTGTAATCGCTTCTGTTTGTGCTTTTTAGTAATTTTCACCTACGTACCTAACTACAAACCAACGAACTACCTACTTGCCAACCTAACAACATACCTAACTATCTACCTATCCATAATCCCGACCCACCCATACTTCAATATAAATATACTTCAAGGTGCATTTTAACAATCTTTTCTTTATGTGCATTCTTAGTACATTTCATTGTCGGAAAACTGTTTTATTTTTATATTTCAGAACGCCAAACAAGACAAAAAAATCTTGCGGAATACATTAAACTCGGAACTTAATTACACTTTTTCCCTCAAACAATCAGTTAATATTGAATTTATTTCTCCACCAGTGTATTAAAATACAATCACCAGGCACGTATGAGACAAGAGGGCTCAGTCAAACAATAAAAAATACCGAGGTAGTGATGGTAGAATTAGGGGGAGGGGAAATATGAAAGAATAGAGGGCAGGTGGCACGGGACTATCCTTGACCTGGCCCACAAATCCTATCAATAGTTTGATTCATCTTATCCCAGTCGTCGTTGAACAATTTGAAAAAACAAAAATTGAAACGGAAAACGAAAATTAAAACCCAGCACTTGGCTCTCCCAGCTGATGCTTTTGTTATCTCCTCCTTTATGTAGTCGTCTGCGGCTTCTACTCCGCTTTATTAATATTTCTTCTTTTTCTTCATCAGCATAATTATCATGGTCATCATAATAATCATCACCATTATGATCTCATCTCTACATTATCTGTTTAATCATTCCAATATCACTTTCTTCTACATCTAAGTCACTTTTTTTTAATATTGAAAATTATCGTATTTTTTTTCTACAACTTAGATAATCGTGTCCTATTATATTGCAAGAACCAAAGCTACTAATAATAGTTGCAATTAACACCACTAATATACAAAGCGTAGTAAGTAATTACATACAGCGTGTATCGGATCATGTATGTCAGTGATTCTAAAATTGCAAGATGCGTCCCATTATACGTGAAGTGAATAATTTCAAAATAAAAGGAGAAGGCTTAAAAGAAGAATTATAGGCCAAAAAGCAAATGTTAACATTTCTTATCATGCATTGGGAATGTAGTTTTCACATTTCTTTTCTTTTAAGGGACTTTTCTTGTTGTTGTAGATGCAAACGACATCTGACGATAATACTGTGATTTTGTAAGAATAAATGTATGCGACTAGCACTTGGTCATACGTAGCTATCTGCTCCTGCTGTCTTTCATGTGAAATAATATTCTGAACTTCACTGACACACGCTGTCTTCCGTACAACTGTGTGAAATGTGTTTTTTAACCTCAGTAGCATGGAAACCGACTAAGAATCAGAAATGCTCTCAGCTGTCTGTGGCGTGAGGTTTTTATTGGCTCTTGGATCAGTATAGTACTGACAATTACAGAAATAGAATTTCTGCAGAAAATGGTGAAGTCCCAGTGTCTGAGAGAACTACTGGTATCACAAATTAGTTACGGCTGTGAATGATCTGATCTCGAAAAATTAGTAGAGAGGAGACCGACATAAATTGCCACCTCCGCTGTGTAACTAACTGTGATATTAAGACAAGGAAACAGATTTTACTTAACAATGATAAAATTGACAAGTCTTCAAATACAATTTCCTTATTATTTATTTAGTATATACACTATCTACTCTTGTGCTGAAGGGTGAATGTTGAAAAAATGGAATGTAATGGATTTGTAAGTTTACATATGATTTCCAAATATTTATATTTATATAGATATATAAATATATTACAACAAGTTTTCCAATTATAGGAACAAAAATTATATCAGCTGTGCTGTTATTCAATTATAGTGCATGTATCAGCTGTGCTGTTAATTAAGTATATATATATATATATAATTTATCAGCTATGATCTTATTATTGTCTCTTGCTACGCTAAATCTCTTTGTCGTCACTGACAGTTACTTTGCTCACAATGCTGACAGAAATGGTACTAATGTGTACTCATCTCTCAGAAGTTATGTCCTTCTTAGTTTCTTGCACACAGCACCCGCTGATGGTCGTTTCGTTAGCCCACCCAAGACTGAGGGGGACTAAAGAGGTAGATCCTGCGCAATCACTGTGCTCCTGCGACGTTCCAGGCAGCTGGATTGACACGACATACGACCACAGGTTTGATGACACGAATAAAACCTGTAACAAGTAAAAATAGGGGCTAATTTCTGTCCTCAAGCCAACCTATTTCTACTGTGAAATGAGCGTGTCTCAGATGTCTGCATGTAGGATGAATGACAACATGGCTCAGTATGAGTTAGCAATAGCGAGACAAGACAGGTGTCTACTTGCAAAACATTCTTTCTGACAAATTAATACATGGATACTGTCGTGAAATTCTAAATCCACATATATAAATTAAAAAGTAAATGTAAAGCCTAACGCATTAATTCAATAAAAGGAAAGAGGAATGGTAAAAGAACAGTGCTGTCACAATGACTGTACTCGAGATCCCCCTTTTTTCTACTTCGTCTGCATATTGTAACGCTTTCGCGTTTACTAGTAAAGCCTACAGCAGCATACACGCGTTTCTAAAAAATAAAACTGGTACTGTGTTTCTTAGAAAACCTTGAGATATGCACACTGCTTAATGACCTAGATTAATACAAGCATTAATGTCATTATATACACTGCGTAATGAAAAGACAGATGGACTTAGAGAAAGAGAGCGAGAGAGAGAGAGAGAGAGAGAGAGAGAGAGAGAGAGGGCTGAACGGAGGAACCCATGCAATACTACCACAGTCTCGCGATTAATAGTAACGCCAATCCCACGCGTAAGGCATGAAGCCCTAACTTTTTTTCAAATAAACAGGGACAAAAAACACTACCAATACGAGGTTAGGTTTTAAAAAACATGGTTAATGCTTATTAGGAAACATGACTCAATACTGTTTTTCGTCTGAAATCCTGACAGTACAGAAGACACCCCATCGTATCGAAGTGAACGGGTGGTAGAAGAAAATGCATATTTTGAACGCAGCCACTTAGCTCCATTAAATTTATATATTTGGGTTCCTTAGGACTTGCTAACAAAGAATATGTTAAGTGTTACGCAAATAGTCTATGAATTAACAAATTATAGCCAAAATAAAATAGTGAGGTTGTCTGACAGCACCAAATCATAATTGCTCAGTGGCATGTTTTGAAACCACTATTTTACGGGAAATAGGCCAACAAGTTAAATCCGATTTTATTGGCTAGAAGAATATGTAAGCCTAAACATGATTAGTCGATTGCAGATACTATTTTTGGTTGTTACGGGAAACGGTAGGAAGGGTACTTTTTTCAAATACTTTTGTAAACATGGTCTTATTGGTTAGACCATTTGATATAGTCAATTAGGAGCGTCAGTTCAGGGCCACATTTTTAAAATAAACTTACTGAGAAGCAAGTGCGTTGAGATCCAGCTCATATTTTCTAATGAAAGCCTGGGACAGAGGCAGATCGGAATTGTGCCATAACTCATCGCCAGTCAACGTATTTGTTTATTATTTCCATGAATTGTGGTAAGCTAGACATATTTGATATCTTTTTGATGAAAATTGAATGTGAATTGATAATTTATGTCTGTATGTGTGTGGTTCAGTAGCAAACATGAGGCCAAGCCTAGATATTGCTCCACCAGGAACAAAACTTGTCGGAGAGGAGTTTAACTGCCTAGGCCTATATGGAATTGCCAAATAGTACTATGACATCTATCTTATTGAATATAAGGAAATAATGCTGAAATTGCAGAGGCGTTGTAACCATTAGGGAGAGGAATACTGGTGAATGTGTTACATGAGAAGCTAACAGTTGGCCTACCGCGCTGAACTCGGTGTTTGTTATGTATTGTGCTTCAGTGTGGAAATAGATTATAAATTAGTTCTGGAGTAGGAGGTACAACCTTCTTGTTTCAGGGACCGTGGTATTAACGTATTGAAGCAGCACCTGGTCTGAGTTTTGCTGAATCCAGAGGCTGATAGCATACTCCTTGGTCCAGATATCAACCAGGGTTGTTTCTCAAGGACACGGTGAAGCAAGCGAGCAGTGGAGACTGTTTCCTGCCGCCCACACAGAAGTTAAGATTCCGTGGCCAGAGCAGCTCAATCTTGTGTATACCCCCTCTAAAAGTGACTTTACCTTAAATCAAGAGGGACATTATTTGTTTCAAATCAAAAGAAACTGTGAACCTTCCGAATATTATTTCCACGAGAAACAAACACTTGAAGTCATGATGACACACAACCACCTAGCTTGAAAAGCCAGTATTACCTCATAGTACTACAGCACAACTTACACACAAATTGCAATAATAATATATGGCAATACAAAGATCCTATTTATAAATTGTGAACATACAACTTGTGATTACATTTGATTGTGATTCCTGATTCACTTTGTAGTTGAATCAGGATATCTAATATTTGAAGGAATTAATACATATATTTTTAAAAGTTACACGTGACTTATTAAGATAGTCTTATAGAGATTTTTATGTGTGTGAGTGTCACAGTGTTGTAAAGTATTGTGAATTAAATTAAATTGTTTATCTGTCTGTTGGTTGTTGTGAACATACACTTCATCATTATCATAACCCTAGACATTCAACGTAGTCATCACTATATTCCAGAATAAGCCTGACTGAGGTATAAATGTGGTAGCAAGTAAGGTTATCTGTAATACACCACACTTATTAGATACAGATACCTTCACAGCTGATCTCAGTCAGTACACAAAGCCCCTATACATATTTATACCATCCCACTTTACCACAGATACATCCAATAATATGAATTCAATACATGAATACATCCAATAATATAAATTCAATACATGAATACATCCAATAATATAAATTCAATACATGAATACATCCAATAATATAAATTCAATACATGAATACATCCAATAATATGTACACCTAGGTGTGATACAACCATTTCCTTCCCCCTATAATATACCAGGCCCTCTCTGACAAGTGCTATAATATATCCTAACAATATTGTTATGTTCTTATGATAGGAGTAGATGCGACGAGGACTGTTTGGTTATATTTCAGGTGGGAGTAATCGGAATAGACTGAAGTATGTGACTCAATAGATTGAGTTATATGAGACAATAGATTGAGCCCTAACAAGGACTGTTTTGGTTATATTTCAGTTGGTCTGAGATAATAGATTGAAGTTATAGGAGACACTAGGTTGAAGCATGAGTCCTATTAGTCTTCGTCTTCATCAATCATATCAGGAAATACAATCATTATCCTAATTTCCCCAAGATACAATCAGTAACCTGATACGTTCATATTGAACCAAAATATATTAAATATATACAGGTGTAGGTAGTATAAATGACACACAACCAATACAAACATTATATATCTGCTGTAGGCCTATTATCCTACCAATAGTAAATTATATTTACCCTCCAAGATTTAAACAGGCCAGTGACTCGACTAGCAGAGCCGTCTGCTAAGTCAATGCACGCAGGTAAGCAATAAATCAAGGTTGACAGCTCCTCTTCCTCAGTCGGTCGTCGATCTGGCTTCGTGTCGGTGTTGCGTGTTTTTGCATAAAATCTCGCCCGATTATATAGGCAGGTGAAGCAACTTCTACTGCCTACAGAAAGCATTTGGTTGGTTCCTGGCGGGGCAAGCTGATTGGTTGTCTGCAGTTTGGTCCCATGCCTCGTACAGCTTAATTTTATTCTGTTTTCTCCGCCATATTGCGTGACAAGATGGCCGCGACCCACATCCGAAAAACAGGGCTTAAGCCTAATTTTATTCTGTCTCCGAGACTGGTGAACGTTGCTCGTTGATTGGTTGGGCTCTCGACATAGGGATTTAACTAAGAAGTGGGTTTACACAACTCGTTTCACAACACTGTCCACATTCGCCTTTCGCCACCTAAGATTTGTGGAATCATGGAAAAATTGCAACGTCACTTACACAAAAATAACAACGTAAGTTTTGTGAATATTTTTTTAGCTCTTTTTTTTTTTAAGTCCTTCTACTTCAAGCACCTTACTTTGATAGCGTCTGAACACTTTTGACACCAGTTTATGTTGTGTAAATCTTCCAGTTATGGACTGTAATTTGACGGACCACTTCCGTACAACGGGTCTTCACAACACAAGAGAAGCAATCAATTTGGCCAAAACGATTCGAATAGTTTTTAATACAGTACTTTAACTTCACCAATAATGTCACATTAGGCACTACAAACATCTTTTACCATACATAGAGGTGGTTGTTAGCTAATCCATGACCCTTGCCGATGAAACCAAAATGTTTGTTACAGCTGGGCACATATAAGTCACTTAATTCAATTTAATACGCTCCAGTCCAAAGTATGCACACGCGTTAACAGTCACTGTTTACATCTAGTGCATCAAAATCCTTGTTCGTCAACATCCCACATTTAACGATTGATACCTTGGACAGTACTCAGAACATCATCCAGTCTTTACACCAGCCCGACTATCTTCCACTATATTCTGTGATGTACTTACTCTTAACAACTCATCTACATTGTCACTTAGAACTGCGCAACGATAATTGAAGCAACACCCCATCGGGCAAACCCAAATCCTTCAATCATCATGCGCGGCTCTCAACAGTGGCGTAGGTCATCATGTGTTTCCACAACTTCTTGTCTGCAATACTGTTTATCAGTTCTGTTGTTGACTTCTGTCCATGCCATAATTTATAACTGTCCAGTATTCGTTCTTTGTGCCAAATCTTTCCTATTGTCACGACATATGCCAGCTTTCTTCTACTCATAACATGCCAAACTAAAGTGAGTGATAAGCTTCTTTGTACATTGTCTTCTTTGAGACACCCTCATTACTTTTCTTAGCTGGCCATTGCATTCCTAACAATCTTCAGTTAAAAGACGCCTTGTGACCTCCATGACATTTCCTGCTTGTTTTCTAATTGTCCATGACTCACTTCCGTATGTTAAGATTGGCTCTATATAACACTGAAGAACTCTTAATTCCACTGACATAAAATACTTGCCATTTTATGAAATGAGGCGATTGCCTGGGCTTAACCAATGAAATGCAATTTCCATCTATTTTACCTGAAAAGCAAAAACTGCCGTATAGGAGAGAAGTGTTAAAGACTTCACTACATCTATACTTTATCTAGCTTTATGTGGTGGAGGTGACAAGTCCATGTCCTCGCTATCTTTTCCGTCCCCATCTCAACAGCAGAGTCAGATACCCATTTTGGAAGAGTTAAAAACAGCCTTGTGGAAACTTAAAGACAAGAAATCACCAGGCTCGGATGGTATAACCAACGAAATGCTAAAACACCTAGGATATACAGCAATGAGCAAACTGTTGCAGATATACAACTACAGTTGGATGACAGACAGTGTGCCACAGACATGGAGAGAGGCGCTCATGTGCCCCATCAAAAGAAAGGAAAAGACAACAGGAAGGCCACCAGCTACAGACCAATAAGCCTAACTAGCTGTGTATGTAAGACAATGGAGAGGATGATCAACAGAAGATTGAAATGGTACTTGGAATCCGAGAAAATTTTAGTGCCAGAACAAGCAGGGTTTAGAGAGTGCAGCAGCACAGAAGACCAAATCACATACCTGTCCCAGATCGTTGAAGATGCCTTCCAAGAAAAGAAAAAAAGCTTTACCCTATGGATAGATCTCCAAAAAGCTTTTGACAAAGTATGGAAAGACGGGTTAATAGTAAAACTGCAAAGAAACGGAATCAAGGGTAAAATGAGAAAATGGATCCAGTCGTTCCTACACAATCGGAAAGCAAGAGTCACTATGGAAGGCCACAACAGCAAGAAAATCCTCCTAAAACATGGAGTTCCTCAAGGCTCAGTATTGTCTCCCACCCTGTTCCTTGTGTTCATCAATGACCTCATCCACGATCTGCCACAAGGTGTGAGAGCTGCCCTATACGGTGACGACTTGGTGGTGTGGTGTGTAGAAGAACATCTAACTATCGCTAATAAGCGAATACAAAGGGCAGCAGACAACATAGCATCCTGGGCAAAGACACGGATGGTGCAGATTAACGCTGAAAAATCCTCAACAACACTTTTCACGCTCTCAAACAAAGCAGGAGAGATACGACTTGGAAATATACATGTCCAAACAGACGAGGAACCGGTGTACTTGGGCATTACATTAGATAAGAGAATGACATGGAGGCACCACATCGATAGAACAGAGGCCAAAGCAAGAAGAAAACTTGCTATACTGAAGAAAATAGCTGGATCAAGTTGGGGAGCTAACGAAACAACACTAAAGAAAGTTTATACAGGTGCAATAAGACCAATATTAGAGTACGGATCAGCAGCATGGTCTACAGCAGCCAAATCACACCTACAAGCCTTGGATAAGGTACAAAATCAAGCGCTTCGGTTGATCACGGGTGCCATGAAGACCACACCAATAAGCGAAATGGAAAAAGTCACAGGCATTCACCTTTATTCTACAGACGAGATACTAAGACCCTGATCCAAGCAAAAAAATACAAGAACATGACAGCACATCCAATGAAAACTAGATTTAGAG
The DNA here is from genome assembly GCA_024509875.1 of Oreohelix idahoensis. Lineage (NCBI taxonomy): Eukaryota > Metazoa > Mollusca > Gastropoda > Stylommatophora > Oreohelicidae > Oreohelix > Oreohelix idahoensis. Next base: position 842,920 of record JAMPIV010023161.1, on the reverse strand, counting down.
ATTTAGCCAGTGGGAGGTTGAAGAGAAGCAGTTTTGTGCATCGGTCCAAAAAACTAATTAGAATATACAAGGATGAACTACCAGACATCACTAAGGAAATAATTCCCACACTCCTCCCAACCCCATGGGAACAACATCAAAATTTCAGCATTAAGACCTCCATAACTACCACCTGCTCCATGGGAGAGCTAAATACTCTCCAAAGGAAAACAGCAGCATGTGACATGATTGAAGAACTATACCCCAGAGAAGCATGGATCCAAGTATATACTGATGGATCTGCAACCAGAGCAGTGAAGAACGGAGGCGCAGGAGTTTATGTGGTCTATCCAGACAAAGAAAACGAATCCACCTGTTCACCTACTGGAATATTCTGTTCAAACTACTCTGCTGAAGTACAGGCCTTAAGCATTGCTGCAGGAATAATAAATAACACAGTAAGCCAATGTCAGCAGGTTGTATTCCTTACCGATGCAATGTCAGTTCTGCAAGCCCTCAATAGTGATAAACTGCCAGAGTTAAATAAAGCCCTATGCGAAGTAAATATCAAAAGAAGGGTAGTGCTACAGTGGATACCATCACACTGTTGCATACCAGGAAATGAGAGAGCAGATACGTTAGCAAAAGAGGGAGCAACACGGGAACAAAAAGAACAAACAATCACCTTCCAGGAAAAGAAGACCCTTATCAAGGCCATCAGGAAAATTGACCAACAAAGAGACAACTATCACTATCTTGAACGAGCAAAACAGGTGATCCTGTTCCGTATTAGAACAGGACATAACAGACTGAACTGTCACTTATACAGACTGAGATTGGTCCCATCACCCCTATGTACGTGTGGACAAGCAGCACACAAGACTGCCACATGTTTAGTCAATTGCGGACTGAACATTGGCCCACAGAGACGCACATCCACACAAAGCTGTTTGGGAGTCTTGACGAACTTTCAACCATAGCAACATACATCCAGAGAACCGGACATTTTGTGTAGACTTTATTAAACAACAGCGAACGAGAAGAAGAAGAAGATACCCATTTTCAGCTGGGTAGATTGGAGCTTGTTGCGCCCAGGTTTTGAAACAGGAACCAGGTAATCAGGGCACAACCTCATATTAATCACCTTTTACGACATGCCTGAGGTAGTAACAGTCATATTCGTTCTGTATCTCCCCAAAGACCCCCGGGGACCATTACAACAGGAGGCTGAGACACTTGGGAGTCATGACCCAGTTGGGCCCGCTGCCCTTAGAGTGTAAAGGAGAGTAATGGGCCGAAACACTTGATGGACGGGGGACCACTTCTGATGATCAGATTACCTCCTGTTGTATCGCTGTGTATGGAGTTTCCTATCATACATGTTGCAGTATAGTATCCATAAATATTAATCCTAATATACATAATAAATGTAGTTACAATTTACAGGGAATAAAATGGTTTTAAATTTTATTTTGTTTTGCACTTAAAAAAAAAACAAAAAAACAACACACAAAGAGTCGGAGGTAGGGACAAAAAAAAAAATTTCTAATATTTGAAAAGGAGGCCTGACGCGGAAAAGTTTGAGAACCATTGCAACATCCAACCTAACAATGACGAGGCGGAAAAACCTGCAGTCACATTATAGAAACATGTTCAGTCATAGACCATTCTGGTGCAGAAACCCAATCCACGTCCAGTATAGAATTATTTGAGATATGTCAACTTTAAATATTTGACCTTTACGAAAGCAACCAACTGGAAATTTATCCCCCGCCCCCCAACCACCCGCAACTTACAACTTTCAGACAAAAAGGTACCGAGTCTTACAACCGTATGCTCTGGACTAAAGATTAAAGTTAAAATAGTGCTGATTTTAACCGCTACCGTAAGACTTTTAAAATGTGAAATTTATCTTCGTTTATTTCAAAATGTTGACTTATCAAATATTCTTATCTATCCATCATGTCGTCTCTGGAAATCTATGAAGAGTTTTCTTTTGGTTTTCTCTGTATTAAGAAAATGCACGAAAATCATCTACATCGTCGTTGTCATTATTATCATCACCTTTCTTCTCGCTACGTATGGAGCACGGAGTCATCACTGCAGATGATCCGACTATCTAGATGATGGAAGTCTAAACCAAAGCACAAATTATTGCAGCCGTGGTTTTTGTAGCTATTTGTGTTACAGGATGAGGTTGCCAACGCCCATGCATAATCTCATTTTATTTGAATTCTATAACATGCTCAAGGTAGAAGTAGTTCTGTTCGATCATTGTCTCCCCTGAGCCGCCTGTAACTGCTCTCTGTCTGCTGGTTTATATATAGATTATTATTATTACTACAGTAAAAGCCCGTCATATGGCGGGAATTAAATTCATAAGAACTAATACTTAACGGCAATGTTATTTATTCAAATGTTTGTGGAAAAATATTGTTAGGTGTGAACATCTGACTGTCCATCAGAAGAGCACCTAGATTTTCTGTGGTTTTAATCTGCGTGATAGTTCATAACATCACTGGGAACTTCAGAGACTATTTGATTGGAACTATAATAGATCTTTAGCTCACCTGGAAGTTTTGTTATAATTTCTCTATTCAGATCTAAAGCCTCCTTATTCTTGGTATACACAATTACTCGTTGGAGGAAATAAACGTCCGTAAACATTAAGTGTGGGTATTTATACATCTCTAAACACTTGTATACGAAGGTACATATTTAAACAATTTCACTGCAGTTGTCTCTTCATCAGATACAATTCACTTAGACTCCTGTCGCGAAATGATACACTAATTCACATTAAACCCCTCTGTCATGCAAAACATATTCTTACTCACGTTAGCCCCTCCCCTTCCCCCGTCACACTAATGATACAGTAACTCAAGTTTCCCCTGTCGCACTAACTAACATGAACACCTTCAGTTCAGATACATTCACCAGCGTTCACACCCTGCTTAAGTCAATTATCAACGCTTTCTTCCACTTTTTTATTCCCGTATTAAAAACCAAAATATTTGTTTCACATCCGAGGATAAAAAAAAGTCCGAACATGCACGCCAGTTCAAATTGCCCGTGCACACTGTGCTTTGCGCACTTTTATTTGTCGAGTGTTACTATTTTCGGGCGTTATTTACAGACAGAAAAAGCTGGGATATTATATATAGGATTGCATAACTTAAGTGCAAACGACAGTAATAACAAAAAATAGCAGTAACAACAGCAGTAGTTACGAAAGTAGCAATAGTTTCTGTCATCGTTAAGTGCGCTGTAAGTAATTATATTTGAAGAAAACAGCGTTATGTCTTCTAACGGTGATCAGTTAACAGCGCAACTTTTAAGTTCACACCTGGAAATCGTGCACACATTGTAGAAACTATGCTATCTGCTGCCCACTGAAGTCTTGTTCACAAAGTGCTGTTTGGTGCGTTCGAGTTTAACACGTACCCATCAAAATTACAAGCTCAAAGACAATGACGTCACATACCTTATCGGGTTTTCCCACCGCTTTGCAACCCGCCAGCTATCTCGTGACGTACCGATCGAGTATCCCATATATAAAGTCCCAGCTTTTCTGTCATTGCGTTACGCTAAGGGATGCAACTTTGGTTGAAAGTTAGACATTAAATGTATTGTTTCCCTTATATGTACTCTCCCGAAAATAGTAACACTTACCAACGAAAATTGCGCAAGTGACGGTTTGCATGAACAGTTTGATTATACTTTATGGAAAGAAGTCAACACACCTGATAAACAGTACCTATTATAAAGATGTGAAAGGATTAGACAAAAGCAGACTGACGACCACCCTCGGAAGAAAGGAAGGATTCTGGCGTTTTTTAATTTTTACTCATGTCCATTAGACCTTCGTCTTCGATGTTCGCTCTAAAATATCCACTTTTATCTCTCTTAAAAAGCTGTCTCAGGTTTTTCTCTCATCACCTCACAGTTTCCCCTTCGACTGAATTGGAGATGATCACATTGGCACTGCGTTCCTCTCATGGAACAAGTGATATCCTATGACAGCATACCATCTCTTGGTCTGCGACTTATGGGTTTATTTCTGCGCTTTTTTTTCCATCCCTTGATGATATCCTTTTGGTTTTTATCCACAATACAACCCACGCTCTCTTTATATCTTTCAGATGTGGGGACTCCACTATGGAGCAGCGTGTCGCCATCGAGATCCATAACTCCATGTCCCTTTTTCTTCGTTTCCGTTAAAGCCAGGATTTCTAGTTTCGCTTTCCTCATCTCCTCCAGCAACTCCTCTTCTTTCCCATTAACTCTTCTTAATTCCATGTTCCATATGTCGTAATCCGTTTCAGCTCGTCGCCTTTATAATCAATCTGGTTTTCTCTCTTACATTTCGTGTAGTCATGTTTTAAGGCAAACAGGTGATTGGCCTGTTGTGCCTAATTTTCAATATTCTGAAATAGTGTTTAAAAATTATTATTTAAGTAATATACGTATTTTTTATACCTCCAGAATATCTTCCACATCCTAACACTGGTATACGGTATTTCAGTTTAAAAACCCCCCAGTTACACCAGTGCGGCGGCACTACATGCAGTTGCCAAGGTTTACAGTAAAAATGTAAGTTATTTTGTTGATAAGAGACCAAGGGTTAAGAAAGGTCGAGCAGCGGTCGCCGAGCCAGCAGCTGGGGGCAATTATTATGGGGGTCGGCCTGGATTAAACGTTATGCACAATAACCAGGCGCTTATAGCATGTGAGGTATAACCCTTGTTACAGTTGGGGGAATTGCTCGCTTTCGTGATCTGCCCCGCCCCTCTCCTCCCCTCGCGCCCGCCTCCGCCCTTTTCTTTTATTTTTTAAATGTCTTATTTTTTAGGTTAGTATTTTATGTCTTTCATCCTTCCTGACTTTCTGCCATTCTTTTTTTTATTTCATGAACATATATAAATATATGTACATTTATATGTCTTTCTTTCTTGTTATTTAATTCTTTCTTGTCTATTACTTTTTGTTTCTTATATTTGTAAGTTTTCATTCTTTTTACTGTCAGTCGCTTCTTTCTGTTAGTATCATTCTTCTGTTATTTATTTTAATTTCTTTTTCGTTATGTCGTACTTTTAGTCTTTCCATTATATCATTTTTCCCTCCTTTATTTTTGATGTTCCCATCTATCGTTCTTGTCTTTCTTGTTTTTATCATATTTAAATTTTTCTTTCTTTATTTCTTTCTTATTTAAATGTTTTTAAATTTTTATTTCAGCCTTCTCGTGTGCTTACTGTTTCTTCCCATTTTGCGAAATATTATTGCTTATATATTATTTTCGTCTTATCGTACTTTATTTCATATCTATTCTCTCATTCGTTTTCATTATTGCCGTTCAGCCTAGACTCAAAGTCCGTCGGTTATATTAGCTTGCATGTCCAATATCTAGAACTTGTAGTTTGGCATGTAAAATAAATAACAAGACACTAAATAATAATAATGGGTGTCATACTAATTTTTTTTTTTTTTTGCGTTTTCATTAATTGTGTATATGATAAATTCACATGAGGCTTTCCTTGTGTCTGTTTGTTTGTTAGTTTGTTTGTTTGTTTTTTTAAAGACGGCGTGACAATCATTTTATGTTTTGTCTTTGTTCGTTCATGCACGAATACGTTTTTAAATATTATTTCTTGTAAATGAGCGTCCGATTGATAGAGTGGTTAGAGCGCTGGTCTTTCGCGGCAAAGGTCCCAGGTTCGATTCGCGGAATCGACACGCTTCAGTCTACTCAGCTGTAAATGGGTTACCTGACTTTTGAGTCAGGGAAGGAAAAGGCAGTGAGGAAGGGAACTGGTCATCTCCACCTCTCGATGCTGGACCAAGTTCAGTGAAGTCTCTAACATTCCACTCCCCTACGACAGTAACTGGTATAGAACTACCTTTACATTTGTTGTCTTACAAATAATATATTTAAAAATTGATCTTGTCATTTCGGATTTAATCATTTGCTTTTATTTCTAATTAGCAGATTATAAACAAAAAAGGAAAAAAAAAGACATAAAAGAACATGACAAACTTTCTTTGAGTGTGGTGCAATAGTTGCCCGTGAAATGGATTGAAGATTACAATGACTGATTTTCAGTGGCAGGCCTTCTTTGAGAAAAAAAAAAAAAACAGTTTTCTTTTCTGATCCATTCTTTCCTTCTCATTAACCTTTTGCACGTTATTTTCTTGATTGCCGTAAGGAATTACAAGCTGAAAGTTCCACACCAACTTTTCTTAACCACTAGTACATAACCAGTCTTCATATATGTTATAAAACATATGCAAGACAACATTTAAAAATAAAAACTGAATAACGAAATTTAAAATTCTTTCTTCTTCTTCGTACACTCTGACGTCCACTTGAATGTTCTCAAAGAAAGCAGTAGTCAGTTTGAGGCTATTTGAATCCCCGTAAAGCTTTTCTACGAAAGGAACTGGCTTCGGCCATATGCGCTTTCTCTGTACCACATATAAGGGGCAACTTTGAAGCAGATGTTCAGCAGTCATTTTATCAGTTCTACAGTTACACTGGTCGGTAGTTCCTGTCTTTAGCTTGTTGAATAGATGGTATCTCAATCTGTTGTGGCCAGTGCGGAGTCTGAAGATTACCACTTGTTCTCTTCTGTTGATCTGGTAGTAAGCATCATTCTGTGTGTGCCCTGGATGTTCTACATTCCATTTGTTTCTGTATCTGATTCTGATAAAACTCTTTGCCTCCTCGAAAGTTATGCTTGCATCAGGCTGAGGTAGATGTGAACCTTCTTTTGCCATTCTGTCGGCCTCTTCATTGCCGGTGATGTTACAATGAGATAGGATCCATTGGATCACAACACTTTTGAATCGTTGACAAAGTTTTTGGAGCACTATTCTGAATTAAAAATTTAAAAATTCAAAACAGCGAATGCCAGACAGAAAACAAAAAAGACATCAAGTGATGATGATGATAATATTAATCTACACAGAAAAATTAACGCATGTACAGAGAACTGACTTGGGGAAAGCAAAGACCGCGAGGAAAGGAACCGGTCCACCAACCTCATAAAATTGGACTTAATATAGTGAAGTCTCTAACGTTTCACTATGGCAGGATATTTTTGTGGGACTACTTTTAACATAATATTATACATTACTTGTTCCAATGACTTACAACTTTAATACACTGACTCATTCATTCCAATGACGTACAACTTTAATACACTGACTCATTCATTCCAATGACTTACAACTTTAATACACTGACTCAATCATTCCAATGAAAGAACAGCCTCACAATGGATAGTGCTGTACAAGGAGTGAAGTGTTAAGAGACGACAATAACTAGGTCCAGCTTTAAGAGGCGGGATGACCGGTTTCCTTCCTTGCTGCCTTTGCCTTTCCTAACTGAATTGTAACGGGTTAGCTGTATTGTATGGTGTAGAAAGATGGTATATGAAAAACGTAATTGGAAGAAAGAATTGAGGCCTTCGAGATGTGGAAATATAGAAGAATGGGGCACGTCTGAAGAAAAGAAATAGAGGTCCTAGAAAACATAGGAATGAAAAGAGGATTAATGAAGGAGAGCTAAACTATTTTGGCCATGTAAAAAAACAACACCTTACTGGAGAAGGGAGAGTTGAAGGCAAACGTGCAAGAGGAAGACAGCGATAAAAGTGGGAAGATAACATCAAGAGATGGACAAGAAAGAGTCTATCAGAGTGCACTACCATCAAGACAAGAGACAAAAGACGTTGGAGATCCATTGCAGCTGATTTTCGATGTAAAAAAGGCACCTGATGATGACGATGATAATGATAGACTGGAGCGTGACGTTACCAGGTTTCGAGCCCGGGACCCAGTAAATCTGCTGCCACAGGCAATCGCTCTAACCACTCTGCCAATTGGACTTTCATTCACTTCAACATAGATCCTCAATAGAACATCTGGGGTTCGTAAACTGGGGGGAACAAGAATTTGTATATGTATGAATGTGTGTGTGTATGGGTGTCTGTTTGTGAAATTTCATATTGCCTTCGTGGTCTAAGAATGGTCTATGATTTAAAAAAAAAAAAGAAAATCTAGAACTATATTGCTACACCATAACAGGATGTGCGGGGATGGGGCGCAGGGGCGGAAGCACCAATACCAGGTTCCATTTATGCTCCATTTTGAAAAGCTTGTCGAAACCGTTCAGATCTCGTCTGCTGGTCTCGTCTCGCGATCACATACAGGACAGATGTCGCGTGCCATCATTACCGCCCAACTCAAATAACTTTGTCCAATAGATAAGAAAATCCAAATATGTTTTCGATTTTCTTTTCCAAATTTGGAAGATGGGTGAAATTGGCTAGCGATATCTCACGCATTTGTATGTGCACTGCTGTGCTTGTGTGTGTGAAGACGGGGGGGGGCGGGGGGTGGGGGGGCAAGGCACAAGTCACGGTATGTCATATATATAGACGCCTTTGTTATTGCTGTTCATCATCATCAGACCTTTCAGCATTCCCTGACGCACACGCCTTAAAACAAACACACGTCAAAGCGCTATGTCTTCCACGTCTGACTATGTATTCTTTATCCTTTATCATCGTCATCACTAATGTGAAGTCTGTTTTATTGTATGGCTCTGAGACATGGAGAGCAACAGAAACAACAACCAAAAAGCTACAGACTTTTATAAACGGGTGCTTGCGTAGAATAGGAGGATTGAAATGGTATGACAAAGTCACAAATGTGGACTTGATGACAAGAACCAGACAAGTGCCAGTGGAACAAGAGTTGAGAAGAAGACGCTGGCGATGGATAGAACACACATTGAGGAGACCTGTTGATATCATTTCAAGGCATGCCTTGTTCTGGAATCCACAGGGATAGAGAGGCAGAGGTAGACCAAAAAACACATGGAGAACTGGATACAGAGGTGAAAATGATGACATGAGCGGATGGCACAGGACAGGAGGATTTGGCATGTGTTTGTTGATGGCCTATGCTCTTTGGGGAGCTAAAGGGTATTGATTGATTGATCGTCATCATCAACATCATCATCACAATAATAACCATCATTATCACCACAACAATCATCATCATCATAATCATCATCATCATTTTTTTCCTCATTATGAAGCATGGAGCCACCACTTCACCTGTTCCCTATGCATGTTGCCTGAACCAAGCTGTCACGTACTCCCGCAGCGGTGGTTTTTTCTGTGACAATTTGTTTGACAAGATGAGGCTCCCAGCACGTGCACAACCTCATATTAGTGACCTTGTACAATATACCTGGGGTGTAATAGTCCTAATCTTTCTTTGACCCGGTATGGGATGGGGGTAGGGTTAAATGCATTTCTTACATGAGGCGGGTGCGAAAGGGGAGTGGGACAACTAACTGCCTCTTATTCCCCACCCGTCTGTATACCAAAACCTTTCTCCATGTAATATGCTCCCTGAGGAGTATGGGAGTAATTACCATACAACTTGGAAAAGCAAGGCCTTAGGGTTTTATCAGCCCTTTGTGCCTGCTTCAACTCTGAAATATTCAGGCTGTTTAAAAATGACAATCCAGGGGCCGCCGCGGCGTGTCCTGGGTTCTCTATCTTTTGTGTCGGCCAGGAGTCACCTGAGGGATCTCCATGGAACACATATTTCCTTCCTAAAATGAGAGGATAGATTAACTCGTCTACCAATGCAGCGTTGATTTTGCCACGAACATATCGGGTAAAAACATCAATCTCCGCGACCGGAAGTAGCATAGGCTTTATACTCTTCCGAGGCCCCTGTATTTCTACAGTTTCACCAGTGTATTGGTGGGCCTTCACCAAAGATGGACAAACTAAAGCTGAATATTCTAAACCCGAATCACACAGGCACCGTATGGTTTGGTTGCCAACGGTTACTTGCTCAGTAATGGAAGGGTAATTAGGATTTTGTTCATATGCCTGGGGGTCATGTTTCCCTATCGGCCCCCTGATCAGACAAGCGACATTATAAGGGCCGGATTTCGGTCTCTTACAGTCCGATGTGAAATGCGTGTCAGTTTTGCATGATGTACAATATCGTCTTCCAGTTCCCTGGGCTGAATTGCTCTGTTTCTGCCTCTGGTGGTCTTGTGGTTGTTGTTGCTGTTGGTGGGCTGTTTTGAGTGTTGGGTTGTCCGTACTTTTGGAGCTATCATCTGGGTGATCCTTTTCTTTGGGGTGACTATCGTGGTGGCGCCTCTTAGGCGGATTCACTTCCCACTGGGCGCTCTGGTACCTATCAGCAAATAGTACCACCTGCTCAAGAGTTTCGGCCCCATGCTCAGCCAGGAACCTTCTCATGTCAGGGGTGAGCGAGTCCTTGAACTGCTCCACGACATCATCTCCTGCATCCCTTCAAAAGATTCATCAAAGGTGCTGAGAGATCCCCACTTCTCCAAGTACGTTTCAAGTCGTGTAGCAAACTGTCGAAAAGATTCATCTTTCTTTCTTTTCGCCTCAGGGAACTTACCCTGAAAAGTCTCTGCATTGAGCATAAAACGCTGTAGCAGAGCTTTCTTCAACATGTCGTAGTTGTTTTGTTCTTCCGTGGGCATCTTGAGAAACACATCATAAGCAGATCCCCCCCAGACTCTGGGATAGCTTCATGTTGTACCTCTCTCTCTCTCCAAGCCATGTGTAGCTGCTAAGGATTCAAACCTAGAGAGATAGATGTCAATTTCCTCTGAAGACTCATTATAGACATCTAGTTGGAAGGATAGGGCACTAGGTGCCACCACCTGAGTGGTGCTTCCTCCTTCGCTATTTTGAGAACTGCCAGACCCACCATTGTTAGAACTAGATTCCACTCTTCTTCCTTCGACTTCCAATTCCTTCATTCTAATAGCGTGGGCTCTGTCGTCCTGTGCCTTCCTTTCTGCTCTCTCAGCCTGTTCCTTCCTTTCTGCTCTCTCGGCCTGTTCCTTCCTTTCTGCTCTCTCGGCCTGTTCCTTCCTTTCTGCTCTCTCGGCCTGTTCCTTCCTTTCTGCTCTCTTGCCTGTTCCTTCTTTTCTTGGAATGTCCTCTCGGCCTGTTCCTTCTTTTCTTGGAATGTCCTCTCGGCCTGTCCTTCTTTTCTTGGAATGTCCTCTCGGCCTGTTCCTTCTTTTCTGCTCTCTCGGCCAGTTCCTTCTTTTCTTGGAATGCCCCCTCCTTTTCTCTCTCTGCGGCTTCGTGTTCTGCTTTGGTTTTTTTCGTGCTCTCTGGCCAGTTTTCTTTCCTGGCGCTCCACGGCTTTCTCTGCCTTCATCCTGTCTTTTTCCTCTTTATCTTTTTCTTTCTGTTCTCTCTCCGAAGTAAGTACGAAGTCAGAAAGTTCGTTGCCCGATTTGTAGACTCATATTGTCTAAAATGTAATAAATCCATGATTACTTTTTAATCAAGGACCGGAAGCAATTACATCACATTTGTCTGCCCACCCGTGTCACACACATGGTAATGTTGTCTTATCAGCGGTTCAATCTAAACGCGCCGGCTCTTTGTAGGCTGGGATGACCATGTAAAAAATCGGTGACATGTCTGCAAGGAGTGTCACAATTGTGATAGTTATCACCTACTGGGTGATTTGATAAAATCAAATATCTGCTACTTAGCAGACAAATAAAGAAAGAAAGAAAAGTGCGATAATTGACAGCACATAATAAAAATCAGTACCACAAATGTACCGATACTGCCCGAGAGAACCAAAGATCTATAGAGGTCGCCCCGTTTCGCCACAACCCCCGGGAACCACACAGAGGCAATATAGGTAATGCTAAAATCCATAAAAGCACGCATTAATAATTGGATACTTCTTTAATAATAGTGTAAATGAAAATGACATAGTAAATTTATTGATGTGTGCAGAAGCATCAGTAGCCCCTTTCGTCATAACTGACTATGAGAATGCGCCCCTGATGTGACATCCATCAGCTGTTTTTTTTTTTTGCCGGGTGCTCCTTTCAACGCCCTCTTTTCTCTTCTGCTTGTCGTAAGAGCTCTTTTTCGCCAAATCTGAGGTAGCGCTGTAAGGAGCATCGCCACTTAGTGCAATCGGAAGCTTCATTCACCCAGGATGCTGGATGTATGTCCCAGCGCGCCCATATCTCTCTTACACACATCTTTGAACATTAGATGCGGTCGCACGACTGGTCGTTTGCCAGCTGCCAGTTGCACGTAGACATTTTTGGAAATGCGACCATCTTACATGCGGTGGACATGGCCAAGCCAGCTAGAGTCTGCGCTGTCTAAGCAGTGTATACAAAAAAGGATCCCGTTACATACATATTGAGGCATATTGGGAATATGGTGTAAGGCCCATATTTTCTTAACCATCGGCAAGTGTATACAAGCACATTATTAATTTTTAAAAAAATATCTAATAATAATTTACTTGGAAAAATTACACGTGTTTTACTTCTTTATTATCATAATTACTCGTCACCTCCACAAGAAACATAAAACCTCCGACAAACGTCAGCCACGTCATCGTGTCACGTGCCATCCCCTCAAGGTCTTTCCATGTCTGCTTCATTATTTTCATTTCTGTCCCCAGTTATCTTCTCCATGTGTGTTTCAGCCTACCCCTGCTCCCGTCACCCCGGGGGGATTCCAGAAGAGGAATTACCTTGCAATGCTATAGTGTGATTCGCGTGCATAACTAGGCGGGGTTGTCGCTCGGAAGGTCCTGTGTTCAAGTCCTGGGTAAGCCCCTCACGTCTGTTGTTTTTTTCTGTTGTCTAGTGTTCTACTTCTTTATTTCTTACGAGTGCCTGAAAACATACCTTTGTCTAATATTTATTTACTGTTTACAGTCCTCGGGTTTCCCTTCCTTATGTGTTATAAATGTTTATCAGCCGGTTTCCTTAGTGTGTGTCCTATCCATCTCAAGCGTCTTCTTCACATGTCTTGTTCCATGTGCTCTTGTATCACTTCATTGCAGCTTTTTTTCCGTTTCTCTTAACTTCTACATTCTAAAAATCTGTGTTTGGAAGATTCCAGATACGAGAGGGCGCTTTTTGACGCCTGGCGCGCCTGGGCCATAGCTGGAGTTTATCACTCTTACTTAACATGGAGCCACTACTGCAGCTTGTCTCATTGCACGAGGCTGCCATTAAGTGGTCACGTGCTCATGCAGATGTGGTTTATGTAACAATTTGTTTTACATATATAGGTTGCCATCCTAAAAATTTTAACACATATTAGGTGCCTTTTACGACACGGGTAGTAGTCCTATTCTCTCTTTGTCTCATTAGAGCCGAAGTATCCTTCCCCCCCTTTTCCCCGGGAATTGCGCTTTTGCAAGTACCCAAAACCGGCCCTGCCTACATCCTCTGCAGCCCCCACCTTTTCAACCGCAGTTTACAACTGCATACAGGAGTCATTAAAAACCTGCGTTCGGTCAAAGACCTTAGACCTAGTACATTCTTAGGCTGTTTAGCCATACCGTGACATTTAATGGTCAACTTTTTTTTTTTTTAAACAGGTTATGATAAGAAATGGGAGAACCGCACATTTTTCTGGTAGGTTTTTATTTCTCTGTAAACTAATGAATGTGAGAAGCTCTCGTCCAGAACGGGACCTTTTTATCTGGTAGGTTTTTATTTCTCTGTAAACTAATGAATGCGAGAAGCTCCCGTCAGGAACAGGACATGTGTGTGTGTGTAGGTTTTTATTTTTCTGTAAACTAATGAATGCGAAGACCCCTCTCCAAGAACGGCTAATTTTTGTGAGATTTCATTCATCTGTGAACTAATGAATTTGAAAACTTGTCTTGAAGAATCTCACATCTTTTCTGTAGGATTTTATTTCTCTGTGAACTGATGAATGTGAAATTTTCTCTTGAAGAACCTCACATCTTTCTAGCAATGCCGTAGCAAGCGTAAGGTGTATTAATATTTATGTTCCTTATTTTTTTTTCTGTCTGGTTTTTATTTTATTTTTAAATTTTGGTTCTTTAGTCCCTGACGAAGGCCTTGTTGCCGAAACGCAGAAGCAACTATTACCGTTGTTGTTTTCTTATAAATTTGTATGCAGGTTATTATTTCTTTGTAAACTACTAAGTATGAAAGTGTAAATAAGCAGCTATCTTTTATTAATCGTGCATGCGAGCGAAGAGACTGACTACGCGTCTTTAAGTTGCGACGTATCTGTATCACGCACACCATGTGTATCTGTGTGTGTGTATGTTGACACGACCAGGTACATACTTTATTCCGCTAGAGAGTGATAGGAGTGAGTGACAGACAGACAGACCGACCGACGGACCGACAGGTAGTTAGATAGATAGATAGATAGATAGATAGATAGATAGATAGATAGATAGATAGATAGATAGATAGATAGATAGATAGATAGATATGTTACGGTATTGCCTCCTCTGCTTTGCAGCAGTGGTCCAACAGTGGCTAAGAGTATCTAATATGGGCTTCAAAGGTATCTACCTTCGCACAAGATTACTCTTGGCAGATTTGTAAATAGAAGGGTAATGACACTTCTATTTCAATGGAGTTTTCACTAGATATTCAGATAAGCGAAAACAATGCTGCGTTGGCTGAGCACGTTAATTCTAGAATCTGCCGACAACTTTTGTGAAGAATTAAGTCATGATTAATCTTAGCTCGTTCAAACCCCCACCTCTGATTTACTCAGGGGAATTCTTCTTATTCTGGTATAGCTCTGTTTAGAGCGTGTGTATAAATTGACTGAGACAAACATGCAGTACATTTAAAATGAATAAATCGAAGTTAAATTTGTAAAATTACAAATAACAATATTTAATAATCACTTAAGAATGAACAGTTTGAACATAATTGAATAGTTTAAAAGCAAAGGTTCATTATTGATGGATAGTAGAATTTTTTCTTAAAAGTTCACGTGGCAGCTTATATATTGCACTTAGCTGCCAGTGGTTGTTTCTGCTCCCGCTGGGATGGTTCTTTTTACACTGCTCACGCTCGTTGCTGGCCAAGGTTGTAAGGTGCATCTTGTTCCCAGAAGTGTCAAGGAGAGTCTACAAAGTTGGTCTCTCGTCTTAAAGCTTAGGCCACTGTTCTCTTCTTGTTCCAGAGATAGTACTCTTCAACTGGTACCACCACCAACAACTATCATAAAGCAATAGAAACGAAGCGCTCTCCTGAGTATTGCGTTTCCCGAAACATACTTATGTGTCCCCTATTCCTATTCTACCATCCCATTTACTCAAATGATTGGGACATCCATTAGCGATTTTCACATATTAATATTCATATGGTATTATATGCATATTAGTTCACATGTTAGTAATGAAACTATAGAATGTAAAATGACAACTTACGCCACTCTTGGCTCACAGACCTGTTTGCTCAGATGAATAAAGTTAAGGCATTAGCCGATGCCTTTTTACACTTGTACTTGGGGTCGTTAATTTTAACTTTGATTCCCTCTCTGACTTCGTGTTCAGTTTCCTCAGATATTCGGGTTTTACTTATTTAAAATAATAGAGATTTCCTGGTCTATTTTTGTAAGACCGTCAAGATTCTCCAATAAAAGACCCGGCCTGATAAAATGGACTTGCTGAATTCTGACTTCTGGCAAGTCAGGTTGTGTCTTGGCAAGCGTGAATCTCATAGTGAAATAACACTGAAACGTATCAGGTTATGTTCCTATCCTGGTCCAGCATCTGTTTGCGACGAAGCAAAGAAGCGCCAATCGCTTTTTAAAAAAGTTGGGGGGGGGGGGGGGGATTTCAAAATATTCCTAACATGGAAAAATGTTGAACATAATGTAGAGGTCAAGTCTTCCGTATATGGCATGAAAACATCCGATCCCCGGCAATCGAACTCACCAACACATCCGTAAACCCCAGATGTAAAAATGTATTACTTTATCAGAAAGTAATCTATTCGCAGACGGGTAATCTCGTCATCTGTCCCGCACTCTGGCCTTTATCAGCGATTTAAGCAAACACGCTGGCGACTGTAGGGCTAATCTGTAGTGACCAAGCTTTGGTACACAAGAATTTACCAACTTGTCTGACGTTCAATATTACCTCAGCCGCTCCTTGCAAATGTGATGTGTTTATCATCAACATGGAGTGTCAAATGTTTGAACAAACAAACTCTCTGCTGCATTGCAAACAGAAAGAAAAGAGTGAGACCATGGAAAATCAAGCAACTAAAATCAGTACAAAAATGTAACTGATTACTGCCGTGGTGAAAGAGAGATCGTAAAGAGGTTGCCCCAAAAATCCTCTTATATATTGCCTCCCCTGCTTTGCAGTAGTGGTTCAACAGTGGCCAAAACTCAAGCGTATCTAATATGGGTTTCAAAGGTATCTACCTTCGCACAAGATTACTCTTGGCAGAGATGCAGATAGAAGGGTGATGACACTTCTATTACAAAGGGAGTCTTCACAAGATATTCAGAATAAAACGTAAAGGAAAAGGAGGATCCCGTTACACGCCCATTAAGGCATATTGTGAATATGGTGTTAAGCCCATATTTTCTTGACCATCGGCACACTAGGGTAGATGTGGTCACCATCACGCCGGCCGCCTTAATCTTCCTAGAAGTTGCTCTGATACCCAATTGGGGCTGGGTCGACCCAGGAGCCGTTTGAGGCCTAAAAAAAATCCCACCTCATCTGGGGATCGAACCATAGACCACTGAGCTAGGAAGCAAGTGCACTATGCTACCGCGGCTCTTATTCAGAACAAGGGAGAACAATATTGCTTTGGCTGAGTATGTTAACTCTGTAATTCTGCCGACGCTTTTGTGAAGGATTTAAGTACTTATTACTTTCAGCTCGTTTAAGCCCCCACCCTTGATTTACACAATGGAATTCTATTATTTTAGTATATCTCTGTTTGGAGTGTGTGTAGTAATTTGACTGAGACAAACATGCAGTAACTTTAAAAGGATTAAATGGAAGACAAATTTGTAACATTACAAATAACACAATTTATCAATCACTTTAGGTTTAACTGTTGGAAATAATTTGAATAATTATGGATCAAGAAAGTTATCATCACAGTCTTTAGGGAATGTAAGATATTACAAGAAGTTCAAGTGGCAGCATAGATTTGAACCAATGACCGTTCTTCTCCTTCTTATGGGTTGGTTCTTTTCACTTTGTTCACGCTCGTCTCTGATCAAGGTTGACGGGTGTAGCTCGTTTCCCAGAAATGTTGTCAAGGAGAATCTAAAACGTGGATCCTTCTCTTAAAGCTTAAGCCACGGTTCCCTTCTTGTTCGAGAGATGGTACTTTCTGCTGGTACCACAAATAACTATGCTAAAATAATAGAACGAAACGCTCTTCTGAGTATGGCGTTTTCCACCCCATAGTTAGGGGTTCCTATCTTCCCATACCACCATCCCAATTACTCAGACTTTAACCTCGATGAGAATTAAATTTAATCCCTCGGGATAAAACTTTCTTTACATTTAAATAGAATAGCTTTAACTCTACATGACTTTTTAATGAAAAGGTTAATAATACAGATAGAGTCTGTTTACATATACATCACCTCTGATTGAAAAGTGTTCACAATATAAATTGAATATGTTTTCATTTATGTTTTACACTGATTGAAAAGTTTGAAGCTTCCATTACTTTAAAATGAATATTTTCACATAGACATTTACACTGGTTTAAGCTTAAAAACTTATATTAATTTTAAAGACTATGTTTATAGGGACATTTACAATGTTTTGAAAATGTAAGTATTATACTTAGAATGCACATCATTTCTTTCATCTTTCCCTCCCTGCTCCACAGGGAACCTTGAACTACTTTATGTTTTTAGTTCTCTTTACGAAACTAGCATGGCTCTGAAACATGGAGAACAACAAAAACAACAACCAAAAAGCTACAGACTTTCATAAACGTGTGCTTGCGTAGAATAGAAGGACTAAAATGGTATGACAAGGTTACCAACGTGGAATTGATGACATGAACCAGATAAGTGCCAGTGGAACAAGAGTTGAGAAGAAGACGATGGCGATGGATAGGACACACACTGAGGAAACCTGTTGATAGCATTACAAGGCAGTCCTTGTTCTGGAATCCCCAGGGAAAGAGAGAGGTAGACCAAAAATACATGGAGAAGAGGACTGGAAACTGAGGTGAAAATGATGGGAAAACATGGAAAGACCTTGAGCGGAGAGCACGGGGCATGAGCACTTGGCATGTGTTTGTTGAAGACCTATGCTCCTTGGGGAGCTAAAGGGTATTGATTGATTGATAGAGAAGACGACGAACTCTGATGATAGCATCCATCCATCCTCAAACTACATATAAGTTTTTGTGTCCCCACTTAGTTTTTTTAGTATTTTTATTTTCCACTACTTAGCACTCCTGTGGTGGATTTAGATGTTATGACTTGTTGTTGTTATGTATTTATATTGTACTGAATGAGGTCAGCTGTTAAGGCCCCTGAATATAACAATTATTAGGGTGAGTTTTTCAGGGTGCCTTTCTACTACCACCTTATGATCTCATTCAGACTTATTCTAGACTAGTATGTCTGATAGCTACGTCTAATGTCTAGGGTAATGTAAAGTGTGTTGTAATAAAATGACAACAAATACAACTAAGAACTCTATGAAAAGTATTTAACAACACCCAGAGTTAAGTTTAAATTGAGAAATTTTTTTGTACACTTTATTGTTTCAGTATCACAATTTTGTGTATACTGGAATATTGAAACTCAAATGATAATGCAAAGTATTTACATGAAATTGATTCAATTTACAACTGAGTATCTTATTATTCACAAATTTAATTAACTGTGTCAATCTGGAACAGTGTTAATTTACTCTTGATCCTATGAATGGGTAAGGTTAGGAAGAACGTTTCTGTTCATCATAATCTGAATGATTTATTAAACACTTGGGAAATGAGAGTAGTTGGGTTTGATCTATCAGATGCCTGCAGACAATTTCTTAACTTTGTGTCGTCTGGGGTACAAGATGAAGTATAATCACACCACCAGTGTCCACTACCAAGTCAGGGTTCTGGTCTTGAAATAACAGGGAGGCACACAGTTGATACTGCCTCACTTCTTTATGATGTCGTGATATATACAGATCTACGTTGACCTGGGCTCACTTCGAGTCATAGATGAAACCCTGGAACAATATAAATGCGGCCTACATCACCCTCTGATATACTCTCTCTTTCCCTAACTAAACATTTTCAATCATATTCAGATTCAGTATGGTAACTACACAATTAGTTAACGTTCTTATTTGGTGTGTTACCCCATTCATGGTCAATTAAACTTCAAACTACAGTTTGACACTTTCCTTGACAAAGGAAACATTTTAAGTTAATAATATCAAGTCATGTACAAATGTGGTAAAGTGGGATGTTATAAATATTTATAGGGGAGTTAGTGTACTGACTGAGATCAGCTGTGAAGGTATCTGTATCTAATAGGTGTAGTGTTTTACAGATAACCTTACTTGCTACCACATTATGCCTCAGTCAGAATTATTCTGGAATAGTGTGATGACTACGTTAAATGTCTAGGGTATGTATATGATGAAGTGTAAGTCACAACAACAACAGACATATAAACAATTTAATTTATTCCACCACACTTGACAACACTGTGACACTCACACACATGTAACATTCTATAAGACTATCTTAAATGAGTAACTGGTAAATTTTCAAATATCAATATGTATTAATTTCTTTCATTAATATATATGTCCTGATTCAACTACAAAGTGAACCAGGAATCACAATCACGTGTAATTACAATTTATATGTACAGAATTTATCAATATGAACCTTGTAGGGACATATTTTATTAATATTATCCTATGTGTGTCAGTTGTGTAGTAGTAATATGAGGTAATACTGGTTTTGTTTTTTTCAAGCTATGTTGTTATTTGTCATCATGACTTCAAGTGTTTGTTTATCTTATAAATAGTATGGGGAAAAGTTCCCAGTTTCTATCAATTTAAACACTGTATTTTCCCTCTGGTTTATTATAAAGTCAGATTTTGAGAGGGGGGGGCATAATGTTGAGCTCCTCTGGCCACAGACGCTTATCTTTCGTGATGGCGGCAGGAATAGACTCCTCTGCTCGATAGCCTCCGTGTTCTGGAGACACCTCACTGGTCACTATCTGGACCCAGGAGTATGCTGTCAGCCTCTAGGTTCAGCAAAGCTCAGACCAGGTGCTGCTCAATAACTTTAGGACCACGGTCCCTGAAACAAGAAGGTTGTACCTCCTACTTCATAACTAATTTATAATCTATTTACAGACTGAACACATTACATAACAAACACTGAGTTCAGAGCGGTAGGCCAACTGTCAGCTTCATCTGAAATAATTTACACCAGTATATTCCTCCCTAATGGTTACTACGCCTCTGCAATTCCAGCATTATTTCTTTCTAGTCAATAAGATAGGTGTCAGTGTACTGTTTGGCAATTCCATGTAGTTTTACTTTCCTCCGACACCTTCTGTTCAGGTTGTAGCACTATATAGGCTTTACCTCACGTTCGCTACTGAACTACACATATATACAGACATAAATTATCAATTTACATTCAATTTTCATTAAAAAGATATTGAATATATCAAGCTTACCACAATTCATGGAATAATACACAGTTACGTTGACTGGCAATGAATATAGCACAATTTCGATCTGCCGATGTCCCAGGCTTT
The DNA here is from genome assembly GCA_024509875.1 of Oreohelix idahoensis. NCBI lineage: Eukaryota > Metazoa > Mollusca > Gastropoda > Stylommatophora > Oreohelicidae > Oreohelix > Oreohelix idahoensis. Next base: position 822,302 of record JAMPIV010023161.1, on the reverse strand, counting down.
TATTTAGAAAAATATGCACTGGTGCTCAACGCACTGGTTCTTTAGTAAGTTTATTTGAAAATGTGGTGGTGACCTGACGCTCCTAATTGCCTATATTAGCAGGTCTAACCAATCGTGCCATGTTTACACAGCTTTTCAAAAAAAAGTACCCTTCCTTCCGTCTCCCCTGACAACAAAAGATAGTATTTATAGCCCGACTAATCGGATTTAGCCTTACATTTATTGCGCTCCAATCAAATCGGATTTAACATGGAGACCCATTTCCCGTGCAATGGTGGTGTGAAAATCTGCCACTGAGCGATTCTGATTCTAGTGTTGTCTGACACCCTCACTATTTTATTTTGGCTATAATTTGGTAATTCCTAGACTATTTGCGTAACGTTTAACATATTCTTTGTCAGCAAGTCCTAAGGAACCCAAATATATATATTTAATGGGGCTAAGTGGCTGCGTTCAAAATATGTATTTTCTAGGAGAGTCGTGTAGTTGTTTTTTTATTTTTTATGTTCAGAACCGCCACCTGTCCTGCTGTACTGTCAGACTAATGTCAGGATTTTAGACATAAAACAGTAGAATGTCATGTTTCCTAATAAGCGTTTTGTGAGTTTTAAAAAACTAACTCTCGTGTGTGTAGTGTTTTTTATCACTGTCGATTTGAAAAAAAGCTAGTGCTTGTGGCCTTACACGCGTGATGGTAGTAATTGTGTATCGCGAGACTGTGGTAGTATTGCCTGTGTTCCGGCTTTCAGCCCCTCCCTTTCTTTCTATCTTTAGTCCATCTGTCTTTCGTTTTTTGGTAACGTAGTGTATAAAATGACATGAATGGAATTTTAAATCTAGGTCAGATTGCGTATCTCAAGGTTTTTCTTAGAAATGGAGTACACATTTTATTGTGTTGGGGAAACGCGTGTATGCTGCAGAAGGCTTTTACTATCAACGTGAAACGTTACAATTTGCAGACGAAGGAGAAAACAAGGGGGATTTCGAGTACAGTCATTGTGACAGCACTGTTCTTTACCATTCTTCTTTCCTTTTATAGAAGTCATTTGTTAGGCTTTACATTTACTTTTTAATTTATATATGTGGATTAGAATTTCTCACGACAAATCCTCCCCACTTAAAACAGACGTTATATGTCAGTCTATAATTCTATATACACATAGAGAAATTTCTTATTATTCCTGGGGTTTAGGGTGATTCTCATCACACGGATGGCGGCTTAAAAAATCCGCTCCCAGATTTGTTTTTCCACTTATATACTCTATGCTAAACTCAAATGGCTGCATCAATAATGACCAACGGAGTAATCTAGAATTCTCATGTCTAGCCTGTGCCAGAAACGACAAAGGTTTGTGATCCGTTTGCAAATTAAATGCCTTCCCATACAGATAAATATTGAATTTCTTTATCGCCCATATTACTGCAAGACTTTCTTTTTCGTTAGTTGAGTAATTGGTTTCAGCTTTATTCAACTTTCTGCTAGCATATGCCACTGGGCTGAATTCCCCATCCAATGCATCTGATTTTTGTAGCAGAGTTGCACCTAACCCAATATTACTGGCATCCGTCCTTACTATGAATTCTTGACTTAAGTCAGGTAATTTCAAAATAGGTTTACTTGTGAGCTTTTCCTTCAATTCTTGGTAAGCCATTTCACATTGTGGTGTCCATGTAATTCGATCTGGATTTCCTTTACGTGTCAAATCAGTTAACGGTGCACATATGGAATTAAAGTTTTTGATATACTTCTGGTAGAAACCACATAATGAGACAAAGGATCTCACGTCTTTCTTGGTTTGTGGTCTCGGGGCTTTCTTTAGTTTCTCTAAATTCTTTGGGTCAGGGGTCATGTTTCCCTGATAAACTGTGTGTCCCAAGAATTCCAATTCTTTACATCCAACGCAACATTTGGTTGGTCGGGCTGTTAAATTCGCTTCCCTAAGTCGATTAAACAGCATGTTCAGAGAGTCAATGTGTTCCTCAAATGTTTCTGTTGCTATAAGGATATCATCCATGAAATTTGTGATACATGGATTATTCAGAGGGTCCAATAATTTTCTCATCATTCTAGAGAAGACACTAGGCGCATTCTTCAATCCAAATGGCAATCTATTAAACTCATAGTGTCCTTCTGAGGTACTAAAAGCTAGGTATGGTCTAACCTCAGGCTTTACTGGAATCTGATAGTATCCTTTACTCAGATCCACTTTTGAGAAATATTTAGCTTTATTTAGTCTGGCAAACAGCTGATTTGTATCCGGCAATGGATCCACCTGTCCTTCTGTAATAGCATTCAGTCTCCTGTAATCTATACAGAGTCTATGTTCTCCAGAGGGCTTCCTTAAGAGTACAACACCGGAACTATACGAAGATTCACTGTGTGAAATAATTCCTTCCTTCAACAAATAGTCTATCTCTTCCTTCAAAGCTTTCTCCTTAGCAAAAGGAATCGAATATGGTTTCATACAGACAGGTGTGGGGTCTATCAGTTTCATATCATATTCCAATAGGTTTGTATGCCCTGGTCGGTCTGTTAACACCTCTGCATGATTATCTAGAACCTGTTGCACTCTCTCTTTCTGAGTTTTCGTTAAATGTGTACTGATTTTCACCTGTGCCGCTGTCTCACAGGGGTGTAATGGATATTCAAATGATGAAAGTGGTTCCTTTTTCATCTCCATGGCGATGGACAAGGTCAACAAGTGTGTCTCTTCCTGATGTTCTCTTTCCAAATATTTCTTCAGGAGATTCACATGATAGATTTTTTCTTTCCCCTTCTTATCTATCTTATAATTTGTTCTAGACACCTTCTCTAAAACTGTATATGGACCCTGCCATCCAATTTGTAACTTATTCTGACTCCCGGGCAAAAGAAGCAGTACCTTCTCTCCCACAGCCAAATCTCTGTCTTTCGCTTTCCTGTTATAATAGGCAGCATGTTTCTTCCTGGCTTGTTTCAAATTTTCATTGGCAAGTTTCCAGCCAGTTTTTAAACGAGTGGTCAGCTCATTCACATATTGGTATGAGGATGTAATATTTTCCTCTGCCTTTTCATCAGTCCACGTTCTTAACAGAGCTTCGAGTGGACCTTTTATTGGCCTTCCAAACAATAATGTTGCCGGGGCCATACCGGTTGAACTATGGGGTACCTCCCGATAAGCAAAGAGGGCGGCGTGCAGGTACTGGTCCCATGTATCTGGTTTTTCGTGTGCCAACTTTCTCAGGATCGACATCAACGTGCCATTAAATCTTTCCACTTGGCCGTTCCCTTGGGGATGGTACACACTACAATGGAAGTGTTTGGCCTGGAAGATCCTGAAAACTTCTTCAGTTAGTTTCCCCTTGAACTGAGAGCCATTATCAGTCAAGATTTGATTGGGAAAGCCTAACCTTGTGAAAATTGTGAGCAATGCCTCTGCCACATGTTTAGAATCAATCGATGACAGGGCTACCGCCTCTCCCCACATAGAACAAGTGTCCACCAGAGTCAGAATGTAGCTGTTCCTTCTCTTGGTTCGGGTGAGAGGTCCCACAAGATCCACGGCAACTCTCTCAAAGGGTGTTCCCACTATGGGCATTTCCCCCAGAGTTGCTGGTGCAGTCCAATGTTTAGGTGCTACTCGTTGGCACTCTGGACAGGATTTTACATATCGTTTGATATCTTCAGTTATTCCTGGCCAGAAATAGTGACAAGCTATTCGCTGTCCTGTTGCGCTGATCCCCATATGACCACTGAAGGGAATCGCATGCCCTAGTTCCAACACTTTAGTCCTATATGAAGTGGGAAGGACCAGCTGTCCGTGACCATTGGATTCAGATCCAGCCTTCCTATATATCAGTGTGTTCTTCATATAAAACTCTCCCTTGCCTGGAGGTGTATGAGATTTGGGCAACTTCTTGAAACACGGCTTGAGTGTTTTGTCCTCAGCCTGTGCCTTCCTCATCTCATCTGGATGAGTATTTATTGGATTATCCTCCTCCTTTTTAGACTGTGATCTGGTCTGCACTGTTGCCAATATCACAGGTCTCTTGGGATTCCCCAAGAAGACATATCTACACCCCAATATCAGAGGGTAGATTGGCTCATTTATCACTGCTGCTTTTATGATTCCTTCCACATATCGCGTTTTCACCTTTTTTCCGGGCGACTGGAAGTGTCATGGTAGCTACATCCTTGGTTGCAGTTTGAATCTCCACTGTTTCTGTGGTGTATTGATCGGCCTGCACCAGGTGAGAACTCACAACGGAATCGTAATCTAAACCGGTATCATATAAACACCTTATAGTGACACCATTACAGATGACATCTTCACACACTGGGGGGTGGTATGGTTCCTGTAGTTCTGCAGGTTTGACCTTTTTTTCCTTTTTCCCCGATGTCATAGCAGCACAATGAGGAGGTTTCCTTCTACAATGGTCAGTGTCATGATTGTTCATCTTACAATTTTTACACCACCTTTTTCCTTGGTTGAAAGATTTTCTTTCATCATATTTCCTTTCATCGAATTGTGGGGTTTTATTTTTATTGTCGTACCGTGGCCTATCAAACTGGTGCTTACCTTTGTTTTGATCTCTAGGATCAAATTTATTAAAGTTCTGTGGTGCCCTAAAATTATCCACCTGTTTCTTTTTATTACCTGTTACCTCTGCTTGAGCTGCTTGATACCTTTCAGCAACATTTAGCAACTCACCCAGCCTCTCTGCACCTTGTTCCATGAGAAACTTTCTCAGGTCTGGAGCCATGGACTCTCTTAATTGTTCTATAAGGACCATTTCCTTAAGATCTTGGGTTTTCCCCAGAGAAGTCCATTTCTCCAAGTATGTCTCTATTCGTGCAGAGAACTGGTGATAGGTTTCACCTGACAGTAGTTTAGCATTCCTAAATTTTTTCCTATAAAATTCTGCGTTCTTTTCATATCTTAACAAAAGAGCCTGCTTTAGCATGTCATAATTTTCCTGATCACCTCTGCTCATTTTTGCAAAAACTTCATAAGCTGCCCCACGAAGTCCTTGAGATAACTTTAAGCTCCACCTTTCGCTCTCTAACCCATACGTGGTAGCTAATAGTTCATACCTATTTAGATAGCTCTCTATATCATCGTCTTTCTCAACAAAGTGATCTAAATGAAAATTCATAGCTGAGGTTGAGGCTCCCTGGCTAGCAGTGGCATCAGAGGCAAAGGGACTGGCACCATTTTCAGGAGCATGGCCTTGAAACTCAAACTCCCTTAGTCGTAACTCATGTTCCCTTTGTAATCTCTTCTCCTCCTTTTCTGCTTCCCTCTCTGCAGCCTGTCTTCTTTCCTCGGCTTCCCTTTCTGCAGCTAATCTCTTGTCTTCCCTTTCTGCAGCTAATTTCTTCTCTTCTCTTTCTGCCTCCAATTTCTTAGCCTCCCTGTCAGCCTCAATCTGCAACCTCGTAGCCTCAGCCTCAATCTGCAACCTCTTAATCTCTTTTTCAGCCTCTATTCTCTTATCTTCGGCCAATCTTTCAGATTCTAATTTTCTTTCGGCCTCTTTTTCTAATCTTCTTTCTTCCCGTTCAATATATTTGTCACATTCAGCAGTGACATAAGCAATCATAATTTGCCCGTCCATTCCTAACTCTTTCGCAGTCTGTACAGCAGCAGATCGAAATTTTGCCAAGTCGGCCATTGTCTAACATGCAAATGTAAACAATTCAATCTTTCAATAATTATCTAAGGACACTACAGGCACTGAGAGCTCAACCTTATTTATTTCCACCCAAGGATACCTTTTAATTCTTATTATTCCCTGAAGTGAATTACCCCCAATATTTATAATAGGGAAAGATTCAAAATCCCGGAGCGAGACCCCAATATATGTGGTAAAGTGGGATGTTATAAATATTTATAGGGGACTTAGTGTACTGACTGAGATCAGCTGTGAAGGTATCTGTATCTAATAGGTGTAGTGTTTTACAGATAACCTTACTTGCTACCACATTATACCTCAGTCAGAATTATTCTGGAATATTGTGATGACTACGTTAAATGTCTAGGGTATGTATATGATGAAGTGTAAGTCACAACAACAACAGACAGATAAACAATTTAATTTATTCCACCACACTTGACAACACTGTGACACTCACACACATTTAACACTCTATAAGACTATCTTAAATGAGTCACTGGTAAATTTTCAAATATCAATATGTATTAATTACTTTCATTAATATATATGTCCTGATTCAACTACAAAGTGAACCAGGAATCACAATCAATTTTAATTACAATTTATATGTACAGAATTTATCAATATGAACCTTGTAGTGACATATTTTATTAATATTATCCTATGTGTGTCAGTTGTGTAGTAGTAATATGAGGTAATACTGGTTTTGTTTTTTTCAAGCTATGTTGTTATTTGTCATCATGACTTCAAGTGTTTGTTTATCTTGGAAATAGTATGGGGAAAAGTTCACAGTTCCTATCAATTTAAACACTGTATTTTCCCTCTGTTTTATTATAAAGTCAGATTTTGGGGGGGGGGGCATAATGTTGAGCTCCTCTGGCCACAGACGCTTATCTTTCGTGATGGCGGCAGGAAAAGACTCCTCTGCTCGATAGCCTCCCTGTGTTCTGGAGACACCTCACTGGTCACTATCTGGACCCAGGAGTATGCTGTCAGCCTCTAGGTTCAGCAAAGCTCAGACCAGGTGCTGCTCAATAACTTTAGGACCACGGTCCCTGAAACAAGAAGGTTGTACCTCCTACTTCATAACTAATTTATAATCTATTTACAGACTGAACACAATACATAACAAACACTGAGTTCAGAGCGGTAGGCCAACTGTCAGCTTCATCTGAAATAATTTACACCAGTATATTCCTCCCTAATGGTTACTACGCCTCTGCAATTCCAGCATTATTTCTTTCTAGTCAATAAGATAGGTGTCAGTGTACTGTTTGGCAATTCCATGTAGTTTTACTTTCCTCCGACACCTTCTGTTCAGGTTGGAGCACTATATAGGCTTTACCTCATGTTCGCTACTGAACCACACATATATACAGACATAAATTATCAATTTACATTCAATTTTCATTAAAAAGATATTGAATATATCAAGCTTACCACAATTCATGGAATAATACACAGTTACGTTGACTGGCAATGAATATAGCACAATTTCGATCTGCCGATGTCCCAGGCTTTTATTTAGAAAAATATGCACTGGTGCTCAACGCACTGGTTCTTTAGTAAGTTTATTTGAAAATGTGGTGGTGACCTGACGCTCCTAATTGCCTATATTAGCAGGTCTAACCAATCGTGCCATGTTTACACAGCTTTTCAAAAAAGTACCCTTCCTTCCGTCTCCCCTGACAACAAAAGATAGTATTTATAGCCCGACTAATCGTGTTTAGCCTTACATTTATTGCGCTCCAATCAAATCGGATTTAACATGGAGACCCATTTCCCGTACAATGGTGGTGTGAAAATCTGCCACTGAGCGATTCTGATTCTAGTGTTGTCTGACACCCTCACTATTTTATTTTGGCTATAATTTGGTAATTCCTAGACTATTTGCGTAACGTTTAACATATTCTTTGTCAGCAAGTCCTAAGGAACCCATATATATATATTTAATGGGGCTAAGTGGCTGCGTTCAAAATATGTATTTTCTAGGAGAGTCGTGTAGTTGTTTTTTTATTTTTTATGTTCAGAACCGCCACCTGTCTTGCTGTACTGTCAGACTAATGTCAGGATTTTAGACATAAAACAGTAGAATGTCATGTTTCCTAATAAGCGTTTTGTGAGTTTTAAAAAACTAACTCTCGTGTGTGTAGTGTTTTTTATCACTGTCGATTTGAAAAAAAAGCTAGTGCTTGTGGCTTTACACGCGTGATGGTAGTAATTGTGTATCGCGAGACTGTGGTAGTATTGCCTGTGTTCCGGCTTTCAGCCCCTCCCTTTCTTTCTATCTTTAGTCCATCTGTCTTTCGTTTTTTGGTAACGTAGTGTATAAAATGACATGAATGGAATTTTAAATCTAGGTCAGATTGCGTATTTCAAGGTTTTTCTTAGAAATGGAGTACACATTTTATTGTGTTGGGGAAACGCGTGTATGCTGCAGAAGGCTTTTACTATCAACGTGAAACGTTACAATTTGCAGACGAAGGAGAAAACAAGGGGGATTTCGAGTACAGTCATTGTGACAGCACTGTTCTTTACCATTCTTCTTTCCTTTTATAGAAGTCATTTGTTAGGCTTTACATTTACTTTTTAATTTATATATGTGGATTAGAATTTCTCACGACAACAAAGACGGTGACTTGCTGAAGAAGACGGCCAGTGGTTTTCCTGGTCTTATGTCACAATACTGTACAACAATTTTCCCATCAATATTTAACTTTTATTTTCTCCCAAAATGTCAGAAAGCCGGTCTGGCTTTTCTACAACAGGTTAATATATTTCCTAACAACTCTGTGAAACAACACAAAGTTTGATGTTGACTTTCCTCTCGTTAATTTTACCCACATAATTTTCATACATATTCAATAATACATACATCTTAATAATCATAATAATGATACAAAGGTTTTATTTCTTACCGCATCAAATGAAAATTTCCTACTAATGAGGTTAATTGCGATATATATCGTCAACTCCAGATCGCTTGCTGGTGCAGATCAGCAAAGTCAAGACAGTATTATTATCTTGCGTTTAACACAACTTTATTGTGGAAACAATTTTCTAAAGTGGCGACGAATGCTTTTCCCAAATGATTTTTGTCACCCTCATAGTATATTTGACTCCAGCCAATCAGGAACTGTTTGGCTTCTAGCGTCTTATTTTCAAAACTGCACTCAATTTTCAAATCTTGGACTAACTTCCCCCCTATCCCCACTACAGGGCAAACTGAGAAAGATTCAAGTCTGTTCGTCTATCTGTCTTCGTCAATATCTCAGTTAGTTCCTAACAGTTTATAATTCTGACCAATAATTATTGATCCTGTTGTTATCTGTCACACAGTGATTAAATTTTTATTCTTGTATTCATTATATTCAATATTATCGTTTTTATTCTTCATTTCCTCAACTAACATATTTTTCTACCTTGCCAATTCAAATTTGTAAACACTAACTCGTAGTACCACCAACTATGCTCCTTCCGTTCCCCGTTCCATACTGTATTTTTTCAAAATATTCCACGTTAATCGTAATTTTTTTCTTTTCTTTAAACTGTCGTTCTCATTCATTACGAGACAACGCTTGTAGTAATACGTCACAAAAGCGACAAAGTGCTGTCTGTACGCTACAATTGCACTACTTTTTCGCTTGAAAATACGTGTTTGTATGTGTTTTGGTTGTCTCGCGTCCAGTCAGTGTGGTAATATACATTCGCATCTGCGTTACAGAAAAAGGGTTTTTCTATCGTATTTTTGAAACAAGCTACGATATCGGCATGCACTATCGTCTGCTCGGCTCGCGACGACCAAGCAGAACCAAACGCGTTTCGAAGTGTAGCATTTTCTCTCTCCCTCTTATGCTTCCTTTTATTCTTTCCCCGTTTCTGTCTTACTATCTTCTCGGAAAAACTAGGCTTTGGTTTTGTGTCAAAATATGTTACGTTAGTGTCCTAAGGTCGAGGCATAAAATCTTAGCACTGACTTGCGGCGTAGGAGACAACGTTCTCCATAACTTCGCTATTTTATTCCTAGGTTATTTTTACACTTATAAACAATTATATTATATATATATATATATATATCTTCTTTTCGATAGTTGAAATCTCGGACATCATCACAACTCCATATCCGGATGCAGCAGACATTTTGCGTTTTTTGGTCGCATAATGTCATGGCCGTATTTCTCTTATTTATTTTAATCTTTCCCACCTAGATCTCCCTTTCTTTCCTTTGTGATTTTGTTCCTTTGCCCCTAAAGAATGCCGCAACGTAGTCTATTTTCTTTTGTGCTTTGTCTAAGTTAGTCGTATTTCAAATTGTTGCTAAATTTAACTTCTCGTTTGTTTCTTTAATCCATTGTTTACCACTGTCTTGCTGCAGTACACCTCATTGTCTAATACAAATTACTTCTGTAGTCTTTATTCAAGTATGGTTTAACTTCATGAAGGAGAATTAAGAATGGAAAAAGTATGGTTTAAACTAAGAAACAGATGAATACACAAGACAACTGATTGCGAACACGGATGCCAATATTTAAACAAAAATTACAACATAATTACGAAACACCGAAGAATGCATAGAAAGAACAAAAAAAAAAACACAATTGGAAGTTTATATATAAATATATTGCATCATCAGCTTTTCTTTACGTTCCGTACGTGGTTAAATTCCAAAGATTTCTGCACCACTATGGTTTTTATTTTTTTTGGTTCATGTTTTGACCTTGCTCACTAAACCGATTTTCCGAGATTCCTTTATAAACTATTATCTGCTAGGACATGGCTCAGACATCTTATGTAAATGGTTCATGTGACCTTCCAAAGTAGATTTTTAAATTAGCAAGAAAATGTTTTACACAGTCTCTGAGAAATTAGGTTAATATTATAAATAGGTGAATTTGGAATTTTACGGAATAAATCTGGTTGACGGTGTTTGATACGTTGTTAATATTCTAACGTCAGTATTACTTGTTTTGCATTGCCTTTGAAAACAGAAGAAAGTAAGAACAGAATGGATGGTTGTAAAGAAAACAATGACACAAATAAGATGAGATAGACAACAGGAAGATGATGAAAATTAAGAAGTCATAATCATCATCATCATCATCATCAACATTTCCCTTTTTTGCTCCGTGTGGAGTGTATGGGCACTATTGCAGCTAATCGTCTTAGCAGAAAACCTGCACCGAGCATTCGTGTTATCCGACGAAGTAGAATAGGCAAACATAAAGGAGAGCTCGAGATAACGAAGAAAAAAAAAACTGTACGAGGAGAAAAATAAGAAGGAAAAAAAGAAGAAGGGAGAATGAGCAGAAGAAAAGGGAAGGCAATGAAGGAACACGATAAATCATCTTCTTCGTTCGCCCTCAGACTTGCACGTTAATGACTCTAATAAAGGCAGTTGTTAGCTCAATGTTCCTGACATCTCGTTCGCCCTCAGACTTGCACATTAATGACTCTAATATAGGCAGTTGTTAGCTCAATGTTCCTGACATCTCGTTCGCCCTCAGACTTGCACATTAATGACTCTAATGAAGGCAGTTGTTAGCTCAATGTTCCTGACATCTCGTTCGCCCTAAGACTTGCACGTTAATGACTCTAATAAAGGCAGTTGTTAGCTCAATGTTCCTGACATCTCGTTCGCCCTCAGACTTGCACATTAATGACTCTAATAAAGGCAGTTGTTAGCTCAATGTTCCTGACATCTCGTTCGCCCTCAGACTTGCACATTAATGACTCTAATAAAGGCAGTTGTTAGCTCAATGTTCCTGACATCTCGTTCGCCCTCAGACTTCCACAACGGAAGAGGCAATACCTTATATGGGAGAGACTTGTGATAAAAATCACATTTTATGTGTCACGCAGGAATTTTCCATGAGAGGGTAGTCGGTATAGCCCCTACCAAAATACACAAGTTGATTGCTATTGGTTTGGAATTTAAGAGGTTTAAATATAACATCTCGGATTGGACTTCACTTTCACGTACCAACGTGGATGCATGGGCTGAGTGTTGCCTAAAATCTACACCATTTTAAGAGTACGGCACTGCTAATTTAACTCGTCAAGAAGACAGACAAGCCAGGAAAAGGAATAGAATCGGGATTCTAATTTAAAGGACCGGACAACGTATTTGAGCATCTTCTGAACTTACACAATAAGAAAATTCTACATTTACTAACACGGAAAGCCCGGAATCCTAGGGACCTGAACGCACAGTCATTGTGGGATTCTAGTTAAAGTAATACCGCATACCACGTGTAAGAGGCATCTTCACCAAGTTGCTGAAAACTATTTTCCTGAGCCAGAAGTCTGTATCTTCTCAAAGTTATTTGGGGTAAGTTGTACATTTTATAATTCTTTATTTTGTATTATTAATATGTGAAAATTGCTAGTGGATGTCCGAGTTCATACGAGACTGACAATTTCACCATTTAGAATGATGGTTTCATGAACCATCACTGCAAGAGCTGGTGACTGCTTCATGCAGGTTTCTCATAGAGAACCAAACACAGAGGTAGCCTCAAGTTCCATATAGAGCAGGGAGTGCATGCTGACCGAAATAATGTACATAATTATTATATTAACCTTTTCAACCAGTGCATATGTATATGTAAACATATTTTAAATAAATGCAATGGGTGTTTTCCGCTCACTGTGATTAACATTAATGCTCAGGGAGGGTAAAGTTCTGAGGCAGATGGGATGGTGGAAAAAAAAGGGAGGGACACCTGCTTTTCGTGTCAGGATACCCAATATTCAGGAGGGATATTTGTTTTTTTCTCATTTCAAGTTACTAGTTGGTGGTACCAATTGGTGGTACTAGTGTGTGTAACAAGTGTGTAGTATAAGTGCCTTTCAGTCAAAGCTAGACACCAACATGAGACGGGTCTTGACGACGCATTACCATCTTCGTAATTACGACACGATACTACGAGGTACGTGCTACAGCGACCAGACTTGACCAGTGATGAGACGAACCAGTCTACAACCTGCAAAGAACCAACATCGGCTGAAGCAGAGGCCAACCGACACCTTACTGGCAGCTAAGTATCCACTTAAAGCTGCCAAGTGAACTCTTAAAACAAACATTTCAGAAACTAACTAGACCATCACTTGTGATGAATCCTTAAATATAAAGTTTGCTCCAACAAAACTGTTATTAATTTTTCGTTGTTAATTATAATTGATTAATAAATTTGTTATCTGTAAATATATAAATTTAAAGTTGATTCCCTCATTTTTTGGAGTGAACTGCACCCGTATGACTCAGTCATTTTAAACACAAATAAATAGAGCTTTTGAAATAATATTTTAATGATTAAATCAGTTGTGGCTCAAATAACGTGCAAAATTCTTTCCCCTCATAGAAGGTCTGGGAAGATAAAAAGTTTATTACGGCCTGGACAATATCACCTGTAGTACTTGATTTCTTAAATTCCTATGAGGCTCCCTAGAATTGAAGCACCATCCTTCAATTCAAATCTCGGCTAAGAGTTATCTTGAGCGAAAGGTAGATACCTTTGAAGACTCTAAGTAGATTTTCTGAATTGTTGCCACTGTTGGACAATCACTGAAGAGCAAGGGGAGGAAATTCTGTGACATCAAGACAGATTCAGAAAAAGTTGGACATGATGTCTATAGTCTAATGATGTATTTTGTTGATTGTATAACGTACTTCTTTGATTGACATGACCACGACATCATGGACTATGTTGTCAAAATGAGTATTCTCATCAAATGTGGCTAGTCATCATCGGAAGATCGTCTTGGTGATAGGAAACCGACGGCGTAATCTGTGCATATCTTTCAGATTATTATCCGAGAGAGTCACAAAAAACGTAGTGTGCGATTCGATGACCACCTCTGCAATTCGCCGGATAGTAGCATTGTGGTTACATGTCTAGGTGATTTAAGTATCTTGGACAACAGCACCTGATGTATGACGAAAAGTGTCTGCTGCTAAAAGACCTGAATTAGATAAGTACTCGTTACTTTAAAGAAACAAGATCCAGAAGTCACCAATGTCGTAGATTTTGATAGGGGAATTAAGACATAGATTGGTCCCTTCTGAATAGATTAGAACAGGTGATAGCTCAGTGAGAGGTAATGTAAAGAAAATAGATTTTCACGAGTGAGATGGTGGAAACTAGTTAGAGTCTGTCCCTGAAATCGAGAAGCTTCTCTCTTTCAGCCTATCTCTACAACAGAACTTAGTTTGTCAGACAGTCTACTAGAATATATATTAATATATATATCCACTCACCTATACACACACACAAGTGACGATAGTTAGAAGCACAGACGTGAAAACTACATCAATGGATTAGGGATCTTTTGGGACAAGCTGACCGAGACACGTAAATAAGTTTTATGTAAACTTTTATTTGTCATAAGAAACTTCACAACAGCTACAAGTAGAATATCAAATAAAATACAATCAAACTTAGGTTAATGAATTAATTAAAGAGTTAGACTCATATGTGTAATTCTCCCTCCCTCTGTGGAGACAAGATCCCGTTAGAAGAGAAGTTATTAACCCCCAAAAGAGTCAAAAGGTGTTTACGCTATGGTCCAAAATTTCCCTCTACAGTAACGAACAGAGTTATACGTTAATCTATTCTGAAAAGGAAACAGTATTAGCAAAACTTTGCATTATCAAAATATTACAAAGTGGGTGCATGAATTTATACGATCAAAGAACCACTCATTCCTGCTTTCTTTCTATTCATACAACAGTGGCCACTGACATTCGTTCTTACCTACAAACTTGATTTTCACCTTCTGTCGCAAACTTTAGGACACACACATACCGCACATCCAGTGTTCTTTTGGCAAAGAAAACCCCAGCTCTACAGAGACAGGTTAAATCCAATTTTTCCGGGGAGCGTTCTCTTTACGACTATATTTTTCTGGATTACTGTTTATGTCACTTTAAATCAGTTCAGGTAATATATGTCACAGTGCTCACAGTATCAGAATCTTGAGGTTTCCAATACTTAGGAAATGTCAGGTCGGCAACTTCTCTCAGTATAAAATTCTTGGTCACACCACAAATGATCAAACGACAGAAATATTAATGTTTGTAATTTTTCCCCCACATGGGCTGCATGTAAATGAGATTTTGGAAAGAAATATAATCTGGCTCGATAGGCAAAGTTACCGCATTTAGTCTTAATGTCCTTTAGGTTGGTACTCTGTCTCTTTCTGGATGCAAACACAATGCCAGACAGGTTTTCATTGAAGACCCACGTATTTAAGTACTTCTTCTTCCTCTTCTTCTTCCTCGTTCGCCCTGAAAAGGACGGTGGTTGCGTTGTGTCTGTTTACGCCGTAGCTGTGATATCTGCACCTTTCGGCCGACACATCCGACTTCAGCACGGCATTTTTGGGGACCGGGTTTGCCTTCCCTCTGCGATCCGTACTCGCTCAGCCAAACTGCACTGCTGCAGACTGTTTGCAGGACCACCACGTGGAGGTGGAGTACGGTCTTGGTCAGCTCTGGTTCGCTGACCCTGATGCAAGCAGTCAAGCTATGGGTTACTGACTGCATTCTCTATTGCTGCATCTTTTGGTCCCGTATTTAAGTACAAAATGTTCTTTCTTATGGTTATTCTCAGATATACAGTGAATGGAAGCCACTGGTAAGGTTTAGGGTTTGACCCAAATACTGTATAAAGAGAAAAACATACAAAATTCTTAACCAATATATAGTATACACAATCCTATCCTACCTCGCGTAAAATATAATATATTTATCCACTTCGGTTATTTAACTGAAATTAGAAACTATAAGCTTAGAGCTTGTCTCATCGTTTAAAACTTCCGTGAAATAAATGCTAGTCATTTAAAAAGAATCCATCATCATGAATTAGAAATAAATACACATTTCGTCAATATCATGATGAATCAGTGCATTTACTTAGTTGGTTAAAATATTCTCTGACTGGTTACTAGCCGTTAATAAATCTATATTATAGCTAGAAATTATTATTTGTTCTGCTAGTCACTGTAACACAGTAAAATCTAGAGAAATACCATTTACGGACCTATTTAGTAAATCGTTCTGCACAAAATCTAGCAAAATATAATCGGCGATTTATCCCTAAAATCACTCAAAACTACTAGTATAGTATTTATTTTCACACAAACTTCTTCTAGACTATCTCCAACGATAAACTAAGAAACTATCCTAAAACCAGGGGATTCTAGAAATCGCCGCTAGATGTCTTTAAAAGCTGAGTAGTACTGAGTAAATTTGTAGTTAGAAGGCTGGGATATATATATATATCTCTGAAATCAAAGAGACTATTACACTATCGACCGAAAACAGACTCTAGCCAGATGTTTGCACCTACGGTGAATCTTCGTTCGGTTTTCGGCTTTCGCGTAAATCAAAGCTATTCTCCACGCTAGATCCGAAAAACAGAACTCACACTCTTTCTTATCATGGATAACGTAATATGCTAGTCAGTGCAAATTTTACACGTCTCTGCTTCGTATAGCCATTTCTAACGAGCAGTGTCTTTGATCTCGACGTTCTCACCGTGGTTTAATTACTTACAGGCGAAATGGACTCAGGAAAAGTTAATAGAAATTATCTCCCTTTGTTCCAAAATTATCTGCTCTTAGTACTAAAAGTAATTATCCTTGATCGCTGTCATATCTCTTACCACGATTCTCAATCGCTGGCGTTAAG
Source organism: Oreohelix idahoensis (assembly GCA_024509875.1). Taxonomy (NCBI): domain Eukaryota; kingdom Metazoa; phylum Mollusca; class Gastropoda; order Stylommatophora; family Oreohelicidae; genus Oreohelix; species Oreohelix idahoensis. The sequence goes on along the minus strand of JAMPIV010023161.1, from coordinate 805,954 downwards.
AATAAATTACAGATCAACGTAGCTAAATAACCTCTGTCTATGTAAAAAAAAATTGAAGTTACGGAAACAACAACGAATAAACACAATTTAAGGAAGTCAGAGGTCATGACGCTCAATGTGAGCAACCCTGAGCCCATATCAGTAAGGAATCAGCAACTGGTACAGACAGACACCTTCACATATCTAGGATGCATAGTAACACCAGACGGCGGGGCAGGCAAAGACATCAACATAAGAATGAATAAGGCAAGAACAGCCTATTTTAGCCTAAACAACATCTGGAAGTCCTCTCAATACAGCACAAGCACAAAATTAAGATTATGTCAGAGTTGTGTGCTTTCTGGGCTTCTCTATGGTGCAGAATGCTGGAGAGTTACAGAGAAGGAAATGTCGAAATTGTCCTCTTTTCACACAACATGCCTAAGAAAAATTCACCGAATCTTTTGGCCGAATACCATCACCAACCAAGATCTGCTTACTCAGAGCAAGCAAGAGGACATGCACACCATCATAGCTGGCAGACGCTGGAGCTGGGTTGGCCATGTCCTCAGAAGAGACCCCGATGCCATCACAAGAACAGCTATGCTTTGGACCACTGAAGGAAAACGAAAGAGAGGCCGACCAAAAACAACCTGGCGGAGGACTGTGGAGGCTGAGATGCTAAAAATGAACCAGAGTTGGGGCACTGTACGAAGGATGGCCACCGACCGAGCAAAGTGGAATCAATTTGTTGTTGCCCTACAAGACGCCACTAGGCGTGATGGCCACTGACTGCTTTGATGGTCGGCGGCTAAGGATCAAAGAAGGAAGAAGAAAGTAGCTAAATAGTCTGCTCGTGAACAACATCAAAGAAATAGCGAACAGCAATAAACTGTGCGTGCTAAATTAGAAAAAAGAAAAGACAGATCTCAGAATGTATGGTGGTTTAAGTTAACAAAAGTACGTAGATGAAAGTTTGGTAAAAGAGAAGGGTAGATAAAGAATAGATAATATGAAATCTATAACATAATCTGCCACAACCAATTGCTCGAAATGATGAACAAAGACGCTGACACCATACAATTTCCAACTTGTGATTTGTGTAAATATATATCTGGAATCTTTATCAAACTATTTTAATTAATTTAGATTACAGATATATTTTAGAATTCGTAGTTGATCGATTTTGTTTAAATTCCAGTTTCTATTTGAAATTGTATTATTGTGTGGAAATTAAGAGAATTATTTAATATTTTAATTGGTAGGGATAACAAAAGAGCTACATTTCACATCAAATATTATTAGAGGCACCCTTGGAGCACAGGATAGATCAAGCGAGAAGGTCTTACTTCACAGCTCTGTTCTACTGCCATCGTCTAGGACAGTGCAGTTAACTACCAGACTTGTCCTATGCCACTAGTTCACCAGTTCTCGTCCCCATTTCTGGGAACTACGAGTCCAACTTCCATCTCGCCATATTTGTGAAAGCAAAAAAGTAATCAAGGGAATACCACAGCTCCGGGCAGCTATTTTGACACGACGCGCATTGGCAATAACATCCATCTACATGGACGTGACGAAATGATAAAATGGAAAGAGTGAGTTTCGCGGAGAACTGTGGGGGCAGAGCTGCAAAGCATGAATCAGAGCTGGGGCATCACACGAAGGATGGCTGCAGATCGAGCAACGTGGAGACAGTTTACTGCTGCCCTACTAGACGGCGCCAGGCGTGATGGCCACTGATTGCTTTGTCAGTCTGTGGCCATGGACCAAAGAAGAAAAGTTTGGAAGTTGCAACCAAGGTGGAACGGAAACACTCCGCCAGCGCTGGTGGAATAATCAACATTGGATTGGATAAGTTTTTGGTCTATGTAAGGAAAACTCGTGGAGTGCTGGAGAGTAAAAGAAAATGAAATGTCCCAATTATCCTCTCTCCACACAACCTGCCTAAAGAAAATTCTTCGAATTTGTTTGGCCAAATACCATCTCCAACTAGGAACTGCTTACAACGGTGCAGTCGAAAAGGCATGTGCATCATCACTGCAGACAGACACTGGAACTGGGTTGGTCATGTCCTCAGAAGGTACCCGGACACCATCATCAGAACTGCCATGTTATGGGCCCCAGAAAGACGGCGAAAGAAACGCAGACCAAAGAGAACCTGGCGGAGAACCGTGGAGGCTGATATATATGCAAAGCATGAATTAGAGTGGGGGCAAGGCACGAAGGATGGCCACCAACCAAGCAAAATAGCGACAGTTTGTTGCTGCCCTACAAGACGTCACTAGGCGTGGTCGCCACTGACAGCTATGTCACTCAGGGGCTAAGGATTCAAGAAGAAGAAGACAAGAAAACTGTCTTATGCATAGAATACCCGGTTCAACTCTATGTGGGTTATAATCTGGGTATAGTGTCTTCTTTATTATATATAGCATATTACATTGGCTGTTTTTCTGAGTAATCAACAGGAGGCTGCTTTTGAGAATAATGATCCAAGTAGGATCTGTACCATCACGTGATCACAACCTAGCAAAAACGTCCATAATGCAGAAGAAAAGTTGTCTGGTAAGAAAGCTTATGACGCAACCTAGAAAAAAGCCGAAAGAAGTCTGAATTACCGACCCACATTTTTTTTAGTAATTTTATATTGGTAAATACTTATAATATGGTATATATGTGTTCATACTGTATTTTATTAATTGATTCACTTTTTTTTTCATGTTTAGCCCAATACGGAGTATGGAGCCACCGCGGCAACTAATTTTCTTACAGGAAGTCTGCATCAAAGTATTCATGTGTTCTTACCAGATGTAGTTTTTGTAGCAATTTATTTTATATGTTGAGTTTGTCAGCCCCATTCCAAATGCCATAGTAGTTTACTTTTACGACATGCATGAGGAAGCAGTAATTTTTTTTAATGTGTCAGTTTCCTCAGAGAGTCCATGGAAAAACACAGTACTGCCACCGTACATGTAAAAGCTATCAAGACATATTTTTTTGTTTGTTTTTGGTTCGCCTTTTGCCTTCTTCTGGTGAGGCGCGTTCCTTTCAACCTATTTGGTTATATCAGAGCGCATTTACCATCCCCAAAAAAATGTCAACTCTGCTAACCCGATCAGCGTTGATAGATACTAAGTCCTGAACAGGACTAACATTATCTATCTGCTAGCATACAGCCCTAAAAACGACTCGTTAGCTACGCCAACGCCCGAGCTAGTCTAGTTGTTCAAGAGATAGTAAATTTAGGTCAACTACTAATCTTTCCTCAACAAAATTAGTACTGTAAAGTTAAATGACAAAAAACCAGGATACTAATGATCTTCGGTCTATGCACCTGAAGAATGTAATAGTTTATCGTATGATAAATTGTTATTGGTGTTGCCACTTTAGTGAATGAGTTCCAATATTCATATTTTCTTTTAATCAATCGTTATCGTTATATATATATATATATATATATATATATATATATATATATATATATATATATATATATATATATATATATATATATATATATATATATATAATATATATATATATATATATATATATATATATATATATATATATATATATATATATATATATATATATATATATATATATATATATATATATATATATATTTGTTGCTCCATAAATAGGCTTCTATCGTTTTTGTTCTCTGAAGAAGGTTTTAGATTGGATACGTTTGCATCTACGTTTGGTGGTTGTTGTTTCTTGTTCTTGTTTTACATTTCAACTTTATATGTTTGTGTCAACACTACAACAGCCGGACAGATATTAAAATAGGCAATGATATCATGATCCAAATTATGATCTTTGGTCTATGCACCTGAAGGATGTAATATAGTTTTTACCTGTAATCTTTTTTCTTTATTATTGCCATTTTAGTGAATGTGTTCATTTTTCGTGTTTTATTCTTTTCAATCGAAGTTATCTTTTTTATTTAATTGATGTCCTTTAATTATTATATCCCTCGAACCATGAAGTGCGCCATGATACGGTACATTATGCTCCAAAATGCCGCATGGTACGCCCCTTTGGTTATAGTCAGATGTCCTTTTGTCAGCACTTTACACGATGTAGAACAAAACTTATTTGCTTCATGTAAGACTTGCAGAGCATCAGAAAATTCTATAGCCAATTAACTTAAATAAATACATAGGGACAAGACAAAGATAACGAGGAAAACGAAATGATAACGAGGTTGAACTCAAAGAAACATCACTACAAGATGTGAAATCATACACATATTTTGGCAGCAATTTAGATAAAGTTGGAGGGTCAGACAGTTATATCAAAATAAGAATACAAACAGCAACATGAGCTTTTGGTGCATTGGGAAGCATATGGAGATCAAGAGAAATAAAATTCAACACAAAATTAAGAATCTTCAACTCAAGTGTCAAGTCAGTCTTATTGTATGGTTCTGAAACATGGAGAACCAAAAAAAAAAAAAAAAAAAACAACAACCAAAAAACTACAGACTATTATAAATGGGTGATTGCGTATAAAAAAAGAATTGAAATGGTATGAAAAGATCACCAGTATGGAACTGATAACAAGAACCAGACAAGCACCAGTGGCACAAGAGATAAGAAGACGACGCTGAAGATGGATCGGACACACACCGAGGAAACCTTTTGATAGCATTACAAGGCAGTCCTTGTTCTGGAATACCCAGGAAAAGAGAGGCAGAGGTACACCAAAGATACACGGAGAATATAACTACAGACAGAGGTGAAAATGATGAGGAAGCCGTGGAAAGAACTTGAGCTGACGGCACGTGACAGGAGGACTTGGCATGTGTTTGTTGAATGCCTATGGTCCTTGTGGAGCTAACGGATACTGATTGATGGATTGACTGAATTCACAACAAAGGTACTCAGAAATTATGACATACATTTGTAATATAAATGTGTATGTTTATTGATTCTTTTAAAACACTATTTGTACAAAAAAAAAAAAAAAATGGCATCGATTATATTACCTGGGTATGACCTAAAGGGGCTGCCTGGGACAGAAATAGTTTTCTATCGTCTTGTTCCCTGACGACGCCCGTGTTTTCAATGCGTTTGTTTAATACGATTGGTTGCTGTATCATGTTATTCTTATTTTAAATTTCAACATTATTTGTTTGCGTCACCACTACAACAGCCGGACAAACATTAAAACAGGCATTTATCACATGACCACACTTTAACAAAAGATAACGCCAATGAGCGTCACTGCTGCAGCACGACACCCGGTACCAACACAGTCGTCAGCACAATCGCCGCCAGCAACTACAACAACGTCAGGACAATGTAAACAGCTGTCGCTCACCGCCAGCAACGAGCAGACAACACAAATCGCGTGAAAGAGAGCATGTATTCGTTCCCACAGCAATCATTAAACTCATTTAAATTTTAGCACAATCCATCAAGATGTAATCCCACCTTTCTCAGATCCTAGTTTCTTGTTCCTACCCACTATTCCACCCAGATATTCAAGGTCACACATCCGTTTTTTTTTTAAAGCATGTTTCTCCGCCTATTTACCCCTCCCCCTCAAACTACACTCATTCATTCCCTCCTTTATACTAAAATATTGTTTACCTAATTCAAAGAAATCTTCGACCTTCACCTCCACTCATTATGTTTAGTTTATTTTATTCATTCCCAGTTTCACTCCCCAAGGAGCATAGAGGGAGGAGATCGGAGCACTGATGGAGCATAGAGGGAGGAGATCGAAGCACTAATGGAGCATAGAGGGAGGAGATCGGAGCACTGATGGACCATAGAGGGAGGAAATCGGAGCACTGATGGAGCATAGAGGGAGGACATCGGAGCACTGATGGAGCATAGAGGGAGGAGATCGAAGCACTGATGGAGCATAGAGGGAGGAGATCGGAGCACTGATGGAGCATAGAGGGAGGAGATCGGAGCACTGATGGAGCATGGAGCAACTCATCATCTCTTCCCTGATATAACTGCACTAAAGTTGTCATAAGACTCTAGTAGCAGTAGTTTCTGTATACAATATTTTACATGATGAAGTCGCCAGCCTCAGGCACAACATCATATCACTCATCTCTTACGATATGCCCGAGGAACAGTAGGCACATTCTTTATTGACCTCACAGAGACCCACAACATCATATTACTCATCTCTTACGATATGCCCGAGGAACAGTAGGCACATTCTTTATTGACCGCACAGAGACCCACAACATCATATTACTCATCTCTTACGATATGCCCGAGGAACAGTAGGCACATTCTTTATTGACCTCACAGAGACCCACAACATCATATTACTCATCTCTTACGATATGCCCGAGGAACAGTAGGCACATTCTTTATTGACCACACAGAGACCCACAACATCATATTACTCATCTCTTACGATATGCCCGAGGAAAAGTAGGCACATTCTTTATTGACCTCACAGAGACCCACAACATCATATTACTCATCTCTTACGATATGCCCGAGGAACAGTAGGCACATTCTTTATTGACCACATAGAGACCCACAACATCATATTACTCATCTCTTACGATATGCCCGAGGAACAGTAGGCACATTCTTTATTGACCACACAGAGACCCACAACATCATATCACTCATCTCTTACGATATGCCCGAGGAACAATAGGCACATTCTTTATTGACCTCACAGAGACCCACGACATCATATTTCTCATCTCTTACGATATGCCAGAGGAACAGTAGGCACATTCTTTATTGACCACACAGAGACCCACAACATCATATCACTCATCTCTTACGATATGCCCGAGGAACAGTAGGCACATTCTTTATTGACCTCACAGAGACCCACAACATCATATCACTCATCTCTTACGATATGCCCGAGGAACAGTAGGCACATTCTTTATTGACCACACAGAGACCCACAACATCATATTACTCATCTCTTACGATATGCCCGAGGAACAGTAGGCACATTCTTTATTGACCACACAGAGACCCACAACATCATATTACTCATCTCTTACGATATGCCCGAGGAACAGTAGGCACATTCTTTATTGACCTCACAGAGACCCACAACATCATATTACTCATCTCTTACGATATGCCCGAGGAACAGTAGGCACATTCTTTATTGACCTCACAGAGACCCACAACATCTTATTACTCATCTCTTACGATATGCCCGAGGAACAGTAGGCACATTCTTTATTGACCTCACAGAGACCCACAACATCATATTACTCATCTCTTACGATATGCCCGAGAACAGTAGGCAAATTCTTTATTGATTACACAGAGACCCACAACATCATATTACTCATCTCTTACGATATGCCCGAGGAACAGTAGGCACATTCTTTATTGACCTCACAGAGACCCACAACATCATATTACTCATCTCTTACGATATGCCGGAGGAACAGTAGGCACATTCTTTTTTGACCACACAGAGACCCACAACATCATATTACTCATCTCTTACGATATGCCCGAGGAACAGTAGGCACATTCTTTATTGACCTCACAGAGACCCACAACATCATATTACTCATCTCTTACGATATGCCCGAGGAACAGTAGGCACATTCTTTATTGACCTCACAGAGACCCACAACATCATATTACTCTTCTCTTACGATATGCCCGAGGAACAGTAGGCACATTCTTTATTGACCACACAGGGACCCACAACATCATATTACTCATCTCTTACGATATGCCCGAGGAACAGTAGGCACATTCTTTATTGACCTCACAGAGACCCACAACATCATATTACTCTTCTCTTACGATATGCCCGAGGAACAGTAGGCACATTCTTTATTGACCTCACAGAGACCCACAAGAGATACGCAAGCGTATTTACATACTTACTTACTCGTACTTACTTGGTCGTTCCCTTTCTTACGTGAGGTGTACAGGTTTGGAATAGAGAGCGCCAGACCATCCTATCGGCTGTCTTCCTCCTGGACTGGTTCCATGCTAGTCCTCGGTCCTTCAGAGATTGTCTAATGTTGTCCTCCCAGCGGACTCTGGGTCGTCCTGGAGGTCTGGATCCCTGGCTCTTAGTTTCCCATGCTTGCCGTGATAGCCGATCTTCTCTCATTCTGCAGACATGGCCACACCATCTTAGTTGGGACTGTTCTACTTGGGTCTGCAGGGGGTGGGATTTTAGGCCTTGACGTATTGTCTAGTTGCGGACCAAGCGTATTTACTTGATGGTTTGAAATATTTAAATGCCGTATATATTTTTTATAAATTACATTTTTTTTTTCTGAGCGCAACAATGAGAAACGTTTCGCTTGCGAATGTTCTTTCCTTCAGTGAAGCTGATTACATTTAAAAAAAAAATTAAATAATTTAATTTATTAGTTGGTTGGTTTGATTTTCAGGACCATTTTCATTGCACACAGACAACTCCATCAGTGCTCCGATCTCCTCCCTTAGATCACACAAGAAGGATCTCAGCACAGTGCACGAACTTCGTATCACCGACAATGATGCCAATGTGTGTATACAGTAATCATACATTCTATAAATAATTTTGTGGTGGGTTGGTTTGCTAATTTTTTAGTTTTAAATTTTTCCAGAGCAGCGGCCGTACGGCCTACTCTTTACGATTTCCAAATGCCGAGGGATTTTTTTACGTGCGTAACTTGCACACTGGACCTCCTATTTGTTCGCCCTTATCTGAGAAGGTTACGCATCCGATCTCACTACCCAGGAGATTAGGGAGGAGTATGACATCATTATGAACCACTGGTTCTGGAAAACAAGTCCATCAGTTATATTCTCTTTACTGGGAGCAAACCCTATACCTTTAGAATTAGCGGTGGACGTCATACCTCTTGGCCACTCAGACTCCCTATTAGTCAGTAGTATTTTTAACGGAATAAATTTATCGTAAATTAGTTGCAGCGTACAGGTGACTAGTCTGTTGTTGTTGTTGGTTTTTTTTTTCCTCATATACATTTCAAAAATTCCCTGTCTGATAAATTTATTATTAGCATAGTTCCCCTGGGTCTTCAGGGAGATAAAGACAGAAAGGAAATACTATGGAAGGCATATCGTAAGAGGTTGTATATCAGTTAGTGCGGGTGTAATAGGTTGTATATCAGGTTGTGCGTGTGGCTGGCAACCTCATAATGTGAGATAAAATGCTACAAAAAGCACAGCTACGACAGGGCATGAATGGTTCCTGCATGATCGCCTGCAGCAGTCGGCAAGGCACATGATAATTATAAAGACTAAGATATCCAAGAGCGATTGCACAGGGGAAAATGTAAAAAAAATCAATGATTGCGTGTCACATTTGAGATTAAAAAACGAGGCTTCAAACAGTTGTTTTGTTTAGTTTTGAGAACCTGGAAAACAATAGCAACAATATATGGGTTTTTTTCTTTATATGTTCATTTTATTAAGTTTTCTAATACGTTTACATTATTCCCCATTCTCGCATTTCCAAACTGCACATCGATGATGAATGTATTCCAAATATTTACCTTCTCAGATCAAACATAACAACACTACATCAGCTTGTAGTTGTATGCAGGAAAACCCTGGCAAATAAAAAGATATAATAAAGAAACAATTTTTAGATACAATAATGCTCATTAGTTTCAATAAAACATTGTTTTCTCTCTCTACCCTTCTTTCTTTTGGACCACTTTATTCCTTTCCACAAGATATGAAAGGAAAACAAGTGAGCGCGTGCTTTTTAAATTTGTCAATCATAAATAAATATCGAATTATTTATTACTGTCTTTGTTTCGCCTATTTCTTTCAAGTTATTATTTTATATTTTCAAATATGACCATGGCAAAGGAAATGAAACAATATGCCGCATTCGCTAACGACTGTAAGAGGAATAACAAAGAAAGAGATGATTTAATAAAGTAGCTACAACATGCAGGCGACAAAATGTAACACCCAGGTCACGAGTTTTATATAGGAACTACAGGTCCTGAGTTTTAGATAGGAACTACAGGTCACGAGTTTTATATAGGAACTACAGGTCACGAGTTTTAGATAGGAACTACAGGTCACGAGTTTTAGAAAGGAACTGGGACCTAAGATGAGTCAAAAGTGGAATGCAGTCAGCGACCCATAGTTGACTGCTTGCGTCAGGGTCAGCGAACCAGAGCTGACCAAGACCCTACTCCACCTCCAAGTGGTGGTCCTGGAAACAGGCTGTATCACTGCAGTCTGGCTGAGAGAGTAGGGATCGAAGTGGGAAGGCAAACCCGGTCCTAAAAAATGCCGTGCCGAAGTCGGATGTGTTGGGCCGAAAAGCGCAGATATCGCAGCTTTGCTGTAAACGGCGACACGACGCAACCAACGTCCTTTTCAGGGCGAACGCAGAAGAAGAAGAAAAGAAGATAGGAACTACAGGTCATGAGTTTTATATAGGAACTACAGGTCATGAGTTTTATATAGGAACTACAGTTCTCTCCAAACGAGGCTGAAAGGTGTCAGTAGCTGAAAGTAGGAAGACATGAATAAATAAATAAGTAAATAATACATAAAGGTATTGATAAGGTCCACATTGATAAGTGCTTTTCTGTTATATTGCTCGTCCAGTCACAAGGTTCTTTAAATGGGTCACCACGTTAATAAAGCTGGTATTGGTGTAAATGGTCAACTCAAAACCGGCACAGTGTTGGGCATACAGGTCACCTTGTCCCAAAACGTAATGAGGCCCCGACAAGGATGTAATGTTGACCATGAGTGTTAATGTGAGTGTCAATACGCGAATGCATGGATTGTTCTGAAGAGTTGACTAGAAGATCAAACACTCACTCACACGTAGTTAGAAGTTAATGATGCAGACTACTGTGGTCGTTTCATACTGTTTAATTGGACGCACACACTTGGACAGTACGAGTATAGTTACAGGAAAACAGGTCGACATATATCATCATACTGTTGATCAATGGTCTACAATCTTAAGTTGGCATTCATGTTGAAGAACACTACAATGGAACGTCCGTAGACAAGCACTTAGATCTCCACTGTTTATAAATATAATCATCAGGCCTTACTGACCGATCATGTCAGTTAATAAATAATGTTCAAGCATGACTCCTAGATAGAACCTCTTTTCTAGCGAAGATTCCTTTAGGTAAAGTTCAGCAAATATTTCTGAAGACAATGTTAACCCACCAGTATTGGGTTTTCTTATAACTGTAATCTCTTAATCATCACCTGATAATAAGGGGCATCCCTGTTCTCTGATCGATGATCGACAAAAAATAGGATCCAAAATGGCTTCTGGTTCCAATGAGCATTACTCACTATACAGATGCATAGCAAAGCTTCAATAAAGGCTTTGTTCATGAACACAAATGTTTCTACAAGAATCAGCATATTCTTTCATCATAACTGCTGCATAGAATCATATTCAGTGCTGCTAGGTAACATGTCATCCCGACATATTGATATGGATAATCATCACGTAGACGTCTGCCCATCTAAGCCTAGCAAGGAAAAGTTTAGTAAAAAGTTCTTTTACCTGGGCATGGGAAATACACTAGCAGAACACATACGCCCTCTCCTGGCGTTACAGAATAAACACTGGGGAACTCATAGACTTAATAATCATATCAGAAACTATCTTCTTCCCCATAATAGATCACAGCGATCAACAAACTTCGGACTGGTCTCCGACATGGCATTCACCAGGCTCCATTATCACGGAAGACCCTTTTTCGTCTCCCCCTGCGCAGAAACTGCCTGACCCCAAAGTTCAGTACAAGGAAAAATAGTCCCACTTAGACATACAAAGATATCACGATATAAGACCGAATCGTCTGAAATAGACACGGAGTAAACATAGACTCGGACCATAAACATTCCTGCATAAACCTAAGCAAGAACAATCTGTTTCTGGACCAACAAGGAACAGACTAACGAAATCTGGATTCATACGCCAAATTCGATATCCAGGGGAGATAACCCATATAATAAAAGTATCAATCAATCATGGGTGATATATTTTTGGCCAGGAAAGCATCCTGATTCTAAAAACAAATACTTTCCCTCAGACAAATAAATATTATAATAACTACATACATTGCCACCAGTAATCTGTTGGTAACAGACTGCCGCAACGCCGGGGTTTCATCTGAGAGCAACATACAATAGGCTCACAACGCACGAATAATGCGCAGATGACTAATAATAGCAATTTATAATGTCAAATTATGGTAAAGTCGAAGCATAGATCGACTTGTGAGAATATATCTCAACATCTCAGAGAAAGCATTTCTCTTAAGTATAAATATTTCCAGGGAGGTGCCACCAACGTATACTACAATGCTGGCAATGACACAATGCATATAACAATTTCGTATTTAAGCACTATAAGTACATGATTGACAAAGAAGAAAAATCATCAAAGAACAGCGGTGAATATATATCAATGAACGTAGTGATAGTAGTGATACAATCACTATATTACAAATTACCATGTGTATCTGAAAAACTTGTTTCCTCATCCTGTATTACGGACAGTGATGAGTAATGACCATGTTGGACTGGTGAATCGTCCGTTGCCTGGAAAATAGGCTGTAAATAATCCGGACGTTCATGGAATTCCGTAAGCATATTGATGTGGAAGGTTTTATGCTTTCCATCAATATCGGCAATGTAGTCAACATCGGAAATTTTCGAGATTATATCGTACGGACCTTTCCAAGAAATAAGAAGTCTGTTCTCCCTACAAGGTAGCAAAACAAATGCTTTGTCACCAGGACAAAGTTGTCGTAAGGTTCTTTTCTTATTGGCAATTTGTCTTGCCTTCTGTTTAGCAAATTCAGAAGAAGAAGTTGCCAATTTGCATGCTTCGATAATCTTTTGTCTCAGCGCGATGAAATATTCGTAAGAAGATTTTGTGTCATCGGTAATATTATCAGCGGTTATGAGATCATGAAGCAAAGACATAGGGCCGCGCGGTCGCGCGCCAAAGACAAGTTCAAAGGGAGAAAATCCTGTATGTTCATTGGGGACCTCTCTGTAAGCGAAGAGGGCCGCGGGTAAAACCCTGTCCCAATCTTGAGGATGATCCTCAGTTATCTTCCCTAGTAAGTTTTTGAGTGTTCTATTTAGCCGTTCGACCATCCCATTGGACATAGGATGATAGATACTACTCAAAGATATCTCTATCTGCAGAGTAGACATTACTTGAGACGTGGTATCCGATATTAGTTGGGTGCCATCGTCTGATAATATCTCTCTGGGGAATCCCAGACGAGAAAATATAAGCCAAAGAGCATCTGCAATGTCAGCAGTAGTAATGCTCTTCAGAGGAATAGCCTCTGGCCAACGTGTGCACATATCAACACACGTCAAGATAAACTGATGTCCTCTAGCAGATTTGATCTTAAATGGACCAATAATGCCTATCGCCATTTTCTGAAATGGTCGAATAGGAATGCCTGCAACCTGAATAGGTGCAGCATGGCGTGGACCTTTGGATTTCACTTCTTGACATACTTTACAAGATCGACAATAAATCCGTGTGTCCTTGTTCACAAATGGCCAAAAGAAAGCCGCAAGAACTCTTGACTTAGTACGGGAAAAACCCATATGTCCAGCACACTGAGAGTCGTGAGCGTGCTGCAAAATTTTAACTCTCAAATTCTTGGGTACAAAAATCTGAGAATGACTTGACTTAATGGAGTCTTGCACCATACGTACAAGTACGCCATTCTTCATTGTAATCCAAGATTTACGCTTTGTATCTTTATTCGGATCACCTTTTGTTGCAAGAGTGAAGAATTTCTTTAGAGTCGGATCATCTTCTTGCTGTTTTATAAACGAGTCACGAGAAATTACCAAGGGATCATCTTGGTTATGCACTTCATTATCTTCAGTAGATGAAGTTTGAGGCATATTAAGAGCTTGAGCTCTAGTGACTACAGCATTAGCAATTTGCATATTTTGTTTTTCCCAAACGGAAATTTGTTGTGGAGTGCATTCTTTGACTCCGTGAATACGACCGATGATAAGATCAGCGATCGGATTCGGCAGAAGACATGCGTGTACATCTCCTGTAAAGAAAGGAGTAGCAATCCTAATGATAGCAGTAGAGTATTTCTCTAAGGTGCCGTCAAATGTTACACATTTGACTACTTTTCCAGTGGCACGAGAAGGATCTACAAGTGACTGCCTAACACCAATTGTGGTGCATCCAGAATAAAAAAAAACTGAGACTGGATTGTCATTTACTAAACCTTTATGTAAGACAAGAGAACCTCTTCCATCATACGCGACTGACGCAGGAAGAGCGGGAAGAGGATGGCCACAACTTAAAGTGGACACCGTAGTTGGTTCAAATAATGTTTTGCATTGGGGCACTGAGATGCTCTCCCAAAATCAAAAGCGGAACATGCCATATTATTAGCATCATTATTATCTTTAGTCTGTTTATAGGCTTCATGTGACTCTTGCTGTGCAGAGTTTGCCTGATAATGTGATTTATTTTTTTTGTATTGTGATCTACCTCGATTATTATTGCCTCTGTAATCATTATTGTTTCCTCTATTGTAACCCCTATTTGGGTTTGAGTCATAGTTCTCATGGTTACCATTATCATATTCATTATAATGAGTATCTCTATAACTATGGTCTTATTGTCTCCATGATGGATGACTTGGATAGTTCCTATAATGACTTCCTCTGCGGAAATTCCTATAATTATGACCACCCCTGAATCGAGGGCTGTCGGCTCGTCTCCAGTACTTCGCAGAAGAACCCTGAAATGATTGGTTACCTTGGTTTTGATAACTATTATGGTTACCCTTTTTATCAAACCTGTTTTGTGGTCCCTGAAATTTGTGTGAATAGTTAGGGTTGTATGGTGTTGCCGAAGCAACTGGCATGCCTTCCTTAACCTTAGCATTGCTAAAAGCTACGTCCGGATGTGCCGTGACGTATTGGGTACAATATTCTTCCATTTCTTTTAGTGTCTTGGGTTTACGCTCATGTAGGAATTCAAGGAATGGTTTATTTACACTTGACATAATCTTGTCTCTGAGCAACAAGTCCATAAGGGCTTCATATGTCTTTTCTGTTTTGGACAACTCAATCCAACGATTAAATGTAAGACGTGTCCTTGCAATGAATTCTGAGAATTCTACCCCTGATTCAGGTACCATTTTTTTAAACAAAAGACGGTAACCTTCCTCTGTTAATTGATATTTTTTTAATAAGGCTGCTCTGATAACATCATAATTATCCTGGTCAGCCTCTTCTACCAAGCTTAAACTAGTCAGAGTGTCACCTTTCAGTATCTCTGATAACTGATTAGCATATTGTGATCTATCCACATTATGATTTCGACAAGAACGTTCAAATCTATCTAGCCACACTGTCATGTCGTCACTGGATGGATTAAATGCTGGTAGCTTGATCTTATAAATAAAAGGTTTACCACTACCATCAGATGACTGATTAACATTACCCATGTTTGTCAACTTCAATTTTTCTAACTCAAATGCTAACAGTTTTTCCTCATGTTCCCTTTTTGCCTTTCTCTCCTCGGCTTCAGCCTCTCTGTCTAATCTCTTTTGTTCAGCTTCTCTGTCTAATCTCTTTTGTTCAGCTTCAGCTTCTCTTTCTAATCTTTTTTCTTCAGCTTTTTGTTTTTTCTCTTCCTCCTTCTGTGCTTTGGCATAATGAGACAGTGCAAACTCTTTTAACTCCTCAGGAGTCATCCCAAGGGCTCTCTCTTGCTCAATGAAGTAGTCTAAAGTTGCCATAATATTTAATAATATGTGGTTATTATCACTGAAAAAACAAATTTATTTCAACCAAACAGGAGCAAGTTTTTAACCAAAAACTTGTATAATCAGCTCCCTGTATCCCAATCTCTGTGGGACACAAGCCTTTAAATAAGGTCTTGTATAATCAACTGTGTACCTCTAATAATAGCAATTAATCATCAGTTGATTCTTTCTCATAAGTTCACTACCCAGCTAGTAGTGTATGATCAAATATATTTTATATAGCGTATGTCAATCAAGAACACAAACAAAACAATTATAAAAGACAACATGAAAACATTCGCAGAAATCAAATAAGTTAAGTAGAAAAACAGAAAAAAATAATCACAGAACCTGTGATGATTACTGCGCCGTAATAAACAAAACAAATAACGCCATAGTGTATAAATATAAAGTTGTATAGAACTGAATGATAGGAAAGATGAGACCTACAAATACAAACAAATCAAAACAAAACCAAAGAACAGAAAAATATTACAAAAACAACGATAAGCACAGTCGTCACAGCTAACAAAAAATAGCAACAGATGTTGCATGCAAATTTTCAATTAAGAAAATTGCCCCCTACAGACCACTAATATAAGCCCTATGTTACTTGGGAAATCTTATATTAGTCACCTCACCAACCGCCCACGACATAGACACACAAATAGTATGTAAACATTTACACATAAATTCATAAATATTATATAAATGGAATGTGTTGTAGCGAAGGTTCAGCTGTTATCTAATGGCGAAGTTTCTAATGTAAAGAAAATAAACTGCCACTTTAATAAATACTAAATTTTTGAACTAAACTATTACAATGTTCAATATATAGTGCAGTTCAAGAAGTTCCAACGTTGATGGTTCCAATAACTAACACACGTAAGACTTCTGACCTGTACTGCATTTTTTCCAAAAAAAGTTAACCGTATGTTTGCAACCCGCTGTGATGTCCAACGAAAAAATGTCAATAAGCGCTGACCTAGTTTCAGTATTCGCTTGATAGGTCACGTGAGGAACTGTTGACAAAGTGTAGACTCTCACTGCTGTTGTGTCGTATCAGGCGTCATGGAAACGATCTGGTATGAGTAGCTGACTTCTATGTGGTGTCTACTGTGCAGGTTAAACCCAGAAAGCTGGCCTACCAGATTGATAAGGTCCACATTGATAAATGGCCAGTATGGGTCATTTCGTTAATAAAGCTGGTACTGGTGTAAATGGTCAACTCAAAACCGGCACAGTGTTGGGCATACAGGTCACCTTGTCCCAAAACGTAATGAGGCCCCGACAAGGATGTAATGTTGACCATGAGTGTTAATGTGAGTGTCAATGCGTGAATGCATGGATTGTTGTGAAGAGTTGACTAGAAGATCAAACACTCACTCACACGTAGTTAGAAGTTAATGATGCAGACTACTGTGGTCGTTTCATACTGTTAAATTGGACGCACACACTTGGACAGTACGAGTATAGTTACAGGAAAACAGGATCATACTGTTGATCAATGGTCTACAATCTTAAGTTGGCATTCATGTTGAAGAACACTTCAATGGAACGTCCGTTGACAAGCACTTAGATTTCCACTGTTTATAAATATAATCATCAGGCCTTACTGACCGATCATGTCAGTTAATAAATAATGTTCAAGCATGACTCCTAGACAGAACCTCTTTTCTAGCGAAGATTCCTTTAGGTAAAGTTCAGCAAATATTTCTGAAGACAATGTTAACCCACCAGTATTGGGTTTTTTTATAACTGTGATCTCCTAATCATCACCTGATAATAAGGGGCATCCCTGTTCTCTGATCGATGATTGACAAAAAATAGGATCCAAAATGGCTTCTGGTTCCAATGAGCATTACTCACTATACAGATGCATAGCAAAGCTTCAATAAAGGCTTTGTTCATGAACACAAATGTTTCTACAAGAATCAGCATATTCTTTCATCATAACTGCTGCATAGAATCATATTCAGTGCTGCTAGGTAACATGTCATCCCGACATATTGATATAGATAATCATCATGTAGACGTCTGCCCATCTAAGCCTAGCAAGGAAAAGTTCAGTAAAAATTCTTTTACCTGGGCATGGGAAATACACTAGCAGAACGCATACGCCCTCTCCTGGCGTTACAGAATAAACACTGGGGAACTCATAGACTTAACACATTAACTACCGAATTGAAAAACACACTGTGGCCGAATTAAATTTTTTTCCTCATTTTCATCCTGTAGGTGTGGAAAGTCTGAGGTCACCCTTTCCTCTCTTGCTCTATTTGGACTCTTTCCACTCTTATCCTATTCTTCTATTTTTATGCCATCCTCCATAATATGTATGGATGTACACGTTTTCTAATTTGTCTTGATTTTTTATTTCATATTCATTTATCTCCTACTTATTCTGTCCTCTTCTATTTCCAGTCCCCACTTTTATTATATTTGGGTAGTTTTTTGTTCAGTTTCGTTTTTTAGTTTTTAGTTTCTTAGTATGTATTGTGTACATCCGGGGTCAGAAGTCACTTCCTTTTCAGCCATGCTTCGCCTTCAGGGAAGTACCTAGATTTTTTTTTTATTTTTATTTATTTTTATATTTCTTTAAGTTCTTATGTCTCCTATCTAGCCTTCACTTTCTTTCTTTTCCTGACGAAGGCCTTGTGGCCGTAACGTAGACTACTTTCTTTGTTTTTTGTCCTCGTAAGACGAATCACCTTTTTTCAATTTTTTTTCAAACCCACCCATTGTACTCCACGTCTTACCGCAGTTCCCCTCAACTTCCTCGACATAAATCTAGAAGCCTGGGAGGATGAAGCTGCTGCTCGCACCAAGTGGCGATGCTCTCTGTGGTGCCACCTAGGATTGGTCGAAAAGAAGCTCTCATTGCAAGCAGAAGAGAGGAGAAAACGTCGAAAATAAGCACCTGGAAAATAAGCAGCTCAGTGCTGTCACCTCAGGGGCGTATTCCCATAGTCAGTTATGACTGAAGGGGCTATTATTATGATTATTCATTTTATTTTTTAAAATTATCTTTATACTATATTCTGGCAGTCTGTTTCCAGCTTAAGATGATCGTTACTTCTATTATCGGATTATCTTTGCCGAGCACTTTGCTCTGCTAATGTTACCAGGATTAACTTAGTTCTGCCTACCTTTATCTATCTCAACTGTGTCATCCATCATCATCATATATAATGTAATTTAAGTACCACACCTGGTAGATTCATACTCCAGACTATCCACCTGCAAATGGGTGCCTGACTCTGCTCTTGAGTTTGGGAAGGCAAAAGCAGCAAGGAAAGGAATTGGTCGCATCACCTCATAACGCTGAATCTAACATGGTGAAGTCTCTAACACTTAACCCCTCCTACGTCAGCATCTGCTATAAGAGCGTACGACTGGCAGAGTGGTTAGAGCACCTGCCTCTCGTGGAGAAGTTACCAGATTTCAGGTACAAAAACTGATAACGACACACTCTAGTCTACCCAGCTTGTGGTAAAGTGGGATATTATAAATATTTATAGGGGACTTAGTGTACTGACTGAGATCAGCTGTGAAGGTATCTGTATCTAATAAGGGTAGTGTATTACAGATGACCTTACTTGCTACCACATATTTATACCTCAGTCAGAATTATTCTGGAATATTGTGTTGACTACGTTGAATGTCTAGGGTATGTATATGATGAAGTGTAAGTCACAACAACAACAGACAGATAAACAATTTAATTTATTCCACCACACGTGACAACACTGTGACACTCACACACATTTAACACTCTATAAGACTATTCTTAAATGAGGCACTGGTAAATTTTCAAATATAAATATGTATTAATTACTGTCACTAATATATATGTGTCCTGATTCAAATACAAAGTGAACCAGGAATCACAATCAATTTTAATTACAAGTTATATGTACAGAATTTATCAATATGAATCTTGTAGTGACATATTTTATTAATATTATCCTATGTGTGTGATGCGTGATGCCATATGATGATGGATGGTATCTGCATGTCTGGTTTTGTGTGGTGTGCAGATGTGTTCAGTCAAAACAATGTTCATACAAAAATAACAGGGCAATCCACATAGGACGTCAGTAAACTCACGACGTATAAAGTCAATGATTCTTGTAACAGCCGTTGACGTTTTTCTTCATTATTTATTGTGGACGCCACAGTGACAAAATGGTTACGCGAATATGTAGGCACATCAAACAGTCATTATCACAGCAACATTCAATACAGCAATAGACGGTAGACAGCATTACAATGATGAGTCAGATGCATGTTATATTTCAAAGTGCTGTAAATGTAGTCAGGTGAAAAACTCCATCCCTTTCTATAACAGCCAGGAGATAACCAGATGTATGAGATCAGTTCACTCTCCTTAGTTTGACTTCAGCAAGACAGACACGTCTGCCGAAGTATAAATAATGTCCTCAAAAATATCCTCTAGATAATAAAGGTTTTCCAAACCTAGTTCATTTAACAAAGTAGCAAGTAATGGTCCTTGGTACATGCATCAACCGATGCAGTACAATGCAGCGACATGTGAGCTAGGAAAACATCTCGTGACGACGACTTTCGAAGACAGGCTATGAACCGAAATCGCTCACGACCCAAAATCGATAGAGGGAATGAAAAAGTCAATTGACCTTGCTTTCATGAAATACACAGAAATATCACGCCTCCCGACATGTGGGAAACACTAGAGGTATTATCTCGAATAAACGAAATATCCATAAGAGGACTACACATCCCTGACAGAACAAAAAATAGCGGAGATCCCCTCTTCAACGAGGCATCTCTTTCGCCATTCCAAATCGCTCACTCCACTAGTGGTGGGCGGAAACCGATCGACCAAGAAGCAAGACAAGTCATGCGCAGTCCAGCGCAAAATGACCACAGCTCAAACTTAACTGCATTCGATACCAACGCGAGAAGACAAATGCTTACCGAGAAAAGTGACTATAAATTTCAAGCACTTGTTGCCCTTGCGTTATAAAATAGATATTGAAATAAAACGATGTTGCGAGAATTTATCACGCAACATATCACCACCTCCTCCCGATAAAAAAAAATGTGGAACATATTTTTTTTTTTAAATATCAAAGAGCATGCGATAAGCGGCTCAAAACGCACGAATTATGCGCTGATAATTAATTAAATTGCCAAACAATAGGCTAATTATAGAGTGTCTGGTGAGGATATACCTCAACAGAAAAATAAATATGTCTCAAAAAATATTCACATCGGGGAGGTGTCACCAACACACATCACGTTAGCATGTAAACACAATATACGTATGCAAGTTACTATAATCATCATTAAACAGCATACTCTAATATTGTCTTTAAAAATGGATGTACAAATCTGATAGGAAAATTTAAATAGTACATTCTTTGACATGTAATGACATAAGTACATAGTAAAGTTAAACTACATGACGATCCAGGACATATGCTCTGGTATTCCGAGGGTAAGTACACAATCTAGAACTCGTCATGCTTGATACTAGTAAGGTAAGTCCTCAGCTCAACAATGACATTCTGAGAAAGTACAAGCAATATAATGCTAATTAATAACTAATATGCTTCATAAGGTACAATACATTATTAATAATTGTGGCTGTTTAGTAAACTAACGGCCCTTATATTAACTACTCAGTCCTCCTCTATCATCTTAAAAAACGAACAGAAGAAGATGACAACAAAGCACGATAGTGTGTACATATAAAGTAAGTACAGATGTGCTAATCTATTGTAGAAATATAGGTGTGTTATGACTCTGTAATATATGGAAATATAGGACAGAAGTATTAGTTGGAGTCATGTGGGCATCTAGACAAAATGTCAGCCATCACATTATCCGCACCACGGATAGCTCGTACCGTGAAGTGAAAAGGTTGAAGAGCTATAGCATATCGAGTGGATCTCGAACTCTTCAAATTCTTAGTCTGAATAGCTGTAAGAGCTTTCTGATCAGTCTCTAGAATGAAATGTGCGCCCAGGAGGAATCTTTGTAGCTTTAGAATTGACCAAACCATCGCTAACAACTCACGGTCTAAAACCGAGTAGTTCCTCTCTGCCGCATTTAGTTTTCTAGAAATGTACATAACAGGATGCAGAGTATTTGCATATTCTTGCATCAGTGCTGCTCCAATCCCAGTGGATGAAGCATCACTCCGAAGAACAAAAGTCCTATCAAGAGTAGGTAATCTTAAGATGGGAGGAGAAGAAAATATATTCTTGATTTGGTCTAGTGAAGATTGGCATTCTTCAGACCAACGGACCAGATTAGGCGAACCTTTCTTCAACAATGTTGAGAGAGGTGCCATGATCGAAGATAAATTTGGAATAAATCTCCCATAAAATTGAATTAAACCTAAGAGACTCCTAACTTGTTTCTTCGTTTTAGGAACAGAGATGTTCAGTATTTTGGAAGTATTGTGGTCTTCTGTCTTCAAGAGACCATGACCAACACGATGACCCAGGAAAGAGATTTCACCAAAACCAACAAAAGCTTTAGAAGGTTTTGCTGTCAAATTATTCTCACGTAGAGTGGACAGTAAGTCATATAACCCTAAATAGTGATCTTCCCAGGTATCACTGAAGAGACAGATGTCATCTAAGTATGCGATGACATCCGAACGATGTGACAGAATTCGACGCATCATGCGAACGAAAGTGGCAGGGGCGTTCATGAGACCAAAAGGCATAACATTCCATTGAAATAGACCCCTAGGTGTAGAAAAAGCAGTAAGAGGTTTGGCATGCTCTGCTAAAGGCACTTGCCAATAACCTTTAGACAAGTCAAGTTTAGTGAAGAATCTAGAATTAGAAAGTCTAATCAGTAGATCTTCTAACAAAGGCATCGGTTCAGCGTCGAACTTTGTGACCTGATTCAATTTGCGATAATCAACGCAAATTCGTATGTTCTTATCCTTCTTCCGGACAATAACCATGGAAGAAGAATATGGTGAAGTCGATGGTTCAATTATATTTAATTGAATCATTTCATCCAATTCCTTTTCCACTTGCGACTGAAAGTGTATAGGAATAGGATACGGCCTAACCCTAATTGGATTATTGTCGGTAAGAATTATGTCATGTTCTATGACATCTGTGTGTCCAGGAATGTCAGTGAGAACATCCTGAAATGTTTGTAACATCGACGAGACTTGTCGATGTTCGTCACCAGAAAGATTAGGAGAAACAGAAACGTTTTTCCAAGATTCCGTGGAATGTAATGGAACCACTGGAAGGGGAAGGTTGACATCAGAGAAGGTAGCTTCCTCATCCTGAATGACAGACAGGGATGAATAATGACCGTGAGGTGCAGGAGCATCATCCGTTGCCTGGAAAATAGGCAGCAAATAGTCCGGACGTTCGTGAAATTCCGAAAGCATGTTTATGTGGAAAGTTTTATGCTTTCCATCAATATCGACCACATAGTCAACATCGGAAATCCGAGAGACTATTGCATACGGACCTTTCCATGCAATAAGAAGTCTATTTTCCCTACTGGGGAGTAGGACGAATGCTTTGTCACCTGGACAAAGTTGTCGTAGACATCTATTCTTGTTAGCAAACTGCCTTGCCTTCTCTTTAGCAATTTCTGATGAAGCAGTTGCTAGCTTACATGCCTCAATGATCTTTTGTCTAAGAGCAATGACATACTCATATGAGGATTGAGTTTCATCGCTAATATCATCGGCAGTGATGAGATCGTGTAATAAAGACATAGGGCCGCGTGGACGCGCGCCAAAGACAAGTTCGAAGGGAGAAAATCCTGTGTGTTCATTAGGGACTTCTCTATAGGCAAAGAGAGCCGCGGGTAAAACCCTGTCCCAATCTTGAGGATGATCTTCAGTTATCTTACCAAGCAAAGTCTTGAGCGTTCTATTCAGACGCTCAACTAACCCATTAGACATAGGATGGTAGATACTACTGAGAGATCGTTCAATATGTAAGGTAGACATTACCTGTGACATAGTGTCAGATATGAGTTGAGTGCCATGGTCTGACAATATTTCTCTGGGGAACCCCAAGCGAGAAAATATCAACCAAAGAGCATCTGCGATATCTGTAGTAGATATGCTCTTAAGAGGAATAGCCTCTGGCCAACGTGTGCACATATCGACACATGTAAGGATAAACTGATGTCCTCTGGCCGACTTGACCTTAAAAGGGCCAATAATATCTATGGCCATTTTCTGAAACGGCCGAATAGGAATGTCAGCAGCCTGGATAGGCGCAGCATGTCGTGGTCCTCTAGATTTGACCTCCTGACATACCTTGCATGATCGGCAGTAAATACGAATGTCCTTATTGACAAAAGGCCAAAAGAAAGCCGCAAGGACTCTCGACTTCGTACGGGCAAAACCCATATGTCCAGCACATTGCGAGTCATGAGCATGTTGTAATATTTGGACTCTCATGCTCTTGGGAACAAGAATTTGCGAATGTGCCGACGTAGTCGAATCTT
Organism: Oreohelix idahoensis; assembly: GCA_024509875.1. Lineage (NCBI taxonomy): Eukaryota > Metazoa > Mollusca > Gastropoda > Stylommatophora > Oreohelicidae > Oreohelix > Oreohelix idahoensis. The sequence continues at coordinate 781,731 of JAMPIV010023161.1, read as the reverse complement.
GTACCATACGTACAAGTACGCCGTTTCTCATTGCAATCCAAGATTTTCTATTTGTATCCTGATTCGGATCACCTTTCTTCGCAAGAACGAAGAATTTTTTTAAAGAAGGATCTTCTTCTTGCAATTTTATGAAAGAGTCACGAGTGATTACTAAGTGACTATCTTGGCTATCAACTTCATTATCACTATTCAGTGAAGTTTCGGGTGTTTGTAGAGCTTGTGCTCTTGTAACTACTGCATTTGTAGCTTGCATGTTATTATCTTCCCAAGCAGCAATCTGCTGTGGGGTACACTCCCTAACTCCGTGAATACGACCAATAATAAGGTCCGCAATAGGATTAGGTAAGAGACAAGCATGCACATCTCCAGTAAAGAAAGGAGTGGCAATGCGAATTACAGCAGTAGGATATTTTTCTAGAGTGCCGCCAAATGTGACACATTTAATAACCCTTCCTGTAGCACAAGATGGATCTACAAGCGATTGTCTAACACCAATAGTGGTGCATCCGGAATCGAAAAGTAGTGAGACCGGAGTATCATTAACAAGACCCTTATGTAGAATTAAAGAACCCCTCCCGTCATGCGCAACAGCAGCAGGAAGAGCGGGAAGTGGGTGACCACAACTCAAAGTAGTTATGGTACCCGGTTCGAATAAAGTACTGCATTGGGGGCATTTGTTTGCTCTCTCAAAGTCAAAAGCAGAACCAGTGACAGCGTCAAAGTTTTTACTATCAACAACATGATTACAGGCTCCCTCAGTTTCCTGTTGTACAGCATTAGCCTGCTGATATCTCTTTTTTTTGTGTTGAGATCTACCCCGACTATTATTACCTCTGAAGTTATCAGAGTTATTATTATCTCTGCAGTTATTATTGTCTCTATTGTAATTGTTATCCTGGTTCGAATTCCAGTTTCCACGATTACTATCATGTTCACATTGATGCGAACATCTATTTGTTTGGTTCTGAGGTCTTCGGCAGGAATAACCTCTATTACCATATCCTCTTTTGAAATGCTTATAATTATTAGGGTGATAGTAACGAGTACTATCAGGTTGTCTCCAATTCTTCGAAGAAGAATCACCATGAAATTGATTTCCATGATTTTGACAGAAATTACCGCTACTCTTTCTATCAAAATTTTGTTGGAATCTACGAGCAAAGTTTTGACCATACGGAGCTGCCGAAGCAACTGGTAAACCTTCTTTCACCTTAGAGTTACCCATGGTTATGTGTGGGTGCGCAGTTACGTATTGGCAACAGAAATCTTCCATTTCTTTTATTGTTTTAGGTTTACGTTCATGAAGGAAAGCAAGGAAAGACTCATTGACAGACGACATGACTTTGTCTCTAAGTATTAAGTCCATAAGTCCTTCATAAGTTTTTTCCGTCTTAGATAGTTCAACCCATCGTGAGAAAGTAATGCGTATTCTTGCAATAAACTCGGAGAATTCAACTCCATTTTCAGGTAACATGTTTTTAAATTGTAGACGATAGCCGTCTTCGTTAAGCTGATATTTCTTTAACAAAGCGGCCCTGACAACCTCATAATTGTTCTTGTCAGGTTCATCCACCATATTTAATATACTTAGAGCTTTACCTGTCAGTATCCCTGATAACTGATAAACATATTTTGCTTTGTCTATGTTATGAGCTGTACATGCTTGTTCAAATCTGTCCAGATAGAACATTATGTCATCACTGGAAGGACTAAATGTTGGTAACTTAATCTTAAAAGTATCATTATTAGCCTTACCAGAAGATGAACCCTTGTTTGAATCATTACCATTACTCATGCTCGTCAATTTCAATTTTTCCAACTCTAAAGCTAAGACCTTTTCTTCATGTTCCATTTTTGCTTTCTCTTTCCTCTCATCAGACTCTCTCTGTAATCTTCTTTCCTCAGCCTGAGCCTCTTTTTGAAGTCTTTCATTTTCAGCTTCTTTTTCAAGTCTTTTATTTTCAGCCTCTTTTTCAAGTCTTTTATTCTCAGCCTCTTTTTCAAGTCTTTCAGCTTCTAGCTGTAGCTGGAGTTTTCTTTCCTCAGCTTCTGATTCCCTTTTTTGTTTTTCCATTTCCATTTGGAATCTCTTTTCATCCACCTGCATCTGCAGTTTCTTTTGTTCAGCTTCCATATGCAGTTTCTTTTGTTCAGCTTCCATTGCTTTATCATATCGAGCAGTTGCAAATTCTTCTAACTTATCACCAGTCTTCCCAAGCAATTTACCCTGCTCAATAAAGTGCTCAAATGTAGACATGTTGTCTAACATATGAGTCCAAAACCTGAAATAATTAACTAATTTATTTCAAACCTAAGTGTAACAAGTCTTAATTAAGCACTTGTATATTCACATCACATTATATTATCCCAGTCTCTGTGGGAAACAAGTCTCCAATCAAAGAACTTGTATATGAAATATCAGCACTCAATTCTTGATCATAAGTGCACTTCTCATTCAATAGTGCACGACACTATTCATCATTCATTTATCATCAGTGTAGTAGTAACAGTGCATTAGCATAGCCCATTAACTAATTACTATAACTGTAAACAATGACTATGTAAACACATGCAGAATGTAAACATTGAAAATGTAAACAATACAAACAATGTAAACAATAACAATGTAAACAATAACAAAGATCAGCAACAATACAAAAACGTTCGCAGAAATCAACTAAAAATAAAGCAGAAATTAATGAAATATCACAAAAAATGTGACGATATCTGCGATAGAATTAAACAAAATACATGACACCACAGTGTATAAACAAAAATGTTGTATGAAACTAAATTATAGACAAGAGTAGGCTAACAAATACAAACAAATCAAAACAAAACTAAAGAATGCGAAATAATAACGAAAACAATATTAAAACATGTCATCACAGCTAACATAAATAGCAACAGAAGTCGCTTAGCAAATTCCAGTATCGGAAATTTGCAAACCCTACAGAAAACGCTCACAATAGACGACCTCTATGACGTGGCATAATCTAACGGAGACACCACCCAACCGAGAACCCGCTGAAATATAAACATATAAATATACAAATAACATATAAACATATAACATATAGAATGAGATGATACACAGAAGACTCAGCAGAAGTATAAGGGCACAGTTTACATACAAACAGGCCACTTAACTTATAGGCTTCCAATCGTAGAACAGCAGAAAAAACGGATGTCAATCAACGTCCTAAAGAGCGAAGCTCCAACGATGATGGCACATCTGAACTGCTTCCACTGCTAACACGATGGTACAAGAGCTTCTGAAATACTGTGTGTTGAGTTGTTTCGGCACTTGACCTTCTAATCCAAAAGTAAGTTGATGGAAATCGGTACTTGGCCTTCTTCAGAAAACAACCCGTTTCAACCGGCACTTGACCTTCACAAAAACGACAGCACTGGAACCTTGACAGCAGCAACTTGCTTGACTTGCGTAAAAGATAACAGCAGTCCGAGTTATCCGGCAACATGTAACAACGCCGGGTACTGTCAAATTCTTGTTTCCGTCAAAAAGTTGAAATTTTGACTTTTACCGGGCAACGCCGAGTACTTTGAAAATTTTGAAGATGTTGACTGTATTGAAGAATGTTAATTTCTTGAAGGATGCTGATGAATTCTTGTTGAAAATGAAGTGGGTAAGGGACCCCGTGTTTGCTGGTACCAGAATCAAACCAGCTTATGGCCACCAAATGATGCGTGATGCCATATGATGATGGATGGTATCCGCATGTCTGGTTTTGTGTAGTGTGCAGATGTGTTCAGTCAAAACAATGTTCATACAAAAATAACAGGGCAATCCACATAGGACGTCAGTAAACTCACGACGTATAAAGTCAATGATTCTTGAAACAGCCGTTGACGTTTTTCTTCATTATTTATTGTGGACGCCACAGTGACAAAATGGTTACGCGAATATGTAGGCACATCAAACAGTCATTATCACAGCAACATTCAATACAGCAATAGACGGTAGACAGCATTACAATGATGAGTCAGATGCATGTTATATTTCATAGTGCTGTAAATGTAGTCAGGTGAAAAACTCCATCCTTTTCTATAACAGCCAGGAGATAACCAGATATATGAGATCAGTTCACTCTCCTTAGTCTGACTTCAGCAAGACAGACACGTCTGCCGAAGTATAAATAATGTCCTCAAAAATATCCTCTAGATAATAAAGGTTTTTCAAACCTAGTTCATTTAACAAAGTAGCAAGTAATGGTCCTTGGAACCTGCATCAACCGATGCAGTACAATACAGCGACATGTGAGCTAGGAAAACATCTCGTGACGACGACTTTCGAAGACAGGCTATGAATCGAAATCGTTCACGACCAAAAATCGATAGAGTTAATGAAAAAGTCAATTTACCTTGCTTTCAAGAAATACACAGAAATATCACGCCTCCCGGCATGTGCAAATACACTAGAGGTATTATCCCGAATAAACGAAATATCCATAAGAGGACTACACATCCCTGACAGAACAAAAAAAATAGCGGAGATCCCCTCTTCAACGAGGCATCTCTTTCGCCATTCCAAATCGCTCACTCCACTAGTGGTGGGCGGAAACCGATCGACCAAGAAGCAAGACAAGTCATGCGCAGTCCAGCGAAAATGACCACAGCTCAAACTTAACTGCATTCGATACCAACGCGAGAAGACAAATGCTTACCGAGAAAAGTGACTATAAATTTCAAGCAGTTGTTGCCCTTGCGTTATAAAATAGATATTGAAACAAAACGATGTTGCGAAAATTTATCACGCAACAGTGTGTCAGTTGTGTAGTAGTAATATGAGGTAATACTGGTTTTGTTTTTTCAAGCTATGTTGTTATTTGTCATCATGACTTCAAGTGTTTGTTTCTGTTGGAACTAGTATTGGAGATGTTCTCAGTTCCGTTCATTAAAACAATTAATTTCCCCTCTTATTTTTATACAATGTCAGTTTAAGATGGGGTTACATAATGTTGAGCTCCGCTGGCCACATAGGCTTATCTTTCGTGATGGCGGCAGGAAAAGACTCCTCTGCTCGATTGCTCCCCTGTGTTCTGGAGACACCTCACTGTTTGCTATATGGACCAAGGAGTATGCTATCCGCCTCTGGATTCAGCAAAGCTCTGACCAGGTGCTGCTCAATAACTTTTGGACCACGGTCCCTGAAACAAGAAGGTTGTACCTCCTACTTCAGAACTAATTTATACTCTATTTCTACACTGAGCACAATACATAACAAACACTGAGTTCAGAGCGGTAGGCCAACTGTCAGCTTCATCTGAAATAATTTACACCAGTATATTCCTCCCTAATGATTACTACGCCTCTGCAATTCCAGCATTATTTCTTTCTAGTCAATAAGCTAGATGTCAGTGTACTGTTTGGCAATTCCATGTAGTTTTACTTTCCTCCGACACCTTCTGTTCAGGCTGGAGCACTATAGAGGCTTTACCTCATGTTCGCTACTGAACCACACATATATACAGACATAAATTATCAATTTACATTCAATTTTCATTAAAAGATATCAAATATTTCAAGCTTACCACAATTCATGGAAATAATACAGAATTACGTTGACTGGCACTGAATATAACACAATTTCGATCTGCCGATGTCCCAGGCTTTTATTTAGAAAAATATGCACTGGTGCTCAACGCACTGGTTCTGTAGTAAGTTTATTTGCAAATGTGGTGGTGACCTGACGTCTCTAATTGACTATATTGGCAGGTCTAACCAATCGTGCCATGTCTACCCAATCGTTTGAAAAAAAGTACTCCTACTCCCGTTTCCCCTGACAACGAAAGATAGTATTTATAGCCCGACTAATCGTGTTTAGCCTTACATTTATTGCGCTCCAATCAAATCGGATTTAACATGGAGACCCATTTCCCGTACAATGGTGGGGTGAAAATCTGCCACTGAGCGATTCTGATTTGGGTGTTGTCTGACATCCCTCACTATTTCTTTTGGCTATAATTTGGTAATTCCTAGACTATTTGCGTAACGTTTAACATATTCTTTGTCAGCAAGTCATAAGGAACCCAAATATACAAATTTAAAGGAGCTAAGTGGCTGCGTTCAAAATATGCACTTTCTTCTACCTCCTGTTTACTTCGAATACGATGTGGTGTCTGGGTACTGTAATGTTTTCAAACGTAAACCAGTATAATGTCATATTTCCCAATAAGCGTTTTTCAGGATTTTAAAACCTAACTCTGGTATGGGTAGTGTTGTTTATCACTGTCGATTTGAAAAAAAGCTAGTGCTTGTGGCCTTACACGCGTGATGGTAGTAATTGTGTATCGCGCGACTGTGGTAGTATTGCCTGCGTCCCTGCTTTCAGCCCTCCCTTCTTTCTATCTTTAGTCCATCTGTCTTTCGTTTTAGGTAACGTAGTGTATAAAAAGACATGAATGGAATTTTAAATCTAGGTCAACCTGCGTATCTCAAGGTTTTTCTTAGAAATGCAGCACATGTTTTATCGTAGAAAGCGGGTATTGAAGCAGTAGGCTTTTACTATCAACGTGAAACGTTACAATTTGCAGACGAAGTAGAAAACAAGGGGGATTTCGAGTACAGTCATTGTGACAGCACTGTTCTTTACCATTCTTCTTTCCTTTTATTGAAGTTATTTGTTAGGCTTTACATTTACGTTTTAATTTATATATGTGGATTAGAATTTCTCACGACACAGCTGTAAATCTGTACCTTACTATGCGCTTGAGTTAGAGAAGATAAAGGCAGTAAGGAAGTGAACTGGTGATCCGACCTCATAAAGCTGAATTTAGTACAGTAAAGTCTCTAACACTTCACTACCCTACGGTAGTATATGCTATATGACTACATTGACCTGTTATCCTTCAAGTGGTGTTCATTACTAAATTTTTATTGCGTTTTTTAAAATGAAGACAAAGAAGCTAAAAAAGAAAAATACTAACTTAAAAGATAGCTTTGAAATGTAAAGCAATAATTCTCAAATAACTATATTGACGATATACAGTTTGATACCCCTTTGGTTTTGCAATCCTAAACCGTTAGTTGTTTTAAAAAAGTACTATAAATACGCCTGTATTACAAGTATGGCTGCGCCGTCTAGTGGTTTTTACTATTCAGCCGAGTGCGATTAGAGACCTTTAACTATTCGGCCGAATGCGAATACTAATGGTGAGTGAATTTTGGGCATAAAAAGTTGTGTTCAAAAGGTCTACTGGTATGTTTATTAATTATACAGAGTTATAAAAAAATATGGCAAATATTTTGAAACTATTTAATGCTACTAACTAGCCATTAATCAGTTTTTTAAATTGCTGCATGAAACATGCATTGCCTTAAAAAAATAAAATAAACGAGTCTCTCGACATTTTGTGCCAAAAGACATTTGTTATCTGAAAACGTGTTGTCGGCAGTGCTGAACAGAAATTGACTATCCGTATTTGATGGCAGTGTACTATTCGACCGAATTCGAATAGTTCATTGAATGCACTAGTCGGCACCAAATCGAATATTCGATGCTGCCCTAATTACAAGGCAACCGATATGAGTCTGTGCATGAGGCTGGCAACCTCAATCTTTAAAAAAATGTACACAGAAGCCACCGCTGCAAGAACACGTGACTGCTTGCTGCTAGGTGACCAGCTGTAGTGGTGGTTCCGTGCTCCGTAAGGCGCGCAAAGGAAGATGATAATAATGATAAAGATGATAATAATGATAAAGATGATAATAATGATAAAGATGATAATGATGATATGCACGCCAGTTATTCCCAGGCTGATGAGTGGCGCACCAAGTTTGGATCCCCGGATCCTTGGCTGGGCGAACTACTTGTTCAACAGACAGCAAAATGCGATAAGGTTACGCTAGAGCTGAATGAACTGTGGAGTGAAATGGGGCTCACACAATACACCGTTGATCAAATTCTCTCACACAATAGGCGGACTGGAAATACAAGCAGCATCCACGCATGCGCTTTGACAGTCAAAAGCGTAATTACGCCCTCTAGCGCATTTCTTTATTTTCTTTCATGCCAACTCTTTCTTTTTTGAAGTTTAAAAAAAAAAGAAACGGAATTCTTTGTGACCGTCAGGGTTGGGAGCGAGTTGAAGGCAGGTTTCACATGCTTGAAGGAACAGGGTTCTTTTCAGAATGTTCTTTTCTCATGCTAAATTGGTGGGACTTTTTAAAATGGCTTTGCATATTTCACAAGATTTTGCGAGCCGTAAATTTGGTGACAGATATGGTGTCGTTACAAGTACAATTCGTTCGCATCTTAGGCGGGGGCTAGGTTGTGAGGACACCGCGAAAAGTAAAAACAAACGCATATAGTTAAGAAAAAGGGTGGTAGCCATAGCCAGCCCAAATAAATTGCTCAGTATTTTAATAAAACCTATTTGATATTATTATTTGATATTATTATTTGATATTATTATTTGATATTATTATTTGATATTATTATTTGAGATTATTATTTGATGTTATTATTTGATATTATTATTTGATATTATTATGTGATATTATTATTTGATATTATTATTTGATATTATTATTTGATATTATTATTTGATATTATTATTTGATATTATTATTTGAGATTATTATTTGATGTTATTATTTGATATTATTATTTGATATTATTATGTGATATTATTATGTGATATTATTATTTGATATTATTATTTGATATTATTATTTGATATTATTATTTGATATTATTATTTCACTAAATGTATTGTAAATTTTAACTACTCCTTCTTTGTGTTTAGAGGTCATTGTTTACAAAAATTAAATTTTTTATTTTTTTTATAATATATAGAATTTAAAGTACAGTAACACAGACATCTGTTAATAAAACGGTGAATACACGCAAATCGAAACTGTTAAGAGCCCCATTTTTTGGATTAATTCTTTGAAAAGGAACACTTTATAACCTTGTCTACTTAAATTTTTGTATATTATTTAGATTTTTTTTTTACATTTTATTTCCTTATATAGAGTTTCAATAAAAAATATTTCATGTATTTATTTAAAAAAAAAAAACTGTAAATAATGAGAATGGTTTCTAACGACAGCTTTTTGTAACTTTACCCACTTGGTCAACCAACGACGTAAAGCTGGTTCCGCGTAAGTTAAGTCCGCGTAAGTTAAGTCCGTGAAAGTTAAGTGCGCGTAAGTTAAGTCCTCTTATGTTAAGTACTCGTATGATAAGTTCCCGTAAGTTAAGTCCCCGTAAGTTAAGTGCGCGTAAATTAAGTCCCCGTGAGTTAAGTCCTCGTAAGTTAAGGCACCGTAAGTTAAGTCCCCGTAAGTTAAGTCCGCGTAAGTTAAGTCCGCGAAAATTAAGCCCCCGTAAGTTAAGCCCCCGTAAGTTAAGTCCTCTTATGTTAAGTACCCGTATGATAAGTTCCCGTAAGTTAAGTCCCCGTAAGTTAAGTCCCCGTAAGTTAAGTGCGCGTAAGTTAAGTGCGCGTAAGTTAAGTCCTCGTAAGTTAAGTCCTCGTATGTTAAGTCCTCGTAAGTTAAGTCCCCGTAAGTTGAGTCCCCGTAAGTTAAATCCGCGTAAGGTGCGATCGAACTGTATTGTATTAAGAAAATGTTTGGTTCTTTCCTGCAATAGTCTCAGAGGTTTTAAAATGCCCAACCTGTATATTGCGATTCCTGTAAGAAAATCAAAGATAAGATCATTAAAAATCTGAAAGAAAAGCTAATCTCCTCTCATCGTTGTTTCCTCTTCTATTGCTAGGTGTAGGAGTTTCAAACAGAGAGCATTATCTCCAGGGCGAACATCCAATCAAAGGTTGACAAACAAGTCATTGGCCAAAAACGAAGTAAAAGCGTTTAAATTTGGTTGCATTTGGCTTTTCGGTTGTTCCAGGACCTTCCCATTTATTATAATGTTTAATGTTGCCTTTTAAATTGTTTTGGTCAGTTTGTTTCTTTTTTTTTCTCCCTTGTTGTTCATGCCCCTCCATATTCACCAGTTCTGTTGTTTCATTTCTTCCTTAGTTTTGTCTTGAAATTATCATTATCAATTTAATTTATATGATGAGGTTACCATCCCCATGCTGAACCCAATATTAGACGCCTTGTACGACATGCTTGACGGAGCATACATATATTCCTTCTTTGTCTTATAGGAGGCCTCTGGGATCTACACGGGGTATATATATATATATATATATATATATATATATATATATATATATATATATATATATATATATATATATATATATATATATATATATATATATATATATATCTATATATATATATATATATATATATATATATATATATATATATATATATATATATATAATAGGGCTGCGATATATTTTAAAAAATTATAATAGATTAATCGAATTTCTTTAATCTATGAATAATCGATCAATTTCGAACAATTTGAAAAATTATTTTTAAAATCGTCAATAAATGTGTTTTTTTTTTTTAAATCAATTTATTTTACTTGTTATAAGGCAACTTCGTGCTGAATAAATAATGAAAATACTGAAAACTTACAACCATACAATTTATTATTATTGACCATACTTGCCAAATTCCATATCACAAACTCTAAATGTCCTCGCAACAACAAAAAATAAATAAATAAACATTCCCAGCAATGGAAAAATCGATTAAATAATTTAAATTAATTAATCGATTAATGAATCGTTTTATATATACTGTTCAAAACAAGAAACGCAACATTGTTGCAGTGGTAATGGACACCAAATTTCAAACTTGTACCAAAATTTTATTTTACGGAATTAATGTTTCAATCTTGGCATGAAGAAACTTTCAGACTTTAACAATGAAATGATGTTCATTAATTTTGGTTTGGACTTTTATTCTTTGCGACTGAGGCCTCCGTTTCAGTAATGTGTATGGCCTCCTCTGGCCTCTATCACAGAACTACATCTCCTTGACATGGATCCGATTAGCCGTTGGATCTGTTGTTGTGGGATGGCTGCCCACTCTTCCCGCAGTGCAAGAGACAACTGTCGGAGATTGGCTGGAGCCACGTCTCGCTGGCGGAGTCGTCTGTCGAGTTTATCCCATAAGTGTTCTATGGGGTTCATGTCTGATGACATGACTGGCCACGGAATGGTCTGGACAATGTTGTCAGCGATGAACTGGGTGGTGAGTTGTGCCACATGAGGTCGAGCGTTATCCTGCTGAAAAATCGACCCTCGTGCAGCCAGAAGTGGAAGGACGTGAGGACGAAGCATTTCAGCGAAGTATCGTTGGGCATTCAGGTGTCCTTCAATTTGCACAAGGTCACTTCTTCCCATGAAGTTGATCGCCCCCCCACATCAGTACATCTCCACCACCATGTGGAGGAGCCTCATCAACGCTGTTCTGGGCGTAGCGCTCATGGACTCTGCGGTAAACTCTTCTCCGTCTATCGTGTCGCTGGAGCACCAAAAAAAAAAAAAAAAATGGTTCATCACTAAACCAAACCCGTCTCCAGTCATTCCCAACGGTCCATTGACGATGCTGGTTCGCCCACTGCAGTCGGTTCTGGCGATGCCAGTCCGTAAGAACAGGACCACTGTAGGATCTTCTAGCCCAAAGACCAGAGTCGTGCAGCCGGTTCCTGACCGTTTGATCTGAATTTCGACGAGCTGCTGACATTGACTGGACTGTGGAGGACGCAGATGCAAGTCGATTCCGGAGGTGACGCAGCCGTATGAAGCGGTCTTCGGCAGGAGTTGTGACTCTGGGTCTTCCACTGTGCGGCCGGTCTGCCACTGAGCCAGTTTCTTGAAATCGCCTCCAAAGGCGACTAATGGTGCTTCTAACCACATTAAATTGTCTGGCCACTACAATTTGTGACTGTCCAGTCTGTAAACGTCCAATGATGATGAGTCGTTGTTCTGTAGGGAGATGAGCCATACTTGCGCATTGAATTTTCAACTGAATTTATTCGAGGAACGTCACTCTTTTATAGGCATTCAATAATATGGTCAGAGAGTTTTGTGTTCAGTAAGTTTCACGGGATTCTCATGAATCTGTCACGAGTTATTGTCAAAAATGTTGTTTTGACCTTGACCTCTTTCATGACCTCACTATTCATGAGGTGAGTACAATTCAGGTAACCACGAGAAGTTAATGACCAGGTGGACACAGTCGATAGGTTGACTGATGTCCAATCAGCGAATATGTTTTATAAAAGTAACACCAAAAAAGTTGCGTTTCTTTTTTTGAACAGAATATATATATATATATATATATATATATATATATATATATATATATATATATATATATATATAAATATATATATATATATATATATATATATATATATAAAGGCAAGCGTGCTGCAAGAAAAGTCAGAATGCGCAGCAACACTACTAGCAACTCTAACCATGTGTCCCCCGTATGCGGCATGTCCTGTGGGGCCAAAATGGGACTAATTAGCCACATGAGCACACGGCCCTGATGTCTCACAATTCATGTCTGAAGCTGGGCCCATCTTCGCTTGCGGTGGGCAACTATTATTATTATTATTATATATATATATATATATATATATATATATATATATATATATGTATATATATATACATATATATATACCATGTAAGGAATTGAAAGATCTGCTGAAAAGCTCATGTGATTTCCCAGTGATCTTTGTACAAATGCAAATCAAAGCCGAAGAGATCATATTTTGATTTCAGGGAAGAATTCAAACAGACAGCGCCCCAATTTTCAAAAACAGGTGGAGTCGGACAAAGGAAGAGGTCAAGGCTACGAATAGAAGACGCCAGTGGCCATTGACCAACATGCAATGTTATATGCGCCTCTTTCTTCCTTCATTTCTCAGGCAGTCTCCATTTGTGATCTGCCCTGGTTTTATTTGGCTTACGATCGTTTGTTTTGTCAGTTCTCTCCTTTAAGCTTTCTCTGCTATCTGTCTTGTTTCCTTGTTTTAAACAGGATCCTTCAGTCTTCTACGTCTCAGCCTCCATGCAGGAAGTCTCGTTTTCAATGAAGAGGAAGTGGATATCAGGTCACGCAAGATTTGTTGTGAACGTGACACTCCTTCCTGCTTGAGACTGTGTCGCCATGCTCGTCTTCGTGTTAGGAGCAGATCTTTTCAAAATTGTATGGAAAAGATTAAGAACGCTGACCCTGACATGAAGAAACTAAAATGACGATATGAGAAAAACTGAATGACAATATTAAAATGTGTTTTAAAGGAAGCTGCTAAACGGCTCACACAGTTCATGACCGACTTAAATCTAGCAATGTTAGCTCATGAAGCAGAAGCGGAAATGTTAGTTTTGTTTTCACGTGGTTAACCTGGATTAAGTTCGCTAACACAATTAAATATTTGAAGTCGTATTGAAACTTTATTTTGTTTACTTCCTTTTCCACTTTTAGTGCTCTGGAAATAAAAAGGCCATCGCCTTTCTTCATGATAAATGATTTTTTCGTTGCATTATCAGAAATAATATTTCATTGAACTGTCGCAGAAAAAATAATACTCTATGAAATACGTATATGTCGGCACGGATTTGTAAATGTATCACATATAAGATGGAAGGATACCAAAAAAAAAAAAAAAAAAAACTCTTGGAAATCATGAAAACTAAGAACTGAAAGTTGCCTTCAAGAAGTTATCTGAATGAACGGAAATAATTAGCGACACCATGATACAAGCTTTCGTCACATTATCTGATTTAGTTGTTACAATGATACAAACCTTCACAAAGCTGTCTGAATTAGCACAAACAATAATATAAGCTTTCACGAAGTTATCTGCATTAGTAAAGACTTACTTACTTAATCGTTCCTCAATCTACCGTGAGAGAGCGCCATACTATCCTATAGGCTGTCTTCCTCCTGGCCTGATTCCATTTTAGTCATCAGTCCTTCAGAGATTGTCTAATGTTGTCCCCCCAGCGGACTCTGAGTCGTCCTGGAGGTCTGGATCCCTGGCTTTTAGTTTTCCATACTTGTCGTGGTAGCCGATCTTCTCCGATTCTGCAGACATGGCCAAACCATCTTAATTGGGACTGTTCTACTTGGGTCTGCAGGGGTTGAGTTTTTAGGCTTGATGTATCGTCTAGTTGCGGACCATGTTTCTTCTAGTTACCTCAACCACCTTCCTCAGATACCTCATTTCTGAGGTTTTGGATCTGACTTTTTTTGAGCTGTAAAAATGATGCAAAATTGCTTCGCGATTATGTAATCACATCTTAGACACATAATAGCAGAGAATGGCAAAACAAGAGAATATGAATAGCCACAATTATATTCAACAACATAAGACAGATACTAACATACAAGGGGCGTTCAGAAAGTAATGCACCACATCGTTTTTGTCAGCTAATAATGAAGATAGAAGCATGAAATTTTGCACACTTCAAATATGGCATGTGCCAATTGTGTGCACCAAATTGCACCGCAACCGGCAAAATAATACGGCTGCCCTAAACCGTTGAAATGGAGCGTGTTGGCAATTTGCGTTATAAGCAGCGAATTGTGAAAAAGAATTTCTTGTTGCAGAGAAGGAAACTGTTGTGAACATTCACAAGCGTCTATGTGATGTGTATGGAAGTTTTGCAGTCGACAGGAGTACAGTAAGTCGCTTGGTTCAGAGAATCAAAGAATCAGGAAGTGGAGATACGGAGCTTCTTGACCGGCCGCGCTGTGGACGTCCTGCCACAGCCACCAACGCAGAAATGTTGAAATGTGCTGAGGGCATTATTCTTACTGATAGGCGAATCACTACTCAACAATTGGCCTTACAGATGTCAGTCAGCATTGGTAGTGCAAATGCAGTTATAAAAACTCTCGGATTTTCTAAGGTTTGCGCAAGATGGGTTCCTCGAAGTCTCACAAATGACCACCGATTGCAAAGGAAAGCAATTTCTTCTGAATTGTTGGAGCGTTTCAATGCTGATGGAGAGAACTTTTTGGCTAAGATCGTTACAGGTGACGAAACCTGGGCACATCATTTTGAACCTGAGACAAAAAGACAGTCAATGGAGTGGCATCATCCGCAATCATCACGAAGAAAGAAATTCAAGACAATTCCTTCAGCTGGAAAGGTCATGATCCCTGTCTTTTGGGGCAATGAAGGTGTGATTCTTGTGGACGTTATGCCAAGAGGAGAGACAATCAGTTCGCAAGCTTACATTAAGACATTGAAAAAAAAAAAACTCACTCAACATTTTCGCAGAGTTCGGCCGCACAAGAATCCAGCAGACCTGCTTCTCCTTCACGACAATGCGCGACCTCACACAAGTCTGGCAACACGGGAAGCAATCACCAAATTGGGTTTGACTGTACTACCCCATCCACCCTATAGTCCCGATTTGGCACCCTCTGATTTTCATCTATTTGGTCCACTTAAAGATGCACTCCATGGACAAGGTTTGAAGATGATGAAGGAGTGATTCATGCAGCGAAGATATGGCTACATGATCAAGACAAAATCTGGTACGGGCTAGGAATACATGCACTTGTTTCGCGCTGGCATAAAGCCGTACAAGTTGATGGGGATTATGTTGAATAATACCGATGTTTACATGACATATCCATGTATATTGTGTATAAATTTCATGCTTTTTGAATAAACAGCTCCTGAGAAAAATGATGTGGTGCATTACTTTCTGAACGCCCCTCGTATAAACATATAAGAAATTAAAGGAATCAAGAGGAAAACCTGAATCCTGTAAACCGTAAATAAATATTACACTCATAAAGGTTTGTTTGAGGCACTCGTGAGAAGTAGAAAACCAGACAACAGAAAAACAACAGAAATGAGAGGTTTACCAGAGAATCGAACTCAGGACCATCCGAATGGCAACCCCGCCGCCTAACTAAGAAATTAAAAGCTACAGTAAAGTTGTTAGATGTTATATATACTTCATTATTGTGGGGCGCAGACACAAGGGTATGGGCAAACAGTTAAGTGAATTGAGGCCTGTGATGATTGGATATATGAAAGAATGGGGCGCGGAATGAGAATGAAAAAGGAAAGAAGCCGAAGAAAGGAGTAGAAATTAGACATGGGTACTTGCATAGAACAGAAGAATTAAAATGACATGACAAGATCACTATCTTGGAACTGATGGAAGTACAAGTATATCATTGACCAATGGAACAACAGGTGAAGAGAAGGCGCTGGCGTTCGATAGGACACATTACGAAAATCAGTTGATAGCATTACAAGGTAGTGCATGTTCAGGAGTCCCCAGGGCAAGAAAAATAGACGGAGTCTACAAAACAAACGGAGAAGAGAACTGGAGGCAGGTGAGACAGGAATAATGAAGACATGAAAAAATCTTAAACAGATGGCACAGGACAGGTGTGATAGACATGATCTGTACTGAGGCCTAGTGCGCCATCAAGAGCTAAAAAGGACTGATAATGATGATGATAGTGATGATGATAAGGATGATGATAAGAATGCTGATAATGATGATGATAAGGTTGATGATAAGGATGATGATAAGGATGCTTATAATGATGATGATATGGATGATGATAAGGATGATGATACGGATGATGATAAGGATGATAAGGATGCTAATAATGATGATGATAAGGATGATTATAAGGATGATGATAAGGATGATGATAAGGATGCTGATAATGATGATGATATGGATGATGATAAGGATGATGATACGGGTGATGATAAGGATGATAACGATGCTGATAATGATGATGATAAGGATGATGATAAGGATGCTGATAAGGTTGATGATAAGGTTGATGATAAGGATGATGTTGCTAATAATGATGATGATAAGGATCATGATAAAGATGATGATAAGGATGATGATAATGATGATGATAAGGATGATGATAATGATGATGATAATGATGCTGATAATGATGATGATAAGGATGATGATAAGGATGATGATAATGATGATGATAAGGAACTAGACATCATCCTTGTCATAATCATCTTTTTTTAAAAATTCTTTATAGAGCTGGCCCCTTACATGATTGGTTTGGTTTGGTTTTAAGGACTATCTTCATTGCACACGGACAACTCCATCAGTGCTCCGATCTCCTCTCTTAGATCACACAAGGAGGATCTCAGCACAGTGTACGAACTCCGTAGCAGCAGGGATAATGCCAGTGAGTGTATATAGAAATCACACATTCTATAAATATTGTTGTGGTGGTGGGTAGGTTTCTAATGTTTTAATTTTGCCAGGGCAGCGGCCTGATAGGCCTACTCTTGACGATTTCCAACTGCCGTGGGATTTTTAACGTGCACAACTTGTACACAGGACCTCCTCTTCTTTCGCCCTTATCCGAGAAGGCTAGGCATCCGATCTCACAACCCATAGACGAGGGGGGAGTATGACTTCATTAGGACCACTGGTTCTGAAAATAAATTTCCATAAATTATATTCCCTTTACTGGGAATCGAACCCGGTACCTCTAGAATTCGAAGCGAGCTCCATACCTCTTAGCGACTCCGACCCTTCCCTTACATAAAGCCTGCATGAAATCATTCATGCGAACTGGCACCAATGGTTTTCTGTAGCCATTTGTTTTACATGAGAAGGCTGCCACGCGTATGCCCAACCTCACATTTGTCACTTCTTACGACATGCTAGATGTTGTAGTAGTCATATTCTGTCGCCTCAGAGACTTCCGGAAATCACACAGGGCAAGGGAAGATAAGCCGAGATAGAAAGTTCTGAAGTGTGATATAAGAACGATAAAAATTGGTACTGGACAGTTTCACGAATGAAAGGAACAAACAAACACGATTTTGTTGAAATATTCAGCGGAAACGCAAATGGCACGGGATCGACCCAGCCCCATGAATTGGGTACCAGGGCACCGCTGGGAAGGTTAAGGCGGCCGGCAAAATGCTGACCACATCACCCCTAGTGATGGTCAAGAAAATATGGGCCTAACACCATATTCCCAATACGCCTCAATGGGCGTGTAACGGGATCCTTTACTTTTACCTATCATTGCCAGATTAAGTAAATATTTTTTTTTAAAATCCAGGCCAACCAAAAGAAATAAAACGTATGAAATCCTAAAGGACAAATCAGGCAAATTTAACATAACTGTTTATTTTTTTTATTTTTGTGCGTGGCTTTTTTGCCGTTAACTGAGTATTACTTTTACTCAGCTGTAAAGTTAGCTATACTGAAGAGTGGTTCTCTTGATTTCTATATTATGATTTATTATTCTCAAAAGCTCTATTCTCCTAACCCTTTATTAACCCACACTTTCTAGATCGTTTCATAATTCACAATTCAAAGTGCTTTATTCGGCTTTGATTTTGGACACGAATAGGTATGTATAGTTTTGGACACGAAGGGGCACGTTTAATTTTTGGACAGGGGTAGACTATCAAAACCCCAACAGCCCAGGGTAACTGTCATAGAAGTTAGCAATGGGGCTCTGCTCAATGAAAAAACAGCTGTAATGAGAAGGTGGACAGAACATTGTAAAGAATTATATAACTGTAAACTGTAAACTCGACACTGACTATAGCATATTAAACAACATTAAGTGTGAAAGCACGGAACTCGGAAATGCAGCAATATTACGGGAAGAAGTGGAAGAGGCTATATGTTCGACGAAAGGAGGGAAGTCACCGGGTGTGAATAATATTCCAGCAGAGCTCTTGAAATATGGAGGACCAGATATAGTAAAAATCCTGACAACAATTTGCCAGAAGATATGGAGTAAAAAAAAAAATGGCCAAAAGCGTGGACGCAGTCATTAGTAATACCGATTTCAAAGAAAGGAAATCTAAAAATGTGCAAGAATTACAGAACCATTAGCCTTATTAGTCATCAAAGTAAAGTGATTGTAGTAAGATCCCTGATACCCCGATCAAATAGATAAAATATTATCGATTATAAATCCAAATACTATAGAGATAAAATAGGGTGTTGTGCTCAACGTCTTCGCCATCGCCCGCAGTCGCGCAGGTTTTGAGAAGCCTTAACGCAAAGTGAATGGTACCCTCTCTCAATATTACAAGTTTTTCATACTCCGTCCTTGAAATTAACTATAACATTTTGACAGCCAAGGCGTGTTTCGTTCCAAGATAGAGTGAGAGAGAAACGGAGGAGTGACAGAGGGAGAGGAAGTATTAATAGAACGACATGCGACAGTGGTTCTGGGCATCACTTACGGTAACGAAAGTGCGTGACTTTGCTACTAGCAGAATTTGTAAAAGCGGTGCAAAGCCACTCCAAACCACCTGCCCACCCCGTTCAATAGTAGCGCAGTTTGAATGTATAAACATTTAGATTGGGAGACGGTAGTAAAAACACACAGACAAGCTCGCATTTCCTGTATAGTTGTATTTTCTGATGAAATCCAAACGCGTTGCTTCATTTTGAAAAAGAACGAGAGAGGGAGGGAAAACGGTGGTGGATTTAAAGAAAAGAAAAAAATTACGGCTAACTTGGAAATTTGAAGATACCCACTAATGTGTAGGGCTGGAGATCGCGAAAGTGAAACTTAGAAGGATAGAGGTGGCCCAAGGAACATCGATGCAGAATAAAATAAACGAAAGGACAGTTGACAAAAACAATGATAATACTTGTTCATTAGAATATCATATTCCGCATTATGATATATTATCCTACCATAGAGAGAAAAGTATGTTATTTGAAGAACTGAAGAGGGAAAATACAAAGATGTAAATTATGATAAGGAGAGAAATAAAAATATAACGACTATATGACAGACAGTCGTCTGATCAATAATTGCCTTTTCTCATTAAAAACGCTTAGATAGTAACAGAAATATTGTAAAGAAAAGACAGAGAGACAGACGCATTGATGTTCTCACTTAACTTTGCCAGTCTTGGGAGAGGGGGGAAGTTACATTTTTTGAAAGTGTAATTTATTTTGAAAAAGAGGCAAGTGGGCATAACATAATTTGATTGGCTGTAGTAGAATAGATTAATGGTAGTAATAAAAACGATTTGAAGCCAGCGTTAGTTGCCACTTGAAGATAAAGATTTTAAAAGTAGTGTTATCATCAGAGGCAAGGCATTCATGACCATTGTCTTCGCTGTTCTGCACCAGTGGCGATCTTAGTGTGACCATTGATCGTCGGTTAATCTACAAATTGTGCATTATTTCATTGATGCGGTAAGATAAACATTTATATAAACATTATTATTGAGATGTATCTGTATTATTGAATGTGTATGCAGATTGATGGGTAGAGGCAAAACCAGAAAGGCACCAAACTCAACACCTTGTGTTAAGCCACAAGTGCTATTAGGGAAGATTACCATTTCTTTGAAAAGCCAAGCAGGCTTACTTAAACTTTGGGAGAGAATGAAAAGACATAGTTGGAAATAAAATAGGACATTATTATGATTGGAAGGCCAGAAAAAAATTGGCCGTCTTCAGCAAGTCACAGTGTTTTCACATGACTTCATAAAATTAACTATAATTTTCCTATGAAAGGAATGTATCAAACTGATGATTGAAATTTACCTAAGTATGAAGCTGTCACCCCATCAGATAGGAACGATAGCTATTTATGTAGCCATAGAAACTGATCTTAAACGGTTGATAATGCTTAGTTGGTTAGGGAAGGAGAGATATGTTTGAAATACTGAGGAGGCTTTAATCCTCTTATTTTCAGGGTTCCGTGTTGAAACATTCAGTGAGCCATACAAGAATTATTGAATCTGCACGTTCGAGGCAATAAATATCTGATTGCCCAAAACTCTGAAGAGTGCTGTAGCAGTGTCTAAACTTTGCAGTCGTGAAGACTATCGTTGTGGAAGAAAGACCACAGTGCTCCAGGACTTGAAGATAAGAACCATTCAAGGGTTCATGATTTTTCACTTGACATAATCTCTCCAGTATTAAATCAACACAGCGTTCTTGAGGTGATGAACACAATCGTTCCTCATAAGAGTGACCCTTTATAGAATTTAGTGCTTTACCAGGACATTCCAAGTCATAGACATTTTCATAATATAATAGACAAGTTGTCTTTTTTAATTCACATTACTGTAAATACATTTCCATTCTATTTTGAGTTTTAAACATTCCTGTACCCAAGAAATTGAGGTACAGGAAATAAATATTGTAAAAAATTGTAATTCAAACTTTAACCATTGATTTGTTTAATCATTTTCATTGAGTTACATTAGTGGTTGTTGTCATTTTCTCTACATTACATAGCACATTACCCTAGACATGTAGCCAGATAACAACCAGACACCTTTACATAAAAGTAGGCTCAAAATATTTGGCAGATTGAGGTCGTAGGGTGGTAGCAGTCAGGTACCATGAGAACAAGCATCATCAACTATTAGACTCAGGGACTTGCATAGCTGACCTCACTCTGTAGACAAGTAATATTTTACTCAATAACATCCAAACCCACCATAGTGATGTTAAGGATACTTTTGAACATAATAAAACAGAAATCAGAAGAAATCTTGTCCGAGGAACAGGCTGGCTTTAGACCAAAAAGAAGTATCTCAGAACAAATCTTCAATATTAGATTACTGATCGAAAAACATCTCCAGCATCAACGCGATTTATACCATAACTTCATCAATTTTACAAAAGCCTTCGACCGAGTCTGGCATGAAGGCTTATGGCAAATAATGAGACAATTCAATTTTGATATCAACATCATAGATATCATTGAAGCACTATACAAGGACGCAAGCAGTGCTGTTTTTGCAAGCAATGACATTGGAGAATTTTTCAAAACAACTGTAGGAGTTCGTTAGGGATGCATCCTGTCCCCAGTGCTCTTTAATATATATCTAGAACATATTATGCAGGAGGCTCTCTACGATTATACAACAACCATATCGATTGGAGGCCGACCTCTTTGCAATCTACGTTTTGCTGATGACATCGATCTTATAGCTGGAACAGAATCAGAACTTCAAGACCTTACCTCTAGACTGGAGAAAGTAACAAGAACGTATGGGATGGAAATTAATATAGAAAAAAGCAAGACATTGGTGAATAGCCATAAGAAACATGTTTCGACCAACATTACGTTAAATGGGCAAACGTTAGAAGAAGTGAACACCTTTAAATATCTGGGGTCCACTATATGTAGTGATGGAAGATCAAGTAAAGAAATCAAGACAAGACTTGAGATGGCCTCAGCTGCCATGACAACGCTGAATGTTGTCGCGAAACGAATGTGTGTAACCCCACTGCTTTGTTAAATCATTATGTCGGGATACAAATTTGCCCCAGCCAATCAACGCACAGTTGCTGAGCCGGAATAAATTACCTGAAGTTACGCCAGGAAAAAACTTAAGCCCTGTTTTTTTCGGATGTGGGTCGTGGCCATCTTGTTCACGCAAGATGGCGGAAGAAAATTGAATAAAATTAGGCTGTTCGAGCATAAGACGAAACTGCAGGCAACCAATCAGCTTGCTCCGCCAGGAACCAACCAAATGCTTTCCTTTACCAGTAGAAGTTATTTTACCTGCCTATATAATCGGGCGAGATTTATGCTAAAACACGCAACACCGAACACGAAGCCAGAGACGACCGACTGAAGAGAGGAGCTGTCAGCTTTGATTTATAGCTTACCTGAGAGCATTGACCTGCAGCCTGCTTCGCTAAGTCGAGTCAAAATCTGGCCTGTTTAAATCTTGGAGGGTAAATATAATTTACTATAAACTGGTAGGAAAACAGGTTTTAATATGAACGTATCAGGTTACTGATTGTATCTTGGGGAATTAGGTATAATGATTGTATTTCCTAATATGATTGAATAGACGAAGACTAATAGGACTCATACTTCAATCTATTGTCTCCTATAACTTCAGTCTATTGTCTCAGATAACTCCAAACTGAAATATAACCAAAACAGTCCTGGTTAGGACTCAACCTATTGTCTCCTATAACTTCAATCTATTTTCTCAGACCAACTGCAATATAACCAAAACAGTCCTTGTTAGGACTCAACCTATTGTCTCCTATAACTTCAATCTATTTTCTCAGACCAACTGCAATATAACCAAAACAGTCCTTGTTAGGACTCAATCTATTGTCTCCTATAACTCAATCTATTGTCTCCTATAACTTCAGTCTATTATCTCAGATAAAACGAACTGAAATATAACCAAAACAGTCCTTGTTAGGACTCAATCTATTGTCTCATCTAACATCAATCTATTGTCTCCTATAACTCCCACCTAATATATCACCAAACAGTCCTCGTCTCATATACTCCTAACTTAAGAACATAACAATATTGTTAGGATATATGTTACCAGCTTATATAGCACTTGTCAGAGAGGGCCTGGTATACTATATGGAGAAGGAAATGGTTGTATCACACCTAGGTGTACATATTATTGGATGTATTCATGTATTGAATGTATTCATGTATTGAATTTATATTATTGGATGTATTCATGTATTGAATTCATATTATTGGATGTATCCATGTATTAATTTATCAGAAAGAAGGTTTTGCAAGTAGACACATGTCTTGTCTCGCTATTGCTAAATCATACTGAGCCATGTTGTCATTCATCCTACATGCAGACACCTGAGGCACACGCTCATTTCATCCACATTAGAAATAGGTGGGCTTGATGACAGAAATTAGCCCCTATTTTTCCTTGTTACAGGCTTTATTCGTGTCATAAAACCTGAGGTCGTACGTTCGAGTCAATCCAGCTGCCTGGAACTTCGCAGGAGCATAGCGATTGTACAGAAGCTACATCTTTAGTCCCCCTCAGTCTTGGGTGGGCTAAAGTAACGATCCTCAGCAGGAGTTGTGTGACCCAAACTAGGGAGAACAGAACGTTTTAAGAGATGAGTACCCAGTAGTACCATTTCTGTCGGCATTGTGAGCAAAAGCTAGTGTCAGTGACGAGAAAGTGAATTAGCGTAGCAAGAGACAATAATAAGATTATAGCTGATAAATTATACGTAATTAACAGCACAGCTGATACATGTACTATAATTGAATAACAGCACAGCTGATATCATTTTTGTTCCTATAATTGGAAAACTTGTTGTAATATATTTACATATCTAAATAAATATAAATATTTGTAAATCATATGTAAACTTACAAATTCATTACGTTCCATTTTTCAACATTCACCCTTCAGCACAAGAGTAGATAGTGTATATACTAAATAACTAATAAGGAAATTGTATTTGAAGACTTGTCAATTTTATCATTGTTAAGTAAAATCTGTTTCCTTGTCTTAATATCACAGTTAGTTACACAGCGGAGGTGGCAAGTGTCACGAAATGGATTTTGGACTAGAGACTGTCTACCTATAGTGACAAGACACTAGTGAGAAGGAAGACTGGAAAATTAGATTCAGATAGAAATATAGTGCAAAATGTGAAAGTTGAGACCATTGGCTCCGAGGTTGAGAACCGAGGTTGATTCTTTCCTCGCCACTTCGGACGTTTAAATTGCTATGGCCTCGAACCACCTCTAACTACCCTATGGGGATAAGGTTCAATTAAGATTCACAAACACCAAGGTACAGACAACATATAGCTACTGTACTAAAGGAAATGACTGATGCCAGCTACAATTTATACAAGTTTATTATACACCTATAAACAACTCAGATACATAAAGTGCGAGGATGCACTCCTGAAACAAAATCAAGCACAGTTAAAAATGCATCAACCCCAACCCTTCTCCCACAATTGCAACCTGTATGGAGAAAGAAAGTAAGGTTAACTGAAATGAACTACACTGCACTTGATGTCGCCTACACTCCAAACTAGCTGTTCTAAATTCTAACTCTAACTCTAAGTCCACTGATAGCTGGAACGACTGCGAAGTGACTACACAATCTCTGCACAGACTTCGGTTCTACACAGCCTATCCTGGAATCTCCTGAACACAACTAACTGCACCTCTAAACTTCAGCAGCTGTCCTCTGCTATGATTCACCAAAACTAACAGTTCTGCCTATCTGTGCTGACTTCAGTAGAGAGAATGTTTACCCTCTCTCTCTCCACTAACTCTGGAATTGATGACTGAGGTTTAACAGAACCCCACTGGATTCTGGACTGGAACTGTAGCTGACTTCTACCACTCTGAAATTACCTGCCCGAGTACCTATAACTGGGCCGTCGGCTTTATTATGGCCGTGAAGAAGCGAACATAAAATTACCACAACGCTGGCAGCCTGCCAAATCTGCGTGTGTAACGAGCGTCAGAGCTCAGGATTTATCCACAAAAATCCTATTCGCTGGAAAATGTCTTCCCCTGGCTGGGAAAACGTATTTTCTTCCTCTCCTTCCACTACTGGCAACTAACGTAAAACCCTTGCGGTTCTGCGAATGCCCCAACTTTGCCGTGGGAGAAATTTTGTGGTCTCAAAATTCCGCTCTCATTCCCACAAAGCCGGTACCTGCAAATCTCGAATGTCCAACTGAAGGCAATCGACTTGACTCTGGCAACCCGGCTTTGGCAATATTTCATTAAAAGAGAAAGAAGCTATGAAATATAGGCCTTTTTATAATCAAGACCCCCACGCGCCGACTTCATGACGTCATATGCGCGGCGTGGTTCTAAAGCCAATGGGCGCTCTGCATTTCAACTGCAGTTAGCTCTCAGCCAATCAGAACCTTAGATCTTTCTGATGCAACCAGTTTCTGCTAGACAAAGAACCAGGAATTGGTCCTAGCCCTATACTGCGGAAATGAAGCAAAAATGGCCGCAAATAATTTAACTCCCGAAAAATGCGTATATGGCCACGCAATATCTTTAAAAAAAAGG
The DNA here is from genome assembly GCA_024509875.1 of Oreohelix idahoensis. Classification (NCBI taxonomy): domain Eukaryota; kingdom Metazoa; phylum Mollusca; class Gastropoda; order Stylommatophora; family Oreohelicidae; genus Oreohelix; species Oreohelix idahoensis. The sequence goes on along the minus strand of JAMPIV010023161.1, from coordinate 755,994 downwards.
ACACTGGTGCAAATCCTGATCTAGCATCTATAATCTTTCTTCTAGAAAAATACTGTCTAATTCCCTACACCCCCATTCTAAACACATAGATCAAACTCCATCGTGATCTCATCTTGAAAAAAAACGTAAATAATAGAAGGAGAAGAAACATGGAGAAGGATTTTTCTGTAATCCCTCCAAAAATAGTGAACAAAATGCAAGGAGAAAAAGACATGGGCCATTTGAAAGACAGAATCTCAGTACTTTCGTCACATCACTCCCCCCTTTCAAAGATTGAGCAACGATCTCCTTACTGAAATCTCTGTGTTTCACATTGGCCCTTATTCCTGTCTACAAGGCTGTCTGTCCTTACCCCTCCTATTCAGTGTTCTTCGACCTTCCTCTTTTGCGTTTCCTCCTTCCTCCTCTCCTAGAATGAGCTCCTATGCTCCGTTGGGAGAGTTGATCTCTCTTCAGACCTGTGCCGTCTAATGGCGGGTCTGAACTTTCCCTTGCTATGACCGTCAAAAGGCTGTTCTGGTCAGCTGATGTGACCGGCGGGCGCTGTGGCGACCTGGCGATGGCGACTTCCTCGCTGCGCGTCAGCGGGTTTGTGACTGCTGGTACCGTGCGAGAACGATGCAACGTCTCGGGTTCCTCTGGTGTAGAGCCTCCGATTTCTTGCTGGGTTTCTATTGGATCCTCACTGATCTCAATAACTTCTACCTTTGAAGAAAAGTAGGTAAGATCTGCCCCTGGCAGTGGTTCTGGACTCGCTCTTCCCCTACCAATCTGAAGCGGGACAGAGCTCTCCAATATAGCTCCTTGCAAATGCGTAAGGTCGCTTTTCTCACTCTTTTCTGGCCTGAAAAGTTGGTGAGATGAAACTGTAGACCACGGGAGCTCTCCGTCTAACACCCTGGTTCTACCTTCAACCTTGCCCTCCCCTGTGAGAGTTACTGGCGTCAGTTGGAATGTGTCCTGCAGTGACACTTGACGGTTTAAGATCCCGTTAGATCGCGGAGAATCTGAGATAAAGCTCTCAGTGACTGGTTCCAATGTTCCGTGAAACGAATTGGAAAAGATAGCCAATTTTTCAGGCTCCTCGTTACAAGAGTCGTTTCCTGTAAACGAGATACGAGAGTTGTGGGGCCCATCTCCGTTTATAGGCAAACGGATACTCAGATCACTGTCCTCCTCCGTTTGAGTAAAGTGCTGGTCGGATGGGGCTCCAGGGCTGGTTGGAACTATATGCTCGCTCAGACCGCTATCTTGTGCCCTATGAAGATGGCGCTGGTCGTTGACATATGTAATACCGCTCTTGTCAGTATGTCCCTCACTTGAAGGAGCTAATACCATCGGGGGCCTAATTCCCGACAACAAAGAGTGTACTTCCTGAATCAGAGGCGTCGTCACCACTGTTTGGCCGGTTGGCTGAACAGGGCTGGCGGGCGAATTTGCCTCTGCAAATAACATATCACTGTCGTCAGAGGCGTTGCACCTCTCCTTGGCACGACAGCTATGTTTGAGCTCGCTCGGGGCTCCGTGAATTAGGGGTTCTCCTTTTTCACTTATCTGGCCTGCAGTAGGCCCCCTTGCATCAGCAAGGATCGGTGTGGGCGGGTTCCCCAAAACTAAATATGGGTTGCCGAGAATGAAGTCATAGGCTGGCTGAGCCGTTACAGCTGCCTTGATGGTGCCAGACACGAACTTACATTTCACCTCAATATTGGCTACCGGAAAGCACTGTGAAGTCCCTTTCCTTAAAACTCCACCAATATTGACCTTTTCCTTAGTCATCTGCCAAGGCTTCACCAGATGTCGGGCGACTATGCTGGGGTATGTAAGCCCGCTGTCAAATAAGCATGTTGTCCCCGTCCCGTTCACTTCGGCTGGTCCGCTGTTGGAAAACAACTTCTCTGACTGGAAGGGTTTCCACTTCTTCCCTTGTTTCACCCTCACAGGCCTTAAACAAGCCACCTGATGAGCGGGTTGTTTGTTTGGGCACCGTGTTGTCCAATGAGAAGTAGTCCGACAGAACCTACAATATCTCTCATTATCTCCCCGGTTCCTGACGGGTTCATGAGAAGTCGGCCCCTGTGTTCTGTTAGGCGGCTGGGAGCGCATGTTATGACTGGGAGGGGGCTCCTTGCGAGACGGCCCTTGCTGCTGGTGAGCTGAAGAGGAAGGCGAATGCGATGAAGATGCTCCTTTGTCCGGGGCTGGCAGGTCAGGGTGTTTTCTTTTCTGGCCCAGTACTTCGGCCTGTGCCGACTGGAACCTTTCAGCAAATAGAATAATCTGGTCCAGTTGCTGGGCGCCCTGCTCCGCCAGGTACTTCCTTAAGTCCGGAGACATGTTGGCCTTTATCTGTTCGCACAGAACTAATTCTTCCAATCCTTCAAAAGATTTAGCCAAACCCGACAACTCTCTCCAGCGAGTGAGGTAATTCCTCAGCCTCTCTGCGAACTGGGGAAAACTTTCACCTTTCTCCAGACGACTTCCCCGAAACATTGTCTGGCACTTCCGAGGAGTCCATTGGAATCGCTGTAACAGGGCGTTCCGTAGAGCCTCAAAGTTACCTTGGTCATCTACCAGCATCTTGCTATAGACCTCATACCCATGTCCTCTTAGAGATTGAGATAATTTGAGACACCAAAGACTATCATCCAGCCCGTATGCCTTTGCCATCCGTTCAAATTTTTCTAAAAATACCTCAATTTTCTCATTCCCGTTAGGAAAAGGGTCCATGGGAAAATTCATGGCTGCCATCCGGGGCCCTCCGTTTCCTGAGGTGTCTGTTGCCCCTGCTCTGGGAGAATCTCCGTTAGCCGAACTGCCTTCCGAAGATCGGTACTGCAGTTCCAGTGAACGCAGGGCAAGTTCATGCTGTCTCTCTGCTGCCTTCTCCCTCTCTTGGGCTTCCCTCTGTGCTAACTTCTCCTGGGCTTCCCTCTGTGCTATCTTCTCCTGGGCTTCCCTCTGTGCTATCTTCTCCTGGGCTTCCCTCTGTGCTATCTTCTCCTGGGCTTCCCTCTCTGCTATCTTCTCCTGGGCTTCCCTCTCTGCTTTTCTCTCCTCTGCCTGTCGGGTCTTCTCTTCTTTCTCCGTCTGCCGGTCCTGTTCCCTCATAATGTAAGCCCTAGTCTCGGCCTCATTCATCCCCATGATTTTAGCTGCGTCCTTCCATGCAGTAAGTAGCTTGACCAATTCAGCCATCTTACCTGACAAATCAGCAGTACTCACAACGAGGGGAAATGACAAAAAAGGAACAAGAAAAATTTACTGTTACCTACTAGGAATATGCTGTCGCAAAAACCCGCACTCAGACTAGCACCAAGTCTGACTAATAACTACCTGAAAAAAATTCAAGTTATCCTTCTACCCAAAACCCGAATTTACTTTCCTGTTAAGAAAAAAAAATTCAATTAGCCATCAATTACCTCTAAGTCATAAACAACCTTACTACAACTATCATCTAACTAACTGTAACCTGTGGAAAAAACTTATAGCTGGATCAGTCTTAATATAGCTCAAGTCTAGGGGATATTATAAAGAAAATCTATTTTTCAGAACTTCCTACAGAGACAATCTATGAATCTAGAATTGATCCCAACAAAGATGATCCCAAGGACGACGCCACACTTTGTCACGAAATGGATTTTGGACTAGAGACTGTCTACCTATAGTGACAAGACACTAGTGGGAAGGAAGACTGGAAAATTAGATTCAGATAGAAATATAGTGCAAAATGTGAAAGTTGAGACCATTGGCTCCGAGGTTGAGAACCGAGGTTGATTCTTTCCTCGCCACTTCGGACGTTTAAATTGCTATGGCCTCGAACCACCTCTAACTACCCTATGGGGATAAGGTTCAATTACGATTCACAAACACCAAGGTACAGACAACATATAGCTACTGTACTAAAGGAAATGACTGATGCCAGCTACAATTTATACAAGTTTATTATACACCTATAAACAACTCAGATACATAAAGTGCGAGGATGCACTCCTGAAACAAAATCAAGCACAGTTAAAAATGCATCAACCCCAACCCTTCTCCCACAATTGCAACCTGTATGGAGAAAGAAAGTAAGGTTAACTGAAATGAACTACACTGCACTTGATGTCGCCTACACTCCAAACTAGCTGTTCTAAATTCTAACTCTAACTCTAAGTCCACTGATAGCTGGAACGACTGCGAAGTGACTACACAATCTCTGCACAGACTTCGGTTCTACACAGCCTATCCTGGAATCTCCTGAACACAACTAACTGCACCTCTAAACTTCAGCAGCTGTCCTCTGCTATGATTCACCAAAACTAACAGTTCTGCCTATCTGTGCTGACTTCAGTAGAGAGAATGTTTACCCTCTCTCTCTCCACTAACTCTGGAATTGATGACTGAGGTTTAACAGAACCCCACTGGATTCTGGACTGGAACTGTAGCTGACTTCTACCACTCTGAAATTACCTGCCCGAGTACCTATAACTGGGCCGTCGGCTTTATTATGGCCGTGAAGAAGCGAACATAAAATTACCACAACGCTGGCAGCCTGCCAAATCTGCGTGTGTAACGAGCGTCAGAGCTCAGGATTTATCCACAAAAATCCTATTCGATGGAAAATGTCTTCCCCTGGCTGGGAAAACGTATTTTCTTCCTCTCCTTCCACTACTGGCAACTAACGTAAAACCCTTGCGGTTCTGCGAATGCCCCAACTTTGCCGTGGGAGAAATTTTGTGGTCTCAAAATTCCGCTCTCATTCCCACAAAGCCGGTACCTGCAAATCTCGAATGTCCAACTGAAGGGCAATCGACTTGACTCTGGCAACCCGGCTTTGGCAATTTTTCATTAAAAGAGAAAGAAGCTATGAAATATAGGCCTTTTTATAATCAAGACCCCCATGCGCCGACTTCATGACGTCATATGCGCGGTGTGGTTCTAAAGCCAATGGGCGCTCTGCTTTCAACTGCAGTTAGCTCTCAGCCAATCAGAACCTTAGATCTATCTGATGCAACCAGTTTCTGCTAGACAAAGAACCAGGAATTGGTCCTAGCCCTATACTGCGGAAATGAAGCAAAAATGGCCGCAAATAATTTAACTCCCGAAAAATGCGTATATGGCCACGCACTATCTTTAAAAAAAAGGACACTGGTGCAAATCCTGATCTAGCATCTATAATCTTTCTTCTAGAAAAATACTGTCTAATTCCCTACACCCCCATTCTAAAAACATAGATCAAACTCCATCGTGATCTCATCTTGAAAAAAAAAACGTAAATAATAGAAGGAGAAGAAACATGGAGAAGGATTTTTCTGTAATCCCTCCAAAAATAGTGAACAAAATGCAAGGAGAAAAAGACATGGGCCATTTGAAAGACAGAATCTCAGTACTTTCGTCACAGCAAGTTATGTCGGTCTCCTCTCTACTAATTTTTCGAGATCAGAACATTCACAGCCGTAACTAATTTGTGAAACCAGTAGTTCTCTCAGACACTGGGACTTCACCATTTTCTCCAGAAATTCTGTTTCTGTAATTGTCAGTACTATACTGACCCTAGAGTCAAATAAAACCTCACGCCACAAATGTGATCTGGAAAAGTAACATCAAATTTCCTGTGAAGATCATATTATACAAATCACTTGTATTATCTATTCTCTTGTATGGGTGTGTGTGGTAAAGTGGGATGTTATAAATATTTATAGGGGACTTAGTGTACTGACTGAGATCAGCTGTGAAGGTATCTGTATCTAATAAGTGTGGTGTATTACAGATAACCTTACTTGCTACCACATTTAGACCTCAGTCAGACTTATTCTGGAATATTGTGTTGACTACGTTGAATGTCTAGGGTTATGATAATGATGAAGTGTATGTTCACAACAACCAACAAACAGATAAAGACTTTAATTTAATCCACAACACTTTACAACACTGTGACACTCACATACATATAACACTCTATAAGACTATCTTAATAAGTCAAGGGTAACTTTTGAAAATATGTATTAATTCCTGTCAATAATAGATATCCTGATTCAACTACAAAGTGACTCAGGAATCACAATCAAATGTAATCATAAGTTGTATGTACACAATTTATAGATAGGATCTTTGTATTGACATATATTATTATTGCAATATGTGTTTAAGTTGTGCTGTAGTACTATGAGGTAATACTGGCTTGTCAAGCTAAGTTGTTGTTTGTCATCATGACTTCAAGTGTTTGTTTCTGGTGGAAATAATATTGGTAAGGTTCACAGTGTCTTTTGATTTGAAACAAATAAATGTCCCTCTTGAATTAAGGTACAGTCACTTTTAGAGGGGGGTTATACACAAGATTGAGCTGCTCTGGCCACACACTCTTAACTTCTGTGTGAGCGGCAGGAAACAGTCTCCACTGCTCGCTTGCGTCACCGTTTCCTTGAGAAACAACCCTGGTTGATATCTGGACCAAGGAGTATGCTACCAGCCTCTGGATTCAGCAAAACTCAGACCAGGTGCTGCTTCAATACGTTAGGACCACGGTCCCTGAAACAAGAAGGTTGTACCTCCTACTTCAGAACTAATTTATAATCTATTTCCACACTGAAGCACAATACATAACAAACACCGAGTTCAGCGCGGTAGGCCAACTGTTAGCTTCTCATGTAACACATTCACCAGTATTCCTCTCCCTAATGGTTACAACGCCTCTGCAATTTCATCATTATTTCCTTATATTCAATAAGATAGGTGTCATAGTACTATTTGGCAATCCCATATAGGCCTATGCAGTTATACTCCTCTCCGACAAATTTTGTTCCTGGTGGAGCAATATCTAGGATTTTCCTCATGGTGGCTACTGAACTACACACAGACAGACATAATTTATCAATTCACATTCAATTTTTCATCTAAAAGATATCAAATATGTCAAGCTTACCACAATTCATGAAATATTAAACAAATACGTTGACTGGCAATGAATTATGGCACAATTCCGATCTGCCTCTGTCCCAGGCTTTCATTAGAAAAATATGAGCTGGATCTCAACGCACTTGCTTCTCAGTAAGTTTATTTTCAAAATGTGGCACTGAACAGACGCTCCTAATTGACTATATTAAATGGTCTAGCCAATAAGACCATGTTTACAAAAGTATTTGAAAAAAAGTACCCTTCCTACCGTTTCCCGTAACAACCAAAAATAGTATTTGCAATCGACTAATCATGTTTAGGCTTACATATTCTTCTAGCCAATCAAATAGGATTTAACTTGTTGGCCTATTTCCCGTAAAATAGTGGTTTTAAAACATGCCACTGAGCAAATATGGTCTGGTGCTGTCAGACAACCTCACTATTTTATTTTGGCTATAATTTGTTAATTCCTAGACTATTTGCTTAACACCTAACATATTCTTTGTCAGCAAGTCCTAAGGCACCCAAATATATACGTTTTAATGGAGCTAAGTGGCTGCGTTCAAAATATGTATTTTCTTCTAGGATAGTCGTGCTGTTACCACCTCCTCACTTCCAAACTATGGGGTGTCTTCTGTACTGTCAGGATTTCAGACGTAAAACAGTAGAATGTCATGTTTCCTAATAAGCATTAAACATGTTTTTTAAAACCTAACCGTGTATTGGTAGTGTTTTTTGTCACTGTTTATTTGAAAAAAAAAAGTTAGTGCTTCATGCCTTTCGCTTGGGGGTGGCATTAATTGTATATCGCGAGACGGCGTGTTAGTATTGAATGCGTTCCTCCTTCTCTCTCTCTCTCTTCTAAGGCCGTCTGTCTTTTAGTTACGCAGTGTATAAAATGAAATTAATGCTAGTATTTTATCTAGGTCATTAAGCAGTGTGCGTATCTCAAGGTTTTCTAAGAAACACAGTACCGGTTTTATTTTTTTGAAACGCGTGTATGCTGCTGTAGGCTTTACTATCAAACTTGGAAGCGTTTCAGTTATGTAGACGAAGTAGAAAAAGGGGGGTTTTTGTACGCCATTGTGACAGCACTGGTCTTTTACCATTCTTCTTTCCTTTTATTGAATTAATTCGTTAGGCTTTACATTTCCTTTTTAATTTATATATGGGGATTTAGAATGTTTCACGACAAATTCTCCCCACTTAAAACAGACGTTATATGTCAGTCTATAATTCTATATACACATAGAGAAATTTAATATTATTCCTGGGGCTTACGGTGATTCTCATCACACGGATGGCGGCTTAGAAAATCCGCTCCCAGGTTGGTTTTTCCAGAAATATACTCTATGCTGAACTCGAATGGCTGCAAAAGTAAGGACCATCTGAGTAACCTCGAATTTTCATGCTTAGCCTGCGCTAGAAACGACATGGTTTGTGATCCGTTTGCAACTTAAATGCCTTCCCATACAGATAAATATTGAATTTCTTGATCGCCCATATTACTGCAAGACATTCTTTTCATATCTTAACAAAAGAGCCTGCTTTAGCATGTCATAATTTTCCTGATCATCTCTGCTCATTTTGGCAAAAACTTCATAAGCCGTACCACGAAGCCCTTGAGATAACTTTAAGCTCCACCTTTCTCTCTCTAACCCATACGTGGTAGCTAATAGTTCATATCTATTTAGATAGCTCTCTCAACAAAATGATCTAGATGAAAATTCATAGCTGAGGTTGAGGCTCCCTGACTAGCAGTGGCATCAGAGGTAAAGGGACTGGCACCATTTTCAGGAGCATGGCCTTGAAATTCCAACTCCCTATGTCGTAACTCATGTTCCCTTTGTAATCTCTTCTCCTCCTTTTCTGCTTCCCTTTCTGCAGCCTGTCTCCGTTCTTCTCTTTCGGCCTATAATTGGACCTTCTTAGCCTCAGCCTCCAATTGTAACTTCTTAGCTACAGCCTCTAATTATAACTTCTTAGCCTCAGCCTCTAATTGTAACTTCTTAGCCTCAGCCTCTAATTGTAACTTCTTAGCCTCAGCCTCTAATTTTCTTTCAGCTTCTTTTTCTAATCTTTTTTCTTCACGTTCAATAAATTTGTCACATTCAGTAGTGACATAAGCAATCATAACTTGCCCGTCCATTCCTAACTCTTTAGCAGCCTGCACAGCAGCAGATCGAAACTTTGCTAGGTCCGCCATTTTCTAACAGGCAAATGTAAACAATTCAATCTATAAATAACTATCTAAGGACAACCACAGGCACTGAGAGCTCAACCTTATTTTTCCACCCAAGAATACCTTTTTAATTTTTATAATTTCCCGAAGTGAATTACTCCCAATATATATGCTAGGGGAAGGTTCAATATCCCGGGAGAGAGCCCCCAATATATGTGTTAAAGTGGGATGTTATAAATATTTATAGGGGACTTAGTGTACTGACTGAGATCAGCTGTGAAGGTATCTGTATCTAATAAGTGTGGTGTATTACAGATAACCTTACTTGCTACCACATTTAGACCTCAGTCAGACTTATTCTGGAATATTGTGTTGACTACGTTGAATGTCTAGGGTTATGATAATGATGAAGTGTATGTTCACAACAACCAACAGACAGATAAAGACTTTAATTTAATCCACAACACTTTACAACACTGTGACACTCACATACATATAACACTCTATAAGACTATCTTAATAAGTCAAGGGTAACTTTTAAAAATATGTATTAATTCCTGTCAATAATAGATATCCTGATTCAACTACAAAGTGACTCAGGAATCACAATCAAATGTAATCATAAGTTGTATGTACACTATTTATAGATAGGATCTTTGTATTGACATATATTATTATTGCAATATGTGTTTAAGTTGTGCTGTAGTACTATGAGGTAATACTGGCTTGTCAAGCTAAGTTGTTGTTTGTCATCATGACTTCAAGTGTTTGTTTCTGGTGGAAATAATATTGGTAAGGTTTACAGTGTCTTTTGATTTGAAACAAATAAATGTCCCTCTTGAATTAAGGTACAGTCACTTTTAGAGGGGGGTTATACACAAGATTGAGCTGCTCTGGCCACACACTCTTAACTTCTGTGTGAGCGGCAGGAAACAGTCTCCACTGCTCGCTTGCGTCACCGTTTCCTTGAGAAACAACCCTGGTTGATATCTGGACCAAGGAGTATGCTACCAGCCTCTGGATTCAGCAAAACTCAGACCAGGTGCTGCTTCAATACGTTAGGACCACGGTCCCTGAAACAAGAAGGTTGTACCTCCTACTTCAGAACTAATTTATAATCTATTTCCACACTGAAGCACAATACATAACAAACACCGAGTTCAGCGCGGTAGGCCAACTGTTAGCTTCTCATGTAACACATTCACCAGTATTCCTCTCCCTAATGGTTACAACGCCTCTGCAATTTCATCATTATTTCCTTATATTCAATAAGATAGGTGTCATAGTACTATTTGGCAATCCCATATAGGCCTATGCAGTTATACTCCTCTCCGACAAGTTTTGTTCCTGGTGGAGCAATATCTAGGCTTTTCCTCATGGTGGCTACTGAACTACACACAGACAGACATAATTTATCAATTCACATTCAATTTTTCATCTAAAACATATCAAATATGTCAAGCTTACCACAATTCATGAAATATTAAACAAATACGTTGACTGGCAATGAATTATGGCACAATTCCGATCTGCCTCTGTCCCAGGCTTTCATTAGAAAAATATGAGCTGGATCTCAACGCACTTGCTTCTCAGTAAGTTTATTTTCAAAATGTGGCACTGAACAGACGCTCCTAATTGACTATATTAAATGGTCTAGCCAATAAGACCATGTTTACAAAAGTATTTGAAAAAAGTACCCTTCCTACCGTTTCCCGTAACAACCAAAAATAGTATCTGCAATCGACTAATCATGTTTAGGCTTACATATTCTTCTAGCCAATCAAATCGGATTTAACTTGTTGGCCTATTTCCCGTAAAATAGTGGTTTTAAAACATGCCACTGAGCAAATATGGTCTGGTGCTGTCAGACAACCTCACTATTTTATTTTGGCTATAATTTGTTAATTCCTAGACTATTTGCTTAACACCTAACATATTCTTTGTCAGCAAGTCCTAAGGCACCCAAATATATAAGTTTTAATGGAGCTAAGTGGCTGCGTTCAAAATATGTATTTTCTTCTAGGATAGTCGTGCTGTTACCACCTCCTCACTTCCAAACTATGGGGTGTCTTCTGTACTGTCAGGATTTCAGACGTAAAACAGTAGAATGTCATGTTTCCTAATAAGCATTAAACATGTTTTTTAAAACCTAACCGTGTATTGGTAGTGTTTTTTGTCACTGTTTATTTGAAAAAAAAAAGTTAGTGCTTCATGCCTTTCGCTTGGGGGTGGCATTAATTGTATATCGCGAGACGGCGTGTTAGTATTGAATGCGTTCCTCCTTCTCTCTCTCTCTCTTCTAAGGCCGTCTGTCTTTTAGTTACGCAGTGTATAAAATGAAATTAATGCTAGTATTTTATCTAGGTCATTAAGCAGTGTGCGTATCTCAAGGTTTTCTAAGAAACACAGTACCGGTTTTATTTTTTTGAAACGCGTGTATGCTGCTGTAGGCTTTACTATCAAACTTGGAAGCGTTTCAGTTATGTAGACGAAGTAGAAAAAGGGGAATTTTTGTACGCCATTGTGACAGCACTGGTCAATTACCATTCTTCTTTCCTTTTATTGAATTAATTCGTTAGGCTTTACATTTCCTTTTTAATTTATATATGTGGATTTAGAATGTTTCACGACAGTGTGTGACAGGGGCTAGGTGTGCCTCACACCCAAGACCCGTGCACTAAGAAAATTTATAAAGGATCGTTTCACAGGGGTTACAATTATTGGTTGCTTGCAACCCTCTCAGCAGCAGACTTAACAATTCAAGCAACCCAAAGCCTTATGCAGATCAACATTTAATTCTACCGAACAGAACCGAACACCAAACAAACAATCAAACAAACACCCAGTCAGTGTTCATAGACTGTGTGCTCAAGGCATTTACATCTTGGCTCTGTCTAAGCTCGTCTGTTCTCTCCTGGGCGGCTCTCTCAAAAATCGACCAGTTTCGCCGCTTGCTACCCCTTTTATAAGCCCTGGCCTAACCACTCAACTTACTGCGCGCTACGCGCATTAATCTACGCCACACGCGATTATTGCTCTAGAATGCATGAAAACACAGATTTACACAACTATTTCTAGAGCAAAAACACAACTAATATGTAGGCTTTATTATGGCCTTGTAATAAATCTGCTTGAAGATAACGGGGTGAACAGGCACTAAACCACAGAGACAATATGGCTGACCAGATGGGGCCAGCGCCGAGAACGACAGATCTCAAGATGGCGCTGTCACATATTTCCCGCCTGATTTTGTTGTCGTCCCGACAACTACACTAAATCAGGCACCGCAGTCATATTCTCAAAATCTGGAGGATCACCTTTTCCTTCACTTCGTCTCAGGTCGTTGCCGGTGACTCTAATGCTCGGACTTGCTCTGTCTGTTCGTTGGATGATATATGGACCCCCTGTCGTTGTGGGAGCACGAACTACAACGTACTCGTCTTCTGACCACATATCACGAATCTCGGATCTCTCAGCGTTGTGCATTCTCTTCTTCACCAATTCTCCGACCTGTAGTGGAGTAGAACACGACAGCTTGTCACATCTCTCTTTCCGGACTGCTGCAAAACTCTGCAACGGTGACTCTGCTCTTACGTGCGCCCCTCGTAGCCTGGAAACGTGTCCTTCGACGAGTTTTAGGTGAGTCTCCTCCTCTAAATGTCGACCACTTTTCCTGGCGCCCTTATGGTGACAGTTGCCACGGCCATCTCTTGGCTTGCACTGTGAGAGCAATCTAGATGTGTTGGTACGCCTAGAGAGGGCGCTCTTTGATGGACAAACCGATATCAAATGGTCCGGGGACTTACAATGGAAACATCGCTTAGGAAGCGGGCCCTGGGGACACTTGGCTGCCATTTGGTTCGAAAGGTCTCCACAGTTGAAGCATCTTATTTTCCTAGGCTTCCTCGGTGCCCTGGGTCGCCTCCTGCTACCCTTACATCCCTGGCCGCCTTTGACTTTCTTCCCTGCAATAAGCACCTCACACTCCGGTCTACCACCAACCATCTTTATCTTTGAGTCATTCTGCTCCCCTTCTGTAACCTGACTCCCAGCCGCAGAGGGGTCTAGTTTAACGCCTGTGGACATCGATTCTGTACGTGGCCTAGTTCTCTGCATCTAAAACAACGAACTGTCCTGGTACGTCTCCCCTGCTCCTGAGACATCGCATCAATTTTAGCCTCTAATTGAGCCACCTGTGCTCTCAGTCGCTCTACTTCTGCGTTTAATGCATGCGTATCTGACACAGTCTCTGTTCTTGCCACTTCAACACTGGCAACACCAGCCCCCAAAGCTGCTTCGACACTGGCAACACCAGCCCCAGAAGTGGGTTCAGTCTCCAAAAACCGTAGGGCATAGTCCCTCACCGACGTGAACGATGCTATAGGCTCCTTGATGATCAGTTCCTTTGCAAGCTTTCTTAGTAGGTCATCTCTCAGACAAGCAGCAAACTGGTCACGAAGAAAGGATGGCGCCAAAGGAGTGACGTTGTTCTGCTTTTGTGCCCTTACAACACTTTCAAACACCTCGTGAATGCGATGGGAGAATTCCCAAAGAGACTCCCTTGCACCTTGCCGGGTAGAGTAGAACGCGGCCATTACTTCTGGGATGCTCCGACGCTCCCCATACACCCTAAGAATGGAATGTAGCATTGCTTCTGGGTCACCGTCATCAGCCTGAATCCTCAGCTCCCTGCGGACACTTGGGGTCACACTGTCAAGGACAACATCTGCCTGGTCCTCTTTACTCATCATACCTACTCTCCAGGCAGCTCTCACCTCTCTGACATATTCCTCGGCCGTAGGACCCGTGCGCTCCCCAAAGCACCGCACTCTCTTGTGAGTAGGTACCACGATGTACTGTACTCGTTCTTGTTGACGATCCAGCCCTACTACAGGGTCATTCACCTCAGCCACATCTTCGTTATCAGTTCTACTAGCAGCACGTGTGTTGCGTGCCGCCATCTTGTTGCTAGTAGAGTTGACTAGAAATCTTGACAAACTGGCTGATCCCGTCCCTCGCTTTGAACTGAACTTGGTGTTCTACTGTTTCGGCTGTTGCTGCTCTGATTGCTGAAGAGTTGCTTCACTGCGTGCTGTCTGTCAATCCTGCCTACGACGCCACTTGTGACAGGGGCTAGGTGTGCCTCACACCCAAGACCCGTGCACTAAGAAAATTTATAAAGGATCGTTTGACAGGGGTTGCAATTATTGGTTGCTTGCAACCCTCTCAGCAGCAGACTTAACAATTCAAGCAACCCAAAGCCTTATGCAGATCAACATTTAATTCTACAGAACAGAACCGAACACCAAACAAACAATCAAACAAACACCCAATCAGTGTTCATAGACTGTGTGCTCAAGGCATATACAGCTTGGCTCTGTCTAAGCTCGTCTGTTCTCTCCTGGGCGGCTCTCTCAAAAATCGACCAGTTTCGCCGCCTGCTACCCCTTTTATAAGCCCTGGCCTAACCACTCAACTTACTGCGCGCTACGCGCATTAATCTGCGCCACACGCGATTATTGCTCTAGAATGCATGAAAACACAGATTTACACAACTATTTCTAGAGCAAAAACACAACTAATATGTAGGCTTTATTATGGCCTTGTAATAAATCTGCTTGAAGATAACGGGGTGAACAGGCACTAAACCACAGAGACAATATGGCTGACCAGATGGGGCCAGCGCCGAGAACGACAGATCTCAAGATGGCGCTGTCACAGGTGTGAGGGCTGGACCACTCACTGCAGATACGGAGCGAAGGATTCAGGCTTTCGAGTAAACATGTTATAGAAGAATTTTGCGCATTTGCTGTAAAGAGCACAAAACAGATGTCTATGTTAGAGAGAAAATAAACACGTATGCAGGCCACCAAGAGCCACTTTTGTCAGTAGTGAAACGTCGAAAGCTTGCCTGGTTTGGGTATGTAACTCGTCATGACTCCCTTTCGAAAACGATCCTCCAGGGAACAGTCGAAGGTAAACGGAGAAGAGGTAGGCAAAGAAAATCCTGGGCTGATAACATCAAAGAATGGGCAGGGCACGGTTTTTCCACACTTGTACGCAATGCTGAGGATATAGAGCAGTAGAGGACCCTGTCTGCTGATGCTTCCACCATAGCACCCCTACGACCTATGACGGGTTACGGGTTGAGATGATGAGACTTGGTGGGCCTAAGGTCAATTTAACCTGTTGGACTCAGTTAGGCCCCAGTCCCACAAAGGGGTCAGGCACTCGGGTTGCAACCGTGTCGTGAAATATTCTAATCCACATATATAAATTATCAGGTAAATGTAAAGCCTAACAAATAACTTCAATAAAAGGAAAGAAGAATGGTAAAGAACAGTGCTGTCACAATGACTGTACTCGAAATCCCCCTTGTTTTCTACTTCGTCTGCAAATTGTAACGTTTCACGTTGATAGTAAAAGCCTACTGCTTCAATACCCGCTTTCTACGATAAAACATGTGCTGCATTTCTAAGAAAAACCTTGAGATACGCAGGTTGACCTAGATTTAAAATTCCATTCATGTCTTTTTATACACTACGTTACCTAAAACGAAAGACAGATGGACTAAAGATAGAAAGAAGGGAGGGCTGAAAGCCGGAACACAGGCAATACTACCACAGTCTCGCGATACACAATTACTACCATCACGCGTGTAAGGCCACAAGCACTAGCTTTTTTCAAATCGACAGTGATAAAAAAACACTACACAAACGAGAGTTAGGTTTTAAAAAACTTACAAAACGCTTATTAGGAAACATGACATTCTACTGTTTTATGTCTAAAATCCTGACATTAGTCTGACAGTACAGCAGGACAGGTGGCGGTTCTAAACATAAAAAAAAAAAAAAAACTACACGACTATCCTGGAAAATACATATTTTGAACGCAGCCCCTTAGCCCCATTAAATTTATATATTTGGGTTCCTTAGGACTTGCTGACAAATAATATGTTAAACGTTACGCAAATAGTCTAGGAATTACCAAATTATAGCCAAAAGAAATAGTGAGGGATGTCAGACAACACCCAAATCAGAATCGCTCAGTGGCAGATTGTCAACACACCATTGTACGGAAATATGCTGACATGTTACCTCCTATTTGATTGGCGGAAAATAAATGTAAGGCTAAACACGATTAGTCGGACTATAAATACTACTTCGTTGTTGTTAGGGGAAACGTGAGTAGGAGTACTTTTTTGAAAAGCTGTGTAAACATGGCATGATTGGTTAGACCTGCCAATATAGTCAATTAGAGGCGTCAGGTCAACACCACATTTGCAAATAAACTTACTACAGAACCAGTGCGTTGAGCGCCAGTGCATATTTTTCTAAATAAAAGCCTGGGACATCGGCAGATCAAAATTGTGCTATATTCAGTGCCAGTCAACGTAATTCTGTATTATTTCCATGAATTGTGGTCAGCTTGAAATATTTGATATCTTTTAATGAAAATTGAATGTAAATTGAT
Organism: Oreohelix idahoensis; assembly: GCA_024509875.1. NCBI lineage: Eukaryota > Metazoa > Mollusca > Gastropoda > Stylommatophora > Oreohelicidae > Oreohelix > Oreohelix idahoensis. Next base: position 739,460 of record JAMPIV010023161.1, on the reverse strand, counting down.
AATTTATGTCTGTATATATGTGTGGTTCAGTAGCGAACATGAGGTAAAGCCTATATAATGCTCCAGCCTGAACAGAAGGTGTCGGAGGAAAGTAAAACTACATGGAATTGCCAAACAGTACACTGACACCTAGCTTATTGACTAGAAAGAAATAATGCTGGAATTGCAGAGGCGTAGTAATCATTAGGGAGGAATATACTGGTGTAAATTATTTCAGATGAAGCTGACAGTTGGCCTACCGCTCTGAACTCAGTGTTTGTTATGTATTGTGCTCAGAGTAGAAATAGAGTATAAATTAGTTCTGAAGTAGGAGGTACAACCTTCTTGTTTCAGGGACTGTGGTCCTAAAGTTATTGAGCAGCACCTGGTCAGAGCTTTGCTGAATCCAGAGGCGGACAGCATACTCCTTGGTCCATATAGCAAACAGTGAGGTGTCTCCAGAATACAGGGAGGCTATCGAGCAGAGGAGTCCTTTCCTGCCGCCATCACGAAAGATAAGCCTATGTGGCCAGCGGAGCTCAACATTATGTAACCCCATCTTAAACTGACATTGTGTAAAAAATAAGAGGGGAAATTAATTGTTTTAATGAACGGAACTGAGAACATCTCCAATACTAGTTCCAACAGAAACAAACACTTGAAGTCATGATGACAAATAACAACATAGCTTGAAAAAAAAAAAACCCAGTATTACCTCATAGTACCACTACACAACTGACACACATAAGATAATATTAATAAAATATGAAATTAATATGAAATAAATATAAAGGTATGTTATCAGGCACTCGCAGGAAATAAAGAATTGTATTGTGGTTCGCACTATTGACCTGCCATTGAAACATCATTTTTGATGATGCGTAGATGGCAGAGCGGATAGTGTGATTCGCTTGCATGGCTAGGCGGGGTTGTCGCACGGAAGGTCCAGTGTTCAAATCCTGGGTAAGCCACTCATGTCTGTTGTTTTTCTGTTGTCTGGTGTTCTACTTCTTTATTTCCTGCGAGTGCCTGATAACATACCTTTATATTTATTTCATATTAATTTCATATTAATTTACTGTTTACAGGCCTCAGGTTTCCCTCCCTTATTTGTAATAAATGTTTGTACAATACCAAACCTACCCACTATCCTGTTCTCACTGTTCTAGTCTACTACCATTTACTGGACACAGTATTAAGGTCCTAAGGGTCTTGTTGGATTCGGCCTATACTGCTTGATAGAAATACAACAGAAGTGATTGCGTCATTAATAGGCTGAACTGCCCATGGAGGACTTCTGGTGTCGTGTATTGTGGTTCGCACTATTGACCTGCCATTGAAACATCATTTTTGATGATGCGTAGATGGCAGAGCGGATAGTGTGATTCGCTTGCATGGCTAGGCGGGGTTGTCGCACGGAAGGTCCAGTGTTCAAATCCTGGGTAAGCCACTCATGTCTGTTGTTTTTCTGTTGTCTGGTGTTCTACTTCTTTATTTCCTGCGAGTGCCTGATAACATACCTTTATATTTATTTCATATTAATTTCATATTAATTTACTGTTTACAGGCCTCAGGTTTCCCTCCCTTATTTGTAATAAATGTTTGTACAATACCAAACCTACCCACTATCCTGTTCTCACTGTTCTAGTCTACTATCATTTACTGGACACAGTATTAAGGTCCTAAGGGTCTTGTTGGATTCGGCCTATACTGCTTGATAGAAATACAACAGAAGTGATTGCGTCATTAATAGGCTGAACTGCCCATGGAGGACTTCTGGTGTCGTGTATTGTGGTTCGCACTATTGACCTGCCATTGAAACATCATTTTTGATGATGCGTAGATGGCAGAGCGGATAGTGTGATTCGCTTGCATGGCTAGGCGGGGTTGTCGCACGGAAGGTCCAGTGTTCAAATCCTGGGTAAGCCACTCATGTCTGTTGTTTTTCTGTTGTCTGGTGTTCTACTTCTTTATTTCCTGCGAGTGCCTGATAACATACCTTTATATTTATTTCATATTAATTTCATATTAATAAAATATGTCACTACAAGATTCATATTGATAAATTCTGTACATATAACTTGTAATTAAAATTGATTGTGATTCCTGGTTCACTTTGTATTTGAATCAGGACACCTATATATTAATGAAAAGTACTTAATACATATTGATATTTGAAAATTTACCAGTGACTCATTTAAGATAGTCTCATAGAGTGTTATATGTATGTGAGTGTCAAACTGTTGTCAAGTGTGGTGGAATAAATTAAATTGTTTATCTGTCTGTTATTGTTGTGACTTACACTTCATCATTTACAAAACCCTAGACATTCAACGTAGTCATCACAATATTCCAGAATAATTCTGACTGAGGTATAAATATGTGGTAGCAAGTAAGGTCATCTGTAATACACTACACTTATTAGATACAGATACCTTCACAGCTGATCTCAGTCAGTACACTAAGTCCCCTATAAATATTTATAATATCCCACTTTACCACAAACCGCCAGCTTTGAAAAGGAAAATAAGAAACGCCTAATAGAACAGGTTGGATTGGAAGATCCAATTTAAGATCATCACAGAGATAAGACTGATGAGTATTATAGAATTCTGTCTTAGTCTTAAATTACTCTTGTTCTAATTAATCTCACGGTCGGGAGAAAGGGAGAGAGACAGACAGAGATAGTTAGATAGATAGATAGATAGATAGATAGATAGATAGATAGATAGATAGATAGATAGATAGATAGATAGATAGATAGATAGATAGATAGATAGATAGATAGATAGATAGATAGATAGATTAGATTAAATAGATAGATAGATAGATAAAGAGAGTTTATTTTTCGACAATAAACTCGTTAATCAAGGAAATGATGCAATAAAACTGATTCTTCCTACGTCATGCATCGGAGAAAGCATTTAAAAATTATGAAGTTCCTGGCTTTGAATGAGAGAGGTACTGCATTTGGACGTAATTTGGACAATTCCAGTCAGAGTGGCTTCAGATGAAATGAACATGTGTAAATTATAATTGTTCAAATCTTATCTATAGGTCAAACATACTTCAAGATAGATTCAACAGCCTTGATATTATCTATAAACTAGCAACAACCCGCCAAAATTGGCAGGTTTTTAATTATAGTGTGTTGTTTCTGTTACACGTATAACATTGCTGCTTCTTCTATAGTCTCGCTTGCTCGCCGTGAATGACGCGATCGTCTCTTCCTTTTAGCCATCTTATCATTTTGATCCATAATAATAAGTCTGCAATACTTTAAATTAAAATTTTGTCTCGAAGAAACAATCAGAAACTTGCATTTTAAGGTTATATTTTTAGAAAAATGATGAGTTAAATCCGTTTCCAGAATGACACTGGACAGAAGAGTAACTTGATTGTCTGTTGATTTAATGCACACCGTCACACTTTTTCTATTTTCGCAGAGTACATATACGGGGAAACAATACAATGTTATTGTTTAACTTTCAACCGCAGTTGCACCCCCTTTAGCTGTGCTTGAAAGTTAATGCACTCTCTCGATAATAGAAAAAAGTGCGCAAATGACGGTGTGCAAAGTGTGACAGACCGACCGACCGAAGTACCTTACGGCGGGAATTATGGTATTGGATGATTGTGATGAAGCAAAAAAACTTTGAAAAAAGCGTTGACATATTTATTTATACGCACAGTTTTGGAGTAAGACCCGTTAGGTTAAAATACAGCGAACCCCCCCCCCCCCCCCCCCCCCAGAAAAAAAAAAACAGTTGAGGTCTGTCACCTCAGGGGCGCATTCCCATGGTCAGTTATATACTGAAGAGGGCTATTAACAATATATATATATTTATTGTGCAATGTAATAGTATATATTCCTGATATCTAACGTTACATAATCATACTTCCAGGGGGCCCACCACCATGATCAAATCGGGCCCCACAGTTACGAAGCTCACCCCTGCGGATAGATAAACTTAACTTTCGGATACAGATAGACACATTTCACTCAACAACAACAACAACAAAAAATTTCAAGATAAAGAATTTTTTCCCGTACTGCTTCAGGACAAATTTGAGACCTCCTGCAGGTACGTTTTGGAGGTGTTCCAGAAATAGCAGATTGAGAGCAGACGTGTTAAGTTAGGACAGTATGTTGTTAGGAGAAATAAGTCCAGACATGAGGTTCAGGCGTACGCCAGGTGAAAGGGCGTGATAGGAGGTTGGTTGAGGGGGTGGGAGGCGGGTAGGGATTAAATGAGTTGTATGCCATAGTTTTTCAGTGGTGATTAAGTCCGGTCTTTCTGTTCCAGAAGTTGTAATGTGATGCCGTTGAGATAAATGTGAAACGTGAAATACAAAATGTCATAAGCACAAGAGTATAATGGTACTCACGGCTTGTCGCTCACACCTTCCTCAGCATTAACAACTCACGGAAATAACAGAAATGGACAACTCCAGAAGTACAATCTTTTGAATCTGCAAAATGATTGACACAAAAATTACAGAAAATTGTAAAATCAACTGAACAAAAAAAGATAAATCGTCTTCTGTGCACGTTTCTTCTTTGTCTAGCATTGTGCGATTTCAAACATAAGGTAAATTTAGTCATATAGAAGATGCTGCCCGAGGGGAGGGAAGTGTTAGAGATTTCTAAATGTTCGGTTCAGTTTTATGACGAGGTGTGACCAAGTCTCTTCCTCGCTGCCTTTGCTTTCCCTAACGCAAGAGCAGAGATAGGTTACCCATGTGCAACTGCGTAGATTGGAGCCAGTCGCCACCAGACGTACATCTGTAACGACCTTCCTCGACCTTGCTTACTTACTTAACCGTTTCTCTTCTACCATGAGGTGTAGAGGTTTGGAAGAGAGAGCACCATACTATATCCTATCGGCTGTCTTCCTCCTGGCCTGGGTCCAATCTAGACCTCGGTCCTTCAGAGATTGTCTAAAGTTGCCTTTCTCGACCTTTGACCTATAAACTCTCAGATTCATTTAGTCATTATTTCACAGCCCTCAGTGGAGCACAGACTTCAACAAATGCACGCCATGGCTTCCTGTCCACTGTTCACCATCAAGGCCTTTGGATGCATTCGTTATTCCCTTCATGTATATATCTAATTATCTCTCTTTTTAAAAGTTATCTCCCTCTTTTTCTCATGACCGTCCGATTGCCTAATGGATCAGAGCACTTGCCTCCCGCGGCAAAATTACCGGATCGAAACCTGGTAGTGTCACGCTTCAGTCTACCTAGCTGTAAAAGGGTACCTGACTATGCTCTTGTGTTAGAGAGAGCAAAATCAGCGAGTATGGGTATCGGTCACCCACCTCATAAACCTGGACCTAGTATAGTGAGGTCTGTAACACTTTACTTCCCCATGACAGTATGTGATATGGGATTACCTACCTTTACCTATATCTCATTCTCTGCTAATTCCAGAAGAAGGACTGTCTCAAATTCTACAGACCCCACTGTTGCTGTCATTTTCGACGGAGTCATCTGTCAAGTTATTTGCTTATGTTTTTATCATAAGAATAATTGTGTCTTTACCTTGCGATGTCAGGTTGATTAGGGGTTGTCTTCCCTTGCTTGTTCATTCATTGTGTTTGACCGTTAGGGTCAAAGGTAGACAGTTCGGGCGTGGGCCCATGCGCAGGTTTTTTAAGCGCCAAGTTGAGTTACTTCCGTCAGGCCGGGATGTAAGCTGGTTTCGGAGGGACGAACGTCCATTGTGTTTTCGGGGAAAATCTTCGAAGTGACTGCGTTGGCAGTTCTCCCCAGTGATTCTCTGTACGTCGGAATGACGACAGAGTTCGTTATTATGTTCTGTGGATTATGTGTAAGGTAACACCGACCTTTTCTACATTATTATGCTTCGGTGGCAGAACATGTTTAAGGTTACCAAGACTGTGAACTACAGCTCACCGATCCTACATTACAGAACTTATACATTATGCTCAGGATAGCTATGTAAGACTATTTGTCTTTAAACGAACCGAAGTCCAGCGACCAAGCTATATTGTGGGAACCGCAGATTGGCGGTATATTTATATCTACATAAGCATTACTGCAGGGTTGATGTTAACCTGCTTAAAAGAAGTACACATGTGACGTCATAACGAGGCCTGTGTTAAGGCTAATATACTACAGCCTGATAATGTGCAATTGGCGGGGAGGGCCAAGTTGTACCTGTATGTCAAAGTGATTAAGGTATCTGACGCGCTTAGTCAGAGATACCAGGGCGGCGCTACGAACTGTCATTATTAAGGAACATTGTATTGACCATGCACGAATATTCAAATGTTTACCAGCCTTTTGAATGCCTGATGTATACCTAACTATTTCCGGTCAGCATGACCTTGTTTACACTGACTGTTCCTGTTGATGCTATGTGTGTTGTCGTCAATAAATGTTTTGAAATGTGCCAGCAGTGTCCAAGCATCTTTGACTACTGCATGTGAGTGTATGGGTTGCATGATACAACAGATACGAGTCTAAACACATTCGCGCCTTCATTCGCACCCACACTCAGTTCATCATACGCCAGCACTACACATCTTAACAACATGTATACTGTCTTGTGCAAGTGATCCCCTCAACAAGAGAAAAAGACAGTTACATTTCTGGTGGACCAGATCTGTGGGTTTAAGCTGGACAGAGCGAGCAATTAACATTATTGGGGACATTAATGTGATCCAGAAATTTACATTTCTGGTAGGCCAGCTGATGCGACTATTTTCATGAGAAGAACAAGTGCACATTACATTTTTGATCTGTGGCTCTGCTGCTACATTTATGATGTCTCCAGTGTGGTACAGAAATATACACATACTCGACACTTCCAAGGTTTGGCTACACAGGACAGAATAGACAAGACAAGTACTGAAGTTAGCATCGAGGCGTTTGCTACGTGGACCATAGCTGCATGCAAGTCCAGTCCCTTTTTGGTGAACGGTACCGCTGGTCGTTCACACGTCTCAGTCAACAACAGACTTTTCTACGTCCGAGCATTCAAATTATATGTTTTGAGGTCAAGTTCCTGTTTGTAAACAGTACGATAAATTGTAAACATTCGATGTGCAAGACTCAAGATACGAGAAGGTCATAGTAACTTTATGTTCGTGAAAACCACTTCATGCTACAGTGGATCTGTCAATCAGTGCGCGCTTGACATTTTGTTACTGTGTTCGCAAGGAGCAAGTTAGTTACTGTAATATCATGTGTGACTAAGCTTTATTTTGCAACACATTGAATTGATTGCTATTTATGTTAATTGTACTATTGTTGTGTATTTTTCTTGTGTTCTTTTGCGGGCTGGTTGGGTAAAGGTGACTCCTTTAGATAAATACCACGTAATAGAGGTTATCTATTGAGAGCATGTCGTTAGCGACTGCAAATTTCCTTAATTGGAATTTGCTAGCGACAATCGTTGCTATTTACGTTTAGCTGTGCTGAAACTGTACTTATCGTTGTTTTTGTAATATTTTTTCTGTTCTTTAATTTTGATTTCATTTGTTTGTATCTGTAGGTCTCTCCTTTCTTTTGTTTATTTCTCTACACCTTTTTGTTTATAACAGTGTTGCCATTTGTCTTGTTTACTTTTCGCGGTCATCATTACACATTTGTGTAACATTTTCTTTACTTTTTGCTGTATTGTTTATTTGACTTCCGCGAACGTTTTCGGTTATTGTTCTGTATCTTTGTCTTTGTATTTATGATTGTACCACATTATTGTCATACACAGTCTACATACATATACTTGGTCATGTATTATTATTATTATTGATAAGGTACACTCTTCATATAGAGATTGTTAATAAAATATTATTATATAAGATATTTATACAAGTTCTTGGCTAAAAGACTTGTTATCCACAAAGATTGAGACAAGGTGAAATACATATTCAAGTTCTTTATAAAAAAGACTTGTGCCCATAGTGAGTGGGATATAAAGGAATTATTTTCCACAGGTACTCAAGTGATTTTTGTTACATTATAAACAAGATAACCATACAAGGTCTTTGACTAAGACTAAGAGAGTGAAATAAAGTGAAGTGAGTATACAAAATCTTGTCTCCCATTGAAGTGGGATAAGGTAATTTTTTAAATTTTTTCAGGTTTCTGATCTCATTAGACAGAATGTCTAATTTGGATTTCTTCATCCAGCAAGGGTTAACCCTTGGTAAGTCTGGTAAAGAATTGGAAGAATATTCATCTGCTCAATTCGCCATTGCATTAAAGTCAGAAGAAAAGAAACAAAAAGAGGAAATTAAATTGAAAGCAGAAGCTGAACAAAGGAGAGCAGAAGCTGAACTAAAGAAGCTAGATGCTGAGAATAGAAGATTAGAACTTGAAGAGAAAAGGTATCAAAGAGAAGCTGCTCCTGAGGAGAGAAAAGCTCAAGCTGCTGCTGAGGAAAAAAAACGTCAAGCTGCTGCTGATGAAAGAAAATTCCAGATGGAAATGGAGGAGAGAAAACTTCAAGCTGCTGCTGAGGAGAGAAAACTTCAAGCTGCTGCTGAGGAGAAAAAACTCCAACTTCAAGCTGCTGCTGAGGCTGAAATTAGAAAAATGGAACATGAGGAAAGAAAACAGAAAATGGAACTTGATGAAAGACTCGCAACTTTGGAGTTAGAGAAATTGAAATTGGCGAGTACGTGTGCTCAGCAAACAAATTCGAGTACGACAAAGGAGTTTGTTAGTAGGATTAAATTGCCTCATTTCAATCCTCTAAAGGATGACGTAGCGGATTATCTAGATAGATTCCAATTTTTATGCGATGCGCATAAGGTAAAAAAGGAAGTATATGTTGAACAGCTGATGGAATTTTTTACAGGTGACACAGTGACTACTCTTATGACAATAGACGAACATGAAAGGACTAATTATGATGTTGTCAGAGCAGCATTGCTAAAAAAATATCAATTAAAAGAAGAAGACTATCGTCTTCGTTTTAGGACAATGTTGCCAGAAAATGGAGTAGATTTCTCTGAGTTTGTTACAAAAATACGTCGTACAATTTACACGATGGGTTGAGTTGTCTCAGAATGAGAAAACATACGAAGGCCTAATGGACTTAATACTTCGAGATAAGGTTTTGTCATCTGTTAATGATTCTTTTCTTGCATTTCTTCATGATCGTAAGTGTTGCGTGAGAAATTCTCGCAACATCGTTTTATTACAATATATATTTTATAACGCAAGGGCAACAACTGCTTGAAATTTATAGTCACTTTTCTCGGTAAGCAGCTGTCTCCTCGCGTTGGTATTGAATGCAGTTAAGTTTGCTATGCTAGGCCGTTTTCTCAGAAAAACGGTTGGCAACCTGTTGGGTTATCCTTTTAAGGTAATCATTCTTACGCTGGTTCGTAGTAAAGGTCCTTGCGTCTTAAGTTCTGAGCTGTGGTCATTTTGCGCTGGACTGCGCATGACTGGTCTTGTTTCTTGGTCGATCGATTTCCGCCCACCAGTGGAGTGAGCGATTTTGAATAGCTAAAGAGATGCCTCGCTGAAGAGGGGATCTCCGCTATTTTTTGTTCTGTCAGGAATGTGAAGTCCTCTTAATGGATATTTCGTTTATTCGAGATAATACCTCTAGTGTATTTTCCACATGCCGGGAGGCGTAATATTTCTGTGTATTTCCTGAAGGCAAGGTAAATTAACTTTTTCATTAACTCTATCGATTTTTGGTCGTGAGCGATTTCGATTCATAGCCTGTCTTCGAAAGTCGTCGTCACGAGATGTTTTCCCAGCTCACATGTCGCTGTATTGTACTGCATCGGTTGATGCATGTCCCAAGGACCATTACTTGCTACTTTGTTATATGAACTAGGTTTGGAAAACCTTTATTATCTAGAGGATATTTTTGAGGACATTATTTATACTTCGGCAGACGTGTCTGTCTTGCTGAAGTCAAACTAAGGAGAGTGAACGATCTCATACATCTGGTTATCTCCTGGCTGTTATAGAAAAGGATGGAGTTTTTCACCTGACTACATTTACAGCACTATGAAATATAACATGCATCTGACTCATCATTGTAATGCTGTCTACCGTCTATTGCTGTATTGAATGTTGCTGTGATAATGACTGTTTGATGTGCCTACATATTCGCGTAACCATTTTGTCACTGTGGCGTCCACAATAAATAATGAAGAAAAACGTCAACGGCTGTTACAAGAATCATTGACTTTATACGTCGTGAGTTTACTGACGTCCTATGTGGATTGCCCTGTTATTTTTGTATGAACATTGTTTGACTGAACACATCTGCACACTACACAAAACCAGACATGCACCATCACCATCCATGCACGCGTCATTTGGCCATCATCATCATTTGGCGTCATCATTTGGTGGCCATAAGCTGGTTTGATTCTGGTACCAGCAAACACGGGGTCCCTTACCCACTTCATTTTCAACAAGAGCATCCTTCATCCTTCAAATTAACATTCTTCAATACAGTCAACATCTTCAAAATTTTCAAAGTACTCGGCGTTGCCCGGTAAAAGTCAAAATTTCAATTTTTTGACGGAAACAAGAATTTGACAGTACCCGGCGTTGTTACATGTTGCCGGATAACTCGGACTGCTGTTATCTTTTACGCAAGTCAAGCAAGTTGCTGCTGTCAAGGTTCCAGTGCTGTCGTTTTTTGAGAAGGTCAAGTGCCGGTTGAAACGGGTTGTTTTCTGAAGAAGGCCAAGTACCGATTTCCATCAACTTACTTTTGGATTAGAAGGTCAAGTGCCGAAACAACTCAACACACAGTATTTCAGAAGCTCTTGTACCATCGTGTTAGCAGTGGAAGCAGTTCAGATGTGCCATCATCGTTGGAGCTTCGCTCTTTAGGACGTTGATTGACATCCGTTTTTTCTGCTGTTCTACGATTGGAAGCCTATAAGTTAAGTGGCCTGTTTGTATGTAAACTGTGCCCTTATACTTCTGCTGAGTCTTCTGTGTATCATCTCATTCTATATGTTATATGTTATTTGTATATTTATATGTTTATATTTCAGCGGGTTCTCGGTTGGGTGGTGTCTCCGTTAGATTATGCCACGTCATAGAGGTCGTCTATTGTGAGCGTTTTCTGTAGGGTTTGCAAATTTCCGATACTGGAATTTGCTAAGCGACTTCTGTTGCTATTTATGTTAGCTGTGATGACATGTTTTAATATTGTTTTCGTTATTATTTCGCATTCTTTAGTTTTGTTTTGATTTGTTTGTATTTGTTAGCCTACTCTTGTCTATAATTTAGTTTCATACAACATTTTTGTTTATACACTGTGGTGTCATGTATTTTGTTTAATTCTATCGCAGATATCGTCACATTTTTTGTGATATTTCATTAATTTCTGCTTTATTTTTAGTTGATTTCTGCGAACGTTTTTGTATTGTTGCTGATCTTTGTTATTGTTTACATTGTTATTGTTTACATTGTTTGCATTGTTTACATTTTCAATGTTTACATTCTGCATGTGTTTACATAGTCATTGTTTACAGTTATAGTAATTAGTTAATGGGCTATGCTAATGCACTGTTACTACTACACTGATGATAAATGAATGATGAATAGTGTCGTGCACTATTGAATGAGAAGTGCACTTATGATCAAGAATTGAGTGTTGATATTTCATATACAAGTTCTTTGATTGGAGACTTGTTTCCCACAGAGACTGGGATAATATAATGTGATGTGAATATACAAGTGCTTAATTAAGACTTGTTACACTTAGGTTTGAAATAAATTAGTTAATTATTTCAGGTTTTGGACTCATATGTTAGACAACATGTCTACATTTGAGCACTTTATTGAGCAGGGTAAATTGCTTGGGAAGACTGGTGATAAGTTAGAAGAATTTGCAACTGCTCGATATGATAAAGCAATGGAAGCTGAACAAAAGAAACTGCAGATGCAGGTGGATGAAAAAAGATTCCAAATGGAAATGGAAAAACAAAAAAGGGAATCAGAAGCTGAGAATAAAAGACTTGAAGCTGAAAGACTTCAAATAGAGGCTCAGGCTGAGGAAAGAAGATTACAGAGAGAGTCTGATGAGAGGAAAGAGAAAGCAAAAATGGAACATGAAGAAAAGGTCTTAGCTTTAGAGTTGGAAAAATTGAAATTGACGAACATGAGTAATGGTAATGATTCAAACAAGGGTTCATCTTCTGGTAAGGCTAATAATGATACTTTTAAGATTAAGTTACCAACATTTAGTCCTTCCAGTGATGACATAATGTTCTATCTGGACAGATTTGAACAAGCATGTACAGCTCATAACATAGACAAAGCAAAATATGTTTATCAGTTATCAGGGATACTGACAGGTAAAGCTCTAAGTATATTAAATATGGTGGATGAACCTGACAAGAACAATTATGAGGTTGTCAGGGCCGCTTTGTTAAAGAAATATCAGCTTAACGAAGACGGCTATCGTCTACAATTTAAAAACATGTTACCTGAAAATGGAGTTGAATTCTCCGAGTTTATTGCAAGAATACGCATTACTTTCTCACGATGGGTTGAACTATCTAAGACGGAAAAAACTTATGAAGGACTTATGGACTTAATACTTAGAGACAAAGTCATGTCGTCTGTCAATGAGTCTTTCCTTGCTTTCCTTCATGAACGTAAACCTAAAACAATAAACGAAATGGAAGATTTCTGTTGCCAATACGTAACTGCGCACCCACACATAACCATGGGTAACTCTAAGGTGAAAGAAGGTTTACCGTTGCTTCGGCAGCACCGTATGGTCAAAACTTTGCTCGTAGATCCCAACAAAATTTTGACAGAAAGGGCAGCGGTAATTTCTGTCAAAATCAATTTCTGTCAAAATCATGGAAATCAATTTCATGGTGATTCTTCTTCGAAGAATTGGAGACAACCTGATAGTACTCGTTACTATCACCCTAATAATTATAGGCATTTCAAAAGAGGATATGGTAATAGAGGTTATTCCTGCCGAAGACCTCAAAACCAAACAAATAGATGTTCGCATCAATGTGAACATGATAGTAATCGTGGAAACTGGAATTCGAACCAGGATAACAATTACAATAGAGACAATAATAACTGCAGAGATAATAATAACTCTGATAACTTCAGAGGTAATAATAGTCGGGGTAGATCTCAACACAAAAAAAGAGATATCAGCAGGCTAATGCTGTACAACAGGAAACTGAGGGAGCCTGTAATCATGTTGTTGATAGTAAAAACTTTGACGCTGTCACTGGTTCTGCTTTTGACTTTGAGAGAGCAAACAAATGCCCCCAATGCAGTACTTTATTCGAACCGGGTACCATAACTACTTTGAGTTGTGGTCACCCACTTCCCGCTCTTCCTGCTGCTGTTGCGCATGACGGGAGGGGTTCTTTAATTCTACATAAGGGTCTTGTTAATGATACTCCGGTCTCACTACTTTTCGATTCCGGATGCACCACTATTGGTGTTAGACAATCGCTTGTAGATCCATCTTGTGCTACAGGAAGGGTTATTAAATGTGTCACATTTGGCGGCACTCTAGAAAAATATCCTACTGCTGTAATTCGCATTGCCACTCCTTTCTTTACTGGAGATGTGCATGCTTGTCTCTTACCTAATCCTATTGCGGACCTTATTATTGGTCGTATTCACGGAGTTAGGGAGTGTACCCCACAGCAGATTGCTGCTTGGGAAGATAATAACATGCAAGCTACAAATGCAGTAGTTACAAGAGCACAAGCTCTACAAACACCCGAAACTTCACTGAATAGTGATAATGAAGTTGATAGCCAAGATAGTCACTTAGTAATCACTCGTGACTCTTTCATAAAATTGCAAGAAGAAGATCCTTCTTTAAAAAAATTCTTCGTTCTTGCGAAGAAAGGTGATCCGAATCAGGATACAAATAGAAAATCTTGGATTGCAATGAGAAACGGCGTACTTGTACGTATGGTACAAGATTCGACTACGTCGGCACATTCGCAAATTCTTGTTCCCAAGAGCATGAGAGTGCAAATATTACAACATGCTCATGACTCGCAATGTGCTGGACATATGGGTTTTGCCCGTACGAAGTCGAGAGTCCTTGCGGCTTTCTTTTGGCCTTTTGTCAATAAGGACATTCGTATTTACTGCCGATCATGCAAGGTATGTCAGGAGGTCAAATCTAGAGGACCACGACATGCTGCGCCTATCCAGGCTGCTGACATTCCTATTCGGCCGTTTCAGAAAATGGCCATAGATATTATTGGCCCTTTTAAGGTCAAGTCGGCCAGAGGACATCAGTTTATCCTTACATGTGTCGATATGTGCACACGTTGGCCAGAGGCTATTCCTCTTAAGAGCATATCTACTACAGATATCGCAGATGCTCTTTGGTTGATATTTTCTCGCTTGGGGTTCCCCAGAGAAATATTGTCAGACCATGGCACTCAACTCATATCTGACACTATGTCACAGGTAATGTCTACCTTACATATTGAACGATCTCTCAGTAGTATCTACCATCCTATGTCTAATGGGTTAGTTGAGCGTCTGAATAGAACGCTCAAGACTTTGCTTGGTAAGATAACTGAAGATCATCCTCAAGATTGGGACAGGGTTTTACCCGCGGCTCTCTTTGCCTATAGAGAAGTCCCTAATGAACACACAGGATTTTCTCCCTTCGAACTTGTCTTTGGCGCGCGTCCACGCGGCCCTATGTCTTTATTACACGATCTCATCACTGCCGATGATATTAGCGATGAAACTCAATCCTCATATGAGTATGTCATTGCTCTTAGACAAAAGATCATTGAGGCATGTAAGCTAGCAACTGCTTCATCAGAAATTGCTAAAGAGAAGGCAAGGCAGTTTGCTAACAAGAATAGATGTCTACGACAACTTTGTCCAGGTGACAAAGCATTCGTCCTACTCCCCAGTAGGGAAAATAGACTTCTTATTGCATGGAAAGGTCCGTATGCAATAGTCTCTCGGATTTCCGATGTTGACTATGTGGTCGATATTGATGGAAAGCATAAAACTTTCCACATAAACATGCTTTCGGAATTTCACGAACGTCCGGACTATTTGCTGCCTATTTTCCAGGCAACGGATGATGCTCCTGCACCTCACGGTCATTATTCATCCCTGTCTGTCATACAGGATGAGGAAGCTACCTTCTCTGATGTCAACCTTCCCCTTCCAGTGGTTCCATTACATTCCACGGAATCTTGGAAAAACGTTTCTGTTTCTCCTAATCTTTCTGGTGACGAACATCGACAAGTCTCGTCGATGTTACAAACATTTCAGGATGTTCTCACTGACATTCCTGGACACACAGATGTCATAGAACATGACATAATTCTTACCGACAATAATCCAATTAGGGTTAGGCCGTATCCTATTCCTATACACTTTCAGTCGCAAGTGGAAAAGGAATTGGATGAAATGATTCAATTAAATATAATTGAACCATCGACTTCACCATATTCTTCTTCCATGGTTATTGTCCGGAAGAAGGATAAGAACATACGAATTTGCGTTGATTATCGCAAATTGAATCAGGTCACAAAGTTCGACGCTGAACCGATGCCTTTGTTAGAAGATCTACTGATTAGACTTTCTAATTCTAGATTCTTCACTAAACTTGACTTGTCTAAAGGTTATTGGCAAGTGCCTTTAGCAGAGCATGCCAAACCTCTTACTGCTTTTTCTACACCTAGGGGTCTATTTCAATGGAATGTTATGCCTTTTGGTCTCATGAACGCCCCTGCCACTTTCGTTCGCATGATGCGTCGAATTCTGTCACATCGTTCGGATGTCATCGCATACTTAGATGACATCTGTCTCTTCAGTGATACCTGGGAAGATCACTATTTAGGGTTATATGACTTACTGTCCACTCTACGTGAGAATAATTTGACAGCAAAACCTTCTAAAGCTTTTGTTGGTTTTGGTGAAATCTCTTTCCTGGGTCATCGTGTTGGTCATGGTCTCTTGAAGACAGAAGACCACAATACTTCCAAAATACTGAACATCTCTGTTCCTAAAACGAAGAAACAAGTTAGGAGTCTCTTAGGTTTAATTCAATTTTATGGGAGATTTATTCCAAATTTATCTTCGATCATGGCACCTCTCTCAACATTGTTGAAGAAAGGTTCGCCTAATCTGGTCCGTTGGTCTGAAGAATGCCAATCTTCACTAGACCAAATCAAGAATATATTTTCTTCTCCTCCCATCTTAAGATTACCTACTCTTGATAGGACTTTTGTTCTTCGGAGTGATGCTTCATCCACTGGGATTGGAGCAGCACTGATGCAAGAATATGCAAATACTCTGCATCCTGTTATGTACATTTCTAGAAAACTAAATGCGGCAGAGAGGAACTACTCGGTTTTAGACCGTGAGTTGTTAGCGATGGTTTGGTCAATTCTAAAGCTACAAAGATTCCTCCTGGGCGCACATTTCATTCTAGAGACTGATCAGAAAGCTCTTACAGCTATTCAGACTAAGAATTTGAAGAGTTCGAGATCCACTCGATATGCTATAGCTCTTCAACCTTTTCACTTCACGGTACGAGCTATCCGTGGTGCGGATAATGTGATGGCTGACATTTTGTCTAGATGCCCACATGACTCCAACTAATACTTCTGTCCTATATTTCCATATATTACAGAGTCATAACACACCTATATTTCTACAATAGATTAGCACATCTGTACTTACTTTATATGTACACACTATCGTGCTTTGTTGTCATCTTCTTCTGTTCGTTTTTTAAGATGATAGAGGAGGACTGAGTAGTTAATATAAGGGCCGTTAGTTTACTAAACAGCCACAATTATTAATAATGTATTGTACCTTATGAAGCATATTAGTTATTAATTAGCATTATATTGCTTGTACTTTCTCAGAATGTCATTGTTGAGCTGAGGACTTACCTTACTAGTATCAAGCATGACGAGTTCTAGATTGTGTACTTACCCTCGGAATACCAGAGCATATGTCCTGGATCGTCATGTAGTTTAACTTTACTATGTACTTATGTCATTACATGTCAAAGAATGTACTATTTAAATTTTCCTATCAGATTTGTACATCCATTTTTAAAGACAATATTAGAGTATGCTGTTTAATGATGATTATAGTAACTTGCATACGTATATTGTGTTTACATGCTAACGTGATGTGTGTTGGTGANANCTCCCCGATGTGAATATTTTTTGAGACATATTTATTTTTCTGTTGAGGTATATCCTCACTCTATATTTAGCCTCATGTTAGGCAATTTAATTAATTATCAGCGCATAATTCGTGCGTTTTGAGCCGCTTATCGCATGCTCTTTGATATTTAAAAAAAAAAATATGTTCCACATTTTTTTTTTATCGGGAGGAGGTGGTGATATGTTGCGTGATAAATTCTCGCAACATCGTTTTATTACAATATCTATTTTATAACGCAAGGGCAACAACTGCTTGAAATTTATAGTCACTTTTCTCGGTAAGCATTTGTCTTCTCGCGTTGGTATTGAATGCAGTTAAGTTTGAGCTGTGGTCATTTTGCGCTGGACTGCGCATGACTTGTCTTGCTTCTTGGTCGATCGGTTTCCGCCCACCACTAGTGGAGTGAGCGATTTGGAATGGCGAAAGAGATGCCTCGTTGAAGAGGGGATCTCCGCTATTTTTTGTTCTGTCAGGAATGTGTAGTCCTCTTAATGGATATTTCGTTTATTCGAGATAATACCTCTAGTGTTTCCCACATGTCGGGAGGCGTGATATTTCTGTGTATTTCCTGAAAGCAAGGTAAATTGACTTTTCATTAACTCTATCGATTTTGGGTCGTGAGCGATTTCGATTCATAGCCTGTCTTCGAAAGTCGTCGTCACGAGATGTTTTCCCAGCTCACATGTCGCTGTATTGTACTGCATCGGTTGATGCATGTCCCAGGACCATTACTTGCTACTTTGTTAAATGAACTAGGTTTGAAAACCTTTATTATCTAGAGGATATTTTTGAGGACATTATTTATACTTCGGCAGACGTGTCTGTCTTGCTGAAGTCAGACTAAGGAGAGTGAACTGATCTCATACATCTGGTTATCTCCTGGCTGTTATAGAAAAGGATGGAGTTTTTCACCTGACTACATTTACAGCACTATGAAATATAACATGCATCTGACTCATCATTGTAATGCTGTCTACCGTCTATTGCTGTATTGAATGTTGCTGTGATAATGACTGTTTGATGTGCCTACATATTCGCGTAACCATTTTGTCACTGTGGCGTCCACAATAAATAATGAAGAAAAACGTCAACGGCTGTTACAAGAATCATTGACTTTATACGTCGTGAGTTTACTGACGTCCTATGTGGATTGCCCTGTTATTTTGTATGATCATTGTTTGACTGAACACATCTGCACACTTCACAAAACCAGACCACGGGCACCATCACTCACCTCATGGTGCACGCGTCATTTGGCGGCCAATTACTCAATCATAATATAAATTGGGCGTCATCAGTAAGCCTAAAAACTTAAAAGACATGGAGGAATACTGTTGCCAGTACGCCACCACGCACCCCCATGCTACAGTTAGCAATTCTAAAGTGAAAGAAGGGTTGCCATTTGCTTCGGCAGCACCATATGGCCCTAATTTCAATAAGAAATTTCAGGGTGCCCAACAAAACTGGAATAGGAAAAGTAATCAGAATTACACTCATAAGCAGAGTAATCCAACATATGAAGGTTCTTCTTCTAAGAACTGGGGACGAGATGGTAGTTTTCGTAATTTTGGTGGTAATAATTTTAGACACTTTCGCAAAGGTTATCACAATAAAACTACCCAAGCTTTTCTGCTCGGGATAACCATTCTCGACGTCAAGAATATGACGATGGTGAATTTAGAAACCGGGATATAAACCAGAATGATAACTACAATAGACAATATGATAACAATTACAGGGGAAATGATAATCGCGGTAGACCTAGATTTAACAAAAGAAAAGCTTTCCAACAGGCAAACTCTGCACAACAAGAGTTTGATGGAGCCTGTAATCAAGTAAATGATAGTGGTAACTCTAAGGCTATCACTGGTTGTGCTTTCGATTTTGGGAGAGCAACTGAATGCCCCCAATGCTTAACATTGTTCGACTCATCGACTGTATCTACGCTAAGTTGTGGTCACCCTCTTCCTGCTCTACCTGCTACAGTTGCGCATGATGGGAGAGGATCTCTCATCTTACATAAAGGTCTAATGAATGATAGGCTAGTCTCAGTACTTTTCGATTCGGGATGTACTACCGTCGGGGTTAAGGAGTCTCTGATAGATCCTTGCTGTGCCACTGGAAAAACAATCAAATGTGTTACATTTGGTGGTACTATGGAAAGTTATCCTACTGCTATTATTAGGATTGACACTCCTTTCTTCACAGGAGATGTCCATGCATGTCTTCTTCCTAATCCTATTGCGGATCTTATAATCGGTCGTATTCATGGGGTTAAGGAATGCACCCCGCAACAAATTTCTATTTGGGAAGAAAAAAACATTCAAACGGTCAATGCAGTGGTGACAAGAGCTCAAGCTCTTAATCCCCCAACTTCATCTGATAATAGTAATGAAGTTGATAGCCAAGACGAGCACTTGGTGATTTCCCATGACTCGTTTGTTAAACGTCAAGAAGAGGATCCTTCTTTGAAGAAATTCTTCCTTCTTGCAAAGAAAGGGGATCCCAATCAAAATACGAATCACAAATCGTATATCACTATGAAGAATGGTATATTGGTACGAATGGTACAACACTCGGACAAGTCTATGCACTCGCAAATTCTTGTGCCTAAGTGTATGAGAGCCTTAATTCTTCGGCATGCACACGATTCTCAGTGTGCTGGACACATGGGTTTTTCCAGAACTAAAACTAGAGTCCTTGCGTCATTCTTTTGGCCATTCGTGAATAAAGACATCCGAATTTATTGCCGGTCTTGCAAAATTTGTCAAGAGGTCAAGTCTAGGGGTCCGAGACATGCTGCTCCTATTCAGGCTGCAGATATTCCGATTCGGCCGTTTCAGAAAATGGCTATAGACATTATTGGTCCGTTCAAAATTAAGTCAGCCAGAGGACACCAATTTATCCTCACTTGCGTGGACATGTGCACGCGTTGGCCAGAGGCTATTCCTCTGAAGAGCATATCAACTGTCGATATCGCTGATGCTCTTTGGCTCGTATTTTCTCGTCTGGGATTCCCCGGAGAAATACTGTCAGATCACGGCACTCAGTTAATTTCGGACGTTATGTCTCAGGTAATGGCTACGCTAGACATTAAAAGGTCTCTCAGTAGTATTTATCATCCAATGTCCAATGGATTGGTAGAACGTCTTAACAGGACACTAAAGAACTTACTTGGCAAGATAACGGAGGATCATCCTGAAGATTGGGACAGGGTTTTACCTGCAGTCCTCTTTGCCTATAGAGAGGTTCCCAACGAGCATACAGGGTTTTCTCCTTTCGAACTTGTCTTTGGCGCGCAACCGCGCGGTCCAATGTCCTTGTTACACGATTTGATAACTTCCGATAATATTGACGATGATACACAATCGTCATATGAATATGTTATAGCTCTTAGAGAAAAGATTATCGAATCGTGCAGGTTAGCAACTTCATCTTCCGAATTTGCGAAAGAAAAGCTAGGCGATTTGCTAACAAGAAAAGACGCCTACGTCAACTTTGTCCTGGAGACAAAGCATATGTCTTACTGCCCTCAAGAGAGAATAGACTTCTCATTTCTTGGAAGGGTCCATACACTATAGTCTCGAAAATTTCTGATGTCGACTATATTGTCGATGTGGATGGAAGGCATAAAACCTTCCATATAAATATGTTAACAGAGTTTATTGAACGTCCAGACTATTTACAGCCTATTTTCCAGGCGACGGACGACTCTCCAGTTCAACATGGTCACATCTCATCCCTGTCCGTTATACAGGATGAGGAAACTATTTTTTCTGACGTGAACTTACCTCTTCCTGCGATTCCACTTACTTCAACGGAATCGTGGAGAAACGTTACAATCTCTTCCAACTTGTCTTTTGAGGAACAGCGTCAAGTATCCTCTACGTTACAATCATATCAGGATGTCCTTACCGACATTCCTGGACACACAGATGTCATAGAACATGACATCATACTTACTGATCGTAATCCGATCAGAGTAAGACCATACCCAATACCTATTCATTTTCAAGCACAAGTCGAGAAAGAATTGGATGAAATGATTCAACTACAAATAATTGAACCATCCACTTCAGCTTATTCTTCGTCGATAGTTATTGTTCGAAAGAAAGACAATAACATACGTCTTTGCGTTGATTATCGCAAATTAAATCAAGTTACGAAGTTCGATGCTGAACCTATGCCGTTATTAGATGATCTACTTATTAGACTTTCTAAAGCTAAATTCTTTACTAAACTAGACTTGTCGAAAGGTTATTGGCAAGTCCCACTGACGGAACACGCCAAACCTCTCACTGCTTTTTCGACACCTAGGGGTCTGTTTCAATGGAATTTTATGCCTTTCGGGCTTATGAACGCCCCAGCGACTTTCGTGCGCATGATGCGACGAATTCTATCAGATCGTGCAGATGTCATTGCATATTTAGACGACATCTGTCTTTTCAGCGATACTTGGGAAGAACACTATGTGGGTCTAAAGGAATTGCTATCTACTCTACGTGAGCATAGTTTGACTGCAAAACCCTCTAAAGCTTTTGTTGGGTTTAGTGAAATTTCCTTCGTAGGTCATCGAGTTGGTCATGGTCTGTTGAAGACAGAGGACCAAAACATTTCAAAGATATTAAATATCTCGGTTCCGAAGACAAAAAAGCAAGTGCGTAGTCTCTTGGGATTGATACAATTCTATGGAAGATTCATTGAGAATCTGTCCTCCATTATGGCACCACTTTCAACGTTATTGAAAAAAGGTTCTCCTAATATGGTGCGTTGGTCCCAAGAATGCCAATCTTCATTGGATCAGGTTAAGAATTTGTTCTCATCTCATCCTATCTTAAGACTACCGACGATTGATAAGACTTTTGTCCTTCGTAGTGATGCCTCTTCCACTGGGATTGGAGCGGCACTAATGCAGGAATATTCAGGAACTCTGCATCCTGTAATGTATATTTCTAGGAAGCTGAATGCGGCAGAAAGGAATTACTCGGTTTTGGACCGTGAATTGTTGGCTATGGTTTGGTCCATTCTTAAGCTACAAAGGTTCCTTCTGGGCGCGCATTTCTTTATGGAAACCGACCAAAAAGCTCTTACGGCTATGCAAAGTAAGGATTTGAAGAGCTCGAGATCTACTCGTTATGCTATTGCTCTTCAGCCTTTCCATTTCACGGTGCGAGCTATCCGTGGTTCGGATAATGTGATGGCGGACATATTGTCTAGATGCCCACATGATTCCAATTAAATCTTGTGTCCTAGTTTTTCCTGATACACTTTCAGACGTAGGTCTGTCCTTAATATCCTAAGATATTGTAATACAAATGTATTTTGATAATGTATAAAGAATTTAACAAATTTGATTTTGTCCATCCATCAGTGATATGTTGCTAATATAGCATTGTAATTCATGATATTTGTATATTGCTATAATTATAGTACAGTAGAACTCCATTTATCCGAACCCCAATTATCCGAACATCCAATTATCCGAACACTTTTTCCAGAAAAAAAAAAAATCAGATGCCACAGTCACGTTAGACTAAAATTCTGAATCTTTTGATGCGGCAAACTTCAAATGTGTGCGAACAATTTGTAGAGAATGGGATGGCTAATGGTCGGTCGCTTACGTACAGGAAGTCAGTTAGATCATAAAGTCAGTTAATATCTGGTTTAAAAATACAGTGTACGTGTGCGTTCTAGGTAGAACACTGGCTAAACAGACAGTTCAACTTAAAATAATTGTGTCTGCTACTACAGCAGAATAATTTTGGCGTACAAGTATTTCTCTGTGCGATATGGCATCTTCCAGTAGGCCTAAAGCATATAAAAGGAACCGCAATGTTTTGTCAATTGAAACGAAAACAGAATTTATCAAGAGACTAGGACAAGGTGAAACTGTGTCTTCACTTGCGAGGATTTTCAATGTTGGGAAAGCTACCGTCTCTGACATTAAAAGTAACAAGGATAAAATTATGAGTTTTGCATCGAAATTTGATAGTGAAAATGGGTCGAAGAAACGTAAAACCATGAGAAATGCGAAAGATGTGAAATTGGAAGAGGCTTTGTATATATGGTTTGTGCAAAGAAGAAGCAAAGGGGAACCTATCTCTGGTTCTCTGTTGTGTGAAAAGGCACTTCAGTTCAACAATCAACTTGACGGTCCTCCTGACTTTAAGGCTAGCCAGGGATGGTTAAGAAACTTTAAATCTCGTCATGGCATACGAGAATTGGAGATTCAAGGGGAATCTTTATCTAGCGATGCAACTGCCGCTAAAAATTTTATAGAAACATTCTTGGCTTTTTTGGAAGAAGAAGGTTATTCACTCGATGATGTGTATAATGCCGATGAGACTGGCTTATACTGGAAATCATTGCCTCAAAAATCACTTGCATCTCAGCGCGAAGCAGCTGCCCCTGGGTTTAAAAAGTGCAAAGAGAGAGTAACAATTTTGGTAGCCGCGAATGCCAGTGGAAGTCATCGTTTACCGGTGCTAATGATCGGCAAAGCCAAAAAAACCACGTTGTTTAAAGAATGTGACATGTCTCCCATTGTGTTACAAAGCACAGAAGAGTGCTTGGATGAATAGTGAAATATTTCTTGATTGGTATACAAATCAGTTCATCCCAAATGTGAAGAGGTTGAGAGAACAAGAAAAGAAAACTGGAAAAGTAATTCTTCTACTGGACAATGCACCATCTCATCCAGAGACGGATACATTGAATGCAGTTGATGCAAATTTTAAAGTAATTTTTCTGCCTCCCAATGTAACAGCACTGATTCAACCAATGGATCAGGGTGTTATAGCAAAGCTTAAAAAGATGTACAAGAAGGAAGTCCTGCGTCGTTTATTGTTGGCTGAAGATGAAGAAAGTGTGGTGGCGTTTTCCAAAAAGCTTAATCTCAAAGACTGCTGCTATATGTTAGCTGATGCTTGGACCACCCTGTCACAAGATAATCTCAACAAGGCTTGGAGTAGATTGCTTGGGAAAAAAGGAGGAAATGAAACTACTGCAGTGGACACAAATGATGATTGTATAAATGAAGTTGTGGAACTGTTTCAAGCAATGCCCGGATTTTCGGACTGTGACAAAGATGATGCACACATGTGGCTAGAAGATGATAATGATTCTGGTTTTCAGTTTTTGAATGACGAAGAAATTTTGTCTTTTGTGCAAGAAGAAAACCAAATACATGTAGTGACCGATGATGAAGACTCCTCAGAAGTACATGATGTACTTGTAGATTATGAAGGAAAACCAAAACGTCGACCAAGTCCTGAAGAGGCCTTTATAGCACTAGAAACTGCGATGGCTTGGTACGAGCAAGAAGATGACAGCTGTCCTACACAGCTTCTGCTGTTGAAGAGAATGCGGGACTTAGCAGCCAAAAGGAGACTATCCAGTTTGGTGCAAAAGAGGATTCCTCATTATTTTAAATAGTGGGCTACATCTGTGCAAGTACATATATACGTAAGTTGCGCCTGGTTTTGAATCGTTTGTAATGTTATTTTGAAAACATTTCTCTTTCTTAACAAAAATAATTAATACAAGAAGTACATGCACTGCAGTGTAATAAAAGATTTTGGTGATACAGTGATCTAATACAGTGTGGGTATTATTATTACAGTACAAGTAAATATGTTTTATAGTGTATTTTCCTTGTGATGGTTAATTATTTTTAGAAATATGTGTACATGTACTCGATACATTATGTAATCCAATTATCCGAACATTTGATTATCCGAACGATGCTCGGTCCCATGGGGTTCGGATAAATGGAGTTCTACTGTATTTGATAATGTTTGATATATGATTAGTATTGCCAGCAACTTAGGTTTCTTTAATGGTACCCCCTGAGTATGTTTGGCTTAGAGGAAATATTTTCTCTTGTGATGGGGGATGATTTTTACTCTCTCCAGACGCTTAATTTATGCGTCTATTGTACCTGATATTAAGGTTCATTCTTTCATGAGCACATAATTGATGCTTGTGCTATCTTGCTCATAGACATATTAAAAAAAAAATGTATCATTTTGTTTTTTACAGGGGGGTTGTAGTAATATGTTGCTGTCATTTTCGACGGAGTCATCTGTCAAGTTATTTGCTTATGTTTTTATCATAAGAATAATTGTGTCTTTACCTTGCGATGTCAGGTTGATTAGGGGTTGTCTTCCCTTGCTTGTTCATTCATTGTGTTTGACCTTTAGGGTCAAAGGTAGACAGTTCGGGCGTGGGCCCATGCGCAGGTTTTTTAAGCGCCAAGTTGAGTTACTTCCGTCAGGCCGGAATGTAAGCTGGTTTCGGAGGGACGAACGTCCATTGTGTTTTCGGGGAAAATCTTCGAAGTGACTGCGTTGGCAGTTCTCCCCAGTGATTCTCTGTACGTCGGAATGACGACAGAGTTCGTTATTATGTTCTGTGGATTCTGTGTAAGGTAACACCGACCTTTTCTACATTATTATGCTTCGGTGGCAGAACATGTTTAAGGTTACCAAGACTGTGAACTACAGCTCACCGATCCTACATTACAGAACTTATACATTTTGCTCAGGATAGCTATGTAAGACTATTTGTCTTTAAACGAACCGAAGTCCAGCGACCAAGCTATATTGTGGGAACCGCAGATTGGCGGTATATTTATATCTACAAAAGCATTACTGCAGGGTTGATGTTAACCTGCTTAAAAGAAGTACACAGGTGACGTCATAACGAGGCCTGTGTTAAGCCTAATATACTACAGCCTGATAATGTGCAATTGGCGGGGAGTGCCAAGTTGTTCCTGTATGTCAAAGTGATTAAGGTATCTGACGCGCTTAGTCAGAGATACCAGGGCGGCGCTACGAACTGTCATTATTAAGGAACATTGTATTGACCATGCACGAATATTCAAATGTTTACCAGCCTTTAATGCCTGATGTATACCTAACGATTTCCGGTCAGCATGACCTTGTTTACACTGACTGTTCCTGTTGATGCTATGTGTGTTGTCGTCAATAAATGTTTTGAAATGTGCCAGCAGTGTCCAAGCATCTTTGACTACTGCATTTGAGTGTATGGGTTGCATGATACAACAGATACGAGTCTAAACACATTCGCGCCTTCATTCGCACCCACACTCAGTTCATCATACGCCAGCACTACACATCTTAACAACATTTATACTGTCTTGTGCAAGTGATCCCCTCAACAAGAGAAAAAGACAGTTACACCCACCATAATGTAGCATGCAATGGACTAGAATACTCCGGAGCGTCGGGATCTGAATACTGTTACCTCCAATAGCTCGAGAAAATATAAATTGTGTAGGTTATGGCCTTCACGGTGCACCATAATTTATTTCAAGCCGTGTGATCGTATTCATCATCAACGTTTTCCTTGTACAATTAATGACCATGGACCACGACTGCAGTTGGTTGGCCCATTGCAGGACGCCTACTCCAACGCGCCCTTGTAGTGGTAGTTTATTTAGCAGGCGGGGGTTCTGAAATGTTGTGGGATTTTGTTACGCACATGTTACGTGGGAAGGGGGCGCTGAAAATGTCAAAAATTGCGTTACGTAATCGGTGCGATCGGTAGCTGCATTCTACCAACCTGCTAGATTTATGTCCAGTGCCCTCATGTCTCTCTTGCACACATCTTTGAATCTCAGCTGCGATCGCCCGCCTGTTCTTTTGCCAGCTGCCAGTTGTCCGCAGAAGATATCTATATGGATGCATTAGTTAGCCATGGGGTATTGTCGACTAATTATGTACACAGGTACTTGACCTACTTATATTTCTACAGGTGTACATCATTATCGTAGTCTGTCCCGCTCCCTCTGGAGCATGGAGCCACCAATGCAACTGGCCCTTTTGCAGGAAAGGGGCCGTTCTTAAATTACGTCACGCAATTTTTGACATTTCCGCCCCCGTAACATGTGCGTAACAATAACCAACAACATCTGAGAACCTCCCACTCCAAAGCGTACCATCTCGGCACCCCTCCCACCCTTTTCTTTGTGTTACGTATTTGTGAACGGTCCCGAAGCCTGCTCTAAGCATTCACATCATCTTACAGCAGTTGCCTTGTACCTGTGAGAGCAGTTGGCTTATTCTTTCTTTGTGCCATTAAAACCTCCATGACGTTACACGTGCCACAAATGTACATACACGTACAATATTAACTGAGGCAAGAAACCGATCCAAGGGAAGCTAACTAAAAATAAATGAGAATGAAAAGT
Source organism: Oreohelix idahoensis (assembly GCA_024509875.1). Classification (NCBI taxonomy): domain Eukaryota; kingdom Metazoa; phylum Mollusca; class Gastropoda; order Stylommatophora; family Oreohelicidae; genus Oreohelix; species Oreohelix idahoensis. The sequence goes on along the minus strand of JAMPIV010023161.1, from coordinate 712,090 downwards.
TTACTAGGTTGGTTCCCTTAGATTAGCTAAATTAATTTATGAATTCATGTCCAGTAAGCGATACGTGAAAGCTAAGACATTAACACACAAAATAAAAATATTCGTGTCCAGTAATTAATGTATCGGTGCATACAAGTGTCCCCCCCCCTTTCTTTTTACTAATGAGAACAAATATAATCTATATATACTATAAAAACGCTGTACTAAGCAGATTATGTCATTTTCTCCCGTTTATGTAACATGGAGTTAGGAAAGGAAAAGGCAGCGAGGAAGTATCTGCTATGAGAATACATTTACCTTTTATCAAACAAGGGCCTGAAAGGGGAACGCAAAATAGTTTCACTGTACCTGTGTACCACAACACGCAATTTCGTTGGAGGCTGCTAATGATGGTTGGGCATGAGACTTGCTAATTCTACTACTACTTCTACTTAGTCGTTCCTCTTCTACCCTGGGGTAGACTTTCTTAGTTGCCAGAGACACCCGCTTATTCAGGGGTATCAAACTCGGTTCTTTATGTGGGGTCGCAAAGGGACAAAGCGAACTTGAGAGGGCCAAACCTTACACATCCAAATTGGTTGAGTCATAATTTTGTTGGTATAATTGCTATGTTTTGTAGGAGAATAAAATTTGATACAATATATTATGCATATGCTATTCATGAGCTAAAGGACATGGGGAAAAAAATGCAAAACTCAGTTTGGTTCGTCAGAAATTTGACACCTTTTTCCGCGATAAAAGTGTGTCACTGTCAGGGATGTGTTTCTGTGATGCTGCAACTGTCAGCATGGATAAGTGTTCTCTCTCTCAGTCTAGATCTTTGTGAGTTTTATTTGCTTTCATAAGTCTAAATAACTGCTAGCAAAGATATGCACTGCCAAACATTAAAAATACCCTGGCCATAAAGTTACACATATGAGCAATAGGGTTTGCCAGGTAGCCAAATACCACAACCATTATACTTTTCTTTCATTACCGTGTCACACTAAATAAAAGTAAGTTCCATGTGAATGTTATCACTTGTTTTCTTAACGCCACAAGAAAATTGAGTACTGAAACGGGAAAAAATATTTGTAACAAGTGTTTTGCAATCTTCAAATCGCCGTTCAAAATAAAACATTACCTCCTTCAAATTGGGGGCTTAGTGGCTAAAATTAGAAGTACTGTGCCACATCTGCTTGCTAGTTTAGAGGGTATGAAAAATAAACAAGCGTAAGTCATAACTCATAATGATTAAGCAACACTTTTCCCGAGTCATACTGCTTCGTAGGCTCAGGAAGGGGGCTAATTCCAACTGCGTGTTACGACAGTGAAGCGGGCCACACTGAAGAGTGGATTGGGCCGTATGTTGTCCTCGGGCCACGCGTTTGACTGCGCTAATTCAAAATGTTTACATTTTTAAGAAAAAAAAAAAAAAAAAAAAACTAGCGAGAAGTAGACGCTGGTGTTGGATGAGGAAACCTATTGACGACAATGCAGGACAGTTGTTATTGTGGAGTCCCCAGGGTAAGTGAAGTTAAAGGAGACCGAAAAACGCACAGAGAAGGGAAATGGAGACAAGCAAACATGGGAAGAACCGCAGAAAGATAACAAACAAAATCAAGCAGGAAAGGAAATCAACTGTAATGTCGTAGTGAACACATTTAATACATACGAAAGTAGTTTTATTTTCCAAAAAAAAAAAAAAAAAAATTAACGAGATCATACATACTTACATAAAGACATGCATATACATACATGCATAGATACACTGACAGGCATGGTTGTGGAGTCTAATACAAATTGTTCGGACACCTGAAGTTTTAAAAGTTCGACTTCCAACTCAGACTCCGACTACACATTGTTTAACTAGTCATATGGCATACAAGTTTAACTAGTCATATGGCATTCAAGTTTAACTAGTCACATGGCATACAAGTTTTAACTAGTCATATGGCATACAAGTTTAACTAGTCATATGGCATACAAGCTTTAACTAGTCATATGGCATACAAGTTTTAACTAGTCATATGGCATACACGTTTTAACTAATCATATGGCATACAAGTTTTGACTAATCATATCGCATACAAGTTTTAACTAGTCATATGGCAAACAAGTTTAACTAGTCATATGGCATACACGTTTTAACTAGTCATATGGCATACCAGTTTTAACTAGTCATATGGCATGCAAGTTTTAACTAGTCATATGGCATACAAGTATGGCATACAAGTTTAACTAGTCATATGGCATACACGTTTAACTAGTCATATGGCATACAAGTTTAACTAGTCATATGGCATACAATTCAGAGTCGGGTTCGGACATTTTTGACCGACTCCAACTTCACTATGACGGCTGACTCCAAAGCCCTAGTAAAAGGTCTTCATGATTTCAGCACGCACACCCCCCATATAAAAAAATAATAATCCAAGGACGAGAACTAATAAATAAACTGAGAAGGACAATTTGTTTCTAATGTTGTCTCCCCTTGATTTGTCTGAGATGTGTATCCCTTATAATCTACTCATTTTTTAATATAATAAAAACGCCCAATACAAGTAATGAGTAAAATACATACAACTAGCTTTGCCAGTGCATAACATTTGAGTGCTAGTGATTTATTGAAAAAGGGAGAGAGATAGTACCTCACGGTGAGAGACAGTTATGTCCTTTTTAGGATAGTCAGGATCCTATTTGGTTCTCATCTCTTTATCTAGCTCATGTATGGCTCCACGAATACCGCTTGTGTACGGCGGTGGCCACATCCCGGGCAACAGTCTTGGCTGACTGGCTAAACTACATGAGTGGAGTAGGAGTAATCTTACTCAAGGGAATGTCCATCCCTAGTACACAAAGACTGAGACGGTGAGTGAGGCGGAGGAATCTAAGAAGATCAGCGGCTCACAAAGCGGAACAGCAAAGTGTGTGGCGCACTAGAGGCGTGTCGGGCATAGAAAAAGACAACGGCTAGCCACCGTGGAAGAGACTGGGCCTTACCACGTACATCCTACAGAATGTAATGAGATCACTACCAAAAGATAAGAACCAATATGTAGAGAACTCTGTCCCCTGGGGAAGAATCTACTGTACAAAATAACAGGGAAGAGGCACCTCCTCTAATGAGTAAGGAAGTATATAATGACGAGTGTTCCTCACATTCTGTTGAAAGGGAGCATTCCGAGAAAGACAACCTAAAAACTGGTAGGAGGAGCCTAAAAATAGGAACATGGAACGTTAGAACTCTAAACGGAGAAGGAAAGCTTGACAATCTAATATTAGAGGCAACAGACATAAAACTCGATATACTGGGAGTTGCAGAGGCAAGACTATTGGATACAGGCTACATAAAAAGAGAACAATACACGCTTATACACTCAGGAGGAGAAAAACATGAAAGAGGAGTAGGAATGTTGATAAAGAAGGAGTTAGAAAAATACGTATATGGATACTGGACACACAATGACAGAATGATGTTACTGAAGTTGAGAGCAAAGCCATTCGACATATTAATCTTGCAAACTTATGCACCAACTAAAGATCATAGCGAGGAAGAAATAGAAGAAAACTATGAAGAGCTACAACACACACTTAAACCAGTAAAATCTACAGATGTGTTGATAGTAATGGGTGATATGAATGCAAAAGTAGGAAAATACACGAAAATAGTAGGACAGTATGGATTACGGACAAGAAATGATAGAGGAGACAGACTTATCCAGTTCTGTGAAGAAAATCAGCTGGTCATATGTAACACCTTTTTTGAACACCACCCAAGGAAATTATACACATGGAAAAGCCCAGGAGATGTAACAAGAAATCAAATTGACTATATCATGATAAAACATAGATTTAAGAACAGTGTCACAAGTGCAAAGACTTATCCTGGCACCAACATAAATTCAGATCACAATCCGGTCGTTATCAAAGTAAATATAAAGCTGAAAAGAACAGGAAACAGAAGACAGGAGGAACCCCAGATAGAAATATCAGCACTGAAACAATCAGATATAAAACAAAAATATCGAATCGACGTCAAAAATAAATATCAACAGTTACTGACAGAAAGTATGAAGCAGTATAGAAGAGAAAACCCAGAAGAAAAAGTAACCACAAAATGGGAATGCTTAAAAACAAGCAAATGCAAATTTACTTAAAAAAGGAGTCTAAGAAAAATCAAATTTGGATGACAGATGACATCTTGAGTAAAATGGCAGAAAGAAAGAAAGCAAAAAACACTCCAGAATATAAAACAATAGACAATGACATATGTACGATGTGTAGACAAGAAAAAGAACGGTGGATAGAAACAAAATGCAAGGAAATAGTAGACTTGGAAGCAAAGCACATGACAAGAGATATGCATGAAGAAATAAAGAAATTATCAAATAGGTTGAGGTTTGCCCAAGGAGGAGGCTGTATCAAGAATAAAAATGGTGTAATCTTACTTGATGAGAAAGACATATCAAACAGATGGGCAGAGTACGTAAAAGAACTATTCGAGGACAACAGAGGGTAAAAACCATCACCAGATTCTAATGAAGGCCCAAACATTCTCAGATCAGAAGTAGAGAATGCCATTCATATGATACAAAAAGGAAGATCAGCAGGCATGGATAACATAAAAATTGAAATGATAGAAGCTCTGGAGAGCTTTGGTATAGATAGAATCACAGATCTATGCAACAAAATATACCTTGTACAATACAGGATATTTACCACACGACATGAAGACATCAGTCTTAATAACATTGCCCAAAAAACCTAACGCAACAGAATGTTCAGACTTCAGAACAATCAGCCTGATGAGTCATGCAATTAAGATACTGCTCAAAATCATACAGGAAAGAATAAAAAGTAAGGTAGACAGCGAAATCCAAGAAGAGCAGTTTGGTTTTAGACGGAATAGCGGAACAAGAGAGGCAATATTTTGCCTAAGAATATTAGCAGAAAAATATACAGAGGACCAAAAAAGTATGTACATGTGCTTCATTGACTATAAGAAGGCTTTTGACAGAATCCATCATGAGAAAATAATTGAATGCCTCGAAGACATAGGTATTGATGGAAAAGATGTAAGAATACTCAGTAACCTTTATTGGGAGCAAACTGCCACAGTAAGATCGGGAAGGAATTATTCACCAAACATAGACATAGACAGAGGCGTCAGACAAGTTTGTGTGCTGTCCCTCTGCCTATTTAATCTATTCACCGAAAAAAAGTTTCAAACAGATACAGGAAATACCAGGACTGAACATCAGTGGAAGGTCAATAAACAACCTTATACAAGGTAGCTGAAAGCGAACAGGAGTTACAAGAACTAGTGAAGCAAGTGAACAGTATAAGTCATGAATATGGATTGGACATTAATATTGAGAAAACAAAAGCTATGATAATTAGCAAAACAGACGATAAGGCCATATTAAAGATAAGCGTAAATGGGAAAATCCTGGAACAAGTCAAGAGCTACGTATATCTTGGTCATATAATAACAGAAGATGGCAGATGTGAAACAGAAATCAAGAAGAGAATAGGAATGGCTAAAGCTACATTCAACAACATGAAACAAATAATAAACAGTTATCTCACAAATTAAAACTGAGAATCATAAAATGTTATATATATTCTGCATTACTGTACGGTGTAGAAACATGGACGATGAATAAGCAATTGGAAGAAAGAATTGAGGCTCTTGAAATGTGGATATATAGAAGAATGGGGCGTATCTCATGGAAAGATAATAAAATAAATAAGGAGGTCCTAGAAAATCTAGGTATGAAAAGATAACTAAGGAGGGAGATCAAAGTTCGGCAGCTAAAATACTTTGGCCACATAAAAAGGCATAACACCTTGCAGAAGACCGTAATAGAAGGGGGAGTTGAAGGCAAACGTGCAAGGGGAAGACAGCGCTATAAGTGGGAAGATAACATCAAGAGATGGACAGGAAAGAATCTATCAGAGTGCACCACAATGACAAGAGACAGAAGACGTTGGAGATCCATTACAGCCAACCTTCGTTGTGGAGATGGCAGCGGATGATGATGATGATGATGATCTTAACTTACTTTTCGTTCATTATCTTTATGCCCCCGAAGGAGCATAGCATGTCAGCAAATTCATGCCAAGGTTGCAGTGGGCCTATTCTAGGAACTATATATTTTTAAATCGTCCATCCGCTCAAGGTCTTCTCATGTTTTCTTTATCCCTTCCAATTCTGTCTCCAGTTCTTGTCTCCGTGTGTTGATAGGTCTCACGTTTTCTCCGTTATCCCGAGGATTCGAGAAAAAGGACTGCCATGTAATTGTTATAGATATTCTCAACGTGTGATCTGTCGCGTCTTCTTCTTGTTCCACTGGCACTTGTTTTGATCTCGTTATCGGTTCCACATTGGTGATCTTGTCATCAGTCCCACATTGGTGATCTCGTCATCAGTTTCACATTGGTGATCTCGTCATCAGTTCCACATTGATGATCTCGTCATCAGTTCCACATTGGTGATCTCGTCATCATTTTCACATTGGTGATCTCGTCATCAGCTCCACACTGGTGATCTCGTCATCAGTTTCACATTGGTGATCTCGTCATCAGTTTCACATTAGTGATCTCGTCATCAGTTTCACATTGGTGATCTCGTCATCAGTTTCACATTGGTGATCTTGTCATCAGTTCCACATTGATGATCTTGTCATCAGTTCCACGTTGGTGATCTTGTCATCAATGCCACATTGGCGATAGCGTCATCAGCTCCACATTGGTGATCTGGTCATCAGTCCCACATTGGTGATCTTGTCATCAGTTCCACATTGGTGATATCGTCATCAGTTCCACATTGGTGATCTTGTCATCAGTTCCACATTGGTGATCTTGTCATCAGTTCCACATTGGTGATTTCGTCATCAGTTCCACATTGGTGATCTCGTCATCAGCTCCACACTGGTGATCTCGTCATCAGTTTCACATTAGTGATCTCGTCATCAGTCCCACATTGGTGATCTCGTCATCAGTTTCACATTGATGATCTCGTCATCAGTTTCACATTGGTGATCTCGTCATCAGTCCAACATTGGTGATCTCGTCATCAGTTTCACATTGATGATCTTGTCATCAGTTCCACATTGGTGATCTCGTCATCAGCTCCACACTGGTGATCTCGTCATCAGTTTCACATTGATGATCTTGTGATCAGTTCCACACTGGTGATCTCGTCATCAGTTTCACATTGGTGATCTTGTCATCAGTTGCACATTGGCGATATCGTCATCATTTCCACACTGGTGATCTTGTCATCAGTCCTACGCTGGTGATCTCGTCATACCAGGTCAACATTTTTATTTCTACGCAAGCGCCCATTTATGAAATTCTGTAACTTCTTGGTCGTTGTTTTTGTTGTTCTCCATGTTTCAGAGCCATACAATAGGACTGACTTGATCATTTGAGTGGAAGGTTCTTATTTTTATGTTGGACTTGATGTCTCTTGACCTCCACATATTTCCATACGTATTTCCCTCTTGCCGTTCGTCTTTTTATTTTAATATCACTGTCTGTCCCTCCAACTTTGTCTATATTGCTGCCGAGATATATGTAAGATACCACATCTTGTTCTGGTGCTTATTCAAGTACAAAATTGTACTTGAATATTGAAAATCACATTTTAATTGTGTGTGTTATTTTCTTAGCTTTCACGGTTCGCTAACTTAAAAATGAATTCATAAATTTTAGCTAATCTAAGGGAACCAACCTAGTAAACATTTCATTTTCATTTATGTTTAGTTAGCTTCCCTTGCACCGTTTACAGCGTTTTTATTTTCCTCATGCATGTCTTTTCAATGTTTACGTTCAGACCCAGGAACTGTGACCTTTCATAAAGGACAGAAAAAATACACCGCAAACAGACAAACAAGAAACGTAAATAATATACTTGGTATAACATCATAAAACCACTGGTTCTGAAAAAAAGTTTCCATAAATTATATTTCCTCTACTGGGAATTGAACCCGGTACTGCAAAATAATATACTTATAAGACTGTAATAAGATACTTTTTTTTCCTTAACCAGCGGCACTTGGGCTTTCAGCCCTTCGGCCTAATGAAATGTCATTGCGAGGCTGGGGAGCCTGTGGACTTTCCTTCCAACCCGGTCAGGAGGTTCGCTCCTTCCCATCCACAGAGGGTTTATCTCAGGAGCCGTTCAGGTTATTCAGTCAAAATCCCGGTTGATGACACTACTTCAAATACCCACGCCCGGGCTTGAACCTTGAACACCTGATCGCCAGCGCAATGTGGTAACTATTACACCAGCGCGGAACCCAATAAGATACTTAAATTATTATAATAATATGCCATATAATAACGTAATAATATACTCATAAGACTGTAATAATATTCCATATAATAATGTAATAATATGCTTAAAATGACTGAAATAGGTATGCATGTAAGACAAGGAGCTGTCAGTGTATTGTGAAATGTATGGATATAAACAGAAATCCAGTGTAACACAAAAAAGTTGAATGTGGAGGCTTGTGTAGGATAAAGGTAGTCCCATAGCAGATACTGCCTTAGGGAAGTGAAGTGTTAGAGACTTCACTAGACTAGGTCCAGCATCGAGAGATGGGGGTGACCAGTTCCCTTCATCGCTGCCTTTTGTTTCCCTAATTCAAGTGTCAAGTCAGATACCCATTTACAGCTGGGTAGACTGAAGCGTGTCGATAACGTGAATCGAACCCGGTACCTTTGCCGCGAGAGACCTGCGCTCTGTCAATTGGACGCTCCAGTTGTGTAGGATAGAAGGTCACCAATGTGGAACTGATGATAAGGTCATCAATGTGGAACTGATGACAAGGTCACCAATGTGGAACTAATGACTAGGTCACCTATGTGGAACTGATGACAAGGTCACCAATGTGGAACTGATGATAAGGTCACCAATGTGGAACTGATGACTAGGTCACCAATGTGGAACTGATCACAAGATCACCAATGTGGAACTGATGACAAGGTCACCAATGTGGAACTGATGACAACGTCACCAATGTGGAACTGATGACAAGGTCACCAATGTGGAACTGAAGACTAGGTCACCAATGTGGAACTGATGACAAAGTCACCAATGTGGAACTAATAACAAGGACACCAATGTGGAACTGATGACATGGTCACCAATGTGGAACTGATGACAAGGTTTCCAATGTCGAACTGATGACAAGGACACCAATGTAGAACTGATGACAAGGTCACCAATGTGGAACTGATGACAAGAACCAGCCAAGTGCCAGTGGAAAAAGTGATGAGAAGAAAGTGCTGGAGTATAAGACGCATATGGAGGAAACAAGTCAATAGCATTACAAGGCAAGTCTTTCTTTTGGAATCACCATGGAAAGAGAAGCAGAAGTAGACCCAAAAAACAATGGAAAAATGGCCTGGAGACGGGAACAAAAATGATGAGTAAGGCGTGGAATGACCTTGAGGAGATGGAACAGAACAAGAGGACTAGCTATCTGTTTTGTGAAGGCATATGCTCCTTGGGGAGCTGAAAGTACTGAATGAATAAAGGCTTTAACAATATGGTAAAATACTGCAATAATGTGCGTATTATAATAATAATAGCCCCTTCAGTCATAACTGACTATAGGAATGCGCCCCTGAGGTGACAGCCCTCAGCTGCTTATTTTCCTGATTTCGACGTTTTCTTCTCTCTTCGGCTTGTTGTGTGAGCTTCTTTTCGCCCACTCTGAGGTGGCGCCGTAAATAGCATCGCCACTTGGTGCGTTCGGCAGCTTCGTCCTCCCACGTTGCTGGATTTATCTCTCTTGCACACATCTTTGAACCTCAGCTGCGGTCGCCCAACTGTTCTTTTGCCATCTGCCAGTTGCCAGTAGAAGATATCTTTCGGGATGCGACCATCTTCCAAGCGGCGGACATGGCCAAGCCAGCGTAGTCTGCGCTGTCTAAGCAGTTTATACATGCTTTGAAGCCCAGCACGTGACAACACCTTGACATTTGTCACTTTATCTTTCCACGAGATGCCGAGGATGTGGCGTAGACACCGTAAATGGAAGGTATTGAGCCTTCTTTCTTGCTTAGCATAGGTTGTCCAAGTCTCACTGCCATATAGAAGAGTGCTGGTGACGCAGGCGTTATATACCGCAGCCTTGGTCTTCGTTGTGAGTTTGGAGTTTCCCCAAACACGCGATGTGAGGCGGGCAAAGGTAGCTTCAGCTTTGCCAATGCGGCTGTAAATTTCTGTGTCCAGTGAGAGTTTGTCATTGATGGTAGACCCCAGGTATGTGAAGTGGTGCACCACTGCCAATTCGTAGTTATCGATAGTGATAACTGGTGCAGCACGCGCATCCTAACTCAACACATTCGTTTTCTTTAGACGTATTGTGAGGCCGAAGTCCTTGCATGCTTGGGTGAAGCGATTCATCAAGTTCTGAAGCACCTGTTGACTTTGAGTGACGACTGCAGCATCATCAGCGAACAAGTCCCTTATGGTGACCCTTCTGATTTTTGTTTTCGCCTTCAGCTTTGAAAGATTAAACAGTCGGCCATCTGACCTAGTGTGAAGGCATATTCCTTCAGCTGCATCTCTGAATGCATGTTTCAGGAGTAAGGCAAAGAAGATCCCGAAGAGAGTCGGAGCCAGAACACAGTCTTGTTTAACGCCACTTCGTATGTCAAAGGGTTGTGATGTGCTTCCAGTATATTGGAGTGTTCTCTTCATGTCACAATGTGCGTATTATACTGACAAAATTTATTAGTTGTCAAGGATAATTTCTGTCCATAATGTCCTGACGTTGTCATACAGGAGCATTTCATGGTGGTGGTGGTTGGTGGTGGGTGGGGGGGGTGGGGGGGGGGAAGTTGGAAGGGGATATTTTTTGTAGGTTTTCAAAATATATAATGTAATTTGCACAGACGTACTTCATAACGTATTTAGAGGTACAAAGGATCGTCCTAATCACTCGTCCCATTTTATTCTGTCTACCCTACGCTTTCCCCCCCCCCCCCCCCTACCGTCAATATTCACAGGTCATTATCAGTTTTTTAGCGTAACTCCTCGAAATACCAACTTGCATATTATCTGCTTGTTACAAGCATGGCATGTTTGTCTTTCTGACTGTGGACAGTCGACGATAGCAAGGCGTAAAATCTGGTCTATTATCTTAATCTTAGGCGTTCTTAAGTCGCGTATGACAAGATAACGAGATAAGCTACAGACCCCACGTACGCATTCGTTTTCGCTTAGGTGAAAAGGAATGAGACAAACAAATGTGTTGGATTAGAAAGGGATGGCCGTCTCAAATAGCTAATAATAAATTTTGAGGGAGTGACTTGCAAAATTTGCCCTGTCTTGATTATGTCAATATGGAGACCGGGCAATATCATGCAATTATTTCCGGCAAGGTCTCTTATCTTAATAAACAGAGGCACCAATGTTGAAGTATTTGTTACACTTACCACATATGGCGATGTTAATAATAATTACCAATGATAATATGACTCCTCCTAATATATAAATTAAAATTTACTAAAACCAGATTGTGATGGGCTTAGAATTAAAAAAAACTAAAAAAAACTAGCCTAAATTGCGAATGGTTTTAACCAAATAAACTAAAGCCGACATTTAATTTCGTATGGGCGAAAACCTGAGCATCTTAAGACTTAGGACAGCTTCCAGTGGCACAGATAATCCCATACTCCACAGGGAGCAAAATGAGGATGATGATGACATCAAGGTATATATATATATATATATATATATATATATTTAAATATATATATATATATATATATATATATATATATATATATATATATATATTTCAATCAACACTTCTATTGCAGATTGCTGTATATTATTCATTAGCATTCTTTCACTGTCCTATTACATTTTTATCTGCATCACTGGTCTGAGATTTCATGCCAATGGTCATCAGGAAAAATTCAGAGAAAGATGAAATGGTGGGCGAAAACTGAAGTTGCTTGATGCTTCAATCAGGAGATGAAAGATTTACTGGAGATTCGATTTTATATTTCTTTCAGTTCCTGGTACTAGTTCTAGTACACAGCTCTGGACATGTATACGAGACAAGTATATAGTATTTACTCTTGCTACGCAACGAACGTGATCCTAAAAGCCATTCGAATCCTGACTTGAGAAGGGACAGTCAAGACTTCACCGTGAACCTGCATCCAGAGATAACTCACTACAGCCACCTGCAAAGCTAAGTCAAATTAATGGCCTCAGTGTATGAACTTTTGAAAATTACCCTCCCAAAAAATTAAAGCATCCTATGATGACAAGTACATTTTTCTAAAGGAATAAATAAAACACTAAACTGTAATTTTTATTGGTAAAGCATCGATTTTCATTTTAACCTTATTGATCGGTAATGTAGGTAATAAAGCTAAGATCTACAGTGCAGGTAATGCCACGGTAATGTAGGTAATAAAGCTAAGATCTACAGTGTAGGTAATGCCAAGGTAATGTAAGTAATAAAGCCTAGATCTACAATGTAGGTAATGCCAAGGTAATGTAGGTAATAAAGCTAAGATCTACAGTGCAGGTAATGCCAAGGTAATATAGGTAATAAAGCTGATCTACAGTGTAGGGAATGCCAAGGTAATGTAGGTAATAAAGCGATGACAAAAGATAGGTAGACAGACAGACGGACGGACGGACGGACGAACAGACAGACAGACACACAGACAAACAGACAGACAGACAGACAGACAGACAGATAGATAGATAGATAGATAAAAAGCTACACTCACCGAAAACAGTTCAGGAGCTGAGTCGGGTACCTATCATAGAAACAACAAGGATATCAACTTGAAATAGAGGTAAACACCCATACAGACAATAAAATGTCATTTTTATTACGAGAATTAATCACAAAATTTTACATGTTTATGACACTATAACAATTTTGAAGACCGAACAATCGCCCTAAACTGAATATTTGGTTCACTGTTGGTCGTGAGTTATACATCACAAAGCCGATATTTCTAGACTACAAGTTACCAAACAGAGTTCAGCTCAACTCATCTGCAAATTTCATAAAGACAATCGTATGATCAGTTTTATTCACATCTGCGCTGAACTCGAACGGATTTTGCGTAATTCACATAAGGAAGATTATGTTTTTGTAATTTCGAGTAAGTAAAATTACTTTTTGTGATTATGTGTAAGGAGACAGACTTTTCATCTGTTGTGTTTGTTATTGTCGAAGCTTATACACACAAACGCACATATATATATATATATATATATACTGTCATGCACCGCTTAACGTCCACGATACGTTCTGTGAAATAGGACGTTATGCGATTTGGACGTTGTGCGAATACCATACTTTATACTTAGCAAAGTTATATGGGATACTGTAGTGTATCTGTATTGACTAAATAGCCAAGATACTGTACACAAACAGTACTGTATTTCAGCTAATATACTGTCTTTAAAAGCCTGGCATTGACTTGGCCTCCTTATGGATGAAGGTCCTTTCAAGCATTCGTTTCCAGAATAAGGAGGTTTCGTCCATATTAAAAATTTGCTGGGGCAAATAACCTCCCTCTACAAGTAGTTTATCTAGGGTTTCGACAAAATCTTCTGCTGTCCTAGCATCAGCACTCGCAGACTCACCACTCACTTTCACATTATGCAGCGAAAAACGTTGTTTGAAGCGCTTGAACCAACCAGAACTAGCACTGAACTCGATATTGTAGTCTAGTCCTGCTTTTTCTTTAAGCATTTCGAACAAGCTTCATGCCTTAGCAGTGATCATCAACGTGCTGAGAGGGATCCGCTTCTGTGTTTGGTCCTCAATCCAGGTCATTAGCAATTTTTCCATATCTGATATAGGTCCCTCTGGCATTTTCGTAAGCTTTTAGCTTTCAGTGGAGCCGATCCTTTAACAGCATGTAGAATTTTTTCTTTGTTCTTAAGGATCGTCGTGACTGTTGAGTGCGACATGCCCAAATCACGAGCTATAACATTCACTGGTTTTCCACCTTCGTGATGTTTAATTACCTTTTATTTCACTTCAAAATCGATACTTTTCCTTTGTCTCTTCCTCCTGCTATCACTAGAACTGGTTTTGCTGCGTTTGTGAGCCATGATGCACTTCATGGTAATGTATTTTCGAAAGTTTACATTAAAATAACGATAGTAAGTACAGTACAGTACATACATAGGCCAGTAATATAATATGACTATCAAGACATATGTACTGTATTATAGGTTATATATGTACTGTACCATTATACGCCTGGCATCGCAATCGCTTTGTGCTGTATACAAGAGATATGAGATACACGTGTTGCGTGCGGGAAGCTGTTGCTTTCGCTACGTCCGGTTACGTCCACTTCGTCCTGTTCTCCGATCGGGATTTCTGAACACTATTATAACTTTATGGGACCACGGACGTATATGCGGTCGGACGTTCTCCGAACGGACGTTATGCGGCGCATGACTGTATATATATATATATATATATATATATATATATATATATATATATATATATATATATATACACACACACGCACGCACGCACGCACGCACGCACGCACGCACGCACGCACACACACACACACACATATATAGGTGCAAACAATATTACATTAGTAAGTGATAAGCAAGGAAATCTCATCAAGACAGCAGAGGGACAGGAAACAAGATGGGCAGAGCATTTATGAGAAACTCGGAACAAGGAACCACCAGAGACACAATTGAATGTTCTTGAGGCTGAAAATGATCTAGATGTTACTACAGACATTCCACGAAAAGAAGAAATCATAACAGCAATCAAAGGGTTAAAGAATGGAAAAGCGCATGGCCATGATAACTAAAATGCAGAGCTATTTAAGACAGACCCTGAGTTAGCAGCAGAACTCTTAGAACCACTATTTGCACAAGTCTGGATACAGGGACAACACCAACGGGGTGGAACAAAGGAATAATTGCCTAATTGCCCAAGAAGGGAGATCTTGCAGACTGCAATAATTGGAGAGGAATCACTCTTCTCTCAGTTCCCAGCAAAATACTAGGCAGGATAATTATTCAGAGAATTTCAAAAGCAGTAGACCACAAACTGAGGAAAGAACAAGCAGGATTTAGAAAGAACAGAAGATGTGTAGATCATATATTTACCCACAGGAACATTGCAGAGCAGTGCTCAGAATGGCAAAGACAGCTGTACATTAATTTCATTGATTTTGAAAAGGCTTTTGACAGTATACATAGGGACAGTTTATGGAAAATAATAAGGGCTTATGGAATTCCAAGCTGCATAATGTCAATCATAAAAAACCTCTATGCCAACTTTACGTGTAGCGTTGGGCACAGCAACCTAACCTTTGAGGTGAAGACAGGAGTACGACAGGGATGCCCCTTATCAACCACTCTATTTTTTAACAGTCATAGACTGGGTGATGCTCCAGACAACAGAGGGCAGTCCAAGAGGAATAAGATGGACTACATTTTTTACATTGGAAGATCTGGAATATGCAGATGACATTGCACTACTATCACATTCACATCAACACATCCAGGAAAAAACGGATAGACTTAATAAGTATAGCCAGCAGGCGGGCTTGAAAATCAATCTAAAGACAGAGGTCATGATGCTCAATGTGAGCAACCCTGAGCACATATCAGTGTCATGGAATATTCTAATCCACATATATAAATTATTAGGTAAATATGAAGCCTAACAAATAAAATAAATAAAGGAAGAAGAATGGTAAATAACAGTGCTGTCACAAGGAATGTACTCGAAATCCCCCTTGTTTTCTGCTTCGTCTGCAAATTGTAACGCTTTCACGTTGATAGTAAAGCTTACTGTATTATTACCCGCCTTCTTCAATGAAACGTGTGCTGTATTTCTTGGAAAAAACATTGAGAGACTGCGTAATGACCTAAATTAATCCTAACATTAATTATATTACGTTACCAAAACGAACGAACAGATGGACAAAAGGATAAAGAGAGAGGGGAGGGCTGAAAATCAGGAACGCATGCAACACGCGTCGCGCGGTTCACAAATGCTGCCATCACGCGTGTAAGTCTACATGCACTAATTTTTTTTCAGACGGACAGTGATAAAATACACTACCCTTTCCCAGAGTTAGGTTTATAAATCATAAAAAACTCTTATTAGAAAAGATAACATTAGATGGGTTTACGGTTGAAAACATAACAGTACCCAGACAGCACATCTTCGAAACAGGAGGTAGAAGAAATTGCATATTTTGAATGCAGCCACGTAGCTCCTTTAAATTTGTATTTTTGGGTTCCTTAGGGCTTGCTGACAAATAATATGTAAAACGTTACGCAAATAGTCCAGGAATTAATAAATTATACCCAAAATAAAATATTGGGGGTGCCTGACAGCATAAAATCATTTCTGCTCATAAGATTTTTTTTTAACGTGTTTGAAAAAATTTACGTTACAGAAATAGCCTACCATGTAAACTCCAAATTGATTGGAGCGCAACAAATGAAAGCCTAACCACGATTGGTCGGGCTATAAATACTATCTTGGTTGTTAGGGGAAACGGGGAAAGGTAACATTTTTTCAAACACTTGTCGAAACGGGGCTCATTGGTCAGACTCGCTGATATACACACTTGGGAGCGTTAGTTCGAAACCACTTGTTTAAATAAGCTTGATAAAGCATCAGTGCGTTGAAGCCAGCTTATATTTTGCTCAATAAAAGCCTGGAAGATAAGCAGATGGGAATTTGTGCCAGTTTGTGCCAGAATTCATTGCTAATCAACGTATCTGTGTTTATTCGTATGAATTGTGGTAAGCTTGAACCATTCAATATCTTTTAATGAAAATTGAATGTGAATTGTTGATTTATGCCTGTATATATATGTGTAGTTCAGTGGCAAACGTGAGGTAAAGCCTGTAATGCTCCAGCCTGAACAGAGGGTGTCGGAGAGAAGTAAAACGGCATGGAATGGCCAAACAGTACACTGACACCTGGATGATTGACTAGAAAGAAATAATGCTGGAAGTGCAGAGGCGTAGTAACCATTAAGAAGGGTAATACTGGAATAAAGTATTTCAAATGAAGCTGACTGTTGGCCTAACGCTCTGAACGCAATGTTTGTGCTGTATTGTGATCAGTGTAAAAGAGAATATAAATTAGTTATGAAGTAGAAGGTACATCCTTGTTGATTTCAGGGACAGTGGTCTTGATGGTACTGAGCAGCATCTGGTCAGAGGTTTGCTGAATCCAGTGTCGGACAGCATACTCCTTGGTCCTTTTAGCTATCAGTGAGGTGTCTCCTGAGCCCAGAGGAGAATTCGAGCAGAGGAGTCCTTTCCTGCCGCCATCACGCCAGATAAGCTAACTTGGCCAGCTGAGCTCAACATTATGTCCCCTCATCTTGAACTGACTTTGTAAAATTAACATTAAGAGGGGAATTTACTTGTCTTAAAATCAGGAACTGTGAACATCTCCAATACTAGTCCCTAAAGACAAACTATTGAAGTCATGATGACAAATACCAACAGAGCTTGAACAAAACAAAACCAGTATTACCTCATTTTACTACTACACAACTGACACACATAGAACATTTGTAATAATATATGTCACTACAATATTCATATTAAATACATTCTGTACATAACTTGTAATTTAAATTGATTGTGATTCCTGGTTCCCTTGTAGTTGAATCAGGACACATATTCATTCATGCCAGTAATGAATACATATTGTTAATTGAAAAGTTACGAGTGACTTCTTTAAGATATTCTCATAGAGTGTTATATGTATGTGAGTGTCACAGTGTTGTTAAGAGTAGTGGATTAAATTAAATTGTTTATCTGTCTGTTGTTGTGACTTACACTTCACCATACACATACCCTAGACACATAACGTAGCATCACACTATTCCAGAATAATTCTGACTGAGATATATAGATATGTGGTAGCAAGTAAGGTTATCTATAATACACTACTCTTAATAGATATAGATACCTTCACAGCTGA
The DNA here is from genome assembly GCA_024509875.1 of Oreohelix idahoensis. Taxonomy (NCBI): domain Eukaryota; kingdom Metazoa; phylum Mollusca; class Gastropoda; order Stylommatophora; family Oreohelicidae; genus Oreohelix; species Oreohelix idahoensis. The sequence goes on along the minus strand of JAMPIV010023161.1, from coordinate 694,097 downwards.
TCTCAGTCAGTACACTAAGTCCCCTATAAATATTTATAACATCCCACTTCACCACATATATTGGGGTCTCGCTCTTGGGATTTTGAATCTTTAACTATTAAAAATATTGGGGGTAATTCACTTCAGGGAATATAAGAATTAAAAGGTATCCTTGGGTGGAATTAAATAAGGTTGAGCTCACGGTGCCTGTGTTGTCCATTAGATATTTAGAGATTAAATTGTTGGTTAGACATTTTATAAACTTACCTGATAGACAATGGCGGACCTGGCCAAATTTCGATCTGCTGCGGTTCCGACTGCAAAAGAGTTAGGATTAGATGGGCAAGTTATGGTTGCCTATGTCACGACGGAATGTGACAAATTTATTGAACGCGAAGAAAGAAGATTAGAAAAAGAGGCCGAAAGAAAGTTAGAGGCTGAGACTAAGAGGTTGCAAGCTGAGGCTGAGACTAAGAGGTTGCAGATTGAGGCTGACAAAGAGGCTAAGAAATTGGAAGCAGAAAGAGAAGACAAAAGATTAGCTGCAGAAAGGGAAGAGAAGAAATTAGCTGCAGAAGAGAGGAAATTAGCTGCAGAGAGGGAAGCAGAAAAGGAGGAGAAAAGATTACAAAGGGAACATGAATTACGACTAAGGGAGTTTGAGTTTCAAGGCCATGCTCCTGAAAATGGTGCCAGTCCCTTTGCCTCTGATGCTACGGTTACTCAAGGAGCCTCAACCTCAGCTATGAATTTTCATTTAGATCATTTTGTTGAGAAAGACGATGATATTGAGAGCTACCTAAATAGGTATGAACTATTAGCTACCACGTATGGGTTAGAGAGAGAAAGGTGGAGCTTAAAGTTATCTCAGGGACTTCGTGGGGCAGCTTATGAAGTTTTTGCAAAAATGAGCAGAGGTGATCAGGCAAATTATGACATGCTAAAGCAGGCTCTTTTGTTAAGGTATGAAAAGAATGCAGAATTTTATAGGAAAAAATTTAGGAATGCTAAACTACTGTCAGGTGAAACCTATCACCAGTTCTCTGCACGAATAGAGACATACTTGGAGAAATGGACTTCTCTGGGGAAAACCCAAGATCTTAAGGAAATGGTCCTTATAGAGCAACTAAGAGAGTCCATGGCTCCAGACCTGAGAAAGTTTCTCATGGAACAAGGTGCAGAGAGGCTGGGTGAGTTGCTAAATGTTGCTGAAAGGTATCAAGCAGCTCAAGCAGAGGTAACAGGTAATAAAAAGAAACAGGTGGATAACTTTAGGGCACCACAGAACTTTAATAAATTTGATCCTAGGATCAAAATAAAGGTAAGCACCAATTTGATAGGCCACGGTATGAAAATAAAAATAAATTCCCACAATTCGATGAAAGGAAATATGATGAAAGAAAATCTTTCAACCAAGGAAAAAGGTGGTGTAAGAATTGTCAGATGGACAATCATGACACTGACCGTTGCAGAAGGAAACCTGTGTATATGGCAACCCTTCAGGTCAGGTCGACCTCAAGACAGGAGGAGGATATTATGTTAGATACCACTCCAGAAGAGATGAGGAAGGCACAGGCTGGGGATAAAACACTCAAGCCTTGTTTCAGAAAATTGTCAACTTGTCATACAACTCCAGGCAAGGGAGATTTTTACATGAAAAACAAGTTGATGTATAGGAAGACTGGAGCTAGATCCAATGGTCACGGACAGCTGGTTCTTCCAAAAAGATATAGGACAGACTTAATAAGGAGCCTACATGTGAAACCAGATGGGGACCATGAGAAGATAGGTACCATCATTCAAAAGGTGGCTCACAATTATTATTGGCCCAAAGCAGATGGGACATTGAGAATTTTGTAGAAAGGTGTAGCATAGCACATGAGGGAACACCCACAAGTGGGAACATGGATCAGGACCTGGACACGCCACGGGGCAAAATTAGGCCTGATAATAAAAAGAAAAATAGATTTGATAAAGTGGACCAAATGGAATGGGAAGCCCCTTTTCACGGACAAGCTTCACTTAACTGTTTTACAATGGCCACTATGCGGAGAGTGCAAAAAGATGTCTTACCCCAGGATAAGCCGAAAATCCCTCAATCGGACTTAAACAAACTGGAGGAAGAGGATGTAGAGAGGAAATCTCTCATCAAGAATTTTAAGTGGGGAGAAAGCCCCAAAAGAAAAATTGGTAGCGGTCGTTTTGTGAATGATAATTCTGGGAGGAAAAATCATCACTATAAAGCTTCGAGTGGAAGAGACCATACCGGTGCATGGACAAATAGGTCCACACAATTAAAGGTCCATATGTAGCTTTGTTAAGAACGTGGACTGATGAAAAGGCAGAGGAAAACATTACATCTTCATACCAATATGTGAATGAGCTGACCACTCGGTTAAAAACTGGCTGGAAACTTGCCAATGAAAATTTGAAACAAGCCAGGAAGAAACATGCTGCCTATTATAACAGGAAGGCGAAAGACAGAAATTTGGCTGTGGGAGAGAAAGTACTGCTTCTTTTGCCCGGGAGTCAGAATAAGTTACAAATTGGATGGCAGGGTCCATATACAGTTCTAGAGAAGGTGTCTAGAACAAATTATAAGATAGATAAGAAGGGGAAAGAAAAAATCTATCATGTGAATCTCCTGAAGAAATATTTGGAAAGAGAACATCAGGAAGAGACACACTTGTTGACCTTGTCCATCGCCATGGAGATGAAAAAGGAACCACTTTCATCATTTGAATATCCATTACACCCCTGTGAGACAGCAGCACAGGTGAAAATCAGTACACATTTAACGAAAACTCAGAAAGAGAGAGTGCAACAGGTTCTAAATAATCATGCAGAGGTGTTAACAGACCGACCAGGGCATACAAACCTATTGGAATATGATATGAAACTAATAGACTCCACACCTGTCTGTATGAAACCATATTCGATTCCGTTTGCTAAGGAGAAAGCTTTGAAGGAAGAGATAGACTATCTATTGAAGGAAGGAATTATTTCGCACAGTGAGTCTTCGTATAGTTCCGGTGTTGTACTCTTAAGGAAGCCCTCTGGAGAACATAGACTCTGTATAGATTACAGGAGACTGAATGCTATTACAGAAGGACAGGTGGATCCATTGCCGGATACAAATCAGCTGTTTGCCAGACTAAATAAAGCTAAATATTTCTCAAAAGTGGATCTGAGTAAAGGATACTATCAGATTCCAGTAAAGCCTGAGGTTAGACCATACCTAGCTTTTAGTACCTCAGAAGGACACTATGAGTTTAATAGATTGCCATTTGGATTGAAGAATGCGCCTAGTGTCTTCTCTAGAATGATGAGAAAATTATTGGATCCTCTGAATAATCCCTGTATAACAAATTTTATGGATGATATCCTTATAGCAACAGAAACATTTGAGGAACACATTGACTCTCTGAACATGCTGTTTGATCGACTTAGGGAGGCAAATTTAACAGCCCGACCAACCAAATGTTGCGTTGGATGTAAAGAATTGGAATTTTTGGGACACACAGTTTATCAGGGAAACATGACCCCTGACCCAAAGAATTTAGAGAAACTACAGAAAGCCCCGAGACCACAAACCAAGAAGGACGTGAGATCCTTTGTCTCATTATGTGGTTTCTACCAGAAGTATATCAAAAACTTTAATTCCATATGTGCACCGTTAACTGAATTGACACGTAAAGGACATCCAGATCGCATTACATGGACACCACAATGTGAAATGACTTACCAAGAATTGAAGGAAAAGCTCACAAGTAAACCCATTTTGAAATTACCTGACTTAAGTCAAGAATTCATAGTAAGGACGGATGCAAGTAATATTGGGTTAGGTGCAACTCTACTACAGAAATCAGATGCATTGGATGGGGAATTAAGCCCAGTGGCATATGCTAGCAGAAAGTTGAATAAAGCTGAAATCAACTACTCAACTAGCGAAAAAGAATGTCTTGCAGTAATATGGGCAATAAAGAAATTCAATATTTATCTATATGGGAAGGCATTTAAGTTGCAAACAGACCACAAACCTTTATCGTTTTTAGCACAGGCTAAGCATGAGAACTCTAGGTTACTCCGATGGTCTTTGCTTCTGGCTCCATATAATTTTAGCATTGAGTATATATCTGGAAAAACCAATCTGGGAGCGGATTTTTTAAGCCGCCATCCGTGTGATGAGAATCACCGTAAACCCCAGAAATAATAATAAATTTCTCTATGTGTATATAGAATAAAGGACTGACATATAATGTCTGTTTTAAGAGGGGAGGTGTCATGGAATATTCTAATCCACATATATAAATTATTAGGTAAATATGAAGCCTAACAAATAAAATTAATAAAGGAAGAGCAATGGTAAAATGACAGTGCTGTCACAAAGAATGTACTCGAAATCCCCCTTGTTTTCTGCTTCGTCTGCAAATTGTAACGCTTTCACGTTGATAGTAAAAGCTTACTGTATTATACCCGCTTTCTTCAATGAAACGTGTGCTGTATTTCTTGGAAAAACATTGAGAGACTGCGTAATGACCTAAATTAATCCTAACATTAATTATATTACGTTACCAAAACGAACGAACAGATGGACAAAAGGATAAAGAGAGAGGGGAGGGCTGAAAATCAGGAACGCATGCAACACGCGTCGCGCGATACACAAATGCTGCCATCACGCGTGTAAGTCTACATGCACTAATTTTTTTTCAGACGGACAGTGATAAAATACACTACCCTTTCCCAGAGTTAGGTTTATAAATCATAAAAAACTCTTATTAGAAAAGATAACATTAGATGGGTTTACGGTTGAAAACATAACAGTACCCAGACAGCACATCTTCGAAACAGGAGGTAGAAGAAATTGCATATTTTGAACGCAGCCACGTAGCTCCTTTAAATTTGTATTTTTGGGTTCCTTAGGGCTTGCTGACAAATAATATGTAAAACGTTACGCAAATAGTCCAGGAATTAATAAATTATACCCAAAATAAAATATTGGGGGTGCCTGACAGCATAAAATCATTTCTGCTCATAAGATTTTTTTTTAACGTGTTTGAAAAAATTTACGTTACAGAAATAGCCTACCATGTAAACTCCAAATTGATTGGAGCGCAACAAATGAAAGCCTAACCACGATTGGTCGGGCTATAAATACTATCTTGGTTGTTAGGGGAAACGGGAAAGGTAACATTTTTTCAAACACTTGTCGAAACGGGGCTCATTGGTCAGACTCGCTGATATACACACTTGGGAGCGTTAGTTCGAAACCACTTGTTTAAATAAGCTTGATAAAGCATCAGTGCGTTGAAGCCAGCTTATATTTTGCTAAATAAAAGCCTGGAAGATAAGCAGATGGGAATTTGTGCCAGTTTGTGCCAGAATTCATTGCTAATCAACGTATCTGTGTTTATTCGTATGAATTGTGGTAAGCTTGAACCATTCAATATCTTTTAATGAAAATTGAATGTGAATTGTTGATTTATGCCTGTATATATATGTGTAGTTCAGTGGCAAACGTGAGGTAAAGCCTATAATGCTCCAGCCTGAACAGAGGGTGTCGGAGAGAAGTAAAACGGCATGGAATGGCCAAACAGTACACTGACACCTGGATGATTGACTAGAAAGAAATAATGCTGGAAGTGCAGAGGCGTAGTAACCATTAAGAAGGGTAATACTGGAATAAAGTATTTCAAATGAAGCTGACAGTTGGCCTAACGCTCTGAACTCAATGTTTGTGCTGTATTGTGATCAGTGTAACAAGAGAGTTTAAATTAGTTATGAAGTAGAAGGTACATCCTTCTTGATTTCAGGGACAGTGGTCTTGATGGTACTGAGCAGCACCTGGTCAGAGCTTTGCTGAATCCAGTGTCGGACAGCATACTCCTTGGTCCTTTTAGCTATCAGTGAGGTGTCTCCAGAGCCCAGAGGAGAATTCGAGCAGAGGAGTCCTTTCCTGCCGCCATCACGCCAGATAAGCTAACTTGGCCAGCTGAGCTCAACATTATGTCCCCTCATCTTGAACTGACTTTGTAAAATTAACATTAAGAGGGGAATTTACTTGTCTTAAAATCAGGAACTGTGAACATCTCCAATACTAGTCCCTAAAGACAAACTATTGAAGTCATGATGACAAATACCAACAGAGCTTGAACAAAACAAAACCAGTATTACCTCATTTTACTACTACACAACTGACACACATAGAACATTTGTAATAATATATGTCACTACAATATTCATATTAAATACATTCTGTACATAACTTGTAATTTAAATTGATTGTGATTCCTGGTTCCCTTGTAGTTGAATCAGGACACATATTCATTCATGCCAGTAATGAATACATATTGTTATTTGAAAAGTTACGAGTGACTTCTTTAAGATATTCTCATAGAGTGTTATATGTATGTGAGTGTCACAGTGTTGTTAAGAGTAGTGGATTAAATTAAATTGTTTATCTGTCTGTTGTTGTGACTTACACTTCACCATACTCATACCCTAGACACATAACGTAGCATCACACTATTCCAGAATAATTCTGACTGAGATATATAGATATGTGGTAGCAAGTAAGGTTATATATATATTACACTACTCTTATTAGATATATATACCTTCACAGCTGATCTCAGTCAGTACACTAAGTCCCCTATAAATATTTATAACATCCCACTTCACCACAATCAGTAAAAAATCAGCAACTGGAACAGACAGATACCTTCATATACCTAGGATGGAAAGTAACACCAGACGGCAGAGCAAGCAAAGACATCAACAACAGAATGAACAAAGCAAGAACAACCTGTTTTAGTCTAAACAACATCTGGAAGACCTCTCAGTACAGCACAAGCACACAATTAAGATTATATCAGAGCTGTGTGCTTTCTGTGCTTCTCTATGATGCGGAATGCTGGAGAGTTACAGAGAAGGAAATGTCGAAATTGTCCTCTTTTCACACAGCATGCTTAAGAAAAATTATCCGAATCTTTTAACCAAATACCATTGTCGGAATTTTATCTGAGAGAGTTCTGATGGATTTTGGTCCCTTTAGAGCAGTGTTTCTCAACGGGGGCGGTACCGCCCCATGGGGGGCGTTTTCAAGATGTCTGGGGGCGTTCTGATGGGTCGGAACGATTGATGGTCGCTACTTCCATTCACGGGTTCGTTGTATACATTTTTACAAGAATCAATATGAAACAATTACAAAAGATATTCCCCTTCGCATAGCGTGTAACACGATAATTTTTATTTGCCCTGCGTCCCATGGAGTGTTTCAAGGATTCCAAACGCAAAATTTTAGTACCTGGGATGTTACCATTGTTAGGAGACAGTAGGCGGAGATTTATGTCCCTTCAACACTCGAAACATTCGTTAGCCCCTCGACACACAAGCTAACCTTCTGCCTCCACTCTCGACACATATTTTCTTCTGGAAACACATTCCCGTCAAACATTGATTAGCCCGTAAACACATCACAGCCCCTTCCCTACTCTGTCCACTTCTACAGCACGACAGTGAATCCCAAAACATTCCCCGCACAATCACGTGATCCCACGTGTATCTGCCAAAAAAAACCCCTCTTTGTTTAGTGAGGTTGACGTTACAGTCACAGCACTACACAGAACTGTGTGTCTTCTTCTTCTTCCTCGTTCGCCCTGAAAAGGACGGTGGTTGCGTTGTGTCTGTTTGCGCCTAAGCTGTGATATCTGCACCTTTCGGTCGACACATCCGACTTCTGCACGGCATTTTTTAGGGACCGGGTTTGCCTTCCCATTTCGATCCGTACTCGCTCAGCCAGACTGCACTGCTGCAGACTGTTTCCAGGACCACCACGTGGAGGTGGAGTACGGTCTTGATCAGCTCTGGTTCGCTGATCCTGATGCAAGCAGTCAAGCTATGGGTCGCTGACTGCATTCACTATTGCTGCATCTTCCTTTGTGTTCAACTCTCTTTGATGCGAGTGCACCGTAAATACCTTCTCGCAACAGTGACGTTGTGGGCAGTATATATGTATATGTATACACGATAAAGAACAAGGGGGTGTTACAAGGCGGGGCGGGGGGGCTTTTACAAATATTAGTTGTCAAAAGGGGGCGTTGCTACTATCAGGGTTGAGAAGCACTGCTTTAGAGTGTAGAATGATAGTGAAGGCTCTGTGAGAATAAGGATTTAGGAAAGTGAGGTAGTAGATTCACAAGTGCTGGGAAGAATAAGAACAGTCTCTTATTACGACAATATTTGTCTCTCAAAACTACTCCTACCACCCTTCTGTACAAACAATTGTTTGTCAGTTCCAGTCACTCAGGCGCACACACCGATTTGGTGATTCTGACGCACAACGTACACGAATACAGACTACGATAACGAATATGGGAATGTTGGGTTTTGGCCAGCCGACACCAATGCTAATAAAGTTTTTATACCTTTATTATCATACAATCAGATCACAAATAATTATCAATTTACATGAAGAAATCAAGGTTACAAAATACAAAATGACAAGGGGGGAGGGGGTTTTGAGGAGAAGTATCCAATACACCTTTCTCGCTTGTATTTACTAACAGAAAAGACCCGGTCCCAAAGACAGGGGGGGGGTGATGATGATCAGAGATAGGCAATTTAACCCAACGGTAAATTTATTACTCTGAAGCAAGGGGTTACAGTAATAAGAGGGTCGAGGAAAAGCTAGGGTTCTCAAATGTTTCCCTTTATTCAACAAATTTTACGGGAGGGGGAAATAAACACAGTTACTAAATCCCGCTGGGAGAAATCCCGTACAATGAATACAGTACGCCTTAATACTAGGTCGAACTAATTATAAGGGTAAAAAAGATCAAATCTCCTTTCATTAAAAAAAACACGCTTGGGCTGGCCAGCACACAGTCACACACACAGACTTACCAAATGGTGAATTCTGACACTTCATAGGAAATACACTAAAAACAGCACTAAACCTTGACTTAGGTAAATGTATTTTCTTCCGTATACAGCCCCAGATTAGCGGGTTGTTGAAGTTAACAAAGTGTCCCGAAATCGCTGGACGTTGAAGTTTAACGGTACTGTTTGTTTATTAGATAAAGTTCCTAAAGAATGGCACAGGCACTTAGCTAGGTGTGAGGTATGGTGTGCTTTCTAAGATTGGCACAGCTGGTGGAGATAACTTTCTTTTGCCATAATGTCACAAACTACAAAACACTCAGGTAAGTTCTTCTTCGGGGGGTGGGGGGGGGTAAAATCCACTGAATATACTTGACAGACAGTGTTCAGGTAAATCTATGTTCTTCTTCACAAATAGAGCAGTGAGTAAAATATTGCTACTGGCAACTGTTCTTCTTCCAGTTTGTTAACTTTAAAACGACTTTATGAATTGGGATCTTAAAACAGTCTTTGGGTTTGCTTTATTTCTGTAAACTTCAGATAGCTGAATCCCAACAGGATCGCCACAAAGATTAAATTTTAAATATGTTCATAAGTCACTGGAGTAATCGACTGAGTCGGCAGGACTCTGTATATATTTTATTGCTGCGTAATGGCTGCTTAATTGCTGCTTAATTGCGGCTTAATTGCTGCTTAATTGCTGGGATGCTAGGTTCGAAAGATCATTCTGGATGCAAATAGAAAAACATGAAATGCAATGAAATCATATTAAAATCTACCGCGCGATACATTTACAGTTAGACTATTTTCTGCACTCGCGTCTTCAATTAATAAAATTCAAGAAAAGCTCCCCGTGAAGTTAATAGTTAAAAGCACATCTATCTATACAGAACTAAACTGTATTAAAGTTATAATTCCCTTAACGACTGCAAAATTAATTTACGCGGCTATTGTATTAGGAAATTAACTTATAGATGTAACATTTAGTTTGCACTAGAACTTTGAAAATGGGTTTATTTAATAAGGTTAAATTTACACCACAATCCAGTGAAATAAAAATGAAATAACTAGACCACTGATCACTCGAAGCTAATGTATAAATTACCGTCTGCACAGAAAAGAATTCACTGCAATAGCCAACAATTTAGATGAAATCTAGCAGGAATCCAACTATATGCTAGTGAATCTTAGAATTCTGTCAGAACGAATGATAAAATGCAGTTTCTCAGGTTCTCTATATTTAATTGGAATGCAAGATGAGTGGGACATGTTAGATTCTAACACCTTTCTTCATCTTGAGAAAAATCGAGGTTCTACGCCGTTGTGTTAACCGCGATGCCCCCCTGGCTTCCGATCTCCGTTCGTCTCAGGCTGCTCGCATGAGGATGCGAAATCTCTGCGAGAAACTAACTTTGTTAACTGGGAGTTCCCTGATTCCTCAGATCGTATACCGCTTCTACGTTGATTCTGAAGACCAGCCTGGCTTTGATGGGACCGCTTTCCCCGAGAAGCTTTGGCAATTCCCACTAGGCGGGATGACAGCAAGGTAAGGAAAATGAACTGCTGTTAATTGCTCTAGAAACCGGGGTGAGTCTCTGGCCACGTCCACTTTGGGCCGGCGTTTAAGGAAAAGATTGCTATAAATCGTTCTCAGAGATGGTCGTGGGCGTGATTTAACCTCCCATCAAAGGCCATGCGATCTCAGAATGCACAGAAGGTAGCAGTTCACATATTAATGATCCAACGTGTAGAATCCTCGTGGAAATGCGGCATGCTTAATTAGCCCAGGTGCAACGTTCCAGGCTGATGAAAAGTTACAACAAATGTTCAGGGGTTCTAATGTTATAGAGAGGGAAATACCCATTCATCTTAATAATTCATGTCAGCTACAGCCGTCCGTCACAACCATCACCAACCAAGATCTGCTTACTCGGAGCAAGCAAGAGGACATGTACACCATCATAGCTGGCAGACGCTGGAGCTTGGTTGGCCATGTCCTCAGAAGAGACCCCGATGCCATCACAAAAACATCTATGCTATGGACCCCTGAAGGAAAACGAAAGAGAGGCCGACGAAAAACAACTTGGCGGAGGGCTGTGGAGGCTGAGGTGCAAAGAATGAACCAGAGTTGGGACACTGTACGAAGGATGGCCACCGACCGATCAAAGTGGAATCAATTTGTTGTTGCCCTACAAGACGCCACCAGGCGTGATGATCACTGATTGCAGTGCCAGCCAATGGCCAAGGACCAAAGAAGAAGATGACTCCCTCGATCTATCTTTTTTATCCTTACACTCATATATCCTCACTTGTTATATGACTTTTTTATCTTGTACGCTCTTATAGCCTCACTTGTTATATGACTTTTTATCTTTACGCTCATACATCATCACATGTTATATGACTTTTTTATCTTTACGCTCATATATCCTCACTTGATATGACTTTTTTTTATCTTTACGCTCATATATTGTGATAAACGAGCGCAAAGGCCTTATTGCTCTATCTTTTCCTACATCTTTCGTATTGTATTTTCTCCGACATTTGCTCTTTTATGCAACATTTGCGATCCATATTTGCTATTTCATCGTTGTGATTACTCGCAACCGGTATCTAGAGAACCACATTTGCTCTTTCATCGGGGGAAATAAAATCCTTTGATTGAGTCCACATGCCCGACATTATCGTTTGAAGCCCACATTGCATCGTGATAAATCTGGTAAAAACACATATGGTCATCCGAATCAAACATGGGCATGCGGTAATTTCTGTGACACCACATTGGACGCCCAGATTGGATAGGGGAAAACGTCTCACCGCGGTTCAGACAAGCGTTGGTTTCCACATTGGATGCCCAGCTTGGCCAGGTGACTTCCAGAAATATATAATACCGCATAATCTACTAGAGTGTAGAAGTCCAGTTTTTTACCTTGTGTGGAAGAGATTAAACCCAAAAACGCATAGCCTAATACACGTGTTTATTCAGAGTGGATGATAATTCAGTTCTGTGATTAATTGTGTTCTTAAAGGATTTTGCGAAGGGAAAAGAAGGTTAGTAGATCTTATACTTATTAATACATTTTCTTATTTTGTTTATTTTAACCTCACAGCTAAAATGTGCGAAAGATAAAGTTTCAAATAATTCTTGGCATAACTGATTAATAAAATCAGATTTTCCTAGAAGATGATAGGATGATAGGAGGTAATTAATAGTTCATATTTCACCTTTATCATCATCACAGTCTCCCATGCGCACACACTCTCATGCACAAGATATTTAACATCATTAGAATTGAACTCAGAGAGAGAGAGATGAATAATGAGCAGTAGTTTAAATGCAAGTCAACCAGTGATGTTAAATGTGAAAACTTAAGAAGACTTTTGTGTGTCTTCAGTTCATCAGAAGTCTGAGTCTACACGCAACGTGTCTGACGTCTAACCAGAAATAAGTTATTAAAAACGGACATTTGGCTAGCAGAATTCGCCATAGGACATCTTTCATTCCTCAATTGAAAAGGAATATTGTCTCACCCACAAGTCATAAGGTGGACGCAGCATTTTTCGTCACCATATACTACTTGCTCACAAGTTCAATACAGAGTCATCATAAATTCTAATCACTCGAAAGATCATTATTATCTGAAGTCAAACAAAAGAGCTCAAAAGAGGAATCGCATATTTATACCACGTGCAACACACTCTTAAGCGCATTTTATGAAGCAGACTCGAAAGTATATGAATCACGACTACATACGCAAGATTATGAGTCTACATATCACTAACATTTCGTGAAGATATCCAGTCTGACCAGTACCCTCGGGAGATTAGACAACAGACCTTTTGTTCATATGACAGCTATTAACTGTTGATCAACACTACAGAGATATACTCAAACAGTGAAGGAATATACATAGATATCTCGTCAGCGTTCTCCGTACGACAACAGTATTCATCAGAACGTCCTCAGCTTAGAGATACCCCACTCGACATAACGTATAACAACTTGGGACATTTTATGCATACATGTGAATCCTCATATCTAGGAGAAGCATTTAGAGACACATGGACTGTGTAGAGTACTCACCATTTTGGTAACACGTATCATATCACATCATCATTTCACTTTACACCAGTTCATTCTTAATTAACTATTACTTAATTAACTGTAATTTTATTATCTCATCTGTGTGTTTTGTGTGAATCGTCTTTCACCATCATCACGTTCTAACCATTACTAACCCTATATGTGTGGATATTTCATTAATAAACCCAACGATCAGTTGATCATTATCAAGAGTTTGTTAATGTATCACTCGTGCTGTCGGTGTTACATATTCACCTATAGGAACCTTTCTCTACTCAGATGAGGTTGGGGGCTTTTTCTTTACGGGATCTAAGGGCAGAAGCTAAGGTCGTGGGGAAACAGAACTCTTTCCATAATTAATTAGAAAACACTGTCTAGTGGAAAGCATTCGCATTCCTGTCTTCTTGTCCCTATCTCGAATAGGTCTTTATTCTTTCTTAACGAGCCAATTTCTAGAGACCTTATATCTATATCTCATAGACTATTCCTGGCAAAAACTACTGTAGTAGTTGCCCCAGTGACTCACCACACGACAATTGTGGACTCGTCTTGGGATTAGTGAACCCGGACTTAGAAGGGTGATAAATCACATTTTCATCCCTGCTATACAGTTGCGATAATTGCAAAATTTGTTGGCATTTTGAGGGATTACCTTCTAGACTGACTCTTACTATAATTTGTCTATTTCATAGGGGGGATAATTTATATCTCTAAAGCACGAGTGATACTTTTTAAATTGAGTATCAAACGGACAGAGTAAGCACTTTTTGAGAACAGAAGATACTGTAAGGAACTGATTTTAAAAAATCTTTTTCTGTAACTGCTGGGAAAATTTTATCATAAATATTTAGCAAATTTTTCATAGAAAACTTCGAGATAATCTGTTACATAATTTTCAGAATTATCTGAGTGAGTGATTTTTTTAAAAGAACTATTTGAACTTGATTACTAATTTAAACCTAGCTGGTTTTAAAGAGATAATTACTTGTGCGAGTCTAAACAATTTGCTTGGAGGTCACTGCCAATTTTTCCCTTCGTGAACCCATACTGCATATCATGGCAGATGCCGCAAAAATTAGAACTAGTTTAATGGAGGCAGGGCGTGAATACGGATTAAGTGGAAAAGATCTGATGAAATTTGTGAGTGAGGAGACTGATAAACTCCATGCAAGAGAGATAGAAGTGCAGAAACTTGCAATGGAGAAGGAGAAAGCCGCAGCAGAAGCAGCGGAGCGGAAGGGGAAAGCCGCAGCAGAAGCAGCGGAGCGGAAAGAAGCAACAGAAGCAGCGGAGCGGAAAGCCGCAGCAGAAGCAGCGGAGCGGAAAGAAGCAGCAGAAGCAGCGGAGCGTAAAGAGAAAGCAGCAGCAGAGCATGCACTTAAGATGAAGCAACTGGAAATCCAGGGACAGACCAATCAGATAGAGCTGGCAAAAAGTGCAGCGGCTTCCAACTTTGATGGAGGGCACTCACCCCGCTCAGATGGTGTGCCTACTTCGCAACCTGCACCACCCAATGCCATGAACTTTCCGCTGGAAACTTTTTCAGAAAGGAACGATACCATGGACGCCTTTTTAGACCGCTTCGAACGCTTTGCAACAGGGTTTGGACTTGAAGAACGGAAGTGGAACTTGAAACTTTCCCAGGGCCTAAGAGGAGCCGCCTACGAAGTTTTTAATAAACTTCCGGCCGGAGAGCAAGATGACTACCAGGCATTGAAAAAAGCTCTCTTGGTGAGGTACGAGCTTCATTCAGAGGCTTACCGAAAAAAATTTCGAGGTTCTAGGAAGGATGCAGGAGAGACTTTCTCACAGTTTGCAGCCCGTATTGAAGACTACCTAGTGAAGTGGTGTACACTGGGAAACTTTACCGAGAACTATGACGGGTTGAAAGAGCTGATTGTGATAGAGCAACTAAAAGAGTCTATGTCGGTGGAAATGCGTAGATTTCTCACTGAAAACGGCGCTGACCGGTTAGAAAATATTCTTACACTGGCAGAGCGATTCCAAAATGCTCTCATGGAGTCTCAAGGAGCCAGAAAGAAGTTTTCGGATCAGGCGCCAAAGCAACCTGCTCGCTCCCAACCAGACCAACAAAGCAAAGGACCACACATCTCGCATAAACAGCACGCAAAATAAGATAACTACAAAGAGCAAAACAAGAAAAATGCTGCGCCACACCAGAGACATGGAGATAAATGGTGCAAGTACTGTCGCTTAAACAATCACAACATTAATGAGTGCAAGCGCAGACCTTCTCCCCAACATGCTGCCTGTTTGCAGACAAAATCGTCACCCAGGAAGGAGCAGAGGACTGGAAACGTTTCTCATCCTCCCGTCATCGAATCAGTCCTCGTAAACGGACAATCTGTGGAGTGCCTTTATGATACAGGACTTGCTTTCGATGCGGTGGTCAGGGCATCTCTTGTCACCCCTGACCAAATAACAGAAGAGAGTGTCGACATCCAAGGTCCGACGAAGGATGTTGCACCCATGACACTGCCAATTGCACTTATCAGAGTGGAATCTCGTTATGGGACAGGAGAGATTCGTGCAGCTATCATGGAAGAACCAATCTACTCTTTAATCTTGGGATGTAGATATGTGTTCCTTGGAGAACCTACTCAACCACTAGTCATGGCGGCCGTACAGACTAGAGGACAGTCAAGAAAAGACGCAGAGCAGGAACCTCCTACCAATATCCTCCCCGAGGAATTGAAGAGGGCCCAAAGGGAAGATTCCTCACTGGCGCCCTGTTTTAAAAAATTACCTAGGACACACAACCCGCCTACCAAGGGAGACTTCTTTATGAAAAATGGATTGATGTATCGCCGAGCTGGAAATGAGGGACAGGAACACAACCAATTAGTAGTTCCTGCAACCTATAGGAACCAGGTGCTTGAGATGGGCCACTCTATCCCATTTAGTGGACACATGGGAATGAGCGCCACGACTCAAAGAATCGCCTGCCACTATTATTGGCCAGGGATCACCGGCGACATTGAACGTTTCGTCAAGTCTTGTCCTCAGTGCCAGAAAGTTGCACCAAAACACTGGACGGCACCCGCGACCCTTGGGGAGATGCCAATCTTGGGCACCCCATTTGAAAGAGTGGCCGTGGATATAATTGGACCTCTGCTGAGAACTAAGAAGAGGAACTCCCATATCCTTACCTTAGTGGACACCTGTTCCATGTGGGGCGAAGCCATAGCCATGCCAGCATGCGACTCAGTGCATGTAGCTGACGCTTTACTGAATATCTTTACTAGATTGGGCTTCCCGCATGAAATTCTCACAGACAACGGGTCACAATTTAGAGGCAAGTTGACAGAGGAGGTGCTTAGAATATTCAAGACTAGGCATATCCATACTTCGTCCTATCACCCCCAAAGTAACGGGCAAGTAGAGCGGTTTAACGGGACGCTCACCTCTATTCTTCGGAAGTTGGCACAGGAGAAGCCAGAAACTTGGGATCAGTATCTTCCTGCTGCATTATTTGCTTATAGGGAAGTACCGCATGCGTCAACTGGAGTTCCTCCGGCCACATTACTCTTCGGAAGACCTATTAAAGGTCCATTAGAAGCATTACTAAGAACATGGACAGATGCCAAGGCAGACGACACTGTCACATCAGCCTTCCAGTACGTCACAGACTTGAAACAACGCCTGAAGACTGGCTGGGAATTAGCCACAGCGAAAGTACGGGAGTGTCACGAAGTGGATTTAAGACTAGAGGTTGCCTACCTAAATAGACTAGACCCTAGTGGAAAGGAAGACTAAGAAGATAGATTTCAGAAGAAAATAACAGTGACTGTGGGAGATGAGGCTATTGGGTCAAGGGTCGAGAACCGAAATTGACTCTCCCTTGCCACTAAGTGACGTAATGTTTTGCGATAACCTCACTACCTCTAGCTACCAAGACTGGGATAAGGTTTAATACTTAACACCACAGACACCACTTACAGACAACATATAGGTTGAAGTAAGTGACTGATCCAGCCGGAAATTTACAATGGACTTTATTTACACCACACAACATACTACAAAAATAGAATAAACATGCTGCGTGTTCATACACCTGGAAAGAACATAACAATTAATTTGAAGTGATTAGGTAAGGTAACCCCACAGTCGCCCTCCCCTCAACCTGTAAGGAAGAAAGGTAAGTAATACAACAACATGTGAAGGAGGATCTCGAACACCAGATCCGTCTTTCTCCTAATCAACCTGATATCATGTAAACACGCCATAACTCCTACTGTCCGTCTGTCTGCAGACGTGTTTCTACACAAATGACGTGCCTACACCGCTGCTCCACTATAGGCTAAATATTCTCTGACTATAACAAAGTCCACGACCAGAACCCTTTTATCATCTCCGACCCAACTTACAGATGACTGGCTGAGTTCTAATGTTATATTAAGTGTCTGTCCGACACTCCTAGTTCCTACAGAAACGACTCCTCCACTACTCTCCTTCTCTCTATCTATCTCGTGCAGTAAAGAGGGATGTTAACCCTTTCCCCTCTTCTCCGCCTGTTGTAGCTGCTGACTTGCTTGGTAAATTAAACTCGGGACGTGGTCTATTGCTGCTTCCAAATAGACGAATTATTACTTTGCAGTAGCCCGGATACCCTGCTCGTGGGCTCAAGGCTGTCGGGATTATTATGCCCGAAATTCACGACACTTTTTAGGCCCTGCGCCTATGATCAGTGTGTGTTTAACATGAGCGTAACTAGCTCCGAATTTTGGTAAGAACATCTGTTCTTGCCGAAGAAGTCTGTGCTTCCAGCTCCCTGCTCTCTCTTGGGTACAAAACTTTGCACCAGTGACCACCTTGTCACCACTCCACTTTCTTTTCTGGCTCTGCCGACTCTTCTTCTCCTGAGAAGACCGGCGAACTTCTAGCCAGCTGTAGGACTACTGTAGCCCTCGCTGCCACGCCTGGAAAATATCTGCTGTGGACAAAACAATAACAAATATATATCGCACAACAAATTTCCCATATCCTTAACACTTAACTCCCTTAACTCTCACTCTTCAACACTTAAATCCCAACTCTTCAACCACTTAAGTCTCAAATCTCTAACCTTTAGTTTTCCAATCTCGAACACTTAAGTTTTCAAATCTTCCATACAGCTCCCATGCTCTAGTATCGCTTCAGCGATTAGTAAACATGCCTACCCCCACTTTCCCTCAAATACTGTCCTATCGACACTCTAATCTCCAGACTCAGCTGGCTTAATCTCTTACATGCTGGCGGCTTAGGTTAGCCCGTCACAACATTCTAACCACTGAATGAACCTGTTGCCAGTAAATTCCTGGCCCTACTATTTAACAATGATCGATGTGTTTACCTGGCTACCCAAATACAATAGACTTCACCCGAGACAATAATCTCCCGTCTCCATGAATTCATCAGTATAAACATATGTCTATTAAATAAGGGACTAATTAAAAATCCCAACTAGACCCGTAACTGCTGACTTCAAAATGTAGGTTTTACCCACACAGAGAAAAATACACAATTTCCCATGCTCTAACATTTAAAGCCACTCGTTCTATTACCACAGCGTTACACAAATTAGTCCGCTGGTAATTTACACACACTTGAACAATTAAATACACACCAAAACCCTAGCGTATTATTCGCTAATATTATAACTCAAATATTGAGAAATCTTCACCCACGTGTCTGGAATATTATTTACACCCGATTTTGATAACAATGGACATTAAAATCTCTAAAGGAACTGAAATCCTATTCTACAATGCATGCCTCGTTATCTCCCTTCTTCCGTTTTCAGATTCACCCCTCTAAGAAAATAGACACAGCACGTGCTCCGGTACCCCTCTCTCCAAATCCTCGAAAATCACAATGAAATTACGTGCATCGTGTCTCAAAATTATAGTATTTAACATCTACCATCTTTAAGCTTTCATTATCTCATAAAAAGAATGAATGCACTCTGATAATAATTTAGATAAGAGGGTAACTCATGGCATGTCCGTTACGAACTAAAATTAATTTAATTCCGCGAGCGTGTTTTACGCTGCACCATTTAAAATCACAAATCCAGGAAAAATTAGATCCCCTGTCTTCTGACAAATAACAGTAATATTCCAATTCCTACAAACAGCTACTCTGCGGAAACTATCAAAATTCCCTACTACCTTTTCACAAATTACCTAATTGCTCTGTCAGTTATATTCAATTAAAAATTTAGCATTGATGGCTCTACTTCTATGAATTAACTTTACCTCCTAGAAACAACTCTGCAAAAATCTTATAAACTATTAAAGCTTAATTAACTTCATATTTACCAGCACGAATTTCTCTCGAAAGAGCAGACGGCTCTGTATATAAACACAGACAGTTCTTTTCCAAGGCGTAGAAGTTCAAAAAAATCTCCGCCTTCTGCCAGGGAACCCCGCTTATTTATTACCCCAGACCACGCTACGCGTGAGTCATAGCTAGGCTTTGTTCTTAAGCGGGTCGATCTATGAACCAACCAACGTGCCAGGAATCGACCGCGGTCATGATCTAAATTTAGAACTCCAAGCGGAAAATTTCGTTCCACGCGCTCATTGAGAAAGGGCTAGAAATGCTCTGCCATTTTGTTACACTAGAAAATCTCTACATGAACGAATTATCTTAATGAAACAGCGCGCTGGTGCCAGTCTAAAAGTTAAAACTACCATCTTTTCTAGAAACCGTAATTCTTAATCTACACAGAAAATCCAAACTCGATTATTATACAAAGAGAAATAAAAAAAAACGAATAAGATAAAAATCCCACCGTAATCTTCCTTAAAAACGTAAAAAAAATGCAAGGAACCGAAACTTGGGGCCTGTTGTAAATTCAATCACATTAACTTCTCACAGGGAGGCTAGGCGGAAACATGCCAAATATTACAATCGCAATGCGAAGGACCGAGAACTAGCAGTAGGAGAGAAGGTGCTACTTCTTCTGCCAAGTAGCAGTAATAAATTGCAGATTTGCTGGAGGGGACCCTACAAAGTGGCGGAAAAGGTTTCTCGCACCAACTATAAAATCGCCGTGAACGGAAAGCAGAAAATTTACCACTTAAATCTGCTTAAGAAGTTTTACGAGCGAGCCCCTGCCGAACCAGTGCACCTCATGACTATGGCCATTGCTATGCAAATGGAAGAAGAGCCATTATCATCCGTAGAGTACCCGGTGATACAGGAGGAATCACATTTAGATGTGAAAATAAGCTCCACCCTAACGGAAGCCCAGCAAGAAAAAGTAAGGAGATTGATGGAAAACCACGCCGGCTCTCTGACAGACAAACCGGGCCGGACAAACCTGATGGAGTTTGACATGGAAGTCACGGATCCTACGCCTGTCCGAATGAGAACCTATCCGATTCCGTATGCCAAGGCGACGGCATTAAAGCAAGAAATTGATTACTTACTTAAGGAAGGCATAATTTCGAAGTCGGAGTCCCCTTACAGTGCGGGAGTTGTGATGTTACGCAAACCCAATGGAGAACACCGCCTGTGCATCGACTACCGACAGCTGAATGCGTTAACACAGTTCCAGCCAGAACCGTTACCGGACCAGAACCAGCTATTTACTAAGCTGAGCAGGGCTCACTATTTTTCAAAGATCGACTTCAGTAAAGGGTACTATCAAATACCGGTAAAAGCTGAGGTGAGGAACCTGTTAGCCTTCAGTACTCCAGATGGACACTTCGAGTTTAATGTGATGCCATTTGGACTGAACAATGCTCCTAGTGTCTTCACAAGGATGATGCGAAAGTTATTGGATCCTTTGAATCATCCCGCCATCAGCAATTTTATGGATGATATCCTAGTAGCTACTGAGTCGTTTGAAGAACATATATCAGCGCTATCCTTGCTGTTTAACAGACTCAGAGAAGCGGGACTAACCGCCCGCCCAACCAAATGTCAAATTGGGTGTGAACAGCTAGAGTTCCTAGGACATACTATATCCCATGGGACCATGTTCCCCGAGACTCAAAACGTTGAGAAGCTGAGAAATGCACCGAGACCATCCACTAAAAGGGATGTCCGGTCATTTGTATCTCTCTGTGGATTCTACCAGAGATATATAAAGGATTTTAATAGCCTCTGTGCGCCGCTTACATCGTTAACCAAGAAAGGAAACCCAGATAAAGTGACGTGGTCAGCAGAATGTGAACATGCATATGCACTCTTAAAAGAGAAACTCACCACAAAACCTATTTTACGACTTCCGGATTTAACTAGAAAATTCTTCTTGCGCACAGATGCCAGTAACATTGGAATCGGGGCTACATTACTACAGCCAGATGACAGAAGCCCACCAAATCTATTTCCGGTCGCATATGCGAGTCGGAAGTTAAACCGAGCAGATCAAAACTATTCCACAATCGAAAAGGAATGTTTGTCCCTCGTCTGGGGAATACAAAAATTTCAAGCATACCTGTACGGAAGGAAATTTACAATCCAGAGTGATCACTAACCTCTGACCTTCCTCGCCAATTCAAAGAACTTGAATGCTAGACTGATGAGGTGGTCGCTTGTTCTACAACCTTACACGTTCCAAGTGGACTATATCCAAGGAAAACATAACGTAGGAGCGGATTTTTTAAGCCGTCATCCTATGAGGCAGGACGGAGAGCACAAACAAGTAGAGGAAAGGGTGGAAACCGAAGAGAAAAACGAAGATGAGGAAAATGATTAAGGAATCCCGAGCAAGAAGGCTTAGCTCTCCTAGTACGATTGACATCACACTTGAGGAGGGGCTATTGTGATAAACGAGCGCAAAGGCCTTATTGCTCTATCTTTTCCTACATCTTTCGTATTGTATTTTCTCCGACATTTGCTCTTTCATGCAACATTTGCGATCCATATTTGCTATTTCATCGTTGTGATTACTCGCAACCGGTATCTAGAGAACCACATTTGCTCTTTCATCGGGGGAAATAAAATCCTTTGATTGAGTCCACATGCCCGACATTATCGTTTGAAGCCCACATTGCATCGTGATAAATCTGGTAAAAACACATATGGTCATCCGAATCAAACATGGGCATGCGGTAATTTCTGTGACACCACATTGGACGCCCAGATTGGCCAGGGGAAAACGTCTCACCGCGGTTCAGACAAGCGTTGGTTTACCACATTGGATGCCCAGCTTGGCCAGGTGACTTCCAGAAATATATAATACCGCATAATCTACTAGAGTGTAGACGTCCAGTTTTTTACCTTGTGTGGAAGAGATTAAACACAAAAACGCATAGCCTAATACACGTGTTTATTCAGAGTGGATGATAATTCAGTTCTGTGATTAATTGTGTTCTTAAAGGATTTTGCGAAGGGAAAAGAAGGTTAGTAGATCTTATACTTATTAATACATTTTCTTATTTTGTTTATTTTAACCTCACAGCTAAAATGTGCGAAAGATAAAGTTTCAAATAATTCTTGGCATAACTGATTAATAAAATCAGAAGATTTTCCTAGAAGATGATAGGATGATAGGAGGTAATTAATAGTTCATATTTCACCTTTATCATCATCACAGTCTCCCATGTGCACACACTCTCATGCACAAGATATTTAACATCATTAGAATTGAACTCAGAGAGAGAGAGAGAGATGAATAATGAGCAGTAGTTTAAATGCAAGTCAACCAGTGATGTTAAATGTGAAAACTTACGAAGACTTTTGTGTGTCTTCAGTTCATCAGAAGTCTGAGTCTACACGCAACGTGTCTGATGTCTAACCAGAAATAAGTTATTAAAAACGGACATTTGGCTAGCAGAATTCGCCATAGGACATCTTTCATTCCTCAATTAAAAAGGAATATTGTCTCACCCACAAGTCATAAGGTGGACGCAGCATTTTTCGTCACCATATACTGCTTGCTCACAAGTTCAATACATCGTTATCACAATTTCAATACAGAGTCATCATAAATTCTAATCACTCGAAAGATCATTATTATCTGAAGTCAAGCAAAAGAGCTCAAAAGAGGAATCGCATATTTATACCACGTGCAACACACTCTTCTCTTCTTCTTCCGTCCTTAGCCAAAGACCGACCAAGCAGTCAGAGGCCATCACGCCTTGTGGCGTCTTAAGGGCAACAGCAGATTGATTTTCTCTGTTGTAGTTTCCCATCACGCCTAGCGGCGTCTTTAGGGCAACAACAAATAGATCCATCTGCCGTTGTTTCCGTAATCGGTGTGACAAGCCAACGGGTGATCAGCCCATTGGGCAGGGGTGCTGCCATATTGTGCATAAAACATCTCTTGGCAGAGTGGATAAGGTAGGGGCCCAGTGTATTGCTTTGCCCAGGGCCTACAATGCTGTTCAACACACTCTTAAGCTCATTTTATGAAGCAGACTCGAAAGTATATGAATCACGACTACATACGCAAGATTATGAGTCTACATATCACTAACATTTCGTGAAGATATCCAGTCTGACCAGTACCCTCGGGAGATTAGACAACAGACATTTTGTTCATATGACAGCTATTAACTGTTGATCAACACTACAGAGATATACTCAAACAGTGAAGGAATATACATAGATATCTCGTCAGCGTTCTCCGTACGACAACAGTATTCATCAGAACGTCCTCAGCTTAGAGATACCCCACTCGACATAACGTATAACAACTTGGGACATTTTATGCATACATGTGAATCCTCATATCTAGGAGAAGCATTTAGAGACACATGGACTGTGTAGAGTACTCACCATTTTGGTAACACGTATCATATCACACCATCATTTCACTTTACACCAGTTCATTCTTAATTAACTATTACTTAATTAACTGTAATTTTATTATCTCATCTGTGTGTTTTGTGTGAATCGTCTTTCACCATCATCACGTTCTAACCATTACTAACCCTATATGTGTGGATATTTCATTAATAAACCCAACGATCGGTTGATCATTATCAAGAGTTTGTTAATGTATCACTCGTGCTGTCGGTGTTACATATTCACCTATAGGAACCTTTCTCTACTCAGATGAGGTTGGGGGCTTTTTCTTTACGGGATCTAAGGGCAGAAGCTAAGGTCGTGGGGAAACAGAACTCTTTCCATAATTAATTAGAAAACACTGTCTAGTGGAAAGCATTCGCATTCCTGTCTTCTTGTCCCTATCTCGAATAGGTCTTTATTCTTTCTTAACGAGCCAATTTCTAGAGACCTTATATCTATATCTCATAGACTATTCCTGGCAAAAACTACTGTAGTAGTTGCCCCAGTGACTCACCACACGACATATATCCTCACTTGTTTTATGACTTTTTTATCTTTACGCTCATATACCCTCACATGTTATGACTTTTTTATCTTTACGCTCATTTACCCTCACTTGTTAAATGCATTTTTATCTGTACGTTTGGGAGCCGCGCTAGCGAAGTGGTTACCACGCTGCGCTGACGATCGGGTGATGCAGGTTCGCGCCCTGGCGAGGACATTTGGAATAGTGTCTTCGACCGGGACTTGGACTGGAATAGTTTGAATCCTGGCGAAGACATTTGGAGAAGTGCCTTCGACCGGGGACTGGAGTAACCTGAGCGGCTCCTGAGCTACAAACCCTCTGTGGATGTGAAGGAGCGGAGATGGCACGGACATATGGATCCTGACCGGGTGGGAGCGAAAGCTCCCCAGCTTCGCAATGCCATGAAATTTGTTTCATGTCATTGGGCCGAAGGGCTGAAGCCGACGTGCCGCTGGATATATTTTTAAAAAAAATCTGTACGTTCATATACACTCACTTGTTATGTGGCCCTTTTTATATGTACGTTCATATACCCTCACTTGTTATGTGGCCCTTTTTATATGTACGTTCATATACCCTCACTTGTTATGTGGCCCTTTTTATCTGTACGTTCATATACTCTCACTTGCTATCTAAATTACCTTTCTTCTGTATTTTTAATACATGCCTTCGAAGACAATGTGCCAATTGAAATGAACAACAATGGGACGTGTTTTTTTTATGCCATTTAAATAAGTCGCCATGTCGTTATGAGTTAGGATTAAGGTTAGGGTTTAGGATTAGATTTAGAATTCGTAAACCTGACTTGAACTCGTGACCCTTATTGATGTGTCCCCGAATCCTGTTTTTAAGCTCGCAGTGAACACGTCCCATTGTTTTCTTTTTAACCTCTGTCTTTTATAAACCTACTGATGCCCATGGTTTCCTTCTTTACACCTCTTCTCACCCTCCCAGCTGTAAAAATTCCATTCCCTACTCTCAACTTTCTACGCTTACGTCGGATATGTCACGATGAAGATGATATCCGTGAACGAGCTCAAGAAATGCTCGAGTTTTTTCGCCGACGTCACTATCCTGAAAGAGTCTTATCTGATGCCCTGAATCGCATTAGTCCCGTTACTCGTCAGGCTGCACTTACTGCTAAACCTACTACTACATCTGACAGACTCAAACTTGTCTTAACTTTCCACCCTCACTGTTTGGCGGTGAAAAAAATTATGTTCCGTCATCTGCCTATTCTCCACTCCGATCCTGATACCAGAGAGTTGTTTCGTGATACCCCTTTGTTGGCATATCGTAAGGATAAGAATTTTAGGGATATTCTTGTGCATAGTCGCTTGAGACAAACTAGTCCTTCTCACTTTGGTACTAAACCGTGCGAACGCCGCATATGTAAGTGTGGTAAATGAGGTTACTGGTGTTATTAATTAAGGGTAAACAGAGTGAGGTCAAGCTGTGTAAGTTCCCTGAGTCTAATTGTTGATGGTGATGATTCTCAGAGTCCCTATACGCCACCTCTCAGATCTCAATCTGTGTAAAATAGGCTCTGTGATGTTGTGTGGCTGAGTGTGTCTAGGGTAATGTATTTAATATAAGGACGAAATAAAATGTAAACATAACTGTAACTCAATAATATTAAAGTGAGTAAGACTTTTGTTAAAGTTTAGGTAATTATAGTACAATTTAATTTCCCTGTACCTCAATTTTCTTTGGACAGGGATTGTCAAACTCAATAAATTTGTTTATATACACTATTTAAAATAAATAACTGGAACTCTGTCCAAATATCTTGTTTCTATGAATAAAGATCACTGTAAGAATTCCACCCACTGATCTGTCTATCTGCTTGTACGTATCACTGTTATTATGTTGAACAGATTGTCTTCGTCATCATCTCAAGGTGAGTTTATTATTTATTATTATGCTTATGGCTGTGGTGGAATAATTGATGTTACACTCTCAGTGCCGGTCTAACGGACTTAACTTATAAAAACTGGTGACAACTGTTGGCCCTTGGGTTCTCATATGCATTCAACTGGCTTCAGAGCTGAAGAAATGGGGTAGCTGCGGCAACAAGGCTGAGCGTTCCTCCCAAACTTTCTTCCCTCACCCGGTTTCCTGCCACCAATAGGTATGCTGGTATATGACCTGTAATGAGAGGAAAATGCCCTCCCCCTATAGATCTCATCTAATATTTAATTCCACACACAAACACGGTGACAACTCACCCTGATCAGCTATGTGTGCTGATCATTGCACCAATCTGTATCTTCCATTGTTTAACACCACTGCTGTGTAAACATTCTTCTTCAGTGATAGTACATAGCTCTTGTTTCCTCCTCCAAGAAGTCTCTTCCATACAATAGATAGGGGTGTACAATACATAGCTTGTGATTCCTTAATATCTCTTTACAACATCCTATACAGGGCTTGTCGTTCATACAATAGATAGGGTGTGCTTAACTGAAACCCGTGGATAATTTCTTTCTAACATTCTCTTCATGATTTTACATAATATTTAAACATTTATGGCACTGCAAAAGCCAATATCCCTTCTGGGTTACTGCATTGGCATGCGCAAAATTTGTAAGCCACTAGCAAATATTTTATGCCTTTCTTTCACTCCGAAAGACTGCATTCCTATTTTGGCTATAGTAACACAAATTGTGGCCTGCATGTTAATTAAATCAATACAAATACTTATTGTGCCTTACCCTCAAACAAGAATATCACATATCATAAGCTTGACTTTGGCAGTTAATGGGTTCTACCACTGCTTTAAGTGTCCAGACGGTGAAAGCTTTGGTCACACAGGCTCTCCCGCTGATGTCAGCTTTAGATAGTTTTAATTTCAAATGGCGGTTGTTGCCAGCGAAATGTTAATTTTATTGCCCCAAGCTACACTACGCCTTAACCAATCAGAACGCGTGTCAAGAAATTTCTAACTTTTCTCACGCAACCAAATTGAGCAGTTGATAAATGTGTTTTTTCGTCTGTTTCAATTTTTATTTATACAATATCTTTGTTATTAATGGGTCAGTTTTTAATATTAAAAGTGATTATTAAAAAGACAACTGTCCTCTATCTTCCTATATAGGTTTCCTTTTCCCATTTATCCCCGTTTTCATCTTGGTAATTTTTTTCTAATTTATAGTGCTCTGTTCACTGAACTAAAATATTAATAAAATAATTTTCTAAGGCCAGATAATTTATTATAAGGGAAAATTTTATGATATATATTAACCAATATTAGCGCTACCCTTCAAGACATCCCTGTTATTTATAAAGAAATAAATTATCTAAGTTTCTTTTCAAACGCACAAGTTAGGCTTGATTTCCATTGTAATACACCTTCTCTCTCCCCTATAAAACGAGGTAACAAGTTGGTTCGTTGCCAAACTTTATGGCTTTCGTCATAAATATTGGGAAGGGTCGAGCGTGTGAGTGTGTGTTTGGGGAAGGGGGGGGGGGTGTGGTATTTTTACGCTTGGCGTTAGAAAATTCAAATTACTTATTTTAAATATTAGCGGTTTGATTTGACGATGGCCTTGAGACCAAGGTCAAACATGGAATTTATTTATAGATTTTTAACTGTAATAGTGGAAAATTCAAATTATGTTGTCCAATTTTTAGCGGTTAGTTTGACATTGCCCTTGGCAATTTTTCAAATATAGTAGTAGTGGTTTATAGGTTGTGAATTTACGTACTAGATTTTTGAATGGGGAAAATTTGAGCGGGGTGTTACACGGAGTTATTTTACTACAGTAAGACCTGTCCTTTTGTACTCCAAACGCAGTCAGTCTCCTTTCCGAACGGTAAATTTACCATTGGGGAGTCTTTCACATGCGAATCCAGAAACCTGATTTATGCTATCATTCGCAAGAGGTGTGACATGACCTATATTGGTGAAACTGGCAGACGTTTGGCAGACAGGTTTCGTGAGCACTTGAATGGCATCCATCATGGCAAACATTTACCAGTGGCCCTTCACTTCAACAGCCCTGACCATTCAGGTAACTCTGACATTCATGTCACTGCCCTCCGTTCATGTATCGGCGACGACCGAACTCGCTTTTCGTTGGAGAATCGCCTCATTTTTCAAATGGTTGTTTTAGCTCCTGCTGGGATGAATGTCCAGCATCATTTTGCATAATTCTGGTGGCTTCTGTCGTTATTTTCCTATCTATCCTTGTTTTTGCTTTGGTTCGTTTCGTTTCCTCAATTTTCTGTTCTTAGCCGTCACTAGCTCCTACGTCACTTCCGCATGACGCCTTAGTTTTTCAGCCATTTTGAATGTTTCCTTCCTCGACACAGCTAAGTGATTTTTTACGCATTTTATTAGTGTTGTTCATTCCTGTCTTCGTTTCGTTGATTATTTACTTTCTTGTTTCGACATGTCTTTCTGGTTCCACGATTTTCTTGCATTATTACTGTTATCGTTTCGCTCATCACCGTGGTTTCATCTGCTTGTATCGCTCATTTGACGTTTTCCTCATCATCACAGACCTTTGAAGTACCTATATGTAGTTCTTGTCCTTGTCACCTGTTCGTAACTGTGGCTGACGAAGGGTAAAACCCGAAACGTTCCTGTCTCATGTGTACCGTTTACTTGTAAAACTGATTTCATACCATATTATTTTTTAATTTATATATTTCTTTTTAACCCACTTTGCCATTTATTTATTTTTATAGTCAAACACGATTGCACACTAACCATTGTGTCAGTACTAACTTACCTAAACGTTTTTCGATCATGTTAATAATTACACGACCGCGCGTAACGTGTGCACGAGTGTACAAATATCTGCATGAGTGTACTATTTATACACAAGTGTACATATATCTACACGAGTGCACATATCTCTACACGAGTGTACATATCTCTACACAAGTGTACACATCTCTACACGAGTGTACATATCTCTGCATGAGTGTACATATCTCTACACAAGTGTACATATCTCTACACGAGTGTTCATATCTCTACCCAAGTGTACATATCTACACGAGTGTACATATCTCTACCAAAGTGTACATATCTCTACACGGGTGTACATATCTCTACACAAGTGTACATATCTCAACATGAGTGTACATATCTCTACACAAGTGTACATATCTCTACATGAGTGTTGTCGTAACACGGTCTATTCTTCTCTCCATCTTTGTCTCCCTTCTCTTCCCGTCTTTCTCTCCCCTTTATTCTCAGTAATTTTCACGTTACACTACGGTATTTTCGGCTCTATAGTCGGCGTCTCTCTCAGACATCACGGCGCTTACTAATGGATACTGAGCAAATACCGTAAACGCATCAACCCCAGGTTATAACACATGGCCAGAGGATATACCTTTATTAAGAGTAAAAAGGCGTCTTAAAGTCTAAAAACCTCCCTTGCTTTATTGCATCCTATTTGATGGACCTGACGGAAAACGCGTCAGTGTCAAATTTCATTGTATCGGCCAGCACGTGTATGCCTTCTAGGAGTAACCGGTAATTACGGCGTGGTGAAGCTTTCTCACGCGAGACGAAATTGCGTCACACAAACTCAGAGGCCATGGAGAGAATTTACGTGTGATTACGTCGGAACACCCACCCCTCACAATTCAGTGACGTGAGCAACGGTGATATCCCATCCAATGATTTAGAACACGTGAGAAGAGATTCATAAAATCTAGAAGCTTAGACGAAAACTTCACTTACACGCACGACTTGTGGGCCGAGTGCATCTACATGGCGAAGAATTCTACATTACAAGCACTTATCTTATATAACATGGAAAGTTTGCCTGTAATCTTTAGATTGTATGACATAATAGTCCTCTTATTGAATGAAAGAGGATAATTCTGATATGCCTGGTGTATGTGGTTTGAATGGGAATGATAGCTGTTCCCATATGACAGGAAAACTCATGAAGCCACATTTGTGTTTTCAGACTTTTAGGTTTCTGAGCGGACAACATTCGCAGTTGCATAATTCAGTGTCCGGCACCTGACGGTAACAGACAGCCAGTCTTTTGACCGAGCAGCAGAACCAAAAGCCAGATATCTCGTCAACTCCTAAGCATAAAGGAGCATAGATCAAAGCTCGCGCGTGTAATGTCATATCGCTGCAGGATGACAGCACCTAACAACCTGCGCCAGGGCTGACAACATCGGATTACAGATAAGTCCAAAAGCATAAGGATTATTTTTCCTCAAGATACCTCAGAGATCTTATTCAAATTCCAAAAGAACTTTCACCTAGATACTCACGGAACTAATTTTAAAGTGCCTTCCAGGGTAGTACAAAGTGAACATTACAATCAACAACGTTAGGCAACTTGCATGATAGTCACACCAGTGCTAATGATGATTAGTGGGACATACTAGGACTTTTAGTCATTCAGTGTTTATGTCCATATTATTATTTTCGTTTACCTTTTCATTTTCTTTGTGTCGTATACGTGGTTTAGGGATTAAATATCTGTACATAAGTTATAACATCTACCAAGTGGTCGAGTGAGTTTCTTACATGTACTGTCTCTTAAATCCATATATGTGTCATTTCCTCAGTATGAGAGGATGGGGGCTTAATAACAATTATAATATTCAGTAAGAATAATAGGGGAGATTTGTCGCAAGGAAACAGAATCCATTCTCATGTGCCCTTCTGAGACATTTTCTCTTTGTGAGAATATTCGCCTTCCTATTCACCCCTCACTTGGATAGGAATCTAACATTTAACGAGCCACTTATGAGATCCTATATATCTTTCTTACATTTCTTAATTTACATCTATCTTATCCAACTGTGCTGTGACAATTAATGTCCAATTCGGGATAACGGCGCGACAAGTGTACATATCTCTACACAAGTGTACATATCTCTACATGAGTGTACATATCTCTACTCAAGTGTTTTATATGTTGACACGAGGTACATATCTCTACACAAGTGTACATATCTCTACATGAGTGTACATATCTCTACACAAGTGTTCATTTGTTGACACGAGATACATATCTCTACGCGAGTGTCACAGGATTGCCTCCCCTTGATTTGCAGTAGTGGTCCACTAATGGTCACAACGCAAGCTTATCTAAAAGTAGGTCGTACAAGGTATCTCCATACCAGAAGAGTACAGTGTCGATATTCAGAACAAATTTGACATTCTTATGGCAGTACAGGAGGAAATGTCACCAGATGAACTTGCCAATAACATCAGAGATGTTTATATTACAAATGCACAGAGGTTAATTCCTAAAAGAAGTATAAAGAGACGAGAATACATCTCAGACGAAACACTGAAGTTGGTGGTAGAGAGAAGAAAAATGAAGTCCAAAAAAGATACAGAAAATCAGGAGTTGTACAAGGAATACACAAAGCGATTAAAAAACGAGTCAGACAAGACAAACAACAATACATAAACGACACCTGCAGAAAAATAGAGGAAATGCGAGAACAGGGATTGAGTAAGAATATATTTTCTGAAGTAAGAACATTGAAGAACAGCAACTTTAAATCATCACCTCGTGCAATAAACGACAAGAAAGGCGACACTCTACAGAACGTGAACTGTGGACAGAAAATTTTGCACCAAGCAATTATCGAAAAAATAGAAATAAGCAAACTCTCAGATTGGGATGCTGGAACGTCCGGACTATGTTGACTGGACTATCCGAAAACCTACAGGATGTAAACGATGTAAGGAAGACAGCCATAATTAATGATGAGCTTAAACGACTTCAGGTGGATATAGCTGCACTTCAGGAAACGCGCCTGGCGGGCTCTGGAACGGTGAGCGAGAAGGACTACACATTTTATTGGCAAGGGAAAGATCTTAATAAAGCTAGAGAACACGGAGTAGGTTTTGCGGTCAAAAAATCGCTAACTAAAATGGTTGAACCAGGCGAGAATGGATCAGAACGCCTGTTAACGCTCCGCCTGCAAACTAGCACAGGTCCCATCACCCTT
Organism: Oreohelix idahoensis; assembly: GCA_024509875.1. NCBI lineage: Eukaryota > Metazoa > Mollusca > Gastropoda > Stylommatophora > Oreohelicidae > Oreohelix > Oreohelix idahoensis. The sequence goes on along the minus strand of JAMPIV010023161.1, from coordinate 661,929 downwards.
GTCAGTGTGTATGCTCCTACTCTGTACTCTGCCTCAGAAGCTAAAGATGAGTTCTACGAGAATCTAACAGCAATTATCAAAAGCATACCTAGGCAATAACAGCTTGTTCTCCTTGGTGACTTTAACGCTAGAGTGGGTGCCGATAATGTTTCATGGCCTTCATGTCTGGGCAGGTTTGGTATTGGCAAGATGAATGAAAATGGACAACGGCTCTTAGAGTTGTGCGTCCACCATGACCTCTGCGTGACCAACACCTACTTTCAGACAAAACCCCAGCATAAGGTGTCATGGAGACACCCACGATCCAAGCACTGGCACCAACTTGACCTGATTCTCGTCAGAAGGCCACTCCTCAGGTCTGTGCTCTCCACGCGCTCGTACCATAGTGCAGACTGTGACACAGATCACTCCTTGGTTTTCTGCAAAATCAGAGCACAACCAAGAAAACTCTATCGTGTCAGACATGAAGGAAAACCACGCATTGATACCAGCAAGATGTCAGACCCTTTCATGATCGCTCAATTCACTGCGACCTTCAAGAAAGTGCTCAGTAGCCCTCAGCATGGTGATACTATTACAGAGAACTGGGAGCATCTACGGAACACCATTCAAAGTACTGCACTTGCCACCTTTGGTAAGAAAACAGCAAAGTCAAATGACTGGTTTGACGCTTCATCAGATGTGATGGCACCTGTCATTGAAGCTAAGCGCAGTGCTATGAATGAATACAAACGTTCACCGAGTGCCAGAACCCTACAGATCCTGAGGGCTACGAGAAGCAAAGTTCAACAAACTGCTCGACGCTGTGCAAATGACTACTGGCTCCAGCTCAGTGAGAGCATCCAGATCGCAGCGCAAACAGGCAACATTGGACAAATGTATGACGGTCTAAAGAAAGCACTTGGCCCCCATAAAAGTAAGACGGCACCGCTAAAAACCATCAGCGGAGAGAAGCTAACCAATAAGGGTAAGCAGATGGAGAGGTGGGTCGAGCACTACTCTGAGCTTTACGCTAGAGACAATACCGTTACGCCTGCAGCCCTTGATGCTGTCAATAGTCTGCCAACTATGGAGGAGCTGGATGCCGAACCAACATTAGAGGAACTCAGTAAGGCCATTGATAGCTTGGCCTCTGGCAAAGCACCAGGCAGTGATGGGATTCCTCCTGATTTAATCAAATGCTGTAAGAGCACGCTATTACATCCCCTGCATAGGATGCTGTGCCAGTGCTGGGAAGAGACAACTATTCCTCAAGACATGCGAGATGCCAAGATTGTAACACTGTATAAAAATAAAGGAGACAGAAGTGATTGCAATAACTACAGAGGCATCTCTCTTCTTAGTATTGTTGGTAAGGTTTTTGCCAAAGTCATCTTAATGCGACTACACAAGTTAGCTGAGCGCATATATCCAGAGTCACAGTGTGGATTCCGAGCTGGCAGATCAACAACAGACATGATCTTCTCTCTCCGCCAGCTTCAGGAAAAATCAAGAGAGCAGAAAAGACCATTATATATCGCCTTTATAGACCTCACAAAAGCATTCGACCTGGTTAGTAGGGATGGACTCTTTAAAATCCTCCTGAAAATAGGCTGCCCTTCTAAAATGCTGGAAATGATAAAGTCATTCCATGACGACATGAAGGGAACAGTCCAATATGCTGGAAGCACGTCACAGCCCTTTGATATACGAAGTGGCGTTAAACAAGGCTGTGTTCTGGCTCCGACCCTCTTCGGAATCTTCTTTGCCTTACTCTTGAAACATGCATTCAGAGATGCAACTGAAGGAATATGCCTTCACACTAGGTCAGATGGCCGTCTGTTTAATCTTTCAAGGCTGAAGGCAAAAACAAAAATCAGAAGGGTCACTATAAGAGACTTGTTGTTCGCTGATGATGCTGCAGTCGTCACTCAAAGCCAACAGGAGCTTCAGAGCTTGATGAATCGCTTCACTAAAGCATGCAAGGACTTTGGCCTCACAATAAGTCTAAAGAAAACGAATGTGCTGAGTCAGGATGTGGGTGCTGCACCAGTTATCACTATCGATAACTATGAATTGGCAGTGGTGCACCACTTCACATACCTAGGGTCTACCATCAATGACAAACTCTCACTGGATACAGAAATCGACAGCCGCATTGGCAAAGCTGCAGCTACCTTTGCCCGCCTCACATCGCGTGTTTGGGGAAACTCTAAACTCACAATGAAGACCAAAGCTGCGGTATATAATGCCTGCGTCACCAGCACACTCCTATATGGCAGCGAGACCTGGACGACCTATGCTAAGCAAGAAAGAAGGCTCAATACCTTCCATTTGCGGTGTCTACGCCGCATCCTCGGCATCTCGTGGAAAGATAAAGTGACAAATGTCGAGGTGTTGTCACGTGCTGGCCTTCAAAGTATGTATACGCTGCTTAGACAGCGCAGACTTCGCTGGCTTGGCCATGTTCGCCGCATGGAAGATGGTCGCATCCCAAAAGATATCTTCTACGGACAATTAGCAGATGGCAAGAGAACAGTTGGGCGACCACAGCTGAGGTTCAAAGATGTGTGCAAGAGAGATATGAGGGCACTGAACATGGATCCAGCAACATGGGAGGATGAAGCTGCCGATCGCACTAAGTGGCGATGCTATTTACGGCACCACCTCAGATTGGGCGAAGAGAGGCTCACACAAGAAGCAGAGGTGAGGAGAAAACGTAGAAAGGAGTACCAGGAAAATAAGCAGCTGAGGGCTGCCACCTCAGGGGCGCATTCCCATAGTCAGTTATGACTGAAGGAGCTATTATTATTGTTATTATTACAGAACGTAAAGATATTCTGAACAGATGGAAGGAGTACTGTCAAGAAATGTATACGGAAATAAACAAAGCGGCAGATAACAACGTCATGAATGAAGCGGAACGTGAACCAGAACCTACCATAGAGGAAGTCTGGAACGCAATCAAACACTTAAAAATTGGAAAATCTCCTGGTTGTGATGAAATAACAGCTGAAATGATACAATCAGGAGGAGAAGGCAGCGCTCGTATATACCATGCATTATGCTGCAAGATCTGGCAAAGCGGAATTTGGACTAAGGAATGGAAAAGATCAATTTACATACCCTTGCCAAAAAAGGGCAACACCTGAAACTGTGCACAAACTACAGAACTATAGCTCTTATAAGCCATGCCAGCAAAATACTATTACAAATCATAATGAAAAGGATGCAACAAAAGCTAGAAACAGAAATAAACGAAGTACAGGCGGGTTTTCGACCAGGTAGAGGCACTAGAGATCATATATTCAACATGAGGATCATCATAGAAAAGTGTAGAGAATTCAACGTTGACCTACATACTTGTTTCATTGATTACACCAAAGCTTTCGATTGTGTACAACATCAGCAGTTATGGGCTATTATGAAAAATATGGGATTTCCAAACCACCTTATACAACTCATCGCACTGCTGTACCAAGAACAACAGGCTGCCGTAAGAATAGAGGGGGAAACATCAGAATGGTTTGAAGTACAGAAAAGAGTAAGACAAGGCTGTACCCTTTTCCCCTTACCTGTTTAACATTTATGCCGAGAATATCATGAGAAACGTAAGAGATGACCAAGAACACACAGAGTTTGACTCATTTAACATCGGCGGGTACCAGATCCCGGAAATCAGATATGCTGACGACACAGTCCTCCTATCGACCAACCCAGAAGGACTTGAACAATTAATTCTGTCCACCAAAAAACACAGCGAGGCCCAGAATCTATACCCAAACACCAAGAAGACCAAAGTATTGACAACAGACAAAGTAAAGACCAAATCAGAAATTGAAATTGATAACGAAGAAATGGAAAGTGTTAATGAATTCGAATACTTATGATCAATCATCAACAGCTCTGGCGACTGTGCAGTAGAAATTAAAAGAAGACTTGCAATTGCTTCACATAAACTAATACAGATGAAAATCCTATGGCAAGGCACAAGCAGAGAAACAAAGTTACAACTGATCAGAGCATGTATATTCCCAGTAGCAACATACGGCTGCGAGAATTGGACACTCAATAAAACAGTTGCAAAAAAGATTAAATCATTCGAAATGAAATGCTACAGAAGGATGTTGAGAATACCCTGGACAGAAAAAAAGACCAACACAGAAGTACTGCACTCACTAAACGTACAGGAACATTGGCTACTAAATACCATCGCAATAAGGAAGCTGAAATTTTTCGGTCATATAAAAAGACATAATAGTCTGGAAAAAACAGTGATGGAAGGCATGGTCCCTGGTAAAAGGGGAAGGGGTCGACCTAGACGACGGTGGACCCAGGACATCACAGAGAGTCTGAACTTGTCTTTGGCTGATGCAGGTCGACTTGCCCAGAATCGTGATGCGTTCAGAGCAGCTGTAATGGAGACAACGTTCTGGAAAGAATACGACACATGATGATGATGACAAGGTATCTATCTTCGCGCAAGATTACTCTTGGCAAAGATATAGATAGAAGATGAATGTCGTTTCTACCTTAGGGGAGCCTTCACAAGATATTCCCAGAAGTCAAGAACAAACGCTGCTTAAGTTCTGAGCAAATTTGTTAACTTATTATCTGGTCCGTCGACTTTTGCGAAGGGTTTATGCAATGATTCTGGCCCGTTCAAGCCTCCAGTTGGAGTAATCCAACGAATGCCCTCTTATAAGTAATGGCTCTATATATATATATATATATATATATATATATATATATATATATATATATATATATATATATATATATATATATAGTATATATATATATATATATATGTGTGTGTGTGTATTTATCAAGAAAAACTGGCTCATACGTTTGCTTTCGTACATATACTGAATCAACTTTTATTGTTTAGTTTAAAATAACATACAAGAAATTTAATAGTCAATTAGTCTTTAACATGGGAAAATAAATATGGAAAATTTGGTGAAAATTGAAATTAAAGTTTCCTCACTGAGGTTTAGAATGGGCTTTAGAATGTCTTTGACTTTTGCTGTAGCCTGTTACACAAAACTAAGCTCCAGATGAGTCCTTCAGCTGTGGTTTCCGTCACTTCTTTTTGGTGATGAGTACACTTCTCCACACAACTCGTCCACTGTAGGCGGTTTAGTGTTGATACTCTTCTCCCACCCTATTCTTCATTCATAACCCTCCACTCCCAAAGGAGCATAGGCCTTTAACAAACACATGCCAAGTCCTCCTGTCACGTGCCATCATCTCAAGTTCTTTCCATGTTCTCCTCATCATTTTCACATCTGTTTCCAGCTCTCTTCTCCATGTGCTTCTTGGTCTACCTCTGCCTCTCTTGCCCTGGGGGTTCCAGAACAAGGACTGCCTTGTAATACTGTAAACAGGTTTCCTCAGTGTGTGTCCTATCTTCTCTCTCCCTAGTTGTGTAGGAACTTCAGTACTTAAGTCTGATGTCTTGTAACCACGAACCCACAATTTTGGGAATGCACACTTCTCCTGGCACAGATTTAGATTGGACCCGCATCGCTTTAGTTAGATGCTGTTCGAATCACTTTGGTCTGGGAAATTAGAGTTAATTCCTCTGACGACGAGTGTCTCTGCGAAACAACAACCTGGGAAAACTTGAGTTAAAGTCCTCTTATGACTGGTGAATCTGATTCCTAGGTTTCCAGTCTTGGTATAGTAAAGTCCTGGTCCCTTAAGTTTTCAGTCTTGTATTTAAATATGCGGGTTTACTCTTAAGTTTTCAGAGTTGCCCAAATACGTTGAACTATCACTTATTAGTATGGAATACTAAGTCCAATATCTCACTGGCTTCTTGGGAGTTGTTCGCTGTACTATGCGAGCTCTCTGTGTGTGTTCTGTATCTGGGATTTCACTACATTATATTGTACAGTTTTCAGCTCAAATTCAGCTGGGTTTCCGCTGAAGGTTCCAATCAATTCATTGTAGATTCTGGCGAACCAATCAAATTTGTCTAGCACTGTTTGGGTGGGGAAGTTTTAAATATCCCCACTCGTGTTTAAAATATTAATGTTAATATCCACGCTTGACCTCTTTATAAGACGTAATATTGTTCCGGCTGCTCCCCTCTGCTTCTCACAGTATTGTGACCGTGTTTTCCTGGCGTAATGTCTTCCGCCCAGATGTCTACTCCGAAAGATTATCTGCGTGCCTCCGCCAGACAGATGTCTGGTCAGATAGTGTTGTCTTATTTCATCGTACGCACAACACAAGCTTGTGTCAACACGATCAACCGCTTTTCCTGAGGTCAGACGTTGGACCGACACGTTTCCACAGGTGGTCAGACGGATTCAGAGAGATAAGCGGGTGGCCGGTCTTATGACTGGGTATTGTTACGATAATACCACAGTTCAGCTGGCGGAACGTAAATACGTCTGAGTAGTGGTAAACCAGATAAAGACAGTCCTTTGCAAATACTTCCGTAGCAAGTACTGTCATAGGGGAGTGACGTGTTAGAGACTTCACCATGCTATGTCCAGCATAAAGAGTAAAATGAATGAAAGGGCAAAATGAAATGCCAAATAACAAGCGAATAATGGGAGGAAGAGAAAAATGAAGAAAAAAGTGATACTGCCGGAGTGGCTGAAGGTGTGAGCGAGCACACAAAATACATGCACAAACCATTCTGTCACAACGAGTGTACATATATGCACACGAATCCGCACATGTACCTGATATGGCTAGTGTGATCCTCCGTATTATGATCGAAAGATACACATTAAAGTCAATGTCTTTTTTCTTAATCAGATATTATAACCTTTAGAAGATGTCATAATCGTATGATCCTACTTGAATATTTTACATCTATTTCTCTCATATTTTCTTTGCCACTATTAATGCTCTATATACTTTTCTCCCACGTTCAGGTCAAGGGATTCGATTTTCTTATTTGTTCATCTTATCCCGTGTGTTGTCTTAGTGTTATTATGTTTGTACCATTCTATTTATAGCAGTCTCCAGATTTTACACCCATATGTCACGATGACTCATTCTGCCATTCTTTCCAACTGAAGCCTGTTTTGTTCCTAAATCTTGTCGCATATTAGGGCCTAAATTTACGGATTACAAAAGCTTCGACTAGACAAACAGACAAACAGATTGATGGACAATTAGAAGCTCTTTCAATACGAATTTAATAAGTTAAGGCTTGTTCTTACCGAAAAAAATGTGTTTATTTCCTACGTGCGAGTGAAAAAGCATTCTTGATATAATCTCAAATCGTGTAAGTGCATTCTGTATGTAATTGGGGAACCTCTCTACGGTAGAGGGCCCTCCAACTCGTGGCATCACTTTACCCCCCCCCCCTCCCCCACATTTTTAGGAGGTCTGACATGTAATACCTCTCATGTGTTGAGCATGCCGAGTTGATGAAACACTCTGGGTTTGCAAGACAACTCTGGAACTCACCCCAAACAAAAACCAGAAAAAGAGAGGGGAAGAAAGTGAAAACTCTAAAAACTCCAGGGATGGCTACAAACAAACAAACATGTCATTTCTAAAACTTAAAAAACCTATATTTTTCGGAATTAACAAAATGGACAGTTGGATAAGACAACCTGAAAAGACATCTCTTGTACTCTCCATTCGCACAATTTCATCTATTGTAGCTTATACCTGCCAAACGGGAATGACACAGAGCCATATACTAGTCAGTTGTGGATGAACAATGACGTCATTGTGTGATTGGAGCACATTCCCGCATTAAATATTTCTAAAAAAATTAGTTCCGTAGCCAGATACTGTCGTAGGGGAGTGACGTATTTAAGTGTTCACTATACGAAGTTCAGCTTCATACAGTGGGGGTGACCAGGATAACCCAGCATTGCACATTAAGCTTGGAGGAGTCACTTGAGCCCCAGACGTAACTGGTTCGCTGCATGCGGGAGGATCTCACTATGGACCCATGAAAGGCGGGGGGAGTGGGACTGAGACTCAGTGGAGGACGTGACAATTCCTTGGACGACCCCATAACAGAGCACAGTATTTTAGCTCTGCATATTTGGACAGCCTCTCGGATGGTGGAGAAAAAAACAGTATGCCACGTACTTCTTCCTCCTCGTTTAGGACAAGATGTGATGATCCTTTAAATGAACGCCAATCTGGAGAAACTGGAGCTCATGACATCAACTAAACGTTTCGGAATGGCAGAAAAACAAAGGAAACCAAGATCTACAGTGCAGGTAATGCCAAGGTAATGCAGGTAATAACGCCTAGATCTATAGTGTAGGTAATGCCAAGGTAATGTAGGTAATAAAGCCTAGATCTATAGTGTAGGTAATGCCAAGGTAATGTAGGTAATAAAGCCTAGATCTATAGTGTAGGTAATGCCAAGGTAATGTAGGTAATAAAGCCTAGATCTATAGTGTAGGTAATGCCAAGGTAATGTAGGTAATTGTCGTGGTTGAGTTAAAGTGTAAGAGTATTTGTCGAGTTGGACAATAGTAGTGAAATCGACAATGATAGTGGACTGACAGAGTTATAGATTACACATAGATAAGGTGTAAATAGGAGGTGGACTTGAGACAAACTTGGAAGAAGATTTATTAAAATTATCTCTCTCTCCAAGCCTCAACACACTTTTATAGTCTAAGCACCTCCCGCTCTCTCTCTTTTCTCTTATAAAAAAAGAGACTATAGTAAAGAGCAAAAACATGTTAATTATGGATGAAAGGGTCGTGAACAGCGCATTAATAAATGAGTAAAATTTATTAAAGAAGAAATGTATGAAAATAATGCATATCAGCACAAACGACATAAATTTTACAGCAATAATCACAAATATGCAAATACACCAACGAACACACAGACCACCAACATACACCTGTAGAACACAGAGAAAGAAAAAAAAACAGAATGTCAGTCTGTCCGCTTTCGTGGGACCAAATGCGCTAGCTCCAGAAAGTGTCTTACATGTAGATATCCTTCAAGGTGATGGAATAAACCTACACAACTTTCAATGTAGGTGCTATCATTGGTGACCCCTAATTGCGCGAGGGGGACTGGAACTCTGTCTATCTCCGGCTGACCGCTCATATGTGCGAGGTTTTAATATATCTCCGAAATACACAAGACGAAGTGACTTGAGGACAAAGGGTCCCAAGCGCTCTTATCCGGCGCTAGAATTGGCTTGCGTACTTGGTATTAAATCCGGTTTGGGCTGGCTTGACTGGGGTTTGACTGAGTGCTCCGTTTAAGCACACAAAGTCTGGTGATATTAAATTCTGCTATAGACGCTGGGCTGTTTGATATTTCTGGAAGCCGCAAATGCTCTGACTGGTAATCCAATAAGCGAGTAGGAAACTACTACTGCAATACGAATTTCAGATTTTGCGTTGGCTCGTTGCACACTGCGTGAGCTTATTTCCCGTTTGAGAGAATGGCGTTGACAAAAAAAAAAGGTTTTGTTTCAGGTATTTGAGGTGACAACTCGTGAGGCTAGATGTACTCAGAAACCCTCTAGAACGAAGAGACTGTGATGTTCTTCGCCTGACTGGAGACTTGACTCTAGCAATTCGGTATCCCTGAAACCCGAGGAATGACTAGAAATAGGCAGTAACATTTAGTTCTGTGTTAACGTCTGCCTTATTCTCATAATGGTCTTTTCGGGCAGGAAATATTTTACGAGTGTGTCTGATTAAACCCTTCTACTCTTATAGTTTACAAATAACGCTACAAGGACACCTGGCATGGCTAGTTTTCTACAGATGTATCGGCGTGTAACGTAATAAAGAGTAAGACAGAGGTTATTCCAGAGACGACATCAGAGACAACAACCGCGAGAAAATTCCCCAGATAGACAAATACATAATATTATGAGCTCTAACTACGTCGTTTAAAGGCCAAACACAGAGACCAACCGCGGGTTTATCTTCCCCTGATTCGGAGATCAAAACTGTTACCCAGACCTCAGAAGCTACCTGGCGCTTGTGATCAAACGCTTTACTCGCTCGCAAGAGAAATCCATCTGGTCGGTCAACACCAGGTGCGCTGACGTAACATTATCGTTAGCTGACCACTGAAGGCCAGAACGTAAACAAACCGCGGAGTAGGGTCTGACAAGAGGAAAAATGGGCCACGTAGTTAGAATCCGAAAGAAAAGAAAATACAAAATGTCCAGGAAACCAGAACATTAAAAGAGTAATAAAATTGGGACGTGATAGAAAAATAAATTATCAGTCACAGTGACAGTAATAAAGCCTAGATCTATAGTGTAGGTAATGCCAAAGAGTCTTCAACTTGGTATTGGCTGCAAAATGAGCGAGAAGCTCAGAAGCACTAGTTAAACAACAACCAGTTACAGCTGGGCAGACTGGAGGTGATGCCACAAGGTTTTAATCCCGGTAACTTTGCCGCTAGAGACAAGCGCGCTAACAAATATGCCTATATAGCACGCGTTAAATATATGTTAAAACTGATATTAGTGATCAAACTTTGCATCATTTAACGCATTAGCATCGTTTTGTCATCCCCTTTCCTTCAGCTAGGCCCGTCATTACTCGAACATCCAAACTCATCATTACTCGAACAGCTTGACTCATCATTACTCGAACAGCCAGACTCATCATTACTCGAACAGCCTGACTCATCATTACTCGAACAACCTGCCTCATCATTACTCGAACAGCCTGACTCATCATTACTCGAACAGCCTGACCCATCATTAATCGAACAGCCAGACTCATCATTACTCGAACAGCCTGACTCATCATTACTCGAACAGCCTGACTCATCATTACTCGAACAGCCTGACTCATCATTACTCGAACAGACTGACTCATCATTACTCGAACAGCCTGACTTATCATTACTCGAACAGCCTGACTCATCATTACTCGAACAGCCTGACTCATCATTACTCAAACAGCCTGACTCATAATTACTCGAACAGCCTGACTCATCACCCTACACAGTCTGGGCCCATCATCCTCCTCATATCCTGAGCCACACTTTCAAATTACGTAGAAATGTATTCTTGATTCCACCTCTAACATAAAATATTCCTTTATTCAATCTCTATAATTACAAAAGTGTTTACCTTATCATGGTGTCAAGTACTAATTACGTACACACGTTGACATTACGGCAGAAAACAATCACAGTGACAACAAACATGGCTCGTTACAACAAGTGGTCAAAAATCAACAAGCTCCAAAAACTCAGATACAATCTTCAGTGATCTTAACAGAAAAAACATCAGAACAAAACACGTAACATAAGCAATATAACCGTCATAAATACTCAAACAAATCAACCCTTTAAGCTACAACTCACTTCTGCCACAAACTGTTACAATGTATCCTCTGACATCATTACGCTTTTCTATTATATCTGGAGCGTCGCAGTATATTTTAGGGTTATAGTCACAGTCTATCAACTAACCTGACACTCTTGTCTCGGTGGAGACAATCATCACAAGAACTTCTACATGCTGAAGAACATGGAAATCGTAAAATCCCAAGTCCAACATACAGGTGACTCACATACAGAAAAATACCATGTCCAACTTTTCACACACTGGTCTGCACATGGGAACAATTTAATTCTCTGACAACACCTGCTCATACAAGTCTCATTCACTTCAACTCATCAACGTCACGGTACTCATCATCTGACCTTTCAACTTTTTGACCACTAATCAGTCATATCCCCTTTGGAAACATGAAGGGTCTAACAGCAACAACATCTCACTCAACTGCCAGCAAGTAACATGCACGAGTCCCATGAAAGTTAACTTCACTCACTAATACTCAAAACATGGCTTCCAATTTTTTTTTTCCCTTAACCAGTGGCACTTGGGCTTTCGGCACTTGGACTTTCAGCCCTTCGGCCCAATGACATGTCATTGCGAGGCTGGGGAGACTGTGGGCTTTCCTTCCAACCCGGTCAGGAGCTTCGCGCCTTCCCATCCACAGAGGGTTTATCTCAGGAGCCGTTCAGGTTATTGAGTCAAAATCCCGGTCGATGACACTTCTTCAAATGCTCATGCCCGGGCTTGAACTGTGAACACCTGATCGCCAGAGCAATGTGGTAACAATTACACCAGCGCGGCTTCCATGGCTTCCAATGAAGCATAGGATTCAATCACTCATAACACACACTGTTGGTGACACACGGTCAAATCTTACAATGGGAAGGTAGTTTACGTGTTTGGCCACCTTCTGTACGTAAGGAAAAAAAACGTACTTATTTTCGTCTGTATGCTTACCACAGAGCGCCGATTGATGAAATGGTTAGATCGCTGGCCTCTCACGGCAAAGATGCAGGGCTCAAAACACGGTGTTGTCACGCTCCAGTCTACCCAGCTGTAAATGGATGATTCTTCTCGTGGTTTAGGGAAGGAAAAGGCAGAGAAATGGTTTTCCCTACCCACCCCCACATCTTAATGCTAGGCCTAGTACAGTCAAGTCTCTAAAACTTCGATCCGTTGTATCTACTACATAACTACCTTTAATTTATTTATCCTAACCACCTGTGACGAGTTGTATATATCCTTAGTTCATCATTTCTAATACGGTATTTCCGAGTTCCTTGGTGACCATTGGGAGCCGCGGTAGCATAGTGGTTAGTGCACTGGCTTCCTAGCTCAGTGGTCTTTGGTTCGATCCCGAGATGAGGTGGGATATTTTTATGCCGCAAACGGCTCCTGGGTCGACCCAGCCCTAATTGGGTACCAGAGCAACTCTGGGAAGGTTAAGGCAGCCTGTGTGATGCTGACCACATCACCCCTAGTGTGCCGATGGCCAAGAAAATATGGGCCTAACACCATATTCGCAATATGCCTCAATGGGCGTGTAACGGGATCCTTTACCTCCCTTTTTTTGGTGAACATTCTTGAATATTTCCTACAAAATCGAGACGACTAGCTGACTAGTTGACTCACAGGCTGGCTTCTTTCAAATGTTAATTTTAACAGCGACAGCGGTTAACAGTTGTAGTTCATGTGTGACACACTAAGTTTTGGTTCAGCGATGGCAATGGCCATGTATATCCTACATCATAGTGTACTTACGTTTTTTTAAGGCCTTGTACATACCTAACATTGATCGTACTGTACAAACGTTGTCTTGAGATATCATGTATATCCCACATCAAAATGTGCACACATTTTCCTGAGACGCCAAAACATTTATGTCATGATTTTTTTTTTTTTTTGGGAAGGTCGGTGTGGCTAAGAGCTATTACGTCCGCCTCTAATTCTAAAGGTACTAGGTTCGGTTCCCAGTATAGGGAATATATTTGATTGCATTCTTTAAGAACGAATGGGTCATAATGATGTCTTGTTCCCCTTTGATCTCCTGGGTAGTGAGATCGGATGCACTTAGGAACGTCCTTAAAACCAAGCAAAACTATCATTTGTTTATCTTCTTTATTGTGGTCTCAACATCTCTCTATCCATGTCCCTTCTTATGCATATCTTTTCTGTCTTTTATTATGTTTTGTTAATCTCAAGTTATTCTGCACCTTTTGTTTCATATAGCAAAATAGTTTTCCTTTTTTTTTGTTGAAAATCTTAATTGTGAAAACTCCAGCGTTCAACCTTTTCTTCTACGTCTTTGTTCACTTTAAGAAAGCTTGAGGTTGTTGGCATCCCTGTAGAGTGTTTCCAAGAATGGAAATGGTGATGGCCATATGAGTTTCTCTGTTCCTCATCTGTTGGGCATCTTTAAAGCAGATGTTCAACAGCAATTTATACATTCATCGATAGTTCCTATCTTTAGCTTGTTGAGTAGATGGTCTCCCAATCTGTTGTGGCCTGTAAGAAGTCTGAAGACTACCGCTTGATCACTTCTGCTAAGCTGGTAATACGCATCATTTTTTGTGTGTGACCTGGATGCTCTGCTTCCCACTTGTCCCTGTATCGGCTCTTGATAAAACTCTTGGTCTCTTCATAAGTTATGCTTATGTCAGGGTGAGGTAACTTACCACTTAAAAATATTAGATTACCGCCCCATGTGGTGGCTGGGGATTTCTGAGTATACTAAGAAAGAATAAGAGAACTGATCCCTCATGCTCCCTCTTATGTCAGAAGTTATATAATACAAGTTTGTGCACGGGGTTGGCAACCTCATCCTATAAAACCAATTGCTACAGAAACCACCACAACACTCAGACTTTGACGCAAGCTTCATGCAAAGGATCAACTTTAGTGGTGACTCCATGCTCCGTGAGGAATGAAGAATGGAATAAAGAAACGTGTCTTTTAAAAATTTGAAGTTATTCTGCGCGTGTTGTCTCATGCAGCAATACAGTGATCCTCCGCTTAGCGCTTCCCTATATAGCACTATTTCGCTATGACGCTCTGTTGTTTTGGTGCCCTTTCTTCTGAAAAAAAAAAGTTCGAAAAAAGTGGTAAAATTAATCTTCTTCTTCTTCTTCTTGCGATCGCATCTTTGATGATTACACCGTCAGACGAGTTCTCATGATGAATTCGACTGTTGTTTGAAGTTCCTCTTTAACTCCATATAGCTTTGAGTTTAGTGTTGAGTCATTCGGCCAGTATATCTTTCTTAACTGGTCATACAGAGGACAGTCCTGTAGAACATGCTCAGCAGTTTGTTCGTTTAATCCACATGTGCACAGTGGTGAAGCAGACAATCGTAGCTTGTGCATGTGTTTATTCAGTTTGTTATGCCCTGTCCTGAGTCGAAAAATAGTTATCTGTCCCTGCCGGTCGAGAGTGTGATAGTCGTCTTTGGGTTGGTTCTGTTCTCTTCTGATAGTCTGGATAGCTCTCTTTTTCTCAAAGTATGTGACTTCATTATCTTCTTGTTCACATTCTCCTCCCTTTTTTGCAAGTTTATCTGCCTTTTCATTTCCGGGTACACCACAATGAGATGGTACCCACTGAAGTATGGTTCTCTTTTTGGCAGCTACCTTGTTTAGTTCATTTCTCAGATGCGGGAGTTTACCACCCTTGAGAGCTTGCAGGACAGACAGTGCATCTGTGAGGATGACTACCTGGTGGCAGTCAGAGTTGGTGTTATAAATCATATTTGCAGCTTGCTCTAGAGCTTGAACCTCAGCTGTATAGTTGGAACAGAATTTACCAGTGGGAATGTGCCTAGTCTCATAGTGGTTGTCAGGATATGAGATAAAGATACCGGCACCTCCATTCCTAACAGCATTAGTTGCTGATCCATCTGTATAGGCATGTATCCATGATTGATCGGGATAGCTTTCTTGGATCATACTCAATGTAGCAGTTCGTTTTTGCAGATCATTATACTCACATCCACTTGTGAGACCACTGACTGATGTATTAATTTGGAGGGCACTGCTGGCCTGCTCCCATGGTACAGGGTATAGGGTGGGCTTCAGTGGTGTTGTCTTCATGGATAGGTCTTCTTGATGCTGTCTTATAAGTCTTTTCCCCCGATGCACAAAGCTGCTACGCTTTAGACGTCCCAATGCCAGATCATCTAGTCTTGCCTTCATTGGGTGCATTGGCATACTGTTGTACTTTTCCATCTGGATCATGGTTTTTGTGTCTCTTCTATGGGACAATGTCTGTAATCCAGCAACCTTCTGCATCTCTGTTATTGGTGTAGTTTTCATGGCTCCTGTAATGAGCCTGAGAGCTTGATTTTGCACCTTGTCCAAAGACTGCAGATGTGAGTTAGCAGCTGATGACCATGCTGCTGAGCTAAACTCTAAGTGTGGTCTTATTACTCCATTATAAATCTTCTTTAGATTTCGTTCATTTGCTCCCCAGTTGGTACCTGCTAATTTTCTGAGTATGCCTAGTCGTCTTCGGGCCTTTCCTTCTGCATTTTCAATATGCTTATTCCATGTAAGCCTTTGGTCAAATGTCACCCCAAGATAGGTGGGGTAGCTTTCTTCCTTGATCACGGTTGTCCCTAGGTGTATGTTAGCTGATTTGTCCTTGGGGGCGAGGGAGAACAGTGTTGTGGAGGTTTTGTCTGTGTTTATTGTGATAAGCCATTTCTCTGCCCATGACACTAGCATGTCTGCTGCCCGCTGCATTCTATAATTTGCTGTGGTGACATTTTCATCAGCGCACCAGAGTACTAGGTCATCTGCATATAAGGCAGCTTTAACTCCTGCAGGGAGATCTTTCACCAGGTCATTGATGTAAACAAGGAAGAGTGTTGGGGAAATTACTCCTCCTTGAGGTACCCCCTGATGGAGCAACACTTTTCTGCTCTGCAGACCGTCAAGAGTGACTCTAGTTCTCCTGTTATGCAAGTATGACTGGATCCATTTCATCATGTTGCCTTGGATTCCACTTCTCCTAAGTTTTGCAATGAGGCCATCTTTCCACACCTTGTCAAAGGCCTGCTTGAAGTCGACCCAGATCGTTAGGACCTTTTTCTTCTCCTGGAAGGCATCTTCTATTGCTTGAGACAAGTAAGTAACTTGGTCTTCTATACTGTAGCATTCTCTAAATCCAGCTTGTTCCGGCACCAGGATCTGCTCAGACTCTAAATACCATTTCAATCTGTGGTTGACTATTCGCTCCATAGTCTTCCCAACACAGCTTGTGAGACTGATTGGCCGGTAACTTGCAGCCTCGGTCTTACATTTCCCTTTCTTTAGTATGGGTATTGTGATGGCTTCTCTCCATACTTGGGGTACCGTTCCTTTCAACCAGCTGTGGTTGAATATCTCAAGCAGTTTTGTCTTTGCTGCTGAGCTCAGATTTACTAGCATTTCGTTGCTGATTTTGTCTGGGCCGGGTGACTTTTGAAACTTAAGCTTGGAAATAGCCTTCTGTAGTTCTCCTAGTGTGATGGGTTCCCTCATTGGGGCAGGAGTATCTGTCTGTCCCATGGTTGCCAGTATTTCTTTTCTTATCTCTCTCTGATGATCTATGTTAATGGGTAAGTTGCTTTCTGAACTGTATCTTCTAGCAAACAAGTCTGCAGCTTGTTTTCCTCTGAAAAGTTTGCCACCTTCATCCAATGTGATAGTCTGCCTAGGTGAGGAACGCTCTTCATTTAGAGACTTGACTAATCTCCAAAGTTTCCTGCCGTCTTTCTCAAGGTTCAGCGATGCCGTTTTAGTTCTCCAGCTTTTCCGTTTTTCTTCTAGCTTTGTTCTCTGAAACTCTGCTACAGCCTTTTTCCATTTGTTGTGAGTTTCAAGTGAAGGCTGAGACTCTGCGTCCTTTCTAGCCCTGTCCATAGCTTCCTGACGTTCTTGGAGTGTGCTGGACCAGTATGGTATGTAGTTACGCCGGCATCCTTTGGGAATGGTTTCTTTTGCAGCTTGTAGTATGCATCTGTTGAAGTCTTTTACCACTTCATTAATGTCTCTGTTCTGTACCTTGAGGGTAGACAGCAGCGTGTTCACCTGATGCCTGAATAAACCCCAGTTGGCTTTTTTGTAGTTCCATCTTGTAATGGCTGGGCCTGTACTGAGAGTTGCACTCTGGACAGTAAGAAAGATTGGGCGATGGTCGCTTCCCCCTAGTTGGTCTCCTACTTCTCTACTAATAGATCCAGCTATATCTGGTGTGGAGAAGGCAAGATCTGGTGTTGAAGTTGTGTGCCATCCTCTGGAGTAGAAGGTAGGAGTATCTGTGGCATTATTGACTAGGATTAGGGAGTGATCATCTTGCCAAGTTTCAACCTCTTCACCTCTGTGATCCAGATGGTTATAGCCCCAGCTCTGGGAGTGGCTATTAAAGTCTCCAACTGCTATAAAGTTGGTGGCTGGTACCTGTATAGAGCTGAGACTCAGGGGTTTGTTGTTCGGACAGTAATAGTTCAGGAGTTCTATTTCCATCTTGTCTACCTTTATCTGCAACAGCTGATATTCTGCTCCATCCATGAAGGTTTTCCTTTCGTGTGCAGGAATGTTATTCCTTACAAGAGTAAGTACTCCTCCTTTTCGTCTATCTTTTCTGTCGGATCTGAAGCATTGATATCCCCTTATTTTAAAGGTTTGATCTGCTTTCAAGTGAGTCTCTTGGATACAGCAAACACTGACTTGCTTCTCATACAAGATGTTTTCCAGCTCTGTCTTTTTGCTGTATCCAGCCTGCTTGCTGTTCACTCCCTCTGCATTCCAGTGCATCATGACAAGTGGCACTCTGGGTTTCTCTTTTTCTGTTTTGTTTTGGTCAGTAGTTCTCCTCCGCCGTCTGCTGACTCCACAAGACGGTCTAGAGGGTCCTCCAGTAGCTGAGGGTGGGCTCTGTCGAGGCTCAGAGCCCGGCACTGCACCTGCCTGGTGGAGCTCCACAGGGCGAGCACCAGTACGAGATTTATTTGACGGTGTACTCTCCATAGAAAAAAAAAGCGAGTTGCGTGATACTGTGGTTTCCGGTGCGCCTTCTGGCCCAGTATCTATGACTTTAGCACCTGTTCAACGGGAGAGTGGGCTCATCCCTAATCTGTTTATGTTCCCAGTAGTAGACTATTCGCAAGCAGCCTGGGGGTGTCACTGCTCTGCGCGGACCTTGTTTACCGAGGCGGCGTCCGAGCTCGTATGGTGAAAATATGGTTGCATTATCTTCAAAATAGCCCTGTCTTTCCTGCCATCCTGCAACTTTGAGTTAGGGAGTTCTGAGCTCCAGTCTCTTTCCCAGGCATTTTATCCTGGCCTGGCACGCATACAGAGGACCCCACTTCTGGTTCTAAGTTAGCAGTTGGGGACAGGTGGGGTAGCACACTGTGCATTCCCCGTCATCCAGGGGGCTCTCCAACTATGCAGAGCTTGCACAATGCTGTGCTCTGGTTCTGGGCTCACCCAAGGAATCCTCACGTCCTGCACAGAGCCACTTCCAGATACCCACCACCTGCCAACCCCCCATTGTAGAAATCTCCTGCATGCGGCCATCCAGTCAAGAGCCAGTATTAAGTCTGGTGCCCAAGTGATTCCCCCCAAGCTCAGTGTGCAATTCTGGGTTCTCATCATGCTGCAACACAGGGGGGATTGTGATGCTCAGCCATCTCTCTCAACTCTGCACCAATAAATGACATCGGGGACTTAACTGTGTCTCAGTACTGGGAGGCCCCGTTTCCGGGTACACCACACACAGCCAGTTGAGGCAACGGTCGCCGTGGGCGTGTAAAATTAATCAAGTTAGAACTATTTGCCCAGAGCGGATATTTTTATATCACTACATTCCACAACTGCTATGACGCATTGTTGTTTTGCTGAGACGTTAGTGAGAATATCTATGTATGCATGACTACACTTCATTAACAAAATGAGTTTTATAATAAAGTAACTCAAAATTGTAATGCACAACATATACTACTCGTCAAAAATCAAGGGCCACTTAGAAAAACCTTAGTTGAAACCATAAAACAAATCTGATATAAACGTAATTGGTATCAGTCAAAACGGCATTTATTGAATACCAAATTGACATGCCACGTAAAGAAATGGAAACACACATTCAAACGCAATGAAGCTGTGAAGTGTGTCCCCCACCTTTTTCAAAAGTCACACAATAGATATTGGACAAATAGACATTTCAAAATCGGGTATGACCACCGTTTGCAGCAAGGCATTCAAGACAGAGTAGACGCATCGAGTCCACAAGGGTCCTAAGAGTATTCTGAGGAACAGCTTACCATTCCTGAAGCAGAAATGCAGTCAGCTGTGCAACATCCATTGGCAGGGGGTGATTTGTTGACAATCTTCGACCAAGGACATCCCAGATGTGCTCAATCGGAGAAAGGTCAGGTGAATGAGCTGGCCACGTCATCCTGATGATCCCATGTTGCTGAATAAACTCATTCACCACACGAGCTCGATGGGGTCGAGCGTTATCATCTTGGAGGATGGCATTACCACCTATGGCCTCCAGAGCAGGCTGAACAAATGGTCTCAAGATTTCGTTCTGGTATTTTGGGCCGGTCAAGTTGCCTTGGATGATGTAGAGTGGGGTCCTGCCGTGTCTGTAGAAGCCTCCCCAGACAATGACAGAACCCCTACCATAACGATCCACCTCTCGAATTGTGTCATCAGTAAATCGCTCTCCTGGTCGTCTCCAAACTCGAATCCTGCCATCATTGAATGACACAGTGAAGCGAGATTCATCAGAGAAGAGAACTTGACTCCATTGTTGCCTTGTCCATCGGATGTGCTCGCGACACCAAGCAACACGGGCTCTGCGATGAGCAGGAGTAAGAGGGATTCTGACTGCAGGACGTCGAGCTGCCAGTCCCAATTCATGTAAACGTCTGCGAATGGTGCTTTGACTGACATTAACGTTTACAGTTTGTCTCAGCTGACATCTTAGAGTGGAACAAGTCACTGTTCGATGGCGCAGGGCTGACAACAAGAGGTACCTGTCATCATGTCTATTGGTGCATCTAGGGCGACCTGGCCGGTGACGATCCTCCACACTTCCTGTGGCCTGAAATCTCTCCAAAATTCTTTGGATAGTAGAGTGTGACACTGCAAGCCGTCTAGTAACCCCACGGACAGATAAACCACTTTCAACCCACGCTATAGCCCTCATTCTTTGTAGGATGTTGTGGTGAAGTGGGATGTTATAAATATTTATAGGGGACTTAGTGTACTGACTGAGATCAGCTGTGAAGGTATCTATATCTATTAAGAGTAGTGTACTATAGATAACCTTACTTGCTACCACATATCTATATATCTCAGTTGGGAGCCGCGCTGGTGTAATGGCTTCGGCGTTGTACTGGCGACCAGGTGTTCATGGTTCAAACCCGGGCGTCGGCGTTTGAAGAAATGTTTACGACCGGAAATTTGACTGAATAGCCTGAACGGCTCCTGTGATAAACCCTCTGTGGATGGGAAGGAGCGAAGCTCCTGACCGGGTTGGAAGGAAAGTCCTCAGGTTCCCCAGCCTCGCAATGACATGTCATTGGGCCGAAGGGCTGAAAGCCCAAGTGCCGCTGGTTAAGGAAAAAAAAAAAAAATATATCTCAGTCAGAATTATTCTGGAATAGTGTGATCGCTACGTTATGTGTCTAGGGTATGTGTATGGTGAAGTGTAAGTCACAACAACAGACAGATAAACAATTTAATTTAATCCACTACTCTTGACAACACTGTGACACTCACATACATATAACACTCTATGAGAATAGCTTACAGGAGACACTCGTAACTTTTCAAATAACAATATGTATTCATTTCTGTCATAAAGGCATATGTGTGTCCTGATTCAAAGACAAAGGAACCAGGAATCACAATCAATGTTAATTACAAGTTATGTACAGAATGTATTAATATGAATCTGGTAGTGACATATATTATTAAAAATATCCTATGTGTGTCAGTTGTGTAATAGTAGTATGAGGTAATACTGGTTTTGTTTTGTTCAAGCTCTGTTGGTAGTTGTCATCATGACTTCAATAGTTTGTCTTAAGGAAACTAGTATTGGAGATGTTCTCAGTTTCTGATATTAAGACAATTAATTTCCCCTCTTAATATTATTTTTACAAAGTCAATTCAAGATGAGGGGACATAATGTTGAGCTCAGCTGGCCAATTCGCTTATCTGGCGTGATGGCGGCAGGAAAGGACTCCTCTGCTCGAATTCTCCTCTGGGTTCAGGAGACACCTCACTGATAGCTAAAAAGACCAAGGAGTATGCTGTCCGACTCAGGATTCAGCAAAGCTCTGACCAGGTGCTGCTCACTACCATCAAGACCACGGTCCCTGAAATCAAGAAGGATGTACCTTCTACTTCATAACTAACTTAAACTCTCTTGTTACACTGATCACAACACAGCACAAACATTGAGTTCAGAGCATTAGGCCAACTGTCAGCTTCATTTGAAATACTTTATTCCAGTATTACCCTTCTTAATGGTTACTACGCCTCTGCAATTCCAGCATTATTTCTTTCTATTCAATCATCCAGGTGTCAGTGTACTGTTTGGCCATTCCATGCCGTTTTACTTCTCTCCGACACCCTCTGTTCAGGCTGGAGCATTACAGGCTTTACATCATGTTTGCCACTGAACTACACATATATATACAGGCATAAATTAACAATTTACATTCAATTTTCATTAAAAGATACTGAATGGTTCAAGCTTACCACAATTTCATGGAAATAAACACAGATACGTTGATTAGCAATGAATTCTGGCACAAACTGGCACAAATTCCCATCTGCTTATCTTCCAGGCTTTTATTTAGCAAAATATAAGCTGGCTTCAACGCACTGATGCTTTATCAAGCTTATTTAAACAAGTGGTTTCGAACTAACGCTCCCAAGTGTGTATATCAGCGAGTCTGACCAATGAGCCCCGTTTCGACAAGTGTTTGAAAAAATGTTACCCTTCCCCGTCTCCCTTGACAACGAAAGATAGTATTTATAGTCCGACCAATCGTGGTTAGGCTTTCATTTGTTGCGCTCCAATCAATTTGGAGTTTACATGGTAGGCTATTTCTGTAACGCAAAGTTTTTTCAAACACGTTATAAAAAAATTTTATGAGCAGAAATGATTTTATGCTGTCAGGCATCCCCAATATTTTATTTTGGTTATAATTTATTAATTCCTGGACTATTTGCGTAACGTTTTACATATTCTTTGTCAGCAAACCCTAAGGAACCCAAAAATACAAATTTAAAGGAGCTACGTGGCTGCATTCAAAATATGCAATTTCTTCTACCTCCTGTTTCGAAGATGTGCTGTCTGGGTACTGTTATGTTTTCAACCGTAAACCCATCTATTGTTATCTTTCCTAATAAGCGTTTTTTATGATTTATAAACCTAACTCTGGGATGGTTAATGTATTTTATCACTGTCCGTCTGAAAAAAAATTAGTGCATGTAGACTTACACGCGTGATGGCAGCATTTGTGTATCGCGCGACGCGTGTTGCATGCGTTCCTGATTTTCAGCCCTTCTCTCTCTCTTTATCCTTTTGTCCATCTGTTCGTTCGTTTTGGTAACGCAGTGTAGAAAAAGACATGAATGGAATTTAAAATTTAGGTCAACTTGCATATTTCAAGGTTTTTCTTAGAAATACAGCACACGTTTCATTGAAGAAAGCGGGTATAATACCGTAAGCTTTTACTATCAACGTGAAAGCGTTACAATTTGCAGACGAAGCAGAAAACAAGGGGGATTTCGAGTACAGTCATTGTGACAGCACTGTTCTTTACCATTCTTCTTCCTTTATTAATTTTATTTGTTAGGCTTCATATTTACCTAATAATTTATATATGTGGATTAGAATATTTCATGACAGATGTCAAGACTTCTTCTCGGTGGCATGGTTTTTGCAAGTGATGAAACTACCCTAAGTCTGCTGATTGTAAAACAAATTAAGAGTGAACTCTGTTTACGAAAAGTCGCCATTGCACGTGGAATGTCAATCAGCACGATTACTTCACCTGTTTGGTTCTACGGAAGTTTGAAAAAAACAGATTAAAAATGTGAATTTATGGTCAGCAAACCAAATTGCACGTGATCACCATGGTTTTCGGTGAGTTGTGTTTATGATTAAAGTGCATAGAGGACTGTCAGAGGAAGATATTGCACCCATTTTTACTAAAAACTTCCTTCATTTAATCATTCTATGCGCTTATATAAAAGTGTATTGAAAATAATAGGGTGGCCCTTGACTTTTGACAAGTAGTATATATTATGTATGGTTTGCAAAAGTTAGAAAGAACGTGGTGTATGAGATAGCGAGTTACCTGAAAAAGAGCGTTGTCTTTCACAAGAATGGAAGAGAACATTGAAGTATTGTTTCACCTTCTTCCCCATGTCGCTGCGTTTCTGCATTTGTAAAATTCCTATTTAAACATTCTTCATAATAATTCTGGCAACACTTTTATGAAAAATTTAGCAATGGTTTATTCTAGCTCCTTAAATCCCTCACAGCTGAGTTACTCAGTGCAATTATTATAATAATATATAGCTCTATTTAGAGTGTGTGTAGTGATT
The DNA here is from genome assembly GCA_024509875.1 of Oreohelix idahoensis. Taxonomy (NCBI): domain Eukaryota; kingdom Metazoa; phylum Mollusca; class Gastropoda; order Stylommatophora; family Oreohelicidae; genus Oreohelix; species Oreohelix idahoensis. Next base: position 638,061 of record JAMPIV010023161.1, on the reverse strand, counting down.
TGCCTGAGACAAACACGCAGTAACTTTAAAATGATTAAATCGAAGTTAAATTTGTAACATTATAAATAACACAATTTAATTATCACTTTAGGTTGTAACAGTTGGAAAATAACCTGGCGTAACTTAACACGTCATTGTGAAGCGTGAATGCGACACAATAAGATAAGAATTATTCCCGTAGCAAATACTGCCATAGGGGAGTGGCGTGTTAGAGACTTTCCCCTTGCTATGTCCAGCATGAAGAGTAAAATGTATGAAGGGAAACAATGAAATGCCAAATAAAAGCGATCGGAGAGAAAAATGAAGAAGAAGAAATGATACTGCCGTAGGGCTGGAGGTGTGAGAGATCACACAAAAGGACTGGGTCAGACATTTCGTCACACAGTAGCAGAAAGATGGTTTAGCTAGACCAGGGCTGAGCTGTACAACATTACAAACATTTACAGTCTCACGCAATACCACTACCTCTCGCCGATAGCTAAGGCTACTTCTAACCTCTCTCCTTCGATAGCACTAACCATTCTTTAGACTCGGTGCTAATCATTACAAAGCTATTATCCTGCATTTCAGGTTTCGTATTAGTATTATTAGAGGTTAAAAAGGTGAAGGTAGCCCCATGAGGTGAAGTGGCCAGTTCAATTCCTCTCTGCCATTGCTTTTCCTAAGTCAAGAGCATAGTCAGGTACCAATTTACAGCTGGGTAGACTGGAGCGTGACGCTAGAAGGTTTCGAGCCCATAACCCAATAACTTGGCAGTGAGAAGAAAAAGCTCTAACCGCTAAGTCAGTCAGAAGCTCATTATTAGAGGTACATTACTATATTACTGAGCATTACTTTCCATACTTACCAAACACTATGTAGTATACGACAGTGTACATATGTATGGTTAAAAATAACCTGTCGGTATCGCATATCCATTGTTACATAACCCCGTTAAACGCTCTATTTTCTGGGAACGTAGCCTGAGCGCTGAGCCGGGCATTATTACAGTATCTAACTTAATAACTGGTGTTGAAAATTCTGATTCTGGAAACTCTGAAACCGTACATTTTCATTAAAACGGCAGCAGTCAGCAGCCCAGTAGCTGTTGTGATCTACTTTAGAAGCACTCAGCTCTTTAAAGAATTACTTTGATAAAATCATGTTTGTTTTCTGGTTTCAGCGGATCTAGAATTTAGATTTGTCCAGCCTGTATGTAACTTTAATCTATGTCGCACGATCTTCTTCCTGTAATGCCATAGACAAGCGGCGCAAAATTCAAACTAATTACTTAACTGCTTGTTAACTTCAATTCAAAGAAAAGATTCCTTTCTGTCTTATATAGTTCACAAATAAAGTGAGTTCTTGTAAGCTAGCTAGAGGGTTTTTTTCTGGGAATGCGATCAAAGTACTTTAAAACCTCGGGACATCGCGCTTAAAAGTGCTGGTGACAGACAGAGCGACCGTCCGAAGTTTATTTAGGTTAAAAATAGCCCTCTGCTACCGAAAGATGTACAAAATGCCCCCCCTGGGATCTACCAGTAGATCAAGGTCGGTGTCGTAGATTTCCGATAGGAGAATTAAGACTAGGTTTGGTCCCTTCTGAATAGGTTTGAATGGGTGATAGACTCAGTGAGAGTTAGTGAAAGGTAATAGAATTTCCACACACGTGAGATGATAGATTTGATATAGTGGCTGTCTCTGAAAGCGAAAAGAATTCTTCTCTCTCTCACCTATCTTCTACAACAGTTGTTACAGCGTCAGACAGACTACACCAATATACATATTACGTATATTTCTATCACTCACAGGCACGCACATACACGTGACGACAGGTAAACACACAGACGTGGGAAAACTATAACAATGATATATATATATCTAGAACGAGCTGACCAAACACGATTATTTAGTTCAAGAGCGATTTTAATATCAGGAAAAATCGGCTCACAACATCAAAGAAAGTACATCAAGGAAAATACATATACACATAGTCATAAAAAAATCAAGGAAATGTTGCAAGGATGATAGCCCCGTTATAGTGTTAACTCTAGGTTTAGCCCGGCCCCGTTAAGAGAACAGATGATGGCGCCCGAGTCACAGATACATAGGGTTTGAGTCTAAGAGTTTTCTTTGTTTTATCTCGTAATTATATGCACAGAGTTTGAAAAAAATCTGATTTAACCTAAGACAAAAAACACAAGAACTCTAGCCTTAGCAACAAATTATGCAGATTGAAAAAAAACAAATAGGACAGCAACAGGGTGTCAAAGATAAAATAGTGAAAATATCACTCAAACCAGCGTACACTCATTCATTCCGCCATGGCTTCTCATACTTGTACTCACGACTTTGCTTGCTGCCTCTTGGAACACATTGATTTTAGATTTTCACACAGACTCAAAAAATGCAGTCTTCTGCCAAGAAGTCCCCAGTTCCAAAAGACGTATTTAACTTGGAGTCTCCGGGAACGACTACTTGGGTGTGCAAATTTGTTCAAATGTCTGATTAAGTCACCTAACAATTATTCCAGGCGCGGGAGTTAGCAGAGCACAGTGTCAATAGCGTAGGTTTCTAAAAATGATGAATGTCAGGTCGGTGCCTTCCCTCAGTATAGGATTCACTTTAGTCACACCACAGATTTGTCCACAAGATATAATCTAGTCGGGAAATGATTGTTAATATTCACGCCACCAGGCAGCAAATTATATAGAGTTTCTAGAAGAAATTAAGTGCTGGCTCCAAGGTCCAGTATTTATCATTACAGTCTTTGAAAACCCGTTATAGGGATATTAGTATTTCTGTCTAACTTGCACCGTCAGATCAGTGTTACTTGAGAAAACCCACGTGGTTCAAAATAAGGACTGTCTATTTCTTCACAAGTATGGAAACTACTACTAGGTGCTGGTAAAGTTAGGGTCACCCCAAAACTTTCACTGTGTGGAGGAAAAATAACACATATAATATAATAAACAGAATCTGTACTGGTTAAAACTTACATTTAAACTTGCAAGCAGAGAGCTTTGCTTATCATTTAAACTTCCCGTGACGTAAGTTATATTTAAAAATCAGCAATCCTCATAAATTAAGAACACGTGCGTATTCCGTCACCATTCATGAGGCTGGATTCTAGAGTTTATACGTTAGTTTAGAAAAATACACTCGACTGAGTATTAGCAGTTAAATTAAATTTATAAATAGCTACAATTGCCGTTATAAGCTAGAAATTTTAATTTTTATTCTGCTTTCCACTGAATGCTTCCCTAGAAAATATAATAGCCTACCACTTTATTTCTCTTCTGCGCTAAAGAAATAGATTAAAATGAATTAAGCGATTTAACACTTTAACACTCACAAAATCTATATATCTATCATATTAATTACCTCAACCACAGAATTACAGGTAGTCGCACAACTTAAGAATAAAAATGCTGAAAATATTTCTGGAAGTCTAGAAGTTCGACAAATTGCCGAAACAAACTGAGATCTTCGCTAACAGCTATTCTGTTTTCGAGCGACCTATCTACTGTGGAGTCTATGAGCGAGAATGAAATTAAAGTTTCAAACTTGGCCAATATCTTAAAATCAGACAAAGGGCCCAAACTTATTTCGCCAAGCGAAATTATCTCCCCTACTCCCAACATTTACGTCCGCTTAACGCGTGTCGTAACTGTCACCTACTGACCACGATGTACGCGTGTCAGTTTCAAATCCCAGACAGCCTGACTCCATTTCAGGGCAGTTTTCACACTACAGCTGACCATGGCCCAAGTGAGCGCCGTGTCAGTTTGGGATTTTCCAGACAAATGTCTGGATACTGACCGGTGCAGATGTAAAGTATCACACCTCACCGGGACTATGCCGAGAAGAAGCTCGCGCGCTCGGTGAGAATGTAGACGATTTGCTACGTCCTGTGTTCAGCGAACCGACTTATCACGCCTTCTGACGCCCTGCAGCCCTGACATCTACGTAATATCGTCCTAGCGCGATTCTCAGTTTTAGAGAAAGGAAAACAGGTAAAGTTTGCGAATTATATGAAAATAATATTCGCAAAACGAATGGATGAAAAATATACAGGAAAAATGAAATACAGAGATAATAAAAGAGAGAATTTGGGTGAACGAATAGGAAGAAGATGTAGGAAATTAAATGAATATAAACCCTACGTGACAGAGCCTCCCCCCTTTAAGATATGGAAGCACTCCATGTCTACGTTATGGAGTTTAATTTCCTATAACCGTAGCTTCGGGGTGTCTGTCTTCTTCCCTCTCATCTTCCCCCTCCATCTCTGTCCAATTCCTACTCAAGTCCACTCCTCAAAGTTTCCTTCCCCTGGAATGTCTCATATGCGCGCTTGAAAGAGCGTCGCCGCTTCTGACATTTTTGAAAGATTTCCTGTGATAGCGGTGGAATATCCCTGCCACTATCATCATCTTCGTCAGTTTTGGCGATCGTCAGGAGATGGTCGGAGGTTGGCACTGGTTTTTCCAAGTATCTCTTTAAGAGATTTAAATGGAAAACCTTCTCCTTTCCTTCAATAGAGATCTGGTAGTTAGCCTTAGAAATCTTTTTCAGGACGGTAAACGGCCCTTGCCATCCGATCTTCAGTTGGTTGTTCTCGGTAGGGAGTAACACCAAAACTTTCTCTCCTGCTTCCAGTTCTCTCTCTTCCGCGACTTTCCTGTATCGGTTAGCGTGCTTGGTGCGTGCTCGCTTAAAGTTAGTCGTTGCTAGGTCCCACCCTAGTTTCAACCTTTCCTTTAAAACCGACACATATTTACTTGCTGAGACAACTGTCTCATCCGCCTTCTCGTCTGTCAGAGACTGAAGTAAGGCTTCAAGCGGGCCCTTAATGGGTCTGCCGAATAAGAGTGTAGCTGGCGGAAATCCTGTGGAAGTATGAGGAGATTCTCTGTAGCCAAATAATGCTGCAGGAATACAGAGATCCCAATCTTCAGGTTTCACTTGTGCCAGCTTACTTAGCATCATGGTGAGGTTTCCATTAGCACGTTCCACGAGCCCATTTCCGGCCGGAGTATATGGCTTAGTGTGGATGTGCTGGGTCCTCAAGATCTTAACGATCTCATCCATCAACAGGTTTCGGTATGGAGATCCATTATCCGTCAACACTTGCTGAGGGAATCCCAACCGAGTGAAAATCTGCACGAGGGCTTCTGCGACATGCTTGGCATCTGCGCATGTTAGCGGGATAGCTTCTGCCCATAAAGTGCATGTATCGACTAAGGTCAGGATGAACCTGTTCCTTCTTTTAGTCCTTTCGAAAGGCCCTAAAATGTCGATCACAACCCGTTCGAATGGTGTTCCCATTATTGGCATTTCACCCATGTGGACTGGGGGTGCCCGTTGCTTGGGTGGCACACGTTGGCACTGGGCACAGGATTTGACATATCTGATAATATCAGTATTTACTCCTGGCCACCAATAATGAGTGGTTATACGTTGGTTTGTGGCGTTCTGTCCCATATGTCCGCTAAAGGGAAGAGAGTGCCCCATTTCTAGGATTTGGCTTCTGTACTGTTTCGGTACTAGGAGCTGGTTGTAACCTTGGTCAGGCTTGCCCGTTCTCCGATAAAGTACGCCATCCTCAGAAAAAATGTCCCCGTGCTGTTTGGGTTCCTTAGCCATGGGCAGTTTCCTAAAGCAGGGTGCCAAAGTAGGGTCCTTGTATTGCGCTTCTTTAAGTTCCATAGGTAACAAATTTGGCGCAGGCTCCCGTTCCTTCTTGGTTTGCCCTCTTGTAGTTACTGCTGCCACAATCGGCTCTTCCGGTTTCCCAATACACACGTATCTCCCGCCAAGTATGACTGGGTAGATGGGATCATCCATAACAGCCGCTTTGATCACACCTCTGACAAAGTCAGAGTGTATCTCCACCAATGCGATGGGAAGCGCTGTAGGTGCATCACTCTTACGAACTCCACAAAGTTTGACGGTCTCTCCTGTCTCTTGACCGGGTTTAACCAGGTTTCTGGCAACAATGCAATCATAAGAAAGCCCCGTGTCAAATAAGCAAGAAGTTTGAGAACCGTTCAAAGTAACAGTACCTCGCGTTGAGGGTCTATCCCCAACAGGTTGGGAATCACTGTCAATAATTCCGCCTTGCGAGACTGTCAATAAGCATCCGATGCGTTTCGGCTCGGTGTGCTCGGTCTGATCATATGTCCCGTGCTCAGGGGTTCTCCCTTTGCCACCTTGTCCTTTCTGGCTACGCTGCCATGTAGGGCGGTCGGGTTGATCAGACTGTTTGGGGTGGTTGGGGTACTTGTTCTTGTAGAACTTGGATTTTTCAGGAGGGGGGTTTTGAGGTCCAGTTTCTCTGTGGTTGTTTTGGTTAGAAGCCTGAGAAGATTGCTCTAGGTTATGTTTTCGAAAATGCTCCTCTGTCGGTTTCCGCTTTGTGGCCGGTAGTTCAGCCAGCGCATTGTGATAACGCTCAGACTTTTCCAAAATGTCTTCAAGTTTTTCTGCCCCCTGCTCAGCGAGAAATCTCCGGGTATCAGCAGACAAAGTGTTCTTTATTTGTTCAGTTAGAACAAGTTCCTCAAGACCTTCATAGGTAGAGGGGAGCTGCGAAAGCTCAAGGCACTTTGTTAGATATCCCTTAAGACGAGATGAGAACTGGTGAAAAGTTTCAGAATTCTCTTTCCGGCTGTTGCGAAACAGTTGCAAAAACTTGCGAGCGTTCATTTCAAAGCGCTCCAGTAACGCTTTCTTCAACACATCGTAGTCGTCTTGTTGGCTACTTTCCAGCTTAGAATAAACATCATAAGCAGAACCTTTTAGGGCCTGGGAAAGTTTCATATTCCAACGCGACCTCTCTAACCCGTACAGAGTTGCAATTTTCTCAAATTTTTCTAACCATGTGTCAATCTTCTCATTTGGACAAGGAAAAGATTCAAGAGTGAAAGACATAGCATTTAGTTGAAGAGATTGAGTGTTAGCAGGGTCAGTTAAGGAAGAATGAGGAGAAGACTCTCCATTGCTGGAGGTAGAGGCAGCACCACGACTTTGGAACTCTAGAGTTTTAAGAGCCAACTAGTGATGTCTCTGTTAACTCTCATTCTCATGCTGTCTCTCCTCCCTCTCCTTCTCATGCTGTCTCTCCTTCTCTTTTTCCTCATGCTGCTCTCCTTCTCTCTTCCTCCTGCTGCATCCTGCGGATTTCCATTTCCTCATCCATCTTCTTCTGCTGTAAATCTTCAGCTGCTTTCCTCTCCGCATCATATCTCTCAAGTTCGTCTCTGACAAAAGCTTTCGCTTCCTCTCCTTCCAGTCCCTCCTCTCTCGCTTCGTCCCTGAGAAGTTGTCTAAGCTTTGCCCTCTCGGCCATATTATGTCAGTGACTGAGACACGTGGAGATAGAAAATAGGAAAAAGAATAACCTGGTTCCTACCACTTACGAGAAAAAAAAACCAAAAATCAAAAGATGATATCCTTAACCCTGGGATACCTCCTCCAAAATAAAATCTAACTATCGCTGCTATTATCGGCAATAAAGCACTCAATGCAAAACACGACTACGCCAAATAAATGGTAGTTAAGATTACAACTGAAAAATAAGTTGCTACAGTGGAAAAGCAAAAGAATATTGCAAAAATTAAAGAGAAAAATAATCCCTTAATTTTTAAAAATCCACTATAAGTTCGCCCCTGAAGTCAGATCGGGTAAGGGAGGGAATTAATCTGGACAAAAAGTCCGAAACACACTCCTTAACTTAGTTCAAACGCCGTTCTGCCTCAGTACCCAGTGAATGTTATACACTCACCACTTTACCAGCATTTAGTATTACAATCAGCAGTTAACATATATCCCGACAAAATCAACCTGTAACCAAAATGTATATTATTCAAAGATGCTGTGGAAAAAAAACTTATTAGTTTGTGTGGTCAGCACGCCCGTAAACAGATCGCTAGTCTAGGGGGTAATTATTTAAAGATATAACAACTCACAAGACATCACACTCTTACTCTATATCAGAATACAGAATCTTAAGTTCAAAATCCAGATAGACGAGTCCACGTTTGTCGTACTCGTCTTCCTATTCTAAGTTCAAAGACCGGAAACGAGCCCTCATTTGTCGTAGATTTCCGATAGGAGAATTAAGACTAGGTTTGGTCCCTTCTGAATAGGTTTGAATAGGTGATAGACTCAGTGAGAGTTAGTGAAAGGTAATAGAATTTCCACACACGTGAGATGATAGATTTGATATAGTGGCTGTCTCTGAAAGCGAAAAGAATTCTTCTCTCTCTCACCTATCTTCTACAACAGTTGTTACAGCGTCAGACAGACTACACCAATATACATATTACGTATATTTCTATCACTCACAGGCACGCACATACACGTGACGACAGGTAAACACACAGACGTGGGAAAACTATAACAATGATATATATATTATCTAGAACGAGCTGACCAAACACGATTATCAAGTTCAAGAGCGATTTTAATATCAGGAAAAATCGGCTCACAACATCAAAGAAAGTACATCAAGGAAAATACATATACACATAGTCATAAAAAAATCAAGGAAATGTTGCAAGGATGATAGCCCCGTTATAGTGTTAACTCTAGGTTTAGCCCGGCCCCGTTAAGAGAACAGATGATGGCGCCCGAGTCACAGATACATAGGGTTTGAGTCTAAGAGTTTTCTTTGTTTTATCTCGTAATTATATGCACAGAGTTTGAAAAAAATCTGATTTAACCTAAGACAAAAACACAAGAACTCTAGCCTTAGCAACAAATTATGCAGATTGAAAAAAAAAAATAGGACAGCAACAGGGTGTCAAAGATAAAATAGTGAAAATATCACTCAAACCAGCGTACACTCATTCATTCCGCCATGGCTTCTCATACTTGTACTCACGACTTTGCTTGCTGCCTCTTGGAACACATTGATTTTAGATTTTCACACAGACTCAAAAAATGCAGTCTTCTGCCAAGAAGTCCCCAGTTCCAAAAGACGTATTTAACTTGGAGTCTCCGGGAACGACTACTTGGGTGTGCACATTTGTTCAAATGTCTGATTAAGTCACCTAACAATTATTCCAGGCGCGGGAGTTAGCAGAGCACAGTGTCAATAGCGTAGGTTTCTAAAAATGATGAATGTCAGGTCGGTGCCTTCCCTCAGTATAGGATTCACTTTAGTCACACCACAGATTTGTCCACAAGATATAATCTAGTCGGGAAATGATTGTTAATATTCACGCCACCAGGCAGCAAATTATATAGAGTTTCTAGAAGAAATTAAGTGCTGGCTCCAAGGTCCAGTATTTATCATTACAGTCTTTGAAAACCCGTTATAGGGATATTAGTATTTCTGTCTAACTTGCACCGTCAGATCAGTGTTACTTGAGAAAACCCACGTGGTTCAAAATAAGGACTGTCTATTTCTTCACAAGTATGGAAACTACTACTAGGTGCTGGTAAAGTTAGGGTCACCCCCAAACTTTCACTGTGTGGAGGAAAAATAACACATATAATATAATAAACAGAATCTGTACTGGTTAAAACTTACATTTAAACTTGCAAGCAGAGAGCTTTGCTTATCATTTAAACTTCCCGTGACGTAAGTTATATTTAAAAATCAGCAATCCTCATAAATTAAGAACACGTGCGTATTCCGTCACCATTCATGAGGCTGGATTCTAGAGTTTATACGTTAGTTTAGAAAAATACACTCGACTGAGTATTAGCAGTTAAATTAAATTTATAAATAGCTACAATTGCCGTTATAAGCTAGAAATTTTAATTTTAGTCTGCTTTCCACTGAATGCTTCCCTAGAAAATATAATAGCCTACCACTTTATTTCTCTTCTGCGCTAAAGAAATAGATTAAAATGAATTAAGCGATTTAACACTTTAACACTCACAAAATCTATATATCTATCATATTAATTACCTCAACCACAGAATTACAGGTAGTCGCACAACTTAAGAATAAAAATGCTGAAAATATTTCTGGAAGTCTAGAAGTTCGACAAATTGCCGAAACAAACTGAGATCTTCGCTAACAGCTATTCTGTTTTTCGAGCGACCTATCTACTGTGGAGTCTATGAGCGAGAATGAAATTAAAGTTTCAAACTTGGCCAATATCTTAAAATCAGACAAAGGGCCCAAACTTATTTCGCCAAGCGAAATTATCTCCCCTACTCCCAACATTTACGTCCGCTTAACGCGTGTCGTAACTGTCACCTACTGACCACGATGTACGCGTGTCAGTTTCAAATCCCAGACAGCCTGACTCCATTTCAGGGCAGTTTTCACACTACAGCTGACCATGGCCCAAGTGAGCGCCGTGTCAGTTTGGGATTTTCCAGACAAATGTCTGGATACTGACCGGTGCAGATGTAAAGTATCACACCTCACCGGGACTATGCCGAGAAGAAGCTCGCGCGCTCGGTGAGAATGTAGACGATTTGCTACGTCCTGTGTTCAGCGAACCGACTTATCACGCCTTCTGACGCCCTGCAGCCCTGACATCTACGTAATATCGTCCTAGCGCGATTCTCAGTTTTGAGAAAGAAACAGGTAAAGTTTGCGAATTATATGAAAATAATATTCGCAAAACGAATGGATGAAAAATATACAGGAAAAATGAAATACAGAGATAATAAAAGAGAGAATTTGGGTGAACGAATAGGAAGAAGATGTAGGAAATTAAATGAATATAAACCCTACGTGACAGTCGGCAGTTGCCGACCACTAATGGAAATGATTTCCAAATGCTTGTTGAATTAAAAAAAGTTCCTGTCAATTTAGTGGCTCTTGTCTCGACATCTGAGTCCACTCCTGCTGGGATATCCCTACGAAAGAGAGAGCCCGCTGTTTACAAATTTACTTTCGCTATTTAAATTTTTAATCTTAATATTTTCGCACTAACAGCTTAGTGGTGTTAGTAACAGAACTGATCTGTACGCTAACCTTGAACATGACCTCGAATCTGTATATACCTGAAGGATATATCGTTTTGGCTCGGAGAAACAAATCGTGATCACGCGAGACGTGAAGTTTGACAGAGTGACAAAGAGAAACAAATCGTGTACCACAAGAGACGAGAAGTTTGAGAGAGTGACAGGGATAAACAATTGGTGTATCACTCGAGACGTTGAGTTTTAGAGAGTGCCAGGGAGAAACAAATCGAGTATCACACACAATGTGAAGTTTGAGAGAGCGACAGAGAGAAAATTCTTCGTGTTAATGCCAGAATTTGATAAATTTAATATGTCTATTACATGTTCTATAGCATTGTCGGCTTAGCGAGTGTAACGAGATGGTATGTATAGTTGTTGTTGTCTTGATGACAGTCGACGATAGTTCAATAAAGTATGATGAACTCCACGATATACCCCAGTCTCAGAAATGAGCACTGGTGTATGATAGCACAAATGATAATCAGACAGTAAAGACCGCTGGTCCGGTTGTAATAAGAAGATCTAGAGCCTAGAGCGTCTTCTCGTAATAACTATTCTACGCTTTAACTAACAATGAAATTCAAATTGAACTCAATGGTAACTTTATGAAATTAACAAAATCCAAGTTACAATTAAAATCAATTTATTTATAATGATTCTCTTTTCTTCTGTTCTTGGAATTGATGGAGATGCTATAAGGATAGGAATTTTCTATTTACACAATATCCAGAGAAATCACAGTGATATTATAGTGTTTATTTTAACTTAATTACAGTGTCTCTGCTTTTCTTACAAAACGTTAACCAGTCTTTTTCTTCATATGACTTGACTCTTCACACATAAATTGATCAAATGTTCTTCTGTTTCTGCACTTAACTGAGTGCTCCTTAAATGAAGGTTGACAATGTTGGTGGGCTCCACACGGCTATATAGACTCGGCTGATCTTCCTATGTAGTAGGGATACCAGCACAACCAGGTAGACCAGCTTTAGTGCTCCGTGTCGCTATGCAGGATAACACTTGGGTTCTCACTTCTGGCTTACGTCTATATGTATGATCGAACCCTGAAACAACATAAAGCCTGTGGCTAGCCTCTTTCCAAGAGTTCCCCTAGACTAATGTATGGTTGTTCAGTGTCACCAGTAATGCATGTGTATGAATGCGCACATGTGTTTCTGGTTACATGGTTAGTAGTACAGATGTCTACTTGCAAACACAAATTTAAATGATTTGATTAAAATGTACATTATATTACATCATTCATTTACATCAAATTAGGCTACCTAGTCCTTTCTTCCATTTGCTATCTTTCCATCCAAACAGAATGATTCTGACATATATTGCTTATGGTCATCAAAAGTTTGAGAACCCCTGGCCTACCTTGTGCCCATAGAGCAGTCAAATCAATTTGGGGTCATTGGTACCAATGGGTTGAGAACCACTGGGATATAGTCTCCCATGCTGCCGTAAACCTGTAGGGGTGTACTTGCGGCCAAGGCTTAAGAACCACTCATTTACATTTTTGCTACTTGAACATTAAATCTATATGAGTGTGTTCCTGGTCTCAGCCTTGAGAACCAGTGGCTGTCAGTCAGATTATTACTTTCATAACAATGGCTACAGTACTGTTGCCCATCGTTACATAGTTATATGTTGATGTTATAAGCAATTATTTAACCTGATAGTATATCATAGAGCAGGATACATGCATATAAACACATTAAAACTTGACAAGGATAGTTCAGAAATCAGTTCAGGATCACTCCATTGCATGATTGTTCAATGAAGTGACATATTTAAATTTATTATGCATTTTCAAAATAGGTACAGTAGCCCAACTTACCCTCTGGTCTTCTCAGAAATACACTAACAGGACTACTTCTGGCAAAGGCAGGCCATCACAAATACCCAATGGTGAAGGAATACGTGACTAGCTCTCTCCTTTTGTCCTCTGCGTTCTCTCATTTCATGTGTCGTCCTCCCACTGTTGTTGTTGTTGTTTTGAAGAGGTGATGGGTGGAGAGCGGGCACTTAACAGCTGACCGTTATTGCCTCTTCTCGTTCCACCTTGGTCTACCCTGTTCAACCTGAAAGTTGGTTATAATTGGGGTATTTAGTTATTTTATTTACTAATTTTGTATTCATTTAAAATAGCTATTGTCGTTTGCAGTTGCTGATTTTAATTTATATTAGTATTTGTCCATTTTATTTTCTCTTTTGTATTGTTTATAGATAACTATTGTCCTTTACACTTAGTTTTAATTTGTTTTAGTATTTGTTCTTTTTGTGTTGTTGTTGTTTTTTTTTAAACCTTGTTGTCTTTCCTTGTCCTATGTGTAGTTAGTAAGTTTTTTTTTCCATTGTTTTTAAAAAAAAAATGATTTGCTAGTTCCTGTTGCTTAATTTCTATGAAGTACTAACCTTATATGTTTTCCTTTGTTTTATGTATATATCTTTTAAGTATTGATTGGACTTCTCCTGGGGCATCTATACTTAAAACCTTATGTTGACTCCGTTTTATCGTTGAGTTCAGTTTATACTGGAGAAGTGGTAGCTTAAAACGCGAATGGTTAAAATGAACGAATGTCAACAATATTCTTCAAACGAACTTCAACAAGTAGTATTGAACTGGGTGAACTGGGCAAGTACTGGCAGTACAGAAGTCGGTGGTGACTGTACATAGATTTTATTCAACACAGCACATACGGAGTGGACAAGACTAACATCGTCACAGGCGCAGAAATGATACGTCAACATGTTGATAATTACTTTTAAAGTTCCTGAAGATTCTCTACTAATAAAGTCCTCTGACTCAAGTGACTGAGGATCACAAAACTGTTACCATATACTATTCCGCTCATTCAAGTCCATTGACCTTCCTTCAAGGACGTACATCATGGTAACGTATTCATACTCCAGGATAAAATTCTTCCATATCATACTTCATAATCCCAGACTTTCTCCATACATCCCGTTATATATAGTATATAGTTTTCAAACAAAGTCATACATGATAATACGAACAGGTTAGAGATTCCAGTTGACTAACCTCTCCCATTCTATGCCACGCTTCTGGCATTGTAGTAACAGCATATTAAACATGTGAAGCATATAAATTCATTAACTTGATTTCTTGTAGGTATTCTCCCTCTACGAAAAGATTCAAAGGCTATCGATTCCGTGTGTCCAATTCTAGGAATGTCATCTACGATGAATTCCCGCTAGACCATTGATAGGAGCGGCCTGTTACTTTAATGTACATAAATAAACATGCCATAAGAAATGGGGCGACACTTACTTTATACTTCCTCTATTGACTTCGCCATGAAGATCAATAGATACGAATACAACTGATGGCTACTTCACATTTGCCAAGAATCAAAGGATAACACAGCGGACATAAATATCGTCCGAGCTGCCCCATTCATGACGTCAGAAACCACTCAACTAGGTTACACGTGCGTCCAAAGCAACTCACCCTGCATTGTGCACGTCATTGCGTGAATCAATCGAACGCCCAAATAATATAACTATATAAAACTGGTGCGTACATTTGGCAGGACCGAAGACTACCCCCGTAGGTAATAAATGTACGTAACAGCTCCCTTATCACCTCCCCTTAAAAAAGTTAATTCTATTAATTTTTTTCGAACTAATTACTCGAGAGAGGTGAGTCAAAACTACAACAAGATTTTTGACATGCATAAAATTATATCATATTAAGAAAAGAATATTAAATGAAAACAATATAACTAAATGATAGTATGCATTAAAGCACACATCCACCATCGACCTACTTTGGAACGATGTGGTAATATTCGAAGTAAAAGAAGTTGAAAATGAAAATGAAATAAACCATAAAAAAAAGATGATAATAAAATTCAACCAAATTTTTTTTTAAAAGAAATTTGAAACATATGATTTCAAAAATGAAAATGAACAGCAACACTGATGATGATCAATGATAAAAGAATCAATAAAACAGAAAATTTTAAAATACAACATGCAAAATGAAACAAAGCATAATTAAACACTTTAAGAAGCAACGCACTTACTATTTCCTAACACTAGTAAGTTTGACTAGTTATCTAAAAGTGAGATATCATGTAGTGGGATACGTGAATACACGTATTGCGAGACACTAATAAAGTTAGTAGATGTGTGATTTATAATCAATCAAATTGATTAAATTGAATTATAATAATTAGTAGTACTTAATTTATGAACAAATAACTAATTACTAATTTATTCTAAGTGATTTCAATTTCACTCATTGTTAATATTCTTTTAGAACTAGTTAAATCGACAAGAATATGTTCTCAATGTACCATGTCTGAAATACGCTTACGAACACGATATGTAGTGTAATCTGTTCCATAACAATAGTGAATGTCTATTTGTCACTCTTACCAATGTTTCCATACTAAAAAAAAATGTTACTTTAATATCACTGTTCCCGTTCTAACAAAACGTTACTTCACAAGAAATAATGTTATAATCCATACGTAAGTATATTCTGAAAGTTATATATATACGAATACTGCAGAACTACACATAGTCTCCACAGATGTATAATCAGTGACCATGTACAAAGTTATTCATGTTTCTGTGAGGACGTTTCACCATCTGGAAGTGGTTTAATTTCGACATGTTCACTAGGGCATCTTGAAAGACAGTCTGCAAACACATTCTGTACTCCAGGAATAGCTCGTATCTCAAAATGGAACGGTTGAAGCGCAATAGCGTAACGCGCTGACTTTGATGACTTCACGTTCCCTGTGTTCAGTGCTGTAAGAGCTTTCTGGTCGGATTCCACCACAAAGTGTGATCCGAGGAGATAACGATCCAGTTTTGTGATTGACCAGACAAGAGCGAGGAGCTCTTTATCTAGAACGGAATACTTCATCTCGCTCGTCGTAAGCTTTCTGGATACGTACATAACCGGAAATAAGGTGCCTCCGTATTCCTGCATCAAAACTGCCGCGATAGCGTAGGAAGAAGCATCACTGCGAAGAACAAAGGTGAGATCTTTGTTAGGCAACCTTAAAAAAGGCTTATTTGAAAAAAATTGTTTTATATAATCTAAAGCCGTTTGATGATCCTGCGACCACTTTATTACATTAGTTGTGCCTTTTTTTCAGTAACGAAGAAAGAGGTGCAGTTATAGTAGACAAATGAGGGATGAATTTAGAATAGAACTGTATTAGTCCTAAGAGCGACCTCACTTGTTTTTTTGTCTTAGGTGCTGAGATGTTTAAAATTTTAGAGACGTTACTGTCTTCTGTATACATTAAACCGCGACCTATACGGTGACCAAGAAATGAGATGTCATGAAAACCGACAAAAGCCTTTGAAGGTTTCGCTGTTAAGTTATAATCCCGTAAGGTAGAAAGTAAAGATTTTAAACCCTGAATATGTTCATCCCAAGAGTCACTGAAAAGACAGATGTCATCTATATAAGTAATGACATCGGGACGATGAGACAATATGCGGCGCATCATGCGTACAAAGGTAGCTGGCGCATTCATTAGACCGAATGGCATAAAATTCCATTGAAAAAGACCCCGTGGCGTCGAGAAAGCGGTGAATGGCTTTGCTTTAGGGGTTAATGGCACTTGCCAATAACCCTTTGAAAGGTCAAATTTCGAAAAGAATGTGGCATGAGATAATTTCTCTAATAAGTCGTCTAAAAGAGGTAATGGTTCCGCATCGAATTTTGTAACTTTGTTTAATTTCCTGTAATCTACGCAAAGACGTATATTGTTGTCCTTCTTCCTAATGATTACCATAGAAGAAGAATATGGTGATGAAGATGGTTCAATTATATTTAATTGAAGCATCTCATCCAATTCCTTATCAACCTTATCACGAAAGTGTAAAGGAATAGGATATGGGCGAACTCGAATCGGTGTATCGTCAGTCAGAATAATGTCATGTTGGATGACTGACGTATGACCTGGGATGTCAGTGAGGACATCCTCATACGTGTGTAGAATATTAGAGACTTGCTGACGTTGATCATCAGTAAGAGTAGATGAGATAGTAACATCATTCCATTTCTCAGTGGAATGGAGTGGTACAACTGGTATTGGTAGTTGTACATCATCGAAAGAAGATTCCTCTTCTTGGATGACTGACAAACTAGAATAGTGTTGAATAGGAGGTGTAGGATCGTCAGTTGCTTGGAACACTGATTGTAGATAATCAGGACGTGAGTAATATTCCTTCAACATATTAATGTGGAAGGTTTTATGTTTACCATTAACATCAACGATGTAGTCGACATCGGATATTCTTGAGATGATCCTGAAAGGACCTCTCCAGGTAATTAAAAGACGATTATTATGCGCAGGGAGTAATACAAAAGCTTCATCACCAGGTATGAGCTGGCGAAGACGTCTATATTTGTTTGCAAATAGACGAGCTTTTTCTTTGGCTTGTTCGGATGATGCAGTAGCTAATCTACAAGCATCTATGATTCTCTTTCTCAGAGAGATCACATACTCATAAGAGGATTGAGTTTCCTCTTCAATATTCTCGTCAACCAATAAGTCGTGGATTAACGACATCGGACCGCGTGGTTGCATGCCGAAAACAAGTTGAAATGGAGAAAACCCCGTTGCTTGATTTTGTACTTCGCGATACGCAAAGAGACAAGCGGGTAGGACCCGATCCCAGTCTTGGGGATGGTCTTGAGTCATCTTACCCAACAACTGCTTGAGTGTCCTATTTAGACGCTCAATTAACCCATTTGACATCGGATGATAAATAGAACTTAGAGATCTGTCTATACCTAATGTCTTCATAACTTGAGACATGGATTCAGAAATGAACTGAACCCCATGATCCGACAAGATTTTCCGTGGAAAACCAATGCGTGAGAAGATTAACATCAATGCCTCTGCTACACTGGCAGATGAAGTGTTCTTGAGAGGGATGGCTTCAGGCCAGCGAGTGCACATATCAATGCACGTAAGGATATGCGTATGCCCTCTAGCAGATGGTAGCATAGGACCAATAATGTCTATAGCCATTTTATCAAATGGTCTAATCGGGATGTCCGCAGCTTGAATAGGAGCCGCATGAAATGGACCCCGTACCTTAACTTCTTGACATATCAAACAGGACCGACAATAGAGAGTGATGTCCTTATGGACGCCTGGCCAGTAGAATGCCGAAAGCACTCTGGATTTGGTACGCGAAAAACCCATATGGCCCGCACATTGCGAGTCATGCGCATGTCGTAATATACGAGATCTCATACAGGATGGGACTATAATCTGAGAACATAAGGATGAATCCTTTTCTCGTATTACTCTAACCAAAATCCCATTTTTAAGTATAAAGTCATGTCTAGATTTTGCAAGTTTGTTGCTGGTATTATTTTTGTTCACATACTGAAAAATTTTTTTTAATGAATCATCATTCTTTTGCAATGTTGCAAACAACTCCCGTGAAATAGGAGCATCATCATCACAAGTGGTATGAACTGTAGGTTCCATAGGTGTATCATGCGACATATTAGTAGCTTGCGCTCTAGTCACTACTGCATTTGCAGTTTGAATATGTCGCTCTTCCCATTCAGCAATTTGCTGTGGTGTACACTCTTTAATACCATGTATGCGACCAAGTATTAAATCACAAATTGGATTCGGAAGGAGACAAGCTTGAATCTTTCCTGAAAAAAATGGTGTATTAAGATCAATAATAGCAGTGGCAAATGTTTCAATTGTGCCACCAAACGTTACACACTTGACAACCCGGCCCGTGGCACAACTTGGGTTGATCAGCGAAGTCCGGACGCCGACTGTGCTGCAACCTGAGTCAAATAGGAGAGAGCATGAAATATTGTTGACAAATCCCTTGTTAAACTTAAGAGAGCCCTGTCCCTGGTGTACTGACGCAGCAGTGGCCGTACAGACTGCAGGTAGACTAGGCAAGGTATGTCCGCAACGCAGCGTCGTGATCGCCCTGGGCTGGAAAAGAGTAGAGCATTCTGAACAATCTTTGACTTGGGTACAATCAAGAGAACAACACATAGCATTATGAGTTTCAGCTCCTTTACCCTGTTCAATGTTAGCCTGTGTATCACTAAAAGCGACATTAGAATGTCTATTCGTATTACTCAACGATCTATCTCGTCGACGCGATCGATTTTGATTTTTGTCATTAAAATTGCCATAATTGTAGTTTCTGCTAGAGTTAAAATTTGGATGAGTCCGATAATTTGTATAATTATCGTTATGATGTTGGTAAAATGGTTTATTTCCAAAAAATTGTTTGTTTTGCGGACCCTGAGATCTTGATCTCCAGTTTTGTTTATTATAATGTCCTTGATTATTTTTAAAATTATTGTTACCAAAATCTCGCGATCTGTGAGCCTGGTTCCAAGAAACATTAAATGGAGCAGATTGTTGAAATTGCTTCCCTTTGTAAAAATTACCATTGTTAAAATTGTCATTATTTCCCTTATTGACATATCTGTCAGCACTA
This sequence comes from Oreohelix idahoensis, assembly GCA_024509875.1. NCBI lineage: Eukaryota > Metazoa > Mollusca > Gastropoda > Stylommatophora > Oreohelicidae > Oreohelix > Oreohelix idahoensis. The sequence goes on along the minus strand of JAMPIV010023161.1, from coordinate 618,654 downwards.
AAAGAACGATTGCGTGAAAAATTGTTTTGTTGTGCTGCAAAAGCAACAGGCAATTCATTCTTAATCTGTGCATTACTTAGATCCATGTTTGGGTGAGCAGTGCAAAAATTTTTAGCATGCTGTTCTAAGTCTTTCATAGATAAAGGTTTCCGTTCGTGTAAAAATGCGAGAAATGTAGGATTTACAGACGAAAGTACCTTATCGCGCATCAGTAAATCGAAGAGACCTTCATACGACTTTTCAATTTTGGATAATTCGATCCATCTTTCTAATGTTAGTCGTATTTGTGACAGAAAATCACTAAAATTTCTGCTAGATTGAGGTAGTAATGTATGAAATCTTGATCGATATTGGTCTTCTGTCATTTGGAATTTTTGCAGAAGTGCCGCTCTAAGAGCATTATAGTCATTTTTCTCACCAATGCTGGTGGTATGATAAACTGCTAATGCGTCCCCTGTAAGTAATCTGGATAAATATGTACAGTATAGAGCTTTATCCACGTTATAAGACACACAAGTGGCCTCAAACCTATCTAGGAAGAATATCACGTCATCAGACGGGGGATTAAATTTTGGTAATTTAAGGTGAATTTCCTTAAAATTATCATGTCTGGATGAAGTTTGGCTTTCAAAAGTTCTCTGAGAATTAGCTTCCTGAGTTAACCTAAGTCTCTCATATTCTGACTCTGCTAATTTCAGTTCATGCTGTCGTTTTCTTTCATTCTCTTCCATCTCAAGCTGAAGTCGTTTTGTGTTTTGTTCAGCTATTAATCTTCTTTCTTGCATTTCTTTTTGTTTAACTTCCATTTCTTTTTCAGCTATTAATCTTTTTTCTTCCATTTCTTTTTGTTTAATTTCCATTTCTTTTTCAGCTATTAATCTTCTTTCTTCCATTTCCTTTTTAAGTCTATCTTCAGCCTCCCTTTGCTTCTGTTCTGCCTCTCGCTGAAATCGTTTCTCTTCTAATTCAGCGGCTAATCTCATTTTTTTCTCCTCTTCCTCAGCTATAAATTTCCTCTTCTTTTCATCCTCCTCAGCAGTTAATCTCATTTTTTTCTCCTCTTCCTCAGCTATAAATTTCCTCTTCTTTTCATTCTCCTCAGCCTCAATCCTTTTTTGATCTGCCTCAAATTTCAAATTTTCCAAACGTAAAGTTTCTAACCTTCTCTGATCAGCTTCTATTTCTTGAGCTTTCTTATATTCTGCAAGTGCAAATGCTTTTGCTTCCTCAGGAGCCATCTGAAGAGCTTTTGCTTGCTTAATGAAATAGTCTAAGGTAGCCATTATTCAATTTTATTATGTAATAATACTACTTAAAATTGTTACTACAACTAGTGGTTTTCGTTCCTGTTCTAGAACGGTAAAATCAATTTATATAATAGGCAATAATATTAATAATTAATAATGTAATTTATAACATGAAATGGTGTGAAAGCAATAACGTGACAGACAATAGCACAATACTGACACGACACGATAATCAAGACAAATGACTACAGTCGTAGAAATCAAATAAAATAAAATGTGGAACTAAAATAGAATGTCGTAAAAAATTACGATGACATCTACGATCCAATAATGCACAAGACAATTGACAACACAGTGTAAAAACATATGCTTTGTAAAAAACTGAACGACAGTCAGGTAAGATGGACAATAATCACATACAAAATACATCATGAAAATAAGGTACAAGTAAAAATAACTACCAAAAACAACAATTAAAACTTGACGAAACAGCTAAAACAGTCAGGTGTCACAGACTACCAGACACAGTGGACCAAAGATCCTTCTATGCTCACGCATAGGAACATTCCACTGCGGGAAGTCTGCAAAATAATGTCCTACAGAACACTTAAGACGGACCTGTGGTGAAACTGGTAATTTCCCGTCCTAAGTCAACCTCCCTACCTCCCACGAAGAATACACAACATATAACACTTAACACGAAAAATATGAATGTGGACATATCACGGAAGGCACAACTAAGCGTAATAAAGTGTACAACGGAAACACGTTATACTCATCTCGCGTGCAGGTAAAAAATCAATGTGCCTCGTCTCCGTGGATGTACGTCTACAGATAAAATACTTCGTTCTGCTATTCAGTACAGCTCGCACGCAATAATGATGAAGAGATGATCTCCAAGTAATCAGTCACTGTGAAACTTGACGTGGAGGTTGATTGAAGACCTTGACCTTGGTAAACGTAAGTTGAATCTGATTTCTCATCCCACTGGGTTCCAAGTTCGAGATGTTGGTGACTTGAAAGTTAAAATCTTCTTTTCAAACGATAATTTGGATGGGTACGTTCCTTTGAAATTACTTCCAGACCACACTGGCATACCAATTATTGTTGACTCCGTTTTATCGTTGAGTTCAGTTTATACTGGTGAAGTGGTAGCTTAAAACGCGAATGGTTAAAATGAACGAATGTCAACAATATTCTTCAAACGAACTTCAACAAGTAGTATTGAACTGGGTGAACTGGGCAAGTACTGGCAGTACAGAAGTCGGTGGTGACTGTACATAGATTTTATTCAACACAGCACATACGGAGTGGACAAGACTAACATCGTCACAGGCGCAGAAATCATACGTCAACATTTTGATAATTACTTTTAAAGTTCCTGAAGATTCTCTACTAATAAAGTCCTCTGACTCAAGTGACTGAGGATCACAAAACTGTTACCATATACTATTCCGCTCATTCAAGTCCATTGACCTTCCTTCAAGGACGTACATCATGGTAACGTATTCATACTCCAGGATAAAATTCTTCCATATCATACTTCATAATCCCAGACTTTCTCCATACATCCCGTTATATATAGTATATAGTTTTCAAACAAAGTCATACATGATAATACGAACAGGTTAGAGATTCCAGTTGACTAACCTCTCCCATTCTATGCCACGCTTCTGGCATTGTAGTAACAGCATATTAAACATGTGAAGCATATAAATTCATTAACTTGATTTCTTGTAGGTATTCTCCCTCTACGAAAAGATTCAAAGGCTATCGACTCCGTGTGTCCAATTCTAGGAATGTCATCTACGATGAATTCCCGCTAGACCATTAATAGGAGCGGCCTGATACTTTAATGTACATAAATAAACATGCCATAAGAAATGGGGCGACACTTACTTTATACTTCCCCTATTGACTTCGCCATGAAGATCAATAGATACGAATACAACTGATGGCTACTTCACATTTGCCAAGAATCAAAGGATAACACAGCGGACATAAATATCGTCCGAGCTGCCCCATTCATGACGTCAGAAACCACTCAACTAGGTTACACGTGCGTCCAAAGCAACTCACCCTGCATTGTGCACGTCAGTGCGTGAATCAATCGAACGCCCAAATAATATAACTATATAAAACTGGTGCGTACATTTGGCAGGACCGAAGACTACCCCCGTAGGTAATAAATGTACGTAACACCTTATCACCTGTCATGTCTATATTGTGATTTCTATAGTAAGTTTTTAATTCAAGCCTTTGTTGTTCGTACTTTTTACAGTGGATCAGGAAGTGGTCTATGTCATTCTCTTCCTGACATTCTTGGCAATGTGTTTCCTGTACCAAAAAGTATGCTGCTCCGAGACGGAGACGCCACAGTTTTTTGTTCGATGGTATCTTTAGTTCTTCTCTGACCTGGCACGTCCTTGTTGGTTCTTTCAGCAGTTTGAACGCGTGTCTACCTTTTCTACTGTTCTTCCATGTTGTCTTCCATTTCTCGTTTATAGTTATCTTCACGTGGCTCTTGATCTCCGACCTTCCCAGTTCTGCTCTTATATTGTTTTTACTTATTCTTCCATTCTTGACGTTCTGGTCTGCCAACTCGTTACCAGCTATACGTAAGTGTGCTGGAACCCACACTAGCCTCACACTACATCCTCTGTTCCCTAGTGATGTATTAATTGCTAGAATTTCTTCCTTTATGTCTGGCCGGCTGCATTTACCTGGGTATTCTAGTGCTTGTAGTGATGATAGTGAGTCTGTAAATATCGTAACAGCTTCTGGTGGGTTATCTTCGATTATTTCTAAACTTTTTAGAATTGCTACCATCTCTGCGGTAAAAGTCGAAGCCCCTTCAGTTACACTGTAGCTCTTTTTAATTCCCCACTGTGGTATTACGACTCCTGCGCCTGGTTGCCCACTATCACCCTAGGATCCATCAGTGTAGACGGTCAGACTTTGTTTTGTTAGTTGATCTATGAACTTTCTACTTATCATTTTGGCTTCCTTATCTTCTGCGTTTTGTTTGATCTTTTCAGTAAGTGAATAGTCTATGATTGATGTTTTTAGTTCCCAGGGTGGTATTTTGTCCTCCCACTTCCAACTACCCGCGTATTTATTCTATTTGCCGGCCATCTTGCGTGAATCCGTGAACTCCGCGCTGATTGGCTATTATGATTCATCCCTCGTTCCTTCCAACACTTCAAGAATCTGTCGTTCCTAGACAAACTGGGTTAGTTCTAAAACTTCCAATAGCCCTTACTCAGTTAATATCCAACCGCTTTGCTTCATCCAAAGCTAGTTCAACTCAGACGATTTGGATCTATCGTTATAGCTAACATTCTTTGACTTCTGACCTGTGTATCTCTTTTCAAGGCAGCCGAAACAGTGAAACACTGCAAATAACTTAAGTTTTACTGCCTTCAACTCTAATTTTTCTCCGCGTATACTGCTCACACAACGGTGAAACAGGTGTCAGAAGAAAGCTCCAATTCTGTAATATATAACTAGACTAGCTTTATCAGAAGAAATCCTGGTGTTGCTCTCTACTGTAAATGGAAACACATCCAAGTTTCTACGATTCTCTCCTCCCCTATTGTTATGCCTAGACGATCTCGGACACTCCGTGTAGCAAGCTCTCGTTTCATTGGTCGAGCTATTAGCATTACACATGTTTCGACGGTGTTCACTTTGTTTTGATTACCTAGATATAGAATCCCAATAGCATAATGCGACAGCGAGAGAGAATCAGACGGCCAGTGTAATATTTCTCACCATCCGTAGGGAAATACCAGTATGCAGACGAGAGAATGATGAAGAAGGCTACGGACATAACAATTCCCATCATCCTAAGGGGGACACATGTACGGAGACAAGAGAATAATGAGACAGATTATGAACATAACAATTACCACAATGTCTAGAGGAACGCCTGTATAAAGACGAGAGGTTGATAAAACAGGTTGCGGGCATAACAATTCCCATCATCCTTTGTGAAACACCAGTATGGAAACTAGAAAATAATGAGGCAGACTACGAGCATAATAATTGCCATCTTCCTAAGGGGAACACCTGTATGGAGAAAAAAAAGAATGATAAAGCAGGCTGAGATCATGAACACGTCCATATCCTTAAGATGACACCTATTTGATTAAAAAAAAAACAAAAACAAACACACAAACAAACAAACAAACATGTCGCATAGAGATTTATGATCAATACATTTTCTATATTCTTTCTTTTCTACCCGTGTCCTCTACTTTAGTATCGCTCTTGTATCCTTTTCCTGTTTTTTCGCATTCGTTCGTTTGCGACAAATATTATTTTCCCATTCTGACTTTGCCGTTTCTTTTCTCATCCTAGTAACGCATTGTATTGCATAATCGTGTCAGTCCCTGGACGAGACGAAATACTGTGACATTTGTCTCGATAGACATGGGATGGCAGACATATCGTCTAACATTTTCATCTGACACGGCGCTCTACGGTTAAGTTTCTCGGTGTTAGGTGTGAGTAGGCTTCAAATCTGCTGCGCTCAGAAATGAGAGTAGTCGTAGAAGGTGTGAAGACGCACGTTTGGCAGTTATGGGCAACGTCTAAGTTAATGGGAAGTGTTAAGAGAGAGAGAGAGAGGGAGAGAGAGAGAGAGAGAGAGAAAGAGGAGAGGGGAGACAGGGGTTTTCGTAATAACGTGGGATCCTTTGTCTGTTTTCAGATATCTTACCCGGAGTTTTAGACTAGTCATTCAGTCCTCCTAAATCTGCAGTAGACAGATCACTCGTGCTAGAAAATATCTAGTATATTGCAAAGTTCTGAGTTTCTTGGCAACAGTTTGCCGAGTTCTAGACTACCATTATATTGAAGGATTCTAGTTCGTGGTATTAATCTGTAGTTCTGTGTGGAGGTAAATATATATATCTAGTAGAATTGAGTGATCCAGTGATAACCGCTTATTTCATTTTACTAGTTAGATTTCTGTGCAGAAGAAATTAATTTATAAGTCTGTTATATTCGCTAGTCGACATGTTACAGTGGAAAGCAGAATAAACTATAATTTCTAGCTTAAACTCATGCAGCTATAAATAAATTTAATTTAACTGCTAAATACTCAGTCGAGAATATTTTAAAACTAACTTATAACTGCACTGATTCATCATTGAGTATTGACGAAATATGTAGGTATTTCTAATTCATGATGATTGATTTTATGAATATAACTTATTTCACGGGAGATTTAAACGATAAGTCAAGCTCTCCGCGTGCAGTTTATAATGTAAGTTATAACCGAGGAATAGTATGTATAAGTATTTTATATGTTGTTTTCTCTTTTTTCAGTGAAAACTGAGGTAGCCCAACTCTACCAGCGTTTAGTACATGAGAAATATCTGTGAAGAACTAAAACATTTTTTCTTAAAGACTTGGGTGTATAAAGTAAACCTGTCTGGCATTGCGTTGGCATCCAGAACGACAGAGTACCCATTTCATAAACTTTGAGATTTAATGAAGTAACGGGCCTATCGCGCCAGATTTAATTCTTCCTGAGAAAAACTCAAGTACATTTTCAGCCCTTGTGGCAAGTAAAATATTACTATCAGTAACATTCCGACGGAGTTTTGACTACTGGTGGTGTGACCAAATAAAGTCCTATACTGAGAGAAGGCAGTTACCTGACATTCCTAGTTACTAGAAATCTAAGCTATTGAAACTTTGCGCGCTGTTAACGTTCGTGCCTGGACAATTTTAATGTGACTTACACAGATATCCATAAATAAGAATAACCAAGAAAACGTTCCCTGAAGTAGTGAATTCAACCCGTCTTTTTGGAACTGGGGTTCTCTTGGCCAAGACTACCATTGGAGAGTCTGTATGTGCATGTCCTAAAAATTGTGTTTCCAGAAGTTGCTCCCAAAGCTGTAAGTACGAATGAAAGCACGTGATCACGGCTGACTGAATAGAGTGAATGCAGGACTGAGTGATTACTTTAGTGTTGTATTTTGGCACCCATTTTGCTGTCTTAAATTTCTTTATGCAAGTTTTGTTTTGTTGCTAACAATATTTTTCCTTAGGATAGATCAGAGTATCCAAGTCTGTTAATGCCTTTAAAGGGAAATCTTAGATCTAGCATATGTATCCGTGACTCTTTGGGGCAATAACTTTTCTTCTAACAGGACTGTGGGCTATACATCGAGGGGAAGGATCATACCAATGGGTCTATCATTCTTGTAGCAATTCATTGACTTTATGACTATTTGTATATGTTTGATGTAATTTTATATGTTGTGATGGAAGTTTATTATGATAATTAAACTTCACATAAACTTATTCCAGTGTGTCGGTCAGTTCGTTCCCAATTATCTATATTTCCATTGTCATAGTTTCACGTCTGTGTGTCTATTGTAGTAACTTATGTGTGTGTGTATGGGAGGTATATATATATGCTACTATACATTATATTAGATTTGTCTGACTAATCTAACTCGATTGTAGATGATAGGCTGACTGAGAGAAGCTTCTCGAGTGTCAGAGACAGAATCTACTATATTTCCTCCACCTCACTCGTGAAATCTATTTCTATGTTATCACCTCCCACTGAGCTATCACTTATGTCTATGACAATTCAGAAGGGACCAAACTAAGTCTTAATCACCTATCACAAATCTACGACAAAACAAAACAGAATCGCAAGCCAGAATATGAACATTATAATTTTCTTCTTACTTAAAAGGAAGATTGTTGTGGAGACTTTGTGAGAAGCGAGACAATCTGTGAACAACACAATTACCCCTTATCCTTAAGTAACTGAGACGAAATAATCAAAGCTCTGAAGAACAACAGAAAAAAAAAACAATGACATTCAATGAAAAAACATGCTGTAATAATGTATCTTTTACCTGTGACATTACAAGACATCGAGTGGCAGAGTTGTTAGAGCGTTAGCTTCGTGAGGAAAAGTTACTGGGTTTAAAACAAAGTAACCACCACACTCTATTCTACCCAACTATAAATGGGCACTTGACTTTGCGTTTGATTTAAATGAAGCAAAGGCAGCGAGGAGAGAAACGCTTAAAGCTGATACCAAGTATATTGAAGTATCTAACACTTCAGCACCCTACGGCAGCATATGTTACCGGACTGCCTTTAGCATTCATGACTCAACTAAATATTAGATGGTCACCAAGAGCTGACGCTCAGTGACAGCGGATCAAAGTCGTCAAGTCAAATATTAGATTGTTGTTAAACTGTCAGTTCTGGTCTTTCTTGTTCTTTAATTTATTTGCATCTTTCCTACACTAATGGAAGCTTCATCATTGCAGTACTATCAACCTCTCCGAAGTCGTCTTACTAAATTAACGACTTGGCATTATGATCCAGTACGATGTGTCATGTTTCCATCTGAATAAAAGACACCGTACAATAAAAGTTGTGATAGTTCGTAACCGATCCGTATCGGGTTAAGGCACAGCTTGACGTCTCAGTTCAACACGTCACCCTGTAACAAGATGATTTGTCTCACAACGTTGCAGCATGACCCAAAGGCGCCATCAGAGAAGAAATGGCCAGATACTGAACACAGCTAAGACTACAGTGACTTCTACTACTATTCCACTTTCTGAAGGATGACTCATACGCCGGATTTTCTAGAGCAGGGCTTCTTAACGCTTTTTTGTAACTTGGACAGCTTTGGTTGTCCGGTGAAGGCTACGGTCACGTTTTAGAAAAAAATTACATAATTAAACATTTTATCTTCTTTACCGTGTCTCCTCCTTGGCGAGGTAGAGGAACTTGTGTGTCCTTATGACCACAAGAGCTATGCCGGCGGTAGCATAGCTACCAGCAGGGTCTCCTAAGCGGGACAGGTCGAAGGGTAGGGACCAGACAAAGAGAGAGAGACGCACACATGTTGCCTTGCAGACAGACTGGGGAATAGTCATGGGCTAAGGATGGCAACCCTACAGAAATGCCTGTTGAAATCGGATGCACTGGGCCACAGGTTTAACGAAACACTGCAACGTACTTCGCTTAATGATGACGTCACGAATAAAAAAGTAAACAGAATGGTGCTCATCCCGTGGAGTCCCTCCAGGCGGCGAAAGTGCCGGGCCCCCTGCCCCGAAGAGGTCCATCTAATGCTACTGGTGTTCACCCTACCCTGTACTGTGGGCAAGAGTTATTGACCAAACGAAAAGAACAATATATGAGGAACAGAGAAAGCACATGTGTCCAATACCAGTAACATTCATGGAAAAACTATGGAGATAGAAATAGCCTCAAGCTGACCAACGATTTCTTTGAACATTTTCAAGTTGACGCCTGAAAGTGTGCGAAGAAGAAGAAATATTTTACATTTTAAATTTTAGGTTATATACACGGGCCCTAGAATCGATTCGCGGCGGGTCTGCGGATCACAAGTTAAGAAGCCTTGTTCCAGAAGAAGATTTTTTGGTAACATGATAACATAAATTCCGCCATAGTGTCATAAGTGTACCACACTAGGTAGGATACTGTAACAAAAACAAATATTTCTTCTGAACATCTTTGTAAGATTTAGGTTCTACTTAGACTACCGTTTATTTAATGTATGCCGTTATTAGTTGCTGTTCAGTTTAATTTAAAGATTTGTTCCGTCAGCGAAAACCAGAAACGAATCCTGACAATGGAAGGTTTTTTAATTGTATATTAAAGGATGTGAACTTTTGGAGTTCGTGAAACAAGAGCGAACTTTATGGATTAGATGAAACTTTGGTAAGATGTAATTGTGTTTCAAATAATTTAGTTATCATTATTCGCGCATGCACGTTTTGTGTTTGGAATGAATGCTTCATCATCAGCTGCCATCTCCACAATGAAGGTCGGCTGTAATAGATCTCCAATGTCTTCTGTCTCCTGTCTTCATGGTGCATTCTGATAGACTCTTTCCTGTCCATCTCTTGTTGCTATCTTCCCATTAATTGCACTGTCTAAGGGGAATGCTTAGAGCTCATTAAAAACAACTCAGTGCACGATAGTTAACCGGTCTTTGGATTTCAGTCGGTAGTCTGCTGATATGCAACTTTTACAAAACATTAATATAGGGGCAAGAGAGGAGTGCAATTTTTTATTAGGGATGGTTTTGTTTTGTTATGTTTTAAAGGCTATCTTCATTGCACACGGACAACTCCATCAGTGCTTCGATCTTCTCCCTTAGATCACACAAGGAGGATCTCAGCTCCTGTCCCAGCTGCCGTGAGATTTTTAACGTGCGCAACTTGCACGCGGAACCTCCTACTTTTCCGCTCTTATCCAAGAAGGCTAGGTATCCGATCTCACCACCCAGTAGACCAGAGGATGGGATTTTAAAAATCTTAACCGATCAACCGAATTTCTTTAATCAAAGATTAATCGATCAATTTAGAACAATTTGATAAATTATTTTTAAAAATTATAAATAACATTTTGAAGTCACTAAGGACTTTATTTAATTTACTTGTTATAATGTAATGAAAATACTGAAAAGTTCCAATCAAACAATTTATTATTATTGACCATACTTGGCATAATCCAATACATAATCCTCTAACATAGTAAATACACTCGCATTTAAGCAAAAACAAAAAAAAACAAAAACAAAAAAACATAAACATTGCTAACAATGGGATAATAGATTAAAATGTGCTTTATAAGTTAATGGATCTTAAAAAAATTAACCGATTAAACGATTAATTAATCGTTCAAGATCCCAGCCCTAATTTTAGTATTTCGTGAGATAATTCTGCTCTTAGACATAATTGTAATTTAAAAAGTTATTACCACAAATGTTCAGAATTTATCAGTAAAATAAAGCTATCACCTGTAATCTAGTTTCAGTACATAAAGGACACATTTGGATTTTAAAAAACCCACCAGAATGTGACTTATAACATTACATGAGTGCTAAAAGTCACAGAAAACTGGGCTAAACGTTAAAGATATAATGAATAAAGACAAAATGATACCATCAGTGAACGTTGTTGATTGTTCACGAATATATCCGTTTCCAAACTCAATAAGTAGATTACAAATAACACATGTGAGAATGACTGAAGGGAGGACGATGGACCAGGTAATGAAGAAGATGGGTAAGGCCGTGGGGAGGATGATGCACCATGTTGGGGACAAGATGAGTGACCAAGCAGTGAAGAATTTGAATTAAGGACTTGGAAAGGATTATGGGCCAGTCTAGGGAGGATATAATGTTGCTTAGGTCGTGGAGAGAACGTTGGATTAACCGTGGGAGCATGCTAGATAACGCTTTGGGGAGCTTGTTGGAACAGGCTATGGGAAGGATCTTGGATCAGGCTGTTGGGAGGGTGTTGGATCAGGCTGTTGGGAGGGTGTTGGATCAGGCTGTTGGGAGGGTGTTGCATCAGGCTGTTGGTAGGATGTTGGAACAAGTTATGGAAAGGATGTTGGATCAGACTGTTCGGGGGATGTTGGATCAGGCTGTAGGGAGCTTGTTGGATCAGGTTGTGGGGAGCTTATTGGATCAGGCTGTAGGGAGGATGTTGGACCATGGCTGTAGGAGGATGTTGGACTAGGTTGTGGGGAGGATGTTGGATCAGGCTGTGGGGAGGATGTTGGATCAGGCTGTGTGGAGGATGTTGGATCAGGCTGTGGGAAGGATGTTGGATCAGACTGTTGAGAGGATGTTAAATCAGCATGTGGTGAGGATGTTGGATTAGACTGTTGGGAAGATGTTGGATCAGGCTGTGGGGAGGATGTTTGGTAAAGCTGTGGGGAGTATGTTGGATTATGCTTTGGGGGAGGAAGTTGGATCAGGCTGAGGGAGCTTTTTGGATCAGGCTGTAAGTAGAAAGTTGGATCAGGCTGTAAGTAGGAAGTTGGATCAGGCTGTAAGTAGGAAGTTGGATCAGACTGCGGGTATGATGTTAGATATCGCTGTGGGGAGCGTGTTGGATCAAGTTGTGGGGATGATGTTGGATCAGTCTGTGGGGGCGGAAGTTGAATCAGGCTATGGGAGCTTGTTGGATCGGGCTGTGGGGGAAGTCTTTGGATCAGCTGTGGTAACTTGTTGGTTCAGGCTGCAGGTATGGAAGTTGGATCAGGCTGTGGGGGAGGAAGTTGGATCAGGCTGTCAGAGTGGACGTTGGATCAGGTTGTGGGAGCATGTTGGATCAGGCTGTGGGAGCATGTTAGTTTCACAGGATTTGCCTCTCCTTTGCTCTGCAGTAGTGGTCCACTAGTGACCAAAACTCAAGAGTATCTAAAATTGGTCGTCGAAGGTGTCTACCTTCGCACAAGATTACTCTTGACAGAGTTGTAGATAGAAGAATAATGACGCTTCTATCTCAAGGCAGTTTTCACAAGATAATTCAGAAGTCAAGAGCAACGCTGCATAGCAGAGCGCTTTTAACTTATATTTGATCCGGCACCTTTTGTGAAGTTTTAAGCTATGGTTTGACTTGTTCGAGTCCCCAACTGGTTTAATCCAGCGGAAATTCCTTTTAGAATTAATTTTGGCTCTATGGTTGTTAATATATGTATGTATGTATGTATGTATATATATATATATATATATATATATATATATATATATATATATATATATATATATATATATATATATATATATATACAGTACTTTGCAAAAAAATGGCAGTCATATTTTCGTTACGCAGCACACGCATAGAAGCAAATAATAATAAAAACTATATGTCCAGAGGAAGATTATTATCTCTTCTATCTATTAACAGTGGTTTCAGTACAATATAATGTTGCCTTCTCCAGCAAGGCAAGCCTGGATGCGGCGAGGCATACTTCCCACAAATGTTTGTAGGTAATTGTGAGTCAGACTGTCCCAATATTTTTCAGCTACCTTCTTCAATTGTTCAACGTCTCTGAGTCCACTCTTTTTTAAATGATTCTTGAGTAGTGCCCAAACGTTTTCAATTGGGTTTAGGTCGGGACTGTTGCTGGGCCACTTCAGCACTATCACATTCTTCTCTTGCAGCCATGCTTTGGTGGTATGAGCTGTATGCTTTGGGTCATTGTCATGTTGAAATGTGCACCCATCGGGGTACATGACCTGCATAAATGGCAGAAGGTGTCCCTCTAGTATGTCGATGTACCTTTCTTTCGTGAGAATTCCTGTGAAAACACACAGTGGGGTGCCACCTCTTGCTGACACCCCTCCCCAAAGATGGAATTTCTGGGTATGTTTCGGTCGCTGGTACACAGGCGTTACAGAGTCTTTCGTCCAAATATTTATTTGAGCAGGATAAGACCAAACAGAACATTCATCTGAAAAAATCACATTGTCCCATGACAAATTTTTGTTTTCGTGGCACCAGTTCAAGCGCATCTGTTTGTGAGTCTCTGTGAGCAATGGTGACGAAATTACCAGCTTTTTTTGTGTAATTCATCCTGTGTAGCTCCCGGTTGACAGTAGCATTACATACCTATGGGCTTCCCAACTCGATCATGCGCTGCCGTATGTTGTCTACACTCTACATTCGCCCAGCCCGAGCGATTTGGGCGAGACGCCGAAGGTCCTTTGTGTCCAAAATTCTTGGCCTCCCACTACCTTCTTTTCGCTCGATTCCATTACCTGCTTTTAATTTACTCACAACTCTGTAGACAGTCCACTCAGGAATGTTCAAGGTTTTAGAAATGTTGGAACATGTTTGATTTCCTTCATTCCAAAGCTGTGAAATTAACATACATTTTGTCTTTGTATCCATTTTCTGCCACTAGCATTAGAAATTGTCGTCTGCTCTATTATCAACGGACTGTACTCTACGCTATTTTCTTTTTACTTTTGGTAGTTTTTGCTCACTTAAGTGGAGTGCAAATTTGTGGCAGAACATGCATATTTAATTAGATTTCAGCATATTTAGCTGAGCAATATGACTGCCATTTTTTTTGCAAAGTACTGTATATATATATATATATATATATATATATATATATATATATATATATATATATATATATATATATATATATATATATATATATATATAATTAAAGATTGTCGATCATACATGCGCTCTCTTATATATAAGAACCGAATCAACTATAAAGTTGTAAAATAACATAAAACAATTTAATAATCAATTAGTCTTTAACAATTTAAAATAAATATGAATGAAGATAATTTTAGAGGGTTTTAAAAATTGTTTTCACTGAGACTTAATTGGGGACTGATGGTTGTTAGTGTCCGTTGCGTGCCTGTTACAAAAGACTTAACTTGCTGAGGACTGCAATGGATCGTTGTCAGTTATTTTGTGAAAAGGACTCTTCTCTAGAGGCGTCTAGAGGAACTTCACTCCTAATGTCAAGGTCGGTGACTTCACAACGTGTCCACTGTAGGAAATTGGTGGCGAACCCAGTTTCTTGAATCACAAGATAGTGGCGAAGATTCTTACTTCGGACTGGTCTGGTCTAAGAACCGTCTTGTAGCTTCGAAGCATGAACCAAAATTATTTTGAAACACAATCTCCTGGCACAGTAGAATGGACACAGCAACTTTGTTTAGATGCTTCGAACACTTGGTCTGGGAAATTTTAGTATGACGGATGCTCTGATTCCTTATGTTTCCAGTCTTGGTATTTAAAAATGAGGGTTCATTTTAAATTATAAGGACGCCAAAATACTTTGATCTGTCACTATTCATTCTGGAATACTTTGTCCGATCCATCTCTCTGGCTACTGGGCGTTGCTAATGTGACGTTGCGATGCAGTCTGATCTGTGTCTCCGATTTCGCTAGATTATATTTCCATTTCTCAGTTCAAGTCCCAGATTGGTACCACCTTGCCAATGAAAGCCAAAGTCTATTCCTGCTCTCAAATTAAACCAATTGTAAGCTCTTTAGAACTATGTGGGTCTGGGTTTTAAATCATTACTATCCCCGCTATTTTTAAATTATTAATTTTAAAATTTAAACTCGTGACCTCTTCCAATTATGGCAGTAATACTTCCGGTTGTATTTGTACAAACTCCCAAACACATCAGCGAACTTATTTCCTGGCTAATACCTTACGCCCATATTGTCTCATCTGTAGGTTATTTACACTATTGCTACAGAGATGGTCAAGCGAAAGCGATTACGTATTATCACCTGTGTTTGCGTAAATCCCTCAGACGAATTTCTTAGACAGCCAATCAGGCTTTCTTTCCATCGATCGTGCGCGACCACCTTGTGTCAACAAAGATCGTCTCTATCAAAGGTGACTAGACTACTTAATGATGAAAGTATTATCAGCTGACCTGTCTAATTAGCCTTGTAATACTACGATTCACCTGTGAAACGTAAACAAGTCTAGGGAGTGGTCAGAGCAAAAATGTAAGTGCATAAACTATGCCAAGTAATAATACGAGGAGTGAGGAAAATGAAGAAATACGTTAATAATACAGGAGAGAGCGAAATTGATGAAAAGGACACAACTAGTTTCGTCACAGTTGGATCAGGCTGTGGGAGCATGTTGAATCAGGCTTTGAGAGCATGTTGGATCAGGCTGTGCAAGCATGTTGGATCAAGCTGTGGGAGCAAACTGGATCAGGCTGTGGGAACATATTTAATCAGGCTTAATGAACGACGAATTGCGCAACTCTTCCTCACTTTAAACCAAATCACTGCGCAAGTCACTCTTTCATCCACTCATCCACTCATCCATCCACTCACAACAAGTCCTGTGGCGATGGGCGAGCGGCGAAGCGGCAGGCGAGGGTGCGCTGGCAGTCGTAGTCGCAGACCTACACACAGGCGGCTCAGGCCATATGGTCGTCTTCCACTGATCGGAGCAGCAGTGGGATTCGGCAGCCCCCTGAGTGACTGAGCAGCCCTCTTTAGGAAAGCACTACTTACCTCCATGGCATGAGGAAGGGGCTAGAAAAGGTGCCCTAAACATTGCCTGCTCCACCATTACCTAACCAGCTTACCGCGGTTGGTGGGTACCCTACTTCAGCGGGCGACACATAAGAAAAAGAAAGGACAGATTTTTCCCCCTCATTCTAGGCGCATGGAATGTGCGCACTCTACTCGACAAAGACTTTAACACAAACAGACCCGAGAGGCGAACTGCCCTGATAGGGAGAGAACTGGCCAGATACAACATTGACATAGCAGCACTGAGTGAAACTCGACTTGCAGGCGAGGGCCAACTTTGCGAAAAGGGTGCAGGTTATACATTCTATTGGAGCGGAAGAGGAACTGAAGAAAGACGAGAAGCAGGGGTTGGATTTGCAATCAAAACAGCAATTATTGGCAAGCTAGCGGAGCCCCCAAAGGGAATAAATGACCGACTCATGACGGTCAAGATCCCGCTGCTTTATGGAAGGAAACATGCCACCATCATTAGCGCGTATGCACCAACTATGACAAACCAGGATGACGTCAAAGATAAGTTTTACGAAGAACTACATGCAGTCATTGCATCAGTTCCCAAAGCAGATAAGCTTATTATTCTTGGTGACTTTAATGCAAGAGTAGGCGCAGATAACATCTCCTGGAATGGCACTATCGGAAAGTACGGCGTGGGTCGCTGTAACAGCAATGGACTTCTTCTCCTCCAGACTTGCGCAGAACATAACCTCCTTGTCACCAACACCATTTTTCGACTTCCTATCCGCAACAGGACCTCCTGGATGCACCCTCGCTCGAAGCATTGGCACCTAATTGACTATGTAATTGTTAGGAAGAAGGACAGGCAAGATGTCCGGGTGACCAAGTCCATGTGTGGTGCCGAATGCTGGACTGATCATCGCCTCATTGTGTCTAAACTTAAAATTCGTATCCAACCTGCCAGGCGCCCTCAGGGAAAGAAAACTAAAAAAGGCTGGATATTACCAAACTAAAGAAGACAAAAATTAAACAGTCATTCACTGACACCCTAGTAGACCGTCTCAAATCTATCTCGTTAGATGGCCAAAGTGCGGAAACAAATTGGACAGCCCTAAGCGAGCAAATCTACAACACTGCTACAGAGGTCCTGGGTCCCGCCATCAAGAAACAAAATGACTGGTTTGATGAGAACTCAGATGATATAAAGAAGATGTTGGCTGAGAAACACCATCTCCATAAAGCATATTTAAATGATCCAAAATCTACATCCAAGAAAGACGCTTTCAACAACATGCGTAGAATCGTCCAACATAAACTACGCCAGATGCGGGATTCATGGCTGAGTAATAAAGCAGATGAGCTCCAAGGCTTTGCTGACAGCCATGACTTGAAAAATGTTTACCATGCACTCAAAGCGGTCTATGGTCCAACATCATCAGGATCATTTCCCCTCCTTAATGCAGATGGAAAAACACTAATTACAGACAAGGAAAAAATTCTCCAACGCTGGGTCGAACACTTTAATAATATTCTGAACCAGCCATCATCTATTAACGATGAAGCCATCAACCGACTGCCCCAAATTCCTATAAATGAAGCACTAGATGATATACCGACTTTGGAGGAGACTCAAAAAGCGATTCGTCAACTTTCTAGTGGAAAGGCCCCCGGCTTCGATTCAATTCCTGTTGAGGTCTATAAAGATGGCGGTACAGTTCTGATAGAGAAACTTCACATGATCTTCCAGCAAATGTGGCAGAGTGAAACCATCCCACACAATCTCAAGGATGCATCAATTATACATCTTTATAAACGTAAAGGTAATCGCCAAGACTGTAACAATCATCGAGGCATCTCACTACTATCAATCGCTGGGAAGATATTTGCCAGAATCCTTCTTAATCGCCTTACGGCTCATCTTGACAAAGGTCTTCTACCTGAAAGTCAGTGTGGATTCCGGAAAGAACGTGGAACCACCGATATGGTGTTCGCTGCAAGACAGCTTCAAGAAAAATGCCAAGAACAGCACTGTGACCTGTACACAGCTTTCATCGACTTGACAAAGGCGTTCGACACGGTCAGTAGAGAGGGTCTATGGAAGATCATGGCAAAATACGGCTGCCCAAAGAAATTTATCTCAATAGTGCAGCAGCTGCATGATGGAATGCAGGCTAGAGTTCAGGAAAACGGTGAGCTATCGGAGCCTTTCCCAGTCTCAAATGGAGTTAAACAAGGGTGTGTACTTGCACCGACTCTTTTCAGTATCATGTTTTCTGCTATGCTGACTGATGCTTTCAGAGACGGGGACACAGGAATCGACATCAGATATCGTATTGATGGAAAATTGTTTAACCTTAGGAGGCTTCAAGCAAAAACCAAGGTCAAATCACACACCATCAGGGATCTTCTGTTTGCTGACGATTGTGCCCTCAGTGCTGGCTCAGAGGCTGATCTGCAGCGTAGCGTTGATAGATTCTCCGAAGCCTGCTCCAACTTTGGGCTTACCATCAACACGGGGAAAACAGAAATCATGTACCAACCAGCTCCTGGCACAATTTATACTGAGCCAGTCATCAAGGTAAATGGTGAGAAACTGAATGTTGTGAACAGGTTCACATACCTTGGTAGTACACTATCCCAGAACATCGTCATTGATGATGAGGTGAACACCAGGATCTCCAAAGCCAGCAGCACATTTGGCAGACTATACACCAACGTTTGGCATCGAAGTGGCATTAGTCTACAGACAAAGCTGAAGGTATACAGAGCTGCGGTGCTTCCAGTGCTGCTTTATGCATGTGAAACATGGACTGTATACAGGCGCCACGTAAAAAAGCTCAACCACTTCCATACAGTCTGTCTCAGGAAGATAATGAACATCAAATGGCAAGACAAGATCCCGGATACCGCCGTTCTTGACAGAGCTGGTATCCCTAGCATCGATACTATTCTGATGCAGTCACAGATTCGCTGGGCAGGTCATGTAGTCCGCATGCCAGACCATCGACTGCCAAAGATACTCTTTTATGGTGAGATGCAGAAGGGTAGACGCTCCCATGGTGGCCAGAAAAAGCGCTTCAAAGACACGCTTAAGGCTTCATTAAAAACCTTTGACATAAACCCAGACACATGGGAAGCTGCTGCGCAAGACCGAACTGCCTGGCGCACATCTCTTCGTAAAGGTGCAGTGGCATGCGAATCTTCCAGAAGAGCAGCAGCGGAACAGCGGAGACAAGCTAGAAAAGACCGTGTAATAAAACCTTCACATGAAGCAAACATTCCCTGCTCACACTGTCCGAGATCCTTCCAGGCCCGCATCGGGCTCATCAGTCACCTTCGTACTCATAGACTATCCTAACATCCTAATAATTGGATGAACAGAGTTGTCTTCATCACCTGTGATGGACGAACAACTGTAGTGGGTTTGATGGTATTGTATGATGGTGATATTACTAAGTGTGATGTATGAGGTCAGCTGTGAAGGCTCCTGAGATAAAATGTAGCTGTGAATTTTCAGAAGGCCTTTCTTGCTACCACTACGACCTCACACCTATCTTTTTTTCTAATGAATGTGGCTACGTTAAAATCTAGGGTACTGAATGTAATGTGTTGTATTGACATATACAAACACACACACACAGATATTAAATAATATAATATTATCAATAAAATTTAGAACACAATGAACTAAATTCGGCTGGTGAAATTTTAGAAAGTAAATCATTTTTAAATTTATTTGTTCTGAACCAAGGTTTTATTTTGGCCAGAACATATGAAAGATTTTGGAATTTATGAGTGAATGGCATGAATAAATGGCATGATAAATAAAAGGTGTGTACGTATACAATTTTCACGATTAGTTAATATTTCTACAGTTCATAATTTTATTTTCCCTGGGAGAACGATGAATAGATGTGCTGTTGGGGTGGCTTCATCCCTCCCTGTCTATGCCTACCAAACATTGTCCATTAATGATGGAAGGAAATGGGATGTTTTAGTAGTAATTCACTTTGGGTGCTATGTCTATGAAGTTGGTGTAAATCCAGCAGACCAGCCTGCTTACGTAACTTTGAAAGAGTAGTTTTGGTGCTGGAATCTGGTGGCCCCACCTCTCCGTGCTTGGGGGCAATATATCGGGTGGCCCCACCTCTCCGTGCTTGGGGGCAATACAAGGCTGTTCTGCCGAGATGCGACACTGCACGGGTCCTCACTGTCAATTATTTACCCAGCATTTGACACCACCTTTTGGTGTCAACATAAAAAACTCACAGCTCTGAAATAAAGTATTGGTTTAGGTTCAGAACCTTACCTAAGGAGCCACTTCTACACGTAACAATTTACAATAACACCACTTAGACAGGGTCAGATCTCTCTGACCATACAACACATCTTACCAAGTTGGTTTCACATAGGATAAGTTCTCCCAGACTACATATTCCGAAATATGTTTATTAGCTTCCTGCCATAGAATAGGATAGGTGATATGTTCCACTGATCTCAACACTTGATCTGTCCTTCCTAATCCTTGCTGGAGTTTATATATATTGTTTGTCCCTAGACCCTGAACTAGGGCGGGGGGTCTAGAGCAAATCCTTACTTGTTGTAAGGCTAGATTTCGATATGGCAGTATCAAATCACTCGAAACATTAAACAATATTTAAAATATACAAAGAAATAATTTCAATCTTACCAGATTATGAATAAAGAACACAGAAATGCTAGCAAAACTCAGCTGAGCTGCTGGCTATAGTATGGCGTCCCTGAACTTATTTCAATTTACTTCATTGGAAATCACCACACTTAAAATTTACTGTGTCTATCACTGGACAACTATTGAGGAATGGCAAAAAAAGCGCGTCTGAGCGCTGATAATATGATTGTCTGTGGCCAATCAATGCCTTGTGTTTTTTCAAATTCAAATTTCCTACACTAAAGTCATTTCAGTCATGCTTCAGTCAAGTATGGATTTTTATCTGTTAGTCCGTCCGTCTCTACTTGCGTTTTCACAAAAAACGTACTTGGTTTTTGAACCAACCTATCCGTCCCCTCTACAAATTTTGTCTTTAAAGTTATTTTTAGCCACAGCTCCCACCAATGTCCCTCTCTTTCATTCTAACTAGATTTGGACACTTGAGTCTCAAGGTCGCGGTTTTTGTGCAAATTAGTGACATGTTTGATTCAATGCAGTCTTTCGCTGATGTGAACAACACAGTCTTTTGTCAATGTCTTCATTATTATCTATCCGTCTGTATAAATAAAAGCATATTATTTCACTGCTCAAAATGGGCCATCCGGCCAGCTAGGTTTTATATTCCTAACATCATTATTAAGAAAAAGTTACTTTTCAAGGTTAGTTGTTTTTTTCGAAATATTTTCTAGAATCTTCTGTGAAACGTTTGCCGCTGCATTCAAATAAAGGACAAAATATCGCAAAAACGTCCAAAAAATGACTGTTGCGTATAATACTATGGTCCCTTTTGTCGATTTCGTTACCTTGTGTCAACTTGGGGACGTGACTTTTCCTTTTGATCTTCGTTCTCATTTCGTTCCAAGGGTAAACGTTCTAGCAATTTAATTTCCATGGCGGGTGATGACCCGCGGCGTGGGCGATCATGCCTTCTAGTAACTTACGCATTCTTTTTATCCCTACATTTTATCCTTTGGAGATATTTTTACGTTGTATCACTGTTAATTTTATGACACATCTCCCCACTTGAAAACATGCCTACGGCAAGTTCTAAAACCAGTGATACACATAGATAAAATCTCTCCTCACGCCTGCCATTACTCTAATTTTGATCACAGGGGTGCCGACTGAGGAAATCTGCACCGACATTCAATTTGCCTGGGATATATTGGATACTAAACTGATAAGGTTGAAGCAATAAAGACCACCTCAGCAATCTTGCGTTTTCATGCTTAGCCTGAGATAAGAATACGAGAGGCTGATGATCCGTCTCGACCACAAAAGTCCTACCATACAGATAGATTTGAAACTTCTTTATTGCCCAGATTAACGCTAAACATTCTTTTTCGCTTGTGGAGTATCCTTGTTCCGCCTTATTCAATTTGCGGCTTGCATAAGCGACTGGTTTCAGTTCCCCATCAGGTGAAGATGATCTTTGCAACAAAGCCCCTCCGAGTCCTACATTACTTGCATCGGTTCTTAAGACAAAGTCCTGTGTCAAATCAGGCAGTTTGAGAATAGGCTTGCTAGTGAGTTTTTCCTTTAACTCTTGGAACGCTAGTTCACATTGTGCAGTCCAAATAATTTTATCTGGAAGTCCCTTGCGAGTCAGATCAGTCAGAGGAGCACAAATAGAGTTAAAATCTTTGATGTATTTTTGATAAAATCCGCATAACGACACGAATGATCGCACGTCCTTTTTTGTTTGTGGTCTAGGTGCTCTCTGCAGTTTTTCCAAGTTCTTAGGATCAGGGGTCATATTACCCTGATATACAGTGTGTCCCAAGAATTCCAACTCTTTGCATCCAATACAACATTTTGTTGGCCTAGCAGTTAAGTTCGCCTCCCTAAGTCTATTAAATAACATTTCTAGAGCTTCAATGTGTTCTTCAAATGTCTCTGTGGCGACGAGAATATCATCCATGAAATTCGTGATACATGGGTTATTCAGGGGATCCAACAATTTGCGCATCATCCTTGAAAATACACTCAGAGCATTTTTCAGTCCGAATGGTAGCATATTGAATTCATAATGTCCATCCGAAGTGCTAAAAGCCAAATAAGGTCTCACTTCAGGCTTCACTGGGATCTGGTAATAGCCTTTACTAAGATCCACCTTTGAAAAGTATTTTGCCTTGTTCAGTCTGGCAAATAACTGTTTTGTGTCTGGTAATGGATCCACTTGTCCTTCTGTGACAGCATTCAGTTTCCTGTAATCTATGCACAGTCTGTGTTCCCCAGACGGTTTTCTCAACAAAACGACACTAGAACTAAAAGATGATTCACTGTGCGAAATAATCCCCTCCTTCAACAAATAATCTATTTCTTCCTTCAATGCCTTCTCCTTCGCGAACGGAATAGAATAGGCTCTCATACAGATTGGGTTTGAGTCTACCAGTTTCATGTCATACTGTAGCAAATTTGTATGGCCTGGTTTATCTGTTAATACATCTGTATGTTCCTCCAGAACCTGTTGAACTCTCTCCCTCTGGTTTTTAGTCAGGTGCTTACTGACTTTTACCTGTGCTGCTGTTTCACAAGGATGTAATGGGTATTCATGTGAGGTGAGTGGTTCCTTTTGCATCTGGGTTGCAATAGCCAAGGTCAATAAGGGGGTGCTTTCCTGGAGTGGTCTGTCCAGATACTTCTTTAACAGGTTTACATGATAAACTTTCTCCTTCCCCTTTTTGTCAATTTTATAGTTTGTTTTAGACACCTTCTCTAGAACCGTATATGGACCTTGCCATCCAATTTGTAATTTATTCTGGCTACCGGGTAGTAGAAGCAGCACCTTCTCTCCCACAGCCAGTTCTCTGTCCTTTGCCTTCCTATTAAAATATGCTGCATGTTTCTTCCTGGCTTGTTTCAAATTATCATTTGCCAGTTTCCATCCAGCTTTCAAACGAGTGGTCAGTTCGTTCACGTATTGATAAGATGAGGTAACAGTCTCTTCCGCCTTCTCATCTGTCCAGGTCCTTAATAAAGCTTCTAATGGACCTTTTATTGGCCTCCCAAATAGCAGAGTTGCGGGAGCCATCCCGGTTGAACTATGTGGTACCTCCCGATACGCAAACAATGCGGCGGGCAGGAATTGATCCCACAGATCCGGTTTTTCGTGTGCCAGCTTTCTCAGGATAGAAATGAGAGTCCCATTGAACCTCTCTACCTGGCCGTTCCCTTGTGGATGGTACGGACTACAATGAAAGTGTCTGGCTTGAAATAGCTTAAAAACTTCTTCCGTTAGTTTCCCCTTGAACTGAGAACCATTATCCGTCAAGATTTGATGCGGGAATCCTAATCGGGTAAATATTGTAAGTAGTGCCTCTGCTACATGTTTTGAATCAATTGATGGCAGGGCTACCGCCTCTCCCCACATAGAACAAGTGTCCACCAGAGTAAGGATGTAACTGTTCCTCCTCTTGGTCCGAGTGAGAGGTCCTACAATATCCACTGCAACCCTCTCAAAAGGTGTTCCCACTATGGGCATTTCCCCTAGAGTTGCAGGAGCAGTCCAGTGCTTTGGAGCTACCCTTTGACATTCTGGGCAGGATTTGACATATCTTTTTATATCCTCCGTTATCCCTGGCCAGAAGTAATGACAAGCTATACGCTGTCCTGTGGCGCTGATCCCCATGTGACCACTGAAGGGAATCGCATGCCCGAGTTCCATCACTTTATCTCTATATGAAGTGGGAAGAACCAGCTGGTTGTGACCATTTGTTCCAGTTCCGGCCTTCCTGTATAATAGTTTGTTCTTCATGAAATATTCCCCCTTGCTCGGAGGTGTGTGGCATTTGGGCAATTTTTTAAAACATGGCTTGAGTGTCCTATCCTCAGCCTGCGCCTTCCTCATCTCCTCTGGATGAGCATTTATAGGTTCACCTTCTTCCTCCTTCTTCTGTGACCTGGTCTGCACTGTCGCCATGATCACAGGTTTCTCGGGATTCCCCAAGAAGACGTATCTACACCCCAATATCAGAGGGTAGATTGGTTCATCTATCACTGCTGCTCTGATTTCTCCTTCCACATAGCGAGTTTTCACCGTTATCCTTGCGATGGGAAGTGTCATGAGTGGTATGTCCTTAGTCGCCCCTTGTATTTCCACTGTTTCTGTGGTATACTGACTTGGGTCCACTAGGCTAGACTTCACAACTGAATCATAATCCAAACCTGTATCATAAAGGCACCTTATGGTGACCCCATTACAAATAACATCCTCACAAACTGGGGGGTGATAAGGTTCCTGTTGTCCATTAGGATTAACCTTTAATCTTTGCGTCCCCGACTTCATTGCAGCAATGTTTGAAGGTTTCCTTCTACAAAATTCGGTGTTATGGTTATCCTTCTTGCACCATTTACACCATCTTTTTCCTTGGTTCAACGGTTTTCTTTCATTGAACTTTTGGTCATTGAACTGTGAGTTTCTGTCGCGATAGTCATTTCTTGGCCGCTCAAAGTTTGTCCTACCTTTATTTCCCTGCTCTCTATTATCAAATTTATTAAATTGCTGTGGAGCTTTAAAATTGTCTATGTGCTTCTTTTTAGCACCACTTACCTCTGCCTGGGCTGCCTGATACCTCTCAGCAACATTTAAAACCTCCCCCAACTTCTCTGCACCTTGTTCCATGAGAAATTTTCTCATGTCTGGAGCCATGGACTCTCTCAATTGCTCAATCATGATCATTTCTTTAAGATCTTGGGTCTTCCCCAGAGCAGTCCATTTCTCCAAATAGGTTTCCAGTCTGGCAGAGAATTGGTGGTATGTCTCCCCAGACAACAGTTTGGCATTTCTAAATTTCTTACGATAAAATTCACCATTTTTTCGTACCTTAATAACAAAGCCTGCTTTAACATGTCATAATTGTCTTGGTCTTCTCTGTTCATTTTGCAAATACTTCATAAGAAGTACCTCTCAGTCCCTGTGATAGCTTTAAACTCCACCTCTCTCTCTCTAACCCATATGTAGTAGCTAATAACTCAAAACGTCCTAGGTACCCCTCTATGTCATCGTCTTTTTCAACAAAATGGTCTAAATGAAACCCCATAGCTGAGTTTGAGGCTCCCAGACTGGGCGTAGCATCTGAGGCAAAAGGGCTGGCACCATTTTCAGGAGCCTGGCCTTGTAATTCCAGCTCCCTTAGTCGTAATTCGTGCTCCCTTTGCAACCTTCTATCTTCTGCCTCCCTTTCGGCCTTTTTATCTTCTGCCTCCCTTTCGGCCTTTTTATCTTCTGCCTCCCTTTCGGCCTTTTTATCTTCTGCCTCCCTTTGCTGACGTTTTTCTTCTGCCTCAATCTGCAGCCTCTTAATTTCTCTATCAGCCTCTAACCTCTTCTCTTCAGCCAACCTTTCAGACTCTAATTTTCTTTCAGCCTCTTTTTCTAATCTTCTTTCTTCCCGTTCAATATATTTATCACATTCAGCCGTTACGTATTGAATTAAAATCTGACCATCCATTCCCATCTCCTTCGCGGTGAGCACAGCAGCTGATCTAAATTTTGCCAGCTCCGCCATACTTTTTAGACAATATACTAATGGACAAGATAAACCTCTAACCACTAAAGTACTTATAATTATTCTAGACTAAAATAATTCTAATTAATTAATTAACTAACACTCGCTGTGAAGATTCACCAACTTTAATTGCCCTTTTATTTAAAGGGACACTTTTAATTTTAAGGGAATTTTACAATTTTGTTCCCCTAATTTTATTTCTCCCACCAGGAGATCCTTATATTACTGTTTATGCTAATTATCCCTGGACAAGACCCCAATATATGTAGTGGTTTTGATGGTATTGTATGATGGTGATATTACTAAGTGTGATGTATGAGGTCAGCTGTGAAGGCTCCTGAGATAAAATGTAGCTGTGAATTTTCAGAAGGCCTTTCTTGCTACCACTACGACCTCACACCTATCTTTTTTTCTAATGAATGTGGCTACGTTAAAATCTAGGGTACTGAATGTAATGTGTTGTATTGACATATACAAACACACACACACACAGATATTAAATAATATAATATTATCAATAAAATTTAGAACACAATGAACTAAATTCAGCTGGTGAAATTTTAGAAAGTAAATCTTTTTTAAATTTATTTGTTCTGAACCAAGGTTTTATTTTGGCCAGAACATATGAAAGATTTTGGAATTTATGAGTGAATGGCATGAATAAATGGCATGATAAATAAAAGGTGTGTACGTATACAATTTTCACGATTAGTTAATATTTCTACAGTTCATAATTTTATTTTCCCTGGGAGAACGATGAATAGATGTGCTGTTGGGGTGGCTTCATCCCTCCCTGTCTATGCCTACCAAACATTGTCCATTAATGATGGAAGGAAATGGGATGTTTTAGTAGTAATTCACTTTGGGTGCTATGTCTATGAAGTTGGTGTAAATCCAGCAGACCAGCCTGCTTACGTAACTTTGAAAGAGTAGTTCTGGTGCTGGAATCTGGTGGCCCCACCTCTCCGTGCTTGGGGGCAATATATCGGGTGGCCCCACCTCTCCGTGCTTGGGGGCAATACAAGGCTGTTCTGCCGAGATGCGACACTGCACGGGTCCTCACTGTCAATTATTTACCCAGCATTTGACACCACCTTTTGGTGTCAACATAAAAAACTCACAGCTCTGAAATAAAGTATTGGTTTAGGTTCAGAACCTTACCTAAGGAGCCACTTCTACACGTAACAATTTACAATAACACCACTTAGACAGGGTCAGATCTCTCTGACCATACAACACATCTTACCAAGTTGGTTTCACATAGGATAAGTTCTCCCAGACTACATATTCCGAAATATGTTTATTAGCTTCCTGCCATAGAATAGGATAGGTGATATGTTCCACTGATCTCAACACTTGATCTGTCCTTCCTAATCCTTGCTGGAGTTTATATATATTGTTTGTCCCTAGACCCTGAACTAGGGCGGGGGGTCTAGAGCAAATCCTTACTTGTTGTAAGGCTAGATTTCGATATGGCAGTATCAAATCACTCGAAACATTAAACAATATTTAAAATATACAAAGAAATAATTTCAATCTTACCAGATTATGAATAAAGAACACAGAAATGCTAGCAAAACTCAGCTGAGCTGCTGGCTATAGTATGGCGTCCCTGAACTTATTTCAATTTACTTCATTGGAAATCACCACACTTAAAATTTACTGTGTCTATCACTGGACAACTATTGAGGAATGGCAAAAAAGCGCGTCTGAGCGCTGATAATATGATTGTCTGTGGCCAATCAATGCCTTGTGTTTTTCCAAATTCAAATTTCCTACACTAAAGTCATTTCAGTCATACCTCAGTCAAGTATGCATATTTGTCTGTTGGTCCGTCCGTCTCTACTTGCGTTTTCACAAAAAACGTACTTGGTTTTTGAACCAACCTATCCGTCCCCTCTACAAATTTTGTCTTTAAAGTTATTTTTAGCCACAGCTCCCACCAATGTCCCTCTCTTTCATTCTAACTAGATTTGGACACTTGAGTCTCAAGGTCGCGGTTTTTGTGCAAATTAGTGACATGTTTGATTCAATGCAGTCTTTCGCTGATGTGAACAACACAGTCTTTTGTCAATGTCTTCATTATTATCTATCCGTCTGTATAAATAAAAGCATATTATTTCACTGCTCAAAATGGGCCATCCGGCCAGCTAGGTTTTATATTCCTAACATCATTATTAAGAAAAAGTTACTTTTCAAGGTTAGTTGTTTTTTTCGAAATATTTTCTAGAATCTTCTGTGAACCGTTTGCCGCTGCATTCAAATAAAGGACAAAATATCGCAAAAACGTCCAAAAAATGACTGTTGCGTATAATACTATGGTCCCTTTTGTCGATTTCGTTACCTTGTGTCAACTTGGGGACGTGACTTTTCCTTTTGATCTTCGTTCTCATTTCGTTCCAAGGGTAAACGTTCTAGCAATTTAATTTCCATGGCGGGTGATGACCCGCGGCGTGGGCGATCATGCCTTCTAGTAACTTACGCATTCTTTTTATCCCTACATTTTATCCTTTGGAGATATTTTTACGTTGTATCACTGTTAATTTTATGACAACAACAATCAGGCTTAAGGAGCATATTGGATCAAGCTGTGGGAGCATGTTGGATCAGGCTGTTGAAGCATCTTGGATCAGGCTCTGCGCAGGATATCGGATCAGGCTATGAAGACGATGTTGGATCAGACTTTTGTGTTGATAATACCATGATTGTTGGGAGGATCCCGATCAAAACTTCGTGGAGACTAATGATCCTAGCTGTGTGTAAAGTTATAGACCAGGCTGTGAGGTCACACAACTGGCTGAAGGAAAGAAGATGATTAACCAAGCTGCCAGAAAGAAGAACGAGACTGACCTATATTGGATGATGCACAATTTAACTGCAAGTAGGAGATGGTGGGGAGAGGAGAGAATGCTACGATCAAATGGATACAAGCTTTCGCCTTGAAATCCGGATGTTATGTGCCATAGCTGGTAATGGTAAAACTTCTTTTGAGTTGCTTTCTGCATGTTCATGTACTTCAGCCATCATAGATTAATTAACTTTCTGTTCACTCCTTATGGAGCACGGAGTCTATACTACAGCTGCACCCCACCCCTTTTTCTTGGAGAAAGCCTGTGTCAACCAAATTCTTCATAGAGTGTATCATTTCTCCTGTCGGTATGGTGCGTAATGTTGATAACACTTTTCCTTTTGAGTTCTTGTCCATCTGCACCTGTACTTCATCTATGTTCGAGATATCATTTCTTCATAGAGTGAGTCACGTCTCTCATGTTCTCGCATTAATCAGGCCCCTCTTACTTTCTTCAATGTGTGTACTATGCATACAAAACACAGACAAAATATGTCTAGGCGGGGATTTACTTTCTATTTCTCTCCGTGTTACTCTTTTTTCGTGGTGCTCAGGTTTTCTGTGCTGCGGCTTGGTTACGGATATTATACCTCTTCTATTTTTAGATTCACGCCCGTTGGTAATATTAGAATACAGCCTTTGTTCAGGGATTCTCAGGATTTGAGAGGCTTAGGGAGACCACAGAGAACACGGAGAAGAGAACTGGAGACAAACATGAAAATGAAGAAGATATGGAAAGAATTTGAACTGACGGCACGGGACAGGAAGATTTGGCACGTGACAGGAAGACTTGGCACGCGACAGGAAGGCTTGGCACATGATTGTTGAAAGCCTATGCTCCTTGTTGATAATGATGACGGTCAGGGGCGTACTTAAAATATTTGGCACTCGAGGCGGATCCTTCCTTTGGTACCCCTATAATGTACACAGAACAATATACGAGGGGCGTTCATAAAATAATGCACCACATCGTTTTTCTCAGGAGCTGTTTATTCAAAAAGCATGAAATTTATACACAATATACATGGATAGGTCATGTAAACATCGGTATTATTCAACATAATCCCCATCAACTTGTATGGCTTTATGCCAGCGCGAAACAAGTGCATGTATTCCTAGCCCGTACCAGATTTTGTCCTGATCATGTAGCCATTTCTTCGCTGCATGAATCACTCCTTCATCATCTTCAAACCTTGTCCCACGGAGTGCATCTTTAAGTGGACCAAATAGATGAAAATCAGAGGGAGCCAAATCGGGACTATAGGGTGGATGGGGTAGTACAGTCCAACCCAATTTTGTGATTGCTTCCCGTGTTGCCAGACTTGTGTGAGGGCGCGCATTGTCGTGAAGGAGAAGCAGGTCTGCTGGATTCTTGTGCGGCCGAACTCTGCAAAAACGTTGATTGAGTTTTTTCAATGTCCTAATGTAAGCTTTCGAATTGATTGTCCCTCCTCTTGGCATAACGTCCACAAGAATCACACATGCAATGTCCCAAAAGACAGTGATCGTGACCTTTCCAGCTGAAGGAATTGTCTTGAATTTCTTTCTTCGTGGTGATTGCGGATGATGCAACTCCATTGACTGTCTTTTTGTCTCGGGTTCAAACTGATGTGCCCAGGTTTCGTCACCTGTAACGATCTTAGCCAAAAAGTTCTCTCCATCAGCATTGAAACGCTCCAACAATTCAGAAGAAATTGCTTTCCTGTGCAATCGGTGGTCATTTGTGAGACTTAGAGGAACCCATTTTGAGCAAACCTTAGAAAATCCGAGAGTTTTTATAACTGCATTTGCACTACCAATGTTGACTGACCGCTGTAAGGCCAATTGTTGAGTAGTGATTCGCATATCAGTAAGAATAATGCCCTCAGCGCATTTCAACATTTCTGCGTTGGTGGCTGTGGCAGGACGTTCACAACGCGGCCGATCAAGCAGCTCCGTATCTCCACTTCCTGATTCTTTGATTCTCTGAACCCAGCGACTGACTGTACTCCTGTCAACTGTAAAACTTCCATACACATCACATAGACGCTTGTGAATGTTCACAACAGTTTCCTTCTCTGCAACGAGAAATTCTGTCACAATTCGCTGCTTATAACGCAAGCTGCTAACACGCTCCATTTCAACGGTTTAGGGCAGCCGTATTATTTGGCCAGTTGCGGTGCAATTTGGTGCACACAATTGGCACATGCCATATTTGAAGTTTGCACAATTGCATGCTTCTATCTTCATTATTAGCTTAGAAAAACGATGTGGTGCATTACTTTCTGAACGCCCCTCGTATTATGTTTCTACGTCCATTTTAAAACAGTACAATATTTCTCATAATAGTGTCCGATGGCACCCCTGTCCTGGCTCTCACCGGGGACGGACTGTCCCCCCTCGCACCCCCCTTAGTACGTCACTGATGACGTTGATAAATATTATTTGTACATTCCTTTGGATTGTACTTCTGTCACTTTTTAAATGTTTACAAGGATTTATAGCCTTCCGTCTTAAACTTTCATTAATCGCCTTCCATGGCATACTTGTGAGTTACTCTGCGGATGTAATAGTTGATGTATGGATTAGTCCCGGCTGGATTATACGTGCGTGCATTTTCTGGTAATTTAACAATATTTAAGAAAATGCCAGCTCTGCAAATACACATTAACTCGTGTACTGGGATTATTTATGTATCTTTTTATCTATCAGCCTTGATCTATGGTGCCCGTAGTTTTACTTTCTTCTTCGTGTTCTTCTTCTTCCACTTCCACTTCTTCTTCTTTTTTCCTCTTCTTCTTCGTGTTCTTCTTGTTCTTGTTTTTTTTTTGCGACAAAACGGTTTGTTCGTGTACTTTTGTGCTCTTCTCTCTCTCTCTCTCATTCATCCGCTTATTATTTTACATATTTCATGCACCTACATTTTTGCTCTTTCGCTGCACCCAGACATATTTACGTTTCACCGGGTAAACTGTAACAATACCAGGCTAATTAC
This sequence comes from Oreohelix idahoensis, assembly GCA_024509875.1. NCBI lineage: Eukaryota > Metazoa > Mollusca > Gastropoda > Stylommatophora > Oreohelicidae > Oreohelix > Oreohelix idahoensis. Next base: position 586,566 of record JAMPIV010023161.1, on the reverse strand, counting down.
ACAGGTCAGCGGTAATAAGTCACCTTAGGCGTCTGGCCACCTTTGATAGAGTCGATCTCTATTGACTCAATATGGTCGCTCACGAACGATGAAAAGAAAAGCCATATTGCCTGTCTGAGAGAGTCTTCTGGTGTGTGCGAAGACACAGGTGATGATTAGATAATCGTTTCCGCTGGACCGTCTCGGTATCAATATTACCGAGATGGTAATACCGATAATATACTGCAATATTACCGATAATCTGTCTTGGGAGACAATATTAGTGAGAAAGCATCTAGACAGGAAATGAGTGCACAGAAGGGTGGATGAGTTTTGCATAAACATGCAAGCGGAAGTATTACGACTTATTAGAAAGAAGTCACGCGTTGGAATTTTAAAAGTGATAAATTGAAAACACGCCAGAGGGTGGGGGGGGGGGGGGATTAAATTAAACAACCCGACCCACATAGTCTAAAGAGCTTTCAGTTCGCTTGATTTGAGAGACGGAATAGACTTAACTTTCATTGGAAGTTAGTCTAAAAGTACAGTCTGGGATTTGAACTGAGAAATGGAAATATAATCTAGCGACATCGGAGTAAGAAATCAGACTGCATTGCCACGTTAAGCTAGCAATTCACCAAAGCCAGAAAGAGAAGGATCGGACAAATTTTAAGTGACAGATCGAAGTATTTGGGCATCTTTAAAACTTAAAAAAGTAAACCCGCATTTTTATAAATACAAAGACTGGAAACTTAAAGGACCAGGATCGAAGTATTTGGGCGACTTTAAAACTTAAAAAGTAAACCCGCATTTATAAATACAAAGACTGGAGACCTAAGGAATCAGATCACCCGTCATAAGAGGAGTACAAAATATTCCCAGACCAAGTGATTCGAAAGCATCAATTTGCTGTCCATTCTAAAGTGTGCCAGGAGATTGTGTTCCCAAAAGTTACTTTGGGGTAAGTGTAAACATTTATTTTACAAATGTGAATTTGACATGTTTTCCTTGCTAAGTGGTTATATGTGAGGATGGCAACCTCAACTTATGAACATATTATTTTCATAAACCACTACAGCAAGAGCTGGTATTGGTTTTATGCTAATTCGCGCAGAAACGCAAAAGCTGCAGCAATCTCAGACTCCGATTGGAGCAGTGATGAGTGATGATTACATTACATGAGCATCAAGTGTATAGTATCATTTTGTGAGATCGTATATGTACCTTGTTAATTGTGATTCAGGCAAAACATTGCTCGCGCTGTCTAAGCACATATATTCCGAGTGTAATACCCAGAAGGATATTGGGAATTTCTAATCACCTTCCCTGAGCTACGATGTGTATACTCAAGAATATAATTATTCAGAGAGGCTAACATTGGTGGGTGGACAGCGAGACAATACGTCTGTTAATCTTCCAACCAAGTGTACTTAGCAGGGGCTTTTGTTCTTTTTATTTTGTCGTGCCGAAGCTATCAGACTGTTCGTGGAACGAAGCTGCAAGACTAAAGTTTCGACGTCACTAGTTGTGAAGTAAAAGCACGGAATCAACATCAACCGCCTAAACCGGACAAGTTGTGTGAAGACGTACCCACATCACAGGAGAATTGACGAAACCACGGCTGCATGACTCATTTAGACCAGCTAAGTTTTTTTTGTACAAAGAAACAGCAAAAGGACAAAATTGTTTAAATATAAATCCCCAAACCAAGTCTCGGTGAAGACAAATTTGATTTACATATAAAATTCATCACCATTTCATCGCTAATCAAACCTGTTAAAACTAATTGATTTTTAAATTTGTTACATGTTATTTTAAAAGTAAACAGTCATAGTTGATTCAGTTATTATACGTATGAAAGCAAACGTATGAGCAAGGCTCTTTAATATATTTACATCTAGACATACATTCACATCTATAGAGCAAATACTTATAAAAAGGAATTTCGCCGGATTTACACCAGCTGGGGGTTAGAACGGGCTAAAACCATTTCTTAATTCTTCAGAAAAGGCGACGGATCAGATATAAGTTAATAGTGCTCTGCCCTATGCAGCATTGTCCTTGACTTCTGAATTATCTTGTGAACACTCCCTTGGGATAGAAGCGTCATTACTCTTCTAACTACAACTCTGCCAAGAGTATTCTTGTGCGAAGGTAGACACCTTTGACGACCCATATTAGATACGCTTGAGTGTTGGCCACTGGTGGGCCATTACTGCAGAGCTAGGGGAGGCAATCCGTGACATTCTTCTTCCTCTTCTTCTTCTTCGTCCTCTTCTCCCTTCTGCGCTCCATACGGAGCATGAAACAACTACAGCTGGTCCCCTAGCAGGAAGCCTCCGCCAAACATTCACTTACTCTTGCAGAGGTGTTTTATTTGATGAATTTGCCAACCCCATGCGTAGTTTTACTTTGCCTACTTAATTGTTAGATATCCTTACTCGTTTCTCTTCTTCCATATCTTCTTTGGTTCTTGGAAGATGACTGACAAAGCATCACGCATGGTGTCGTCTTGTAGGGTAGCAGCAAACTGTCTCCACTTTGCTGGGTCGGTAGCCATCATTCGTGTAGTGCCCCAGATCTGGTTTATGCTGAGCATCTCTGCCTTCACAGTTCTCCGTCAGGTAGTTTTTGGCCGGCCTTTGCTCGTTTCCAAGAACTGTTTGAAGTTATGATTACTTCATACTGTCTTCACAATGTGGCACAGTAACATCTTGATCTGTCCATTCAGAGAAGATAACCAGCCAAATAGGGTTAGTTCTTCTTCTTTAGGTACCACTGGAAAAAAAATCGAAAAAAGGTGATTCGTCTTACGAGGACAAAAGACAAAGAAAATAGCCAACGTTGCGGCCACAAGATGTTCGTCAGGGAAAGGAAAAGGGTAAGACGAATCACCTTTTTTCGATTTTTTTTCATACCCATCCATTGTACTCGACGTCTTGCCGCAGTTTCCCTCATCTTCCTCGACTTAGGTACCACCGCAACCTGCGCAGAAGATCATGTCTCTCCACAACTTCCTGTCCCCGAGTGATTTCTATCAATTCTCTTGTTGACTTCTTTTCATGTCAAGATGTGAAACTGTCCAATGTCTTATCTATTTATTATCCGCTATCTCTTTTTTCCTCCAGTGTTTGTTGTTCTTACAATATAGACAGTTTTCTTATCATAATATACATATATAAAGGTTTTTCTTCCCTTCTATATGGTTACTAATCTTTCTTGTAGTTCTGACTTCTTTCAGGGCATCTTCATTACTCTTAGAACTTGTACGTAGTATTTTTAACATTCGTTCTATAAAACCACAGCTCTGTGGGCTCAACTGGTTGCCTTACTTCTTTGCTTATTGTCCATGGCTCATTTCTGTGTATTAGGATTAATTCTATACAACATTGGATAACTTTATTTCTGGCTTCCATTGACAAAGAGCTGTTGCATACAGTACTTTTGATGTTTTGAAACGCTGCTTTAGCCTAAGCTAATAGTTCACAAAGTGGGTGGTACAGCCCCCCGGAGGGGTTGGGAGGATCCAAGGGGACGATAAGGTAAAACTGGGTGGCAGGGGGACGTTTAATAGTAAAAGGTTAGTTGAGGATTAGACAAAATAAATTAATCAACATTACTCAATGTAACACTTACATGTAAAAGCGATTTGATTATACAGGGCATCATAACGTAAGCGCCTAAAAGGAGAATGTAGCCTGAAATAAGCCAAACATACATTTTCTCCCTAACTTCTCTCGTCCCAGTTTCTCATACACCTTATAGCAGAGGCTGTCAACATCAGTGAGGCTAGGACGAGATAGGAAAGAAAGATAGCGGAGTAGCTGTATTACTAGGATCATTAAGCAAGGCATAGTTTCGTCTATATTTGCCATTCGAGCTAAGGTAAATATCGCTCATCATTGATCGAATATCGCTCAAACTGTAATCGTTGGCTAAAAAGCGAATGTGAACGATGAAGGTCCTGTTGTCCACTTGATCAACACCGAAGAAAGAGAAACTAACAACAATGATATGATCAGCTCACTAATATTTAAGCAGCATCTTTTGGAAGTCGACAACCAGTGCTAAATAGTGTTTACCAGTTTAATATCGGTAACTGTCCATTGGCAAGTTGTGTCCGAATGTACTTTTCACTGAAATTAGATATATGCAGGTTTTTTTCTAAAAAAGGACCAACTCTGCATCGTGGATTTCTTCTTCTTCTTCTTCTTCGTTCGCCCTGAAAAGGACGGTGGTTGCGTTGTGTCTGTTTCCAACGTAGCTGTGATATCTGCACCTTTCGGTCGACACATCCGACTTCTGCACGGCATTTTTTAGGACCGGGTATGCCTTCCCATTTCGATCCACACTCGCTCAGCCAGCCTGCACAGCTGCAGACTGTTTCCAGGACCACCACGTGGAGGTGGAGTGCGGTCTTGACCAGCTCTGGTTCGCTGGTCCTGACGCAGGCAGTCAAGCTATGAGTCGCTGACTGCGGTCTCTATTGCTGCGTCTTGAGGTCCCCATCGTGGATTTGATTGTCTCAGTATATGGTGGAGCTAGTGATAACGGGATATCCGTGATACGTTAATAATCAAGAGGAAATTATGTAGTTTCTTTAATGTCCCACAGGAAAATTGAGGGGAGGGGGCGCTGAGAATGGGCTCTGAGCCAAGGGAGCGGTGACACGAAAAAGTTTGTGAAACACTGGCCTAAGCTATACTTTAAGCACGCATGTCTAAGCTCACACTGCCACATTGTGAAACCGTGAATGACTCATTAAATCAGTCGAGGTTCCTTTGTGCGTCCGACTGGCAGAGTGGTTACAGCTTTTGCCTCTCGCGGCGTCGGTTTCGAAATCTGGTAGCGTCTCGCTCCAGTTTACACAGCTGGAAATGGATACACGATTCTGCTCATGAGTTAGGGAAAGCAAATGCAGCGAGGAAGGGAACTTGATATCCCACATAATAAAGATGAACCTTGTATAGTGCAATCTATAACACTTCACTCCCCTTCGGCAGTTTCTGCTATTCGGTTCATAGCTAGGCGGGGTTGTCGCACGGAAGATCCTGGGTTCGAGTCCTGGGTAAGCCACTCACGTCTGTGGTTTTTCTGTTGTCTAGTTTTCTACTTCTTTATTTCTTACGAGTGCCTGAAAACATACCTTTATGTTTGTCTAATATTTATTTACACTACTCGTAACGTCTGAGGTACAACTTCCATCACATGTTATTAAAGTGTCAAGGTATTTGAATCTATTTACTTGTTCCATTTTATTTAATGGTACATTCTGAAGCAGTTCTTTACCTTTAGATGATCATTTTTTTTTTTACCTATTTAGGCTAAAGGATGTAACATTACTAAAGTACAAGGTATTTTATGTTTGGACATGTGCACTAATGTAACCGACATACTCTTTATCTAGGCTAAGTACTTTTTTTTTTGGGGTACTTTTTTCATGTCAAACAGATATCTTGCTTAACAACTCACTGTCAAGTATACTTCACTCACCATCTTTGACTAAGAAGAACACTCAGCGCGAGGAGTCTTTAAGACATTTTGGACATAATAAAGGTGAAAGAGGAGCTCTAACTGCTTTGGGAAATGTGTGGTGATCAAAGGAAATTAGGTCCAACACGAAAATCAGAATTTTCAATTCAAATGTCAAGTCAATCTTATTGTATGGCTCTGATAAATGGAGAACAACAAAAACTTCAACCAAAAAAGCTACAGACTGTCATAAATGGAAGCTTGCGTGGAATAGGAGAATGGAAGTGGTATGAATAGATTACAAATGTGAAACTGATGACAAGAACCAAACAAGTGACAGTGGAACAAGAGATGAGAAGAAGACGCTAGCGATGGATATGACATACATTGAGGAAACAAGCATTACAAGGCAGTCCTTGTTCTGGAATCCAAAGGGTTAGAGGGGTAAAGGAAGATCAAAGGACACATGGAGAAGAGAAGAGTGCTGGAGATAGACATGAGAGAGATGAGGAAGACATGGAAAGAAAGAACACACGAATGACTGATATCTTTATTTCATCAGGGTCAAGAAATCGGCTTGAGCAGATGACATGGGACAGGAACACTTGCTCTTTGTGAAGTTCAAAGACGATGAATGAATGAAAGGTGAAACTTAGAACAGCCTTTTTGCAGGGAGGAGCTTCGAAACTTCTGTAATGTTTAGCAGTATTTGCAGAATTAAGAAAAAAAAAAGGCATCACAGAAGAGTTGGCTGCCCGAAGAGCAGCAGCTGGAAGACTTTTTCAGGCCATAAAATGACGTGTCCTCAGTAAAAGAGAAGCCAGCTCCAAACCTCAGAAACGAAGTATCTGAGGAAGGTAGTTTAAGTAACAAGAAGAAACATGGTTCACAACTAGAAGATACCGCATGGCCTCAAATCGCAGCCCCTGCAGACCCATGTAGAACAGTCGCAACTACGATGGTTTGGCTTGTCTGCAGAATAGCAGATCAGTTATGGGACAAGTATGGGAAACTAAGAGCCAGGGATCCAGACCTCCAAGACGACCCAGAGTCCGCTTGGAGGACACCATCTCTGAAGGCCTGAGAACTCGATTGGAACCATTCCAGGCAGGATACAGTCATTAGGATAGTATGATGCTCTCTCTGGCAAACCTTTACACTCCAGGGTAGAAGAGGAACGACTATGTAGTAGTAGTAAGAAAAATAAATAATGTAAGAAAAAAAGAGTGAAGTATTAAAAAAAAAACCCAGATAAATTTAATGTAGCTGGCAAAAGTATTGAAAGTACTGATAAAAAAAAAAAAAAAGTAAAGATAATTATCTTTGATAGTAAAACATTCTATAATCACCTAACCATTTAAATATAGAAGCCCCCTTCAGGTATAACTGACTATGGGAATGTGCCCTTAAGATAATAGACCTCAGCTGCTTTTTTCCCATGGTGTTTCTTTCAGCGTGTTCTTTTCTCTTCTGCTTGTTGTGTGAGCTTCTTATCGCGCAATCTATTGTGTCGCTGTAGGGAGCATCGCTACCTGGTGCCATTGGCAACTTCATCATCCGAGGTTGCTGAATACTTGCCCACATCTTTGAACCTCAGCTGCGGTCTCCCGGCTGTTCTTGTGCCATCTACGAGTTTGCATATAGAAATATACAGCCATGTATATAAAGATTAAACTGCATTGTTGTTCGTCCATCACGGGTGATGAAGACCACTCTGTTCATCCAATTATTTAGGAATATGTTAGGTTAGTCTATGGGTACGAAGGTGACTGATGAGCCCGATGCGGGCCTTGAAAAATCTCGGACAGTGTGGGCAGGGAATGTTTGCTTCATGTGAAGGTTTTATTACACGGTCCTTTCTAGCTTGTCTCCGCTGTTCCGCTGCTGCTCTTCTGGATGATTCGCATGCTGCTGCACCATTACGAAGAGATGTGCGCCAAGCAGTTCGGTCTTGCGCAGCAGCTTCCCATGTGTCTGGGTTTATGTCAAAGGTTTTCAATGACGTCTTTAACGTGTCTTTGAAGCGCTTCTTTTGGCCACCATGGGAGCGTTTACCCTTCTGCATCTCACCATAAAAGAGTATCTTTGGCAGTCGATGGTCTGGCATGCGGACTACATGACCTGCCCAGCGAATCTGTGACTGCATCAGAATAGTATCAATACTAGGGATACCAGCTCTGTCAAGAACGGCGGTATCCGGGATCTTGTCTTGCCATTTGATGTTCATTATCTTCCTGAGACAGACTGTATGGAAGTGGTTTAGCTTCTTTACGTGGCGCCTGTATACAGTCCATGTTTCACATGCATATAGCAGCACTGGAAGCACCGCAGCTCTGTACACCTTCAGCTTTGTCTGTAGACTAATGCCACTTCGATGCCAAACGTTGGTGTATAGTCTGCCAAATGTGCTGCTGGCTTTGGAGATCCTGGTGTTCACCTCATCATCAATGACAATGTTCTGGGATAGTGTGCTACCAAGGTATGTGAATCTGTTCACAACATTCAGTTTCTCACCATTAACCTTGATGATTGGCTCAGTATAAACTGTGCCAGGAGCTGGTTGGTACATGATTTCTGTTTTCTTCGTGTTGATGGTAAGCCCAAAGTTGGCGCAGGCTTCGGAGAATCTATCCACACTATGCTGCAGATCAGCCTCTGAGCCAGCATTGAGGGCACAATCATCAGCAAACAGAAGATCTCTGATGGTGTGTGATTTGACCTTGGTTTTTGCTTGAAGCCTCCTAAGGTTAAACAATTTTCCATCAATACGATAACTAATGTCGATTCCTGTGTCCCCGTCTCTAAAAGCATCAGTCAGCATAGCAGAAAACATGATACTGAACAGAGTCGGTGCAAGTACGCACCCTTGTTTAACTCCATTTGAGACGGGGAAAAGCTCCGATAGCTCACCGTTTTCCTGAACTCTAGCCTGCATTCCATCATGCAGTTGCTGCACTATTGTGATAAATTTCTTTGGGCAGCCATATTTTGCAATGATCTTCCATAGACCCTCTCTACTGACCGTGTCGAACGCCTTTGTCAAGTCGATGAACGCTGTGTACAGGTCACAGTGCTGTTCTTGGCATTTTTCTTGTAGCTGTCTTGCAGCGAACACCATATCGGTGGTTCCACGTTCTTTCCGGAATCCACACTGACTTTCAGGTAAAAGACCTTTGTCAAGATGAGCTGTAAGGCGATTCATAAGGATTCTGGCGAATATCTTCCCAGCGATTGATAAAAGAGAGATGCCTCGATGATTGTTACAGTCTTGGCGATTACCTTTACGTTTATATAGATGTATAATTGACGCATCTTTGAGATCGTGTGGGATGGTTTCACTCTGCCACATTTGCTGGAAGATCATGTGAAGTTTCTCTATCAGAACTGCACCGCCATCTTTATAAACCTCAACAGGAATTGAATCGGAGCCGGGGGCCTTTCCACTAGACAGTTGACGAATCGCTTTCTTAGTTTCCTCCAGAGTTGGTACATCATCTAATGCTTCATTTATAGGAATTTGGGGCAGGCGGATGATGGCTTCGTCGTTAATAGATGATGGCTGGTTCAGAATATTATTAAAATGTTCAGCCCAGCGTTGGAGCATTTTTTCCTTGTCTGTAATTAGTGTTTTTCCATCTGCATTAAGGAGGGGAAATGATCCTGATGATGTTGGACCATAGACCGCTTTGAGTGCAAGGTAAAAAATTTTCAAGTCATGGCTGTCAGCAAAGCCTTGGAGCTCATCTGCTTTATTACTCAGCCATGAATCCCGCATCTGGCGTAGTTTATGTTGGACGATTCTACGCATGTTGTTGAAAGCGTCTTTCTTGGATGTAGATTTTGGATCATTTAAATATGCTTTATGGAGATGGTGTTTCTCAGCCAACATCTGCTTTATATCATCTGAGTTCTCATCAAACCAGTCATTTTGTTTCTTGATGGAAGGACCCAGGACCTCTGTAGCAGTGTTGTAGATCTGCTCACTTAGGGCTGCCCAATTTGTTTCCACACTTTGGCCGTCTAGCGAGATAGATTTGAGACGGTCTTCTAAGGTGTCAGTAAATGACTGTTTGATTTTTGTCTTCTTTAGTTTGGTGACATCCAGCCTCTTTTGAGTTTTCTTCCCCTGAGGGCGCCTGGCTGGTTGGATACGAATTTTAAGTTTAGATACAATGAGGCGTTGATCAGTCCAACATTCGGCACCACACATGGACTTGGTCACCCGGACATCTTGCCTGTCCTTCTTCCTAACAATTACATAGTCAATTAAGTGCCAATGCTTAGAGCGAGGGTGCATCCAGGAGGTCCTGTTGCCGGTAGGAAGTAGAAAAATGGTGTTGGTGACAAGGAGGTCATGTTCTGCGCAAGTCTGGAGGAGAAGAAGTCCATTGCTGTTACAGCGACCCACGCCGTACCTTCCAATAGTGCCATTCCAGGAGATGTTATCTGAGCCTACTCTTGCATTAAAGTCACCAAGAATGATAAGCTTATCTGCTTTAGGAACTGATGCAATAACTGCATGTAGTTCTTCGTAAATCTTATCTTTGACGTCATCCTGGTTTGTCATAGTTGGTGCATACGCGCTAATGATGGTGGCATGTTTTCTTCCATAGAAAAGGGGGATCTTGACCGTCATCAGTCGGTCATTTATTCCCTTTGGGGGCACGCTAACTTGCTGACAGCTACGAGGAGCCACAGGTGAGAGCTGGATGCCAGGTTTGGACCAAAGGTGGCCGCGCTGCCCTGAAAAGAACTGCATTAGGAATATAACGAATAACCTGTAAATAGAAGAGTGGAATTGTAAACGTAAATCAAGCAATACAAAAATAAAACTGAGATATATATTGTATCTACAGAGCTGACAAAACACCTTGAACCTTCAACCTTGCATATTTCTGATGGCCTGGCAATCAACCTGACAAATGTCTCATCAGAGAACTGATTCCGGAGGTTGGTGTTCTGTGATAAATATCCGTTTGTTTTCATCAGTATCATGCCATTTTAAGTATGGTCAGTATCATTGTATTTTGAGTATCATCAGTATCATTAAATGTCGAGTATCCTTAACATTATGACACTTTGAGTATCATCAGTATCATGACATGTTGAGTATAATCAGTATCATGACACTTTGAGTATCACTAGTTTCATAGCATTGCGAGTATCTTTAGTACCATGGCACTTTAAGTATCTTTGGTATCATTACACTTTTAATATCATCATTATATTATCATTTCATCTTTACATTAAAAAAAACAAAGTTTAGGCCACACGATAGACCTGGTGAGTGATGGTTCTTGTGATATCAAAATCTTCTGAGAGTATGCCATTTTGAGTATCATCAGTATCATGAAACATGGAGTATAATTAGTATCATGCCACTTTGAGTATCATCATTATCATGTAATTTTGAGTATCATCAGTATCATGCCGCTTTTAGTATCATCAGTATCATGCCATTTTGAGTATCATCAGTATTATGCCACTTTCAGTATCATCAGTAGTATGCCACTTTGAGTAATAGCAGTATCACGCAACTTTGAGTATCATCAGTATCACGCCACTTTGAGTATCATCAGTATTATGCCACTTTGAGTATCATCAGTATCATGCCACTTTAAGTATCATCAGTATTATGCCACTTTGAGTATCATCATTATCATGCCACTTTGAGTATCATAAGTAACACGCCACTTTGAGTATCATCAGTATCGTGCCACTGAGTATCATCATTATCGTGATATTTTGAGTAAAGTCAGTGTCATGACACTTTGAGTGTTAACGGTATCGTGCCACTTTGAGCATCATCAGTATCGTGTCAATTTGAGTGTCATAAAGTTCATGCAGCTTGGAGTATCGTCAGTATCGTGCCACCTTGAGCATCATCAGTATCGTGCCACTTTGATTGTAATCAGTGTCAGGCAACTTTGAGTAGCATAGAGTATCATCAGTATCATGCCACTTTGAGTGTCATCAGTAGCGTGAAGCTTTGCGTTTAGGCCATAGGACAGACCTGGCGAGTCATCTTTTGTGCTCCCCGAATCTTCTTCATTGTTATCATTATACTAATATAATAAGACCTTGAACTGATGGAAAGGTGCAAGAGCACTTGGCGTGATAAGACCTTGAACTGATGGAAAAGCACAAGAGCACTTGGCGTGAGGGTTCACTGAAGCTCATATACTCTTGTGGGAGCTGAAATGCGATGATGATGATGATGATGATGATGATTGATGATGATGATTGATGATGATGATGATTAATGATGATTAATGATGATGATGATAATGATGATTGATGATGATGATTGATGATGATGATTAATGATGATGATGATTGATGATGATTGATGGTGATGATGATGATGATGATGATGATGATGATGATGATGATGATGATGATGATGATTAATGATAATGATGATTGATGATGATGATTGTTGATGATGATGATGATGATGATGATGATGATGATGATGATGATGATGATGATGATGATGATGATGATGATGATGATGATGATGATTGATGATGATGATGACAATGATGCTGAATGATGATGATGATGATGATGATGCTGAATGATGATGATGATGATGATGATGATGATGATGATGATGATGATGATGATGATGATGATGATGATGATGATGATGATGATGATGATACTTTCCACTGAAAAAAAACAACAACTGTAAACAACCCTCTTGCATGGAACATAATTTTGTTTACAGGGTGTGCCTAAGTGCTTTTGCAACTTTAAACTGTTATAACGTATGATGTACACGTGACAGAAGCACATTGTAAACGGAATAGGAAAACATAATTTATCAAGTTTTAACACAATACAGTTCGAGATTTTATGCTTCCACGTAGCCGTAATCTTTCTTAACATATTCAGTCCTATTTTTCAACCCACAGTCTACCCTTTTTTTTTTTTAACTGTCGCCATTTTCGATCAGTTACAAGATTTTTTTTAAAACAATTTAAAACAAAAAAAAACAAAAAAAAACCTACAATTGAAAGCACAAACTTTAGAAAATGCATAAATTATTGTGCTGTTTATAGAGTGCTATTGTAATGTGTACACACAAAGTTATTAAAATTTAAAGTTGCAGCACAAGGATTTTACGGACATCCTGAACAATAATCTTGAGCTTAAACCGATTCAGAATTTTGTGAACAGCACCAAAATAATCATCTTTTCAAAATCCTTTCAGCTTCCTCGGTGGCTTTTTTCCTGGGTAACCAAATTATACCACCGGGTCGTAGATCAGGACTGCACCATCTCGAAGCAGCCCTATTGACCTCCTCACCAGCTGATACCGACAGGCAGGATCTGGACGCTTTGACCAACATCGTTGATCCAATAATCTTGTCGTCTGTGTCCAGAGTTCCCAGGCTTAGCACCTCCACCAATGAAGACAGTGAGAGTGACGAGGTGTTCTTGGTCAGGCATGGTCATCACGACCAGCACAATCATCACGACCATCACAGTAAGTAGCCAAGTTTAGAACCCCCGTGTACTTCCGGGGGGGGGGGGGAAGTAAATGATGAGACAAGCTAAGAATAGGACTATTGTTTCCTCAAGCATGTCGTAGGAGGCGGATATTGTGAAGTTGGGTATGATGCTGGCAACAAAAAAACCAATGCAGTATGTGTATATGAATGTTTTGCTGCGGGCTATCTGTACAGGGATCAAATGCAGTTGCGTCTCCATGAGGTAAAAGAGCAAACAAGAGAAACGATGATAGCATACAAGTTACTTGTGAGGCCAAACAAGAGAAACGATGATAGCATACAAGTTACTTGTGAGGCCAAACAAGAGAAACGATGATAGCAAACAAATTACTTGTGAGGCTTAGGTTATAAGTTAGCTTACTTGTAACGATTACTTGTAAGGCTTAGGTTATAAGTTAGCTTACTTGTAAAGATTACTTGTGAGGCTTAGGGTATAATTAGCTTACTTGTAACTGTGGTAAAGTGGGATGATATAAATATTTATAGGGACTTAGTGTACTGACTGAGATCAGCTGTGAAGGTATATGTATCTAATAGGTGTAGTGTTTTACAGATAACCTTACTTTGCTACCACATTTAGACCTCAGCCATACTTATTCTGGGCTATTGTGATGACTACGTTGAATGTCTAGGGTTATGATAATGATGAAGTGTATGTTCACAACAACCAACAGACAGATAAACAATTTAATTTAATCCACAATACTTAACAACACTGCGACACTCACATATAGTACTTTGCAAAAAAAATGGCAGTCATATTGGTCAGCTAAATAAGCTGAAATCTAATTAAATATGCATGTTCTGCCCCAAATTTGCACTCCACTTAAGTGAGCAAACACTACCAAAAGTAAAAAAAAATTAGCGTAGAGTAACGTCCCTTGATATAAGAGCAGACGACAATTTCTAATGCTAGTGGCAGAAAATGGATACAAAGTCAAAGTGTATGTTAATTTCACAGCTTTGGAATGAAGGAAATCAAACATGTTTCAACATTTCTAAAACCTTGAACATTCCTGAGCGGACTGTCTACAGAGTTGTGAGTAAATTAAAAGCAGGTAATGGAATCGAGCGAAAAGAAGGTAGTGGGAGGCCAAGAATTTTGGTCACAAAGGACCATCGGTGTCTCGCCCAAATCGTTCGGGCTAGGCCAATGAAGAGTGTAGAAAACATACGGCAGCGCATGATCGAGTTGGGAAGCCCAGAGGTATCTAATGCTACTGTCAACCGGGAGCTACACAGGATGAATTACACAAAAAAGCGGGTAATTTCGTCACCATTGCTCACAGAGACTCACAAACAGATGCGCTTGAACTGGTGCCACGAACACCAAAATTTGTCATGGGACAATGTGATTTTTTCAGATGAATGTTCTCTTTGGTCTTATCCTGCTCAAATAAATATTTGGACGAAAGGCTCTGTAACGCCTGTGTACCAGCGACCGAAATTTACCTAGAAATTCCATCTTTGGGGAGGGGTGTCAGCAAGAGGTGCCACCCCACTGTGTGTTTTCACAGGAATTCTCACGAAAGAAAGGTACATCGACATACTAGAGGGACACCTTCTGCCATTTATGCAGGTCATGTACTTCGATGGGTGCACATTTCAACATGACAATGACCCAAATCATACAGCTCATACCCCAAAGCATGGCTGCAAGAGAAGAATGTGATAGTGCTGAAGTGGTTCAGCAACAGTCCCGATCAAAACCCAATTGAAAATGTTTGGGCACTACTCAAGAATCATTTAAAAAAGAGTGGACTCAGAGACGTTGAACAATTGAAGAAGGTAGCTGAAAAATACTGGGACAGTCTGACTCTCAATTACCTACAAACATTTGTGGGAAGTATGCCTCGCCGCATCCAGGCTTGCCTTGCTGAAGAAGGCAACATTATAATGTACTGAAACCATTGTTAATAGATAGGGGAGATACCAATCTTCCTCTGGACATACAGTTTTTATTATTATTTGCTTCTATGAGTGTGCTGCGTTGCGAAAATATGACTGCCATTTTTTTTGCTAAGTACTGTACATAGAACACTCTATAAGACTATCTTAAATGAGTCAAGTGTTAAAGTTTAAAAATATATGTATTAATTCCTTCAAATATTAAATATCCTGATTCAACTACAAAGTGAACCAGGAATCACAATCAAATGTAATCACAAGTTATATGTACACAATTTATAGATAGAGTCTTTGTATTGACATATATTATTATTGCAATATGTGTGTAAGTTGTGCTGTAGTACTATGAGGTAATACTGGCTTTTCAAGCTAAGTTGTTGTTTGTCATCATGACTTCAAATGTTTGTTTCTGGTGGAACTAATATTGGAAAGTTTCACAGTTTCTTTTTATTTGAAACAAATAAATGTCCCTCTAGATTTTAGGTAAAGTCACTTTTAGAGGGGGTATACACAAGATTGAGCTGCTCTGGCCACGGAATCTTAACTTCTGTGTGGGCGGCAGGAAACAGTCTCCACTGCTCGCTTGCTTCACCGTGTTCTTGAGAAACCGCACTGGTCGATATATTGACCAAGGAGTCTGCTACCAGCCTCTGGATTCAGAAAAACACAGACCAGGTGCTGCTTTAATATGTTAGTACCACGGTCCCTGAAACAAGAAGGTTGTACCTCCTACTTCAGAACTAATTTATAATCTATTTCCACACTGAGCACAATACATAACAAACACTGAGTTCAGCGCCGTAGGCCAACTGTTAGCTTCTCATGTAACAACATTCACCAGTATTCCTCTCCCTAATGGTTACAACGCCTCTGCAATTTCAGCATTATTTCCTTATATTCAATAAGATAGGTGTCATAGTACTATTTGGCAATTCCATATAGTCCTAGGCAGTTAAACTCCTCTCCGACAAGTTTTGTTCATGGTGGAGCAATTTTCTAGGCTTTGCCTCATGTTTGCTACTGAACTACACACATACAGACATAAATTTATCAATTCACATTCAATTCTCATCTAAAAGATATCAAATATTTCTAGCTTACCACAATTCATGGAAATAATAAACAAATACGTTGACTGGCGATGAGTTATGGCACAATTCCGATCTGCCTCTGTCCCAGGCTTTCATAAGAAAAATATGAGCTGGATCTCAACGCACTTGCTTCTCAGTAAGTTTATTTTAAAAATGTGGCACTGAACAGACGCTCCTAATTGACTATATTAAATGGTCTAGCCAATAAGACCATGTTTACAAAAGTATTTGAAAAAAAGTACCCTTCCTACCGTTTCCCGTAGCAACCAAAAATAGTATCTGCAATCGACTAATCATGTTTAGGCTTACATATTCTTCTAGCCAATAAAATCGGATTTAACTTGTTGGCCTATTTCCCGTAAAATAGTGGTTTCAAAACATGCCACTGAGCAATTATGATTTGGTGCTGTCAGACAACCTCACTGTTTTATTTTGGCTATAATTTGTTAATTCCTAGACTATTTGCGTAACACTTAACATATTCTTTGTCAGCAAGTCCTAAGGAACCCAAATATATAAATTTAATGGAGCTAAGTGGCTGCGTTCAAAATATGTATTTTCTTCTACCACTCGTTCACTTCGATACGATGGGGTGTCTTCTGTATTGTCAGGCTAATGTCAGGATTTCAGACGTAAAACAGTATTGGGTCATGTTTCCTAATAAGCATTAACCATGTTTTTAAAACCTAACCGTGTATTGGTAGTGTTTTTGTCCCTGTTTATTTGAAAAAAAGTTAGTGCTTCATGCCTTACGCGTGGGATTGGCGTTACTATTAATTGCGAGGCTGTGGTAGTATTGCATGCGTTCCTCCGTTCAGCCCTCTCTCTCTCTCGCTCTCTCTCTAAGTCCATCTGTCTTTTCATTACGCAGTGTAATAATGACATTAATGCTAGTATTAATCTAGGTCATTACGCAGTGTGTCTATCTCAAGGTTTTCTAAGAAGCACAGTACCAGTTTTATTTTTGAACCGCGTGTAGTTTATGCAGTAGGCTTTACTAGCAAACGTGAAAGCGTTACAATTATGCAGACGAAGTAGAAAAAGGGGGATATCGAGTACAGTCATTGTGACAGCACTGTTCTTTACCATTCTTCTTTCCTTTTATTGAATTATTTCGTTAGGCTTTACATTTACTTTTTAATTTAGATATGTGGATTTAGAATGTTTCACGACAGTAACGATTACTTGTGAGGCTTAGGTTATAAGTTAGCTTACGTGTAACGATTACTTGTGAGGCTAAAGCTATAAGTTAGCTTACTTGTAACGATTACTTGTGAGGCTTAGGTTTTAAGTTAGCTTACTTGTAACGACTATTTGTGAGGCTTAGGTTATAAGTTAGCTTACTTGTAATGATTACTTTTGAGACTTAGGTTATAAGTTAGCTTACTTGTAACGATTACTTGTGATGCTTAGGTTATAACTTAGCTCGATTTGAATGTGCACAATTCAACACGTTGCAACGCTTGCTTGCATTACTCTTAATGTTTTATGGATTACAAGTAGTGACATAGTGGTTACATTTAAGGGCCGTTTCTCGCCGCTTCTAGCACTTTCTAGTGTGTAAGTAAAACCCAGGTTAATGACTTCTTCTCGAATCTTCTAATCTGGCAAGGGCAGATATGTAAAAGACAAGGTGACATGTTATGCGAGCATTGATAAACGTATTATTGTTTGGTGTCATTTAACATTCTTAAGTTTAATCTGGAGCGTCAGGGTCGTAGTAGTTAGAGCGCTACTTCTCATTACAAAATGTCCAGGTTCGAAACCAGTTACGCTCAAGTCTATCCAAGTGTACAAAAAAAATGCGTACCTGACTCTGCTCGTGAGGTGGGGTAGGCAAAGACAGCGAAGAAGAGAACTGATCACTCCGCTTCCTAAAGGTGACACCTGGTATAGATGACGTTTCAAAACGTCACTTCCGTACGGCGGTATCTACAATGGGACCACATGTATTTTTACCTTTAAGGAGTTAAACCTGCAAATTTCTCGACGATCAAGTCAAGAAGATGAGGTTCTGAAGTTACCTTTGTGCCTACCAGCGCTAGCCCGTAACGCAACAATGAGTTAAGATGATAATATCATACTCACGCATTTAAAAAAAAACATCTCAGGATACTAATCATCAAGATTAAACTAACAAGACAAACATATCTGAGTTTAGTAGTACTCGTAGTCATAACTAATTGTGGGGATTATGCACACTTGAGATAATAGCCCTTAGCTGCTTTTTTTCTTCGTGTGTGTGCGTATGTGTGTGTGTTCTTTTTGACGTGTTCTGTTCTCTTCTGCTTGTTGTAAAATTCGAGGTGCCGCTGTAGGGAGCACCTCCTCTTGGTTCGATCGGCAGTTTTGTCCTCCAGGATTGCTGAATTTATGGTGGTGGTGATTGTTGTAGTAGTTATGGTGGTGGTGATAGTAGTAGTTGTTGTAGTACGAGTAGCCTTCTTGAGTCAAAACTGGATACGGGGATGACGCATCCTTGATGCGATAGCTCTAACGCTGCCTTTTAAAATCTGGTCTTCCTTTCAGTATGTTCTGTTCTCTTCTGCTTGCTGTAACATCTGAGGTGGCACAGTAGGGAGCATCTCCACTTGGTATGATAGGAAGCTTTGTCTTTGCAGGTTGCTGGAGATATGGTTAGTGCCTTCACGTCTCTCTTGCGCACATCTTTGAACCTCAGCTGCGGTCGCGCAGCTGTTCTCTTACAATCTCCCAGTTATCTGTAGAATATATCTTTGGGAATGTGATCATCTTCCATGCAGCGGATGTAGCCAAGTCAGCGTAATCTGCGTTGTCTACACAGTATATAAACTTTAAATGCATTACGTTGATAAACTAATATTTCACAATTTCTGAGAACTTTATAATTACTTGAAGTTAATTACCAGTTATAAAGGTGTCTGTTCTTTTTCAGCAGGTCTTGTGGGGAAAAATTGCTCGTCTGTTCTTCAGTGTTGCTAAATGCTCAGTGACTTTTAGTGTTGAAATCTTGAATGGTTGTTGTTAGTCCGTTCTCTATCGATAGCATCGACTACGCATGGATGTTGTGACAATTATTGTAAAGGTTTTCTTCGTTTCGCTGAAAGCGATAGTAACATTGTTACGCACATAATTTTTCTAAGACTGTGTGTAATTAATCTGTCTGAATTGTACACTGTAATTTTTTCTTGGTCGAAGGTAAATAACCCTTGTTTGACTGTGAGTACATTTTCAATGGTGGTTACCTTCTCTTGTGTCCTGACTCGTCGGTCCATTTTTTCGATCGATGTCAGACCATTCTCCTTATATGGTAGCAACGGTCAACTGTTTCTTGGAATGAATGAAACCAGAGTTGATGTTTTATTCCTGTCCATATAAGGCGTGATTTCGTTCATATCTTTGTCTGGAATGTCTCCTACACCGTCTCGTTTTGAGTCTTACTCAGGTGTTTGCGTTCTGCGCATGTCTGAACTTTAGGGGAGTTGAGAAATCTTCCGGTCAGGGGATTCGACAAGATGTTTTGAGCAGAAAGGACGCATCCTTGCGTCTGTGATCTTTTGATAGGGAATTAGTAGTTCTCCTGTGAGTTAGTTTAGCTAACGAGGTCTTTCCCTATATGATTCGAAAACGCCTGGAGGCGTATGTGTTGTGGTGTGATTTCGAAGCAAGGTAATACCCTCCTTATGTTCAAAATCTGTAATCTATTTTGATGTTTGACATTGGTCGTTCTCTGCTCAGTTACCAGTTACAGGAAGGAGAGGTTCTTCTATTAGAGATTACACCCCAGGTATCTTCATACCTGAGATTTAGATGTATAGGGTCATGCTAGGCCCAGAGAACAGTTTCTATGCTCTTTGAACTTCGCAATGCTAGCGACGGTATCTACAGCGAGGTTAGACTTAGAAAACCTACAAAGGTCAATCTGACCTGTACTCTTGAAACGCCATTCCCGTGCGTTCAGTGGAGAACTCATTTACATATCTGATCGGATAGCATCAGAGAGGAGTTTGTTAGACTTATGTACATTATGATATGAAGCTGACGCTGTTGTAAGCTGGAATTATATATATATCAGCTCATAGGATTTGCAAGATCCATTCAAGAACTTTATGTATGCACATTACCATGTACTACAGTGACTATGACTTTTGTAAAATGGATGTACCGTACCTGTTTTGTGGGTCAGAAAATAAACGATGGAAAACGTCAATAGCAGTTTACACCCTTCTATGACTTTTCATGTCATACCACATGTGTTGTGAACCTGTGAAACCACATCACCTACACTCGCAGCCAGCACCCATAAACCAGACAAGACACCTCACACTTCATACTATAACCTACCTGGTGTCTATAGGGGTGGGACTTTATATGGCTACACACTAGCAACGACTGTGGACTTATACCTGCAACATTGGTGGCTTATCGTCCATTGTGGCCAGTAGTCAGCCTAAATCCACCCTTATCAAACATCCTCTTGTACCAAGAATAGACAACTCTAGTTATCTTGGGGACAGACCAAAGTATCCCCTTCACGGTATTCTGCACACTTGCATTTAAACATATTTCCCCCGCGGTGTTACTTCTAGACTTGTGAAACGCAAACTACTTTAATCGCGTCTTTAGCATTCTTGGGGATTGCTCTCTCTGATCCATCGAGTTCAGAAAAGATCGGAAGACGAAGCGCGTCCATTAAAGGACTTGGAGATTGGAGTGAGTATCAGTGAGAGAAGAGGTAGGAGAAAGAGCTTCAGGAAGGTTCAGCTTAACATTACGACGGTTATAACATATTTACGGAGACTTGTTATGTCACTGTTAGCACATGAGGGGGAAAAGGTTTTGGTTTTTAAAGTTCTGGTCGGGATGGACTCCTCTATTCCCTAGAAACGAGTCGCCACTGTTGAAGATTTTAACTGAGGTTTTAGTTTTTCATTCACGTAGAAGTGATATTTAAATAAAGAACGACAGAGATGACCATATGCCCTTTAAGCCACGCAGGACACTCATGTCCTTCACGTAGGATCTGTTGTCCTCTAGACTTAACTGATGCGAGTTACAAGTATAGACTAATGACAGTTAACATTTGTTTATTGGAATGTCGTTTATGGTTACTCTGACACGGTAACCCATCCGTGCGCCATGGGTCACCTTAATATCTTGTTGTCACGTCAGAAATATTTATATCCCAGGTAAATTTTCTCCTACTATTCAAAGGCGGCGCTGCGGGGGTAGGGAGCTCATAGAACAACCTGTATATTATGTTAGTATTATGTTAGTATTATGTTAGTATTATGTTTGTATTATGTTAGTATTATGTTAGTATTATGTTAGTATTATGCTCGTATGGTAATCGTGTCCCGTGTAGTTCTCGGGGTTACTGAAGTAACAGATATAGAATAAGACTACTGCGCCCCTCGCGCATATCGTAAGGGGCGACTAATATAAGGTTGTTGTATGGGGCAGGAAACTTCATCATGTAAAATAAATTGCAACAGGAACCAGAGCAGCAAGACTTCGTGAGCTTCCTTCAAAATTGTATTGCGTATTTGTCGCATTTCAAATCTTTGACACTCAAAATATCTTGTGTGCCAGTCATTGTAAAGAGCTGATACTTTGCATGCGGCACTTTTAGTAGCTACATTTGAATTCTTCAAACTTTGACCGGCATTGGTTCAACCGATTTTAAAATAGTAAGTAAAACAATGTTAACAAAGGTGGGAATAACTCCATTAAAGTGAGCGTTTTGAAGTAAGGAAAATAATGAATTGCGACTATAGATTGTGTTTTTGTATTTGAAACTGTGGGCATCGGGTGGTGAACCGTCATGTGCCGATTAAATCAATGTGTTTCTTCAAACATCCAGTTCAGTGAGTTTTTTATTTTCAACCTCGCTCTTTTAATGGTCAAATGTCTTGTGAACTTCACAACAGGTGTTGAAACTTGGAAGCCATTTCGCTAAGTATATTACTTAGGGATCCCGTCACACGTCAATTGAGGCTTATTGGGAATATGGTGTTAGGCCCATATTTTCTTGACCATCGGCACATCAGGGGTGATGTGTTCAGTATCACGCCAGCCTCCTTCACCTTTCCAGAGTTGCTCTGGTACCCAATTCATGAAGCTGGGTCGACCCCGAAGCCGTTTGCGGTCTAAAAAATCCCACCTCAACTGGGTATGAAAACATGAACCACCGAGCTAGAAAGCCAGTGCACAAACCATTGCGCTACCGTAGCTCCACGTATGTTACTTAAGTACAGTTTTATTACTTAAGTACAGTTTATTTCATTCAAAGATCAATTTCTTTTGTCGGATGTAACGACGGTTCCGAAAAATATTAATATTCTTCTTCCTCGTTTGTCTTTCAAGGCGATTTGCGTTGCACTATGTTGTGCGCCTTACGGCCGAATGCATCCGCCTTCAGCATGCATATACGAGGTATATATATTTTGGGACTTTTTCCCTAGTCTTTGGTTTCACTGGCTAACAAAAAAATAATTTTTTTTTCTTTCTCTAACATTTCTATGTTTTTATGGTCAATTTTAATGCGCTGTTTTTAAATCTGCAAACCGTTTTTCTCTATCAGGTCGGGATCTCTAGAAATACGCAATTGAAGTTTTTTAACAATGCATACAGTATTACAACATCATTCGTACAAGAAGTATAACAGTTATGTAGGCTTGAATTTCTTTGCAGTCGACTTTCGTCGGTGAATGGCATGTGGTACATCGCGATGAAGCCTCCAACAATAATCGGCAAGCATGGTCACACTCCACCGTCCTTGATAACGTGACTCCATTACAGCGATATCTTGATGGAATCGTTCTCCATGTTCATCGCTGACTTCGCCAAGGTCGTCAGGGAAAAAGTCAAGACGCGAATCGAGCAAATGGATTTTGAGGGACATGTTACAGCCCATAATTCTGTATGCATCTATGCACTGCTTAACAATATGCACATAGTCGACAGATTTGTGATTTCCCAGAAAGTTATCGATGATCGATTTGAATGCCATCCATGCGCGAAGTTCACTACCATGTAACAAGTTCTCGAATTGTTTGTCTGCAATAACTTTCCTAATTTGAGGTCCTACAAAGATACCTTCCTTTATCTTTGCATCGCTAACTTGCGGAAACTTTTCTCGACGATAAGTGAAAGCTTTGCTCGTTTTATCTAACGCTTTTACGAAATTCTTCATGAGCCCCAACTTTATATGTAACGGTGGTAAAATGATGCTGTCTTTGTTAACTAATGGCTCGTGTATTACATTTTTATGCCCGAGCTGCATACGATCCCTGATAGGCCACACCTTTCTTGCATAATGTTCCTGTCTGTTGCGGCTGTCCCATTCACATAGGAAGCAACACAATTTAGTATACCCAGTCTGCATGACCGTGAGAATTGCAATGACCTTTAGGTCTCCACAAATCCGCCATTGGTAGTCATTGTACTTTATTTTTGCCAAAAGTATAGCCATATTGTCATAAGTTTCTTTCATATGAACAGAGTAGGCGACTGGAATTGATGAAAATAAATTTCCGTTATGCAATAACACGGCTTTTAGACTAGTCTTGGAAGAGTCGATGAAAAGTCGCCATTCGTTGACTATGTGCTCATGACCGAGGTGCACCATTAGACCGTGTACATCTTTGCAATAGCAAATGTCATCATCCATCTCAAAGTATTGAACAAGTTCTGTGTCTATGACGAAATTTAGATATCGGAGTATTGGGCGCTAAAAGATTCCATTCTTTGAGTCGCGAACCGAGTAATTCCGCTTGTCCTTTGGTAAGAGCGAGATCACGTATTAGATCTGAAAGTTCTGAATGGTTAATTAAGTGAACACCATCATTCACCGGTATATAATCCGAGTCAGAATTAGTTTCTAAAGCAGGTAAACTATGATACCTATCACTTTCTGATGGTTCATTCACGTCCAACGGATATGTTCTGGTGGAACTGGGATCGGACACGTGATTGGATCATGAGGCACTGGTTTCGAAACCGATTCAATATTTGGATAAACCACAGACTTTCTAGTTTTAAAAGTGAAACCATGGATATTTGTCAAGCAGTAGCGTGATTTGTCGGTTCACGCCATATTACTGGCACTCCAAAAGGCATCGACTTATGCTTCGGCGATTTTCGTAACCAACCTGCCAATGTATTTGCACAAGTCGAACAAACTGCATTTGGCTTCCAAGATTTATTTGCATCATCAACTTTCGAATCGAAATAAAGTTCATTTGCTTTCTTTAGTAATGGTGTAAAGTTTTTTCTGGTGAACACGATCGGTAAAATATCCGCACACGTAACAGAACAGATCAGCCGAATTTCTACAACTTCTAGAAGCCATATTTCGCTCAGAATTATTTCAAAATACAGTAACTATTTGAAAATAGCATAACATATGTCATGCATCTTTTAGCAGTATAAAAAGTAGAATTATTTTGCATTTTATTAATTTTTAATAAGTTATATAGTAAAAATAAAACGGAGCAAATAACGGTTTCCCAAAAATATATTTATTCACAAATATCTTAAGAACCCGACGTGATAGAGATAAACGGATTTCAAATTTGAAATCAGCGCAAGAAACTGACCTAAGAACACTTATTCTTATATAAGAAAGCAAAATGTTGTTTGTCAGTGTTTTCAGTGACCTTACTGCGAGGCGTCAGTTATTTGTCATCAGAGTTGTCTCTCCTTGGAAAGATGTCTTTTCGGACTAACGAGTCTTTCCAATCCGGGTTTGTGTGAAGTTTTTCTGTTCTTAGGTAGATGCACAGCCAAGACTGTCATGCTCCCCCTACGCTGATTTTTTGCAGTGTTTACTCCCTGACTTTTACCAGGGTAATTTCCCGGGGCATGCATCTGGAGGGGATGGAGGACATGTCCTCACGCCGGTGGGCCCAATGTGTCCCCACTTAATAGGGGGGCATGCTCCTCCAAAGGGTTTCTATAGGGTCCCCCACCCATAGTTAATTGTTTTACACCATAGACTCGAAGGACCAGTTATTTTGCGCCAGTTATTCGCCATTCGCCAGAGCCATGTACGCAAAAGCAGAGGGCACTACGAGCAGGTACGGTTAGCTTGGTTGAAAGAGGCTATGTATTCGCGCAGGCGTTACCTTCTATTTAGGAAGGATCTGTCTTGGCAACCCTTGCCCCCCCCCCCCCCCCCAAATATTAATATTCAGTTACGACGGAAAATCATAAAATTATTAAAGCATAAAACAAGTTTGAGGGGACTCATGTTATTGTTGTTACTGTTGTTACTGTTGTTACTGTTGTTACTGTTGTTACTAAATGCACTTAAAAAACCCCAGTGCACAGAATAACAGCTGATGACCGGTTATCAATCATCAATACATCTTATTATCTGTCATCTATATATATATACACACACACACACATATATATATATATATATATATAGTGAGCGATATAACGAATTACCGATTAATAATAACTAATTATCAACTTTTATTCTATGCAAAACATGTTTTGAAAATATATTTTCTGCCTTTTTAGTGTATATCATAGCAATAATAAAAGTGGTACCAAACCTTCTTTTTTCTTTTACTTGTGTAAATGTAAACATGGAGGTAAATTTCAGAAGTAAATAAGTAATTCACGTGTCAAGGCCTACAAGGTAGTCTATTTTTTTCCACCTAATTTTCAAATCATTGCAGCCAACACAAAAATTTCTTATTATACATGACAAGATTCAAGTTTTTCAAAATTAGAAAAAGCAACATCTATTTATACTCGTAGTATTGCAAGTTTTGATTTGTTGTAGGTGTTTTTGGGAATAAATCAGACGCACATCTCCAATTCAACCTGCAAGTCTGGAAGGAAGAGCTGGAGAAGAGAGGGATGGTCATAAGCAGCTCTAAAACAAAATCCATGGTGATATCACGAGAAGAAAGAAGACATCAGATTAAGCTGGGAGAACAGGTCCTGGAGCAGGTAGACCACTTTAAATACCTCGGAGCTATTATTGACCGAAAGGGAGGCATCAAAGAAGAGTTGGCCACTCGAAAAGCAGCAGCTGGGAGACTTTTTCAGGCCATAAATCGAGGATTCCTCAGCAAGAGAGAGGTTGGTACGAAAACGAAGATGGCTGTATACCGCTCCACCTATGTCCCAGTCTTGACATATGGATGCGAGTCATGGGCAATGACTACAACCCACAAAAGCCAGATCCAAACCTCAGAAATGAGGTATCTGAGGAAGGTGGTTGAAGTAACAAGAAGAGACATGGTACGCAACCAGACGATACGTCAAGGCCTTAAATCCCACCCCCTGCAGACCCAAGTAGAACAGTTCCAACTAAGATGGTTTGGCCATGTCTGCAGAATGGAAGAAGATCGGCTACCACGACAAGCATGGGAAACAAAGAGCCAAGGATCCAGACCCCCAGGACGACCCAGAGTCCGCTGGGAGGACAACATTAGACAATCTTTGAAAGACCGAGGACTAGAATGGAACCAGGCCAGGAGGAAGACAGCCGATAGGATAGTCTGGCGCTCTCTCTTCCAAACCTCTACACCTCACGGTAGAAGGGGAACGAGTAAGTAAGTAAGTACGTTTTTGGGAATATACGAGGGGCGTTCAGAAAGTAATGCACCACATCGTTTTTCTCAGGAGCTGTTTATTCAAAAAGCATGAAATGTATACACAATATACATGGATATGTCATGTAAACATCGATATTATTCAACTTAATCCCCATCAACTTGTACGGCTTTATGCCAGCGCGAAACAAGTGCATGTATTCCCAGCCCGTACCCGATTTTGTCTTGATCATGTAGCCATTTCTTCGCTGCATGAATCACTCCTTCATCATCTTCAAACCTTGTCCCACGGAGTGCATCTTTTAAGTGGACCAAACAGATGAAAATCAGAGGGTGCCAAATCGGGACTATAGGGTGGATGGGGTAGAACAGTCCAGCCCAATTTGGTGATTGCTTTCCGTGTTGCCAGACTTGTGGGAGGTCGCGCATTGTCGTGAAGGAGAAGCAGGTCTGCTGGATTCTTGTGCGGCCGAACTCTGCGAAAACGTTGATTGAGTTTTTTCAGTGTCTTAATGTAAGCTTGCGAACTGATTGTCTCTCCTCTTGGAATAACGTTCACAAGAATCACACCTTCAATGTCGCAAAAGACAGTGATCATGACCTTTCCAGCTGAAGGAATTGTCTTGAATTTCTTTGTTCTTGGTGATTGCGGACGATGCCACTCCATTGACTGTCTTTTTTTGTCTCAGGTTCAAAATGATGTGCCCAGGTTTCGTCACCTGTAACGATCTTAGCCAATAAGTTCTCTCCATCAGCATTGAAACGCTCCAACAATTCAGAAGAAATTGCTTTCCTTTGCAATCGGTGGTCATTTGTGAGATTTCGAGGAACCCATCTTGCGCAAACTTTAGAAAATCCGAGAGTTTTTATAAGTGCATTTGCACTACCAATGCTGACAGACAGCTGTAAGGCCAATTGTTGGGTAGTGATTCGCCTATCAGTAAGAATAATGCCTTCAGCGCATTTCAACATTTCTGCGTTGGTGGCTGTGGCAGGACGTCCACAGCGCGGCCGATCAAGGAGCTCCGTATCTCCACTTCCTGATTCTTTGATTCTCTGAACCCAGCGATTTACTGTACTCCTGTCGACTGCAAAACTTCCATACACATCACATAGACGCTTGTGAATGTTCACAACAGTTTCGTTCTCTGCAACGAGAAATTATATGTCAATTCGCTGCTTATAACGCAAGTTGCTAACACGCTCCATTTCAACAGTTTAGGGCAGCCGTATAATTTGGCCGGTTGCGGTGCAATTTGGTGCACACAATTGGCACATGCCATATTTAATGTGTGCAAAATTTCATGCTTCTATCTTTGTTATTAGCTGAGAAAGACGATGTGGTGCATTACTTTCTAAACGCCCCTCGTAGTAATATCGAACGATAATCAAAAATCATCCCAGTATCACAGAAACGAAGTATGTTTGAAGATGTAATCTGTTGGTGTAAGAACATCATCATCATCATCTCAACCCGTAACCCTTCAAGGGTCGTAGGGGTGCCATGGTGGAAGCATCAGCACACTGCTCTCTATCCTCAGCAATGCGTACAAGTGTGGAAAAACCGTGTCCTGCCCATTCTTTGATGTTATCAGCCCAGGATTTTCTTTGCCTTCCTCTTCTCCGTTTACCTTCGACTGTTCCGTGGAGGATCGTTTTCCGAAGGGAGTCATGACGAGTTACATGCCCAAACCAGGCAAGCTTTCGACGTTTAACCACTGACAAAAGTGGTTCTTGGTGGCCTGCATAGGTGTTTATCTTCTCCCTAACATAGACATTTGTTTTGCGCTCTTTATAGCAAATGCGCAAAATTCTTCTATAACATTTATGCTCGAAAGCCTGAATCCTTCGCTCCATATCTGCAGTGAGTGTCCAGCCCTCACACCCATACAAGAGAATAGATAATACGAGTGATTTGTATAATTTGATCTTCACAGGAAAACTGATGTTACTTTTCCAGATCACATTCAGCCTTGTCATGGCAGCTGAGGCCATCTCAAGTCTTGTCTTGATTTCTTTACTTGATCTTCCATCACTACATATAGTGGACCCGAGATATTTAAAGGTGTTAACTTCTTCTAACGTTTGCCCATTTAACATAATGTTGGTCGGAACATGTTTCTTATGGCTATTCACCAATATCTTGCTTTTTTCTATATTAATTTCCATCCCATACATTCTTGTTACTTTCTCCAGTCTAGAGGTAAGGTTTTGAAGTTCTGATTCTGTTCCAGCTATCAGATCGATATCATCAGCAAAACGTAGATTGCAAAGAGGTCGGCCTCCAATCGATATGGTTGTTTTATAATCGTAGAGAGCCTCCTGCATAATATGTTCTAGATATATATTAAAGAGCACTGGAGACAGGATACATCCCTGTCGAACTCCTACAGTTGTTTTGAAAAATTCTCCAATGTCATTGCTTGCAAAAACAGCACTGCTTGCGTCCTTGTATAGTGCTTCAATGATATCTATGATGTTGGTATCAAAATTGAAATTTCTCATTATTTGCCATAAGCCTTCATGCCAGACTCGATCAAAGGCTTTTGTAAAAATCGATGAAGTTATGGTATAAATCGTGTTGATGCTGGAGATGTTTTTCGATCAGTAATCTAATATTGAAGATTTGTTCTGATGTACTTCTTTTTGGTCTAAAGCCAGCCTGTTCCTCGGACAAGATTTCTTCTGATTTCTGTTTTATTCTGTTCAAAAGTATCCTTAACATCACCTTACTTGGATGACTAATAAGGCTAATGGTTCTATAGTTCTTACACATTTTTAGATTTCCTTTCTTTGAAGCGGTATTACTAATGATTGCGTCCACTCTTTTGGCCATTTTTTTGTACTCCATTTTTTTTTTTGGGGCAAATTGTTGTCATGATTTTTACTATATCTGGTCCTCCATATTTCAAGAGCTCTGCTGGGATATTATCCACACCCGGTGACTTCCCTCCTTTCATCGAACATATAGCCTCTTCCACTTCTTCCCGTAAAATTGCTGCATTTCCAAGTTCCCTGTTTTCGCACATAATGTTGTTAAATATGCTATAGTCACTGTCGAGTTTACATTTATATAATTCTTTACAATATTCTGTCCACCTTCTCATTACAGCTATTTTTTCATTGAGCAGAGCCCAATTGCTATCTTCTATGACAGTTACCCTGAGCTGCTGGGGTTTTGATAGTATTCTTAATGTGTCAAAAGCTGCCTTGCTGTTACCTTTTATTAGCCCCGTATTAATGGACTCACATTGATCAGCTACCCATTTTTCTTTGGCCTGTTTTATTTTCTTTCTAATATTTTTATTCACCATACTGTATTGCCATGCTGCTTCAGGAACCTCTTTCTTAACCTTTTTCATTTCCCGTCGTGTACACATAACTTCAGAATGTCATCTGTAACCCATGGTTTGTTTATTTTCTTTCTTTTACCAAGTCTTTCTGTTGCTGATTCAATGAGCACGTCTTTCATGTTCTCTGTGATTGAGTTGATATCATCCTCCAAAAAGTTGAGAGCTGCGAATTTTCCTCCAACAGTTGCCTCAAAGATTCCCGCAATTTCTGGATCTTTCAGTTTGTCTAAATTGAATCTTAACTGAGAACATCTGTTTTGATTAAGTTCTTTTTGAGTTTAAGCTTGAGCGTCATCAATACCATGTCGTGATCACTACCAATGTCGAACATCATTGAGGGAAAAAAAACGTGAAGCACATATTAAGAATGCAGAAAAACAATTATACAATACATAACATCTTGAGACTGAGCGCTTCAGAACAGGAAAATACCTAATATACATCTCTCCCCCTCTCACCTTTTAAAAAAATTGAATCCTTAGTGTAGTGAGACTGGCCAAAAACACTCTGGAAAGTTCCCCGTAATTAAGTATCCTTATGATTAATCCTAATATAACTCTTTCTGTCAGTTCACAACGGGGAATTACCTAATTATGCCATGTTGAAAAGGGAGGCAACCAATCAAAATTGCCAAAAGAGAGCCTATCAAACACAGAGGAGATGAAAGGGAGAAACCAATCGGAATGAGAGTGGAAGATCTAACCAGACACCGACTAAACCAATCGGAACGAGAGAAGGAGATCCGATCAGATAGAGGCTCAATCAAATTATATTGACTGGAAAACTGTATATAAGCCCACTTCAGACTCAGTTCTGGACTTCCAACAATGCCCTTCAAGATCTTATAGCTGGGTAGACGTCCAGCAGACTGATCCACTCGTGGAAGAAGCCACAAGCCACAGCATACAGCTGAGAGAAACCAAGCTGAACCACACATGTGAGTTCTTAGCGATAAGCTTCCAACCAGTCCTCGTAATATTGTGTCTGAATGGTATGGTAAAAATGTATAGATCATTAAGTTTATAAAGTAGTTTAGTGTCACGTAATTTAATGTAACATTTAACATTAATGTTATGATTAACTATGATTCACACGCTTGTTTCTTATCTTGGTACTCCTAAAATTATGCTAATAACTGAAGTTAGTCTCCAACTGAATATAACTTGAATCAATCCTGAACAGGACTGGCGCAGCTAGAGCCAGGACTACACAATACTAGTAATAAAAGCATGAAGTCCTTTTTATGGCTTATCTTTTAAATGCTGTGTGTACAAGAGTTCTCGTTCTACTTATTTTTCTTCTTCTACAAGGACAATTATACATTTTTATAAAGGGAAAGAACTTTGGCATAACTAAAGCCCTAAAGGAACTAATTGCGACAGAATTTAGAAATATTTTACAATGATCTCCATAGTCGTTCGACGTGTTTTATTGTTTGTATGACGTACTCCTTTGAGTTACATGACCATTGCGTCATAACTATGTTGTCAAAATGAGGATTCTGTTCAATGGTGGCCAGTCATCATTAGTGGGGCGTCTTCTTCTTCTTCTTCTTCTTCGTCGTTCATCTTGAAAAGGACGTTGGTTGCGTTGTGTCTATTTACGCCGTAGCTGCGATATCTGCGCCTTTCGGTCGACACATCCGACTTCAGCACGGCATTTTTTGGGACCGGTTTTGCCTTCCCTCTTTGATCCCTACTCTCTCAGCCAGACTGCAGTGATGCAGCCTGTTTCCAGGACCACCACGTGGAGGTGGAGTAGGGTCTTGGTCAGCTCTGGTTTGCTGACCCTGACGCAAGCAGTCAAGCTATGGATCGCTGACTGCATTCTCTATTGCTGCATCTTTGGGTCCCAGTGGGGCGTCTTAGTTCTAGACAACAGATACCATAGCCTGGTGCATATGTTGCAGGTTCCTATACCAGAGTGGGATACAAAACAAAAGTTTCGGGAAACGTGAATAACAGACTGCAGTGTGTACTCACTGCATTGCCTCATCGTAGCATCGCGCCTACCTGTCCATGTGAAATAAGTTCTTTGGGAAGTCAACAGAGTATCCAGCTGCAAAAGTAATTGTAGTGAAAGACTGAAGAAAGATAAGTTGAATTGAGGAACAAAACTAAACGTCACCAACGGCCGTACTATAATGATGTAAGACAGAACAGAGAGACTATTTTCTTTATATTTATTACATGTGTGAAATTGTGTAAATATTTATACATTGGCAAAATTTTTCACTACATACCTTAATTATTAAAGTGTACTGATTTATTTTATAAAATTCAGTTATTAATATAATTCATGTTACGGTTTAAAATGTTGATCTTGTGTGTATTCAAAAGAATATTTTGTATTGAGTGATTAACCAGCTGCTTTCACATCAATCATTAATAGAGTCACTCTTGGAGCATATGATAGGTCTAGCGAGACAGGAGACTTACTTCACAGCTTTCTTCTACAAGTACAATCAAGAACTGTGCAGTTATCTACCTGATTTGTCCTGTACCATCCATATCGCTAGTTCACATTTCTCTTCTCCATTTCTGAGAAGTATTTTATTATCTAACTTCTAATAAGGAACAACGATATCTGTCACGTACCCTGAGAATAGAAACCGCCCACAGAATAAACATATACCAATGAAATGGACATTTACAGAAAAACTAATCCCACTCAAATATACCCATGAAATAGAACTCTGAAAATAACTGATGACAAGAACCAGACACGTGCCAGCGGAACCAGAGATGAGAAGGAGACACTGGAGATGGTTAGGAGACACATTGAGGAGACCTGTTGATAGCATTACAAGGCGGTCCTTTCTCTGGAATCTCCACTGCAAAATAGTTAGAGAAAGCACAAAGGACACACGGAGAAGCGAACATGGAGACGTTCATGAATGGAGATAAAGAAGAATGAAAAGAACTTTAGCTGATGGGACGGAACACGCTGACTTGGCATCCGTTTGTTGTAGCCCTTTGCTTCTTTGGGAGTTGTAAGAATGAATGTATAAAATAACAGATATTGCTCACATTTACTCCTGAAATAGAACTTTCCAAATAAAAGATATCCCTCACATATACTCCTGAAATAGAACTGTCTAAACAACAGATATATCTCACATATAACTAGGAATAGAATTTTCTAAATAAAAGATATTTTTCACATATACCCCTGAAATAAACTTTCCAAATAACAGATATTCCTCACATTCATTCATTCATAACCCTCCACTCCCAAAGGAGCAGAGGCCGTCAACAAACACATGCCAAGTCCTCCTGTCACGTGCCATCATCTCAAGTTCTTTCCACGTTCTCCTCATCATTTTCACCTCTGTTTCCAGCTCTATTCTTCATGGGCTTCTTGGTCTACCTCTGCCTCTCTTGCCCTGGGGGTTCCAGAACAAGGACTGCCTTGTAATGCTATCAACCGGTTTCCTCAGTGTGTGTCCTATCCATCGCCATCGTCTTCTTCTCATCTCTTGTTCCACTGGCACTTGTCTGATTCTTGTCCTCAGTTCCACGTTGGTAACCTTGTCATACTATTTTAATCCCTCTATTCTACGCAAGCACCCATTTATGAAAGTCTGTAGTTTTTTGGTTGTTGTCTTTGTTGTTCTCATGTCTCAGAGCCATACAATAGGACTGACTTCACATTTGAGTTGAAGATTCTTATTTTCGTGTTGGATCCGATTTCTCTTGATCTCCATAAATTTCCCAAATGCAATGAGAGCTCCTCTTGCTTTTTGTATTCTTAGTTTGATATCACTGTCTGTCCCTCCAACTTTGTCTATATTGCTGCCAAGATATGTGTACGATTCTACATCTTGTATTGGTGTTTTTTCAAGTTCAACACTGTAATCATTACTTGCATTTATTCTCATTATTTTTGTCTTTTCCCTGTGTATTTTCAGACCCAATTGCTGTGACCACTCATCGAGTGTTTTCAATTTGTCCTGCATATCTGATTACTCCTGAAATAGAACTGTCTAAACAACAGATATCTCTTACATATAACCAGGAATAGAATTTTCCAAATAAAAGATATTTTTCACATATACACCTGAAATAGAACTTTCCAAATAACAGATATTCCTCACATATACCCCTGAAATAAACTTTCCAAATAACACATATTCCTCACATATACCCCTGAAATAGAACTTTCCAAATAAAAGATATTCCTCACATATGCCACTGAAACTTTCCAAATAACAGATATTCCTCACATATACCCCTGATATAGAACTATCCAAATAACAGATATCCCTAACATATACCCCTAAAATAGAACTTTCCAAATAACAGATATCCCTCACATATACCCATGAAATAGAACTTTGCAAATAACAGATATCCCTCACATATACCCCTGAAATAGAACTTTCCAAATAACAAATACCCTTCACATATACCCCTGAAATAGAGCTTTGCAAATAACAGATATCCCTCACACATAACCCAGAAATATTATTTTCCAAATAACTGATATTCCTCACATATACATATGAAATAGAACTTTCCAAATAACAGATATTCCTCACACATACACCTGAAGTATAACCTTCCAAATAACAGATATTCTTCACATACACCGCTGAAGAAGAACTTTCCAAATAAAGATATCCCTCCATGTACGGTTGAAACAGAACTTTCCAAATAACAAATGTTCCTCCATGTATCCCTAAAATAGAACTTTCCAAATAACAAATGTTCCTCCATGTACCCATGAACTAGAACTTTCCAAATAACAGATATTCTTCATATATAACAGGAACCGTGGTAGCACATTGGTTTTGCTCTGGTTTCCTAGCTCGGTGGTCCATGGTTCGATCCCCAGTTGAGGTGGGATTTTTTAGACCGCAAACGGCTCCGGGGTCGATCCAGTCTCTTGAACTGGGCACCAGAGCAACTCTGGGAAGGTTAAAGCGGTTGGCATGATGCTGATAAAATCATCCCTAGTGTGCCGATTTTCTAAAAAGAAAATTTGGGCCTAACACTTTATTCCCAACGTACCTCAATGGGCGTGTAACGGGATCTTTTATATATACCGCTCAAATTGAAACCTACAGAAAAAAAAACAGAAACTTCACACACACAGTGATATGTAACCTTATAGAAAAACAGGTATCCCTCAAACACATCCCTTCAGATGGGACTCCACGGACATAAACCTTCCGATGGAACCACGCTAAAAAAAAGATATCCTTCACATATAACACTTCCGATGGAACCAGATGAGAAACAGACATCCCTCATATTTAGCCCTTCAAATGCAACTACAAAAAAAGCTATAAGATGGAACACAAGGCGACATAATATACCATAAATATAAGCGCTGTCCATTATTAAATGGAAATTAAAATGAAATAAGAGAAAAGTAAAGCCTTAGGTTAAGAAAAGCGTGGAGATGAATCATAAGAGTGAGTACACAGAAACATGGGGAATGAACCGGCCTGGCTTGCGTATATCAAATCATATGGCATACCCCCCCCCCTCCCCCCCCCTCTTTCCTTTCCCCTATCTCGCATAAAAGTTTGAATGTAAGCGATATTCCAGCAACTTTTGTCTCTTGCCTTAGGAAACACTCTTAGGACACATCACTTGATACCATCTTCCAAGCTTGAGCACTATCATTCACATATTGCCTTCCCCCTTTCCCTTCAATTCTGGTTTTCAACAACAACAACAACAACAACAACAACAACAACAACAAATTGTATTCAATGCATTTTATTTGTTTAATTATGATCTCTTTCATTTACTCTTCCTAAGTTTTCTAAGACATTACTATTTGTTTTCTTCCTTTTTCCATAAGAAGCGTTCTATAATTCTATGAAGCCACATGTCGTTGACCTCAATTATTTCTGCCACCTTGTTATTGTCCATGTTTCTAGAGCATAAAGCAATGGAAAAAAATATATTTCCTAACTACCAATCTTAATTTGTCTATTAGTTGTTTGGTTTTAATATTTCTCTAGGCTGTTGAGTGGCTTCCTGTCAGTATTTTTGCTTGTTTCGTCAAAGAAGAATGAAAATGTGTTGCTATCATATTGCTACACTTTTCAAAGAAAGTAATTATGAAAAGAAGACAGAAAGTCCCTCACGCAATTTATTAATTAGTTTTTTTTATTTAGCAACGAAATAGCTATTTCACCTTATGTGGCAGATCGCATAAATACAGGTGTGGTGGTGACGTCGTTGGCATGTGTGCAGAGATTTTTTTATTTTTTTTGGTTGTAGATTTTTTTTCTTTTGTACCTGTCCTACACCCTCAAAGGTGACACGATCACGTGAAAACTAGAAATTAAAACGTCCTTTAGACAATGAAATATTGTGTGCTTTAATCTTACGTCTGAAGTAAGCTAATACCATGAAACAAATAACATGAAATTGAAAATAACGATTGCCAACGGCTAAATAAGTCAGTAAGTCATTACACTGTAGATTCCTGCAGAGCTAAGACCCTTAAGAAATCCATATAAACCATTCTTGTTCTATGCCATGCGTTAAAGATACCATCATGTCTTGTCCATCCCCTCAAGCCTGTAAGTAAGTAAGTGAGTAAATAAGTAAGTAAGCAAGCAAGCAAGTAGGTAAGTACGTAAGTAAGTAGGAGAGTAAGTAAGTAAGTAAGTAAGTAAGTAAGTAAATAAGTAAGAATCTAGAAATACTTGTCGATGGAAAGTAAATGCCACAATCAGTCAAAAGAGACAAATAATAATAATTAAAAAAAAAAAACAAATTGTACAAAACAAACGATGTACAGGAAACTCTATACAAAAGTTACAACAGGAGGAAATTTGATCATCAGAAGTAGTCCCCTCGTCGTACAAGTGTTTCGATGCTTTTTTATCTTCGTTACACTCTCCATAGGGGGTGGACCCCCTTCAGTCATGACACCCAAGTGTCAGCCTCCTGTGTATTTTCCCGCCTGCAGTGGGAATTAAACCTACCCCACCTTGGTTGTGACTTACAGCTTCGCTCCTGGATGTATCCATCCTCCCACAATGAGGCAATTATGAAAGTAACCATTTACTGTACATAAATTATTGTCTTTATTGTCTTGAATTTCACCGGTTGCTCCAAAGCCAGCATAATGACTTTCCCGCAATTTCTCAGAGCATCTTAAGTGCCCATTGTTCTTGACCGTCCTTTGAGGCCGAATTGTTTCAGTGGATCATACAACGACGCAGCCATTAGACTTCTTGCACGTACATTTATATCTATGACTTTTACTACGAACCTTCATGTCTCAAGTTCGGGACTAGATCATTATATTAGGCCAGTTTGACTGAAATAGAATGGAACAGTATCATGTAATGACAAAGGAGCCCCTAACTGCTGGTTGACATACGAAAACAATAACATGTAAAGGGTTTTGAAAAAAACCAACAACTTGTAGGGATCCACTTTTACCCTTTACTGTGCTCACTGAAATTTACATGCAATGCCAAAAGTCGCAACCGGCTGTTGTCAATGCCAGTCAAAACATGGATCACTATGTTTAAAACAGGACTCGCTAGATACTTGACCACACAGATGATATAGTTTAGTGTTTCTTAACCTTTTAGAGATTTAGCACCCCTTAACCAGAGCAACTCTGGGAAGGTTAAGGCGGCCGGCGTGATGCCGACCACGTCACCCCTAGTGTGCCGACGGTCAAGATAATATGGGCCTAACACCATATTCCCAATATGCCTCAATGGGCGTGTAACGGGTTCCTTTACCTTTTTTACCCCTTAACACATGTAAAGAAGCCACTCACCCCCTTGCATCATCTTAAGAAGCCTCACACGCCATTATCTTCTAGTTCACAAAATATGCCAAAAAATGAGATAAAGAAATACCAAGTATGGGAAAATGTTATTTACAGAATGTGACTAAAGTTCGGTTTTGATTTCACGTTGTCGATGTTCTATTTTATACAAATATATTTGAGTAATATGTATTATACTAGCAACAACCCGCCAAAATTGGCAGGTTTTTAATTATAGTGTGCTGTTTCTGTTAAACGTATTACAGACGGTACTATCACTACTGTGGTCATTTCATTGTAGATGACCGTCTTTAGATATTTGTAGCGAAAATTATATAGATGTATTAAACATGAAGACATGAGTAACCGAACCTAAATGACATGTAGAGCAGTGATAATGGTCTAATGGACCGTAAATTGACTAAATAACTAACATTTATTTTATGACATCATGTCTCGTAATTGTTCGTGCATCTTTTACAATCTTGCCCTGGTCGACTTAACGCCTCTGAGAAGCCATGGTCGACTTACTGCCTCTGAGAATAACGTTGGAAGTCTGACGAAACTCCAGTTAATGTACTGTTTATCAATCGTGTTGTTGGCTTCTTTCCATAATCAAACTTTTCATGTACACCTTCGTTTGCACACTTTTTTTTCTATTTTCGCAAGAGTACATATAAGGGGAAACAATACAATTATTGTCTAGCTTTCAACCGCAGTTGCACCCCGTTAGCTGTGCTAGAAAGTTAATGCACTCCCTCGAAAATAGAAAAAAGTGCGCAAATGACGGTGTGCAAAGTGTGAAAGACCGACCGACCGACCGACCAAGTACTTACGGCGGCAATTATGTATTTTGATGGTGATGATGATAATGTTAATGATGATTCGCGTTCTTAAATAACTGGCATGTCTCGCATCCCCTGAAGGTAGGTCTCGCATTCCCAGGAAAACTAAGATTTTGAGCTTAAAAGATTTGAAACGCCGCAAATATAATAAATTAACCTTATGTCGAGTTGAATGAAATTGGGTAAAATAGGAGAAAAAATGTTTCCCTGGTGATTTCTAGCTGACTGGAGCGTGACATATATATCTCTCTCTTTACGTGAAATTGCTATTTGTTACCTGACGTAATTTGTAACTATTTTTTTTTACCTATTTCTTTTTTTACAACATAAGAGAAAGATGGGCTTCCGAATGCCAGATTGGTTATATCGCTCTTAATACTCGCGACAATGTTACCGGGATCGAAACCTGACAGCGTCGCGCTTGTCTAGCCAGCTGTAAATGGGTAACTTACACTGCTCTTGAGCTAGGGAACTTGTCGCCCATAAGTCACTAAGTCTCTAACACTTCACCCCATACGACAATATCCGTTATGGGACTACCTTAGCCTCACACGTCAGAGAGGGGAATAGTAAACTAATCATCTTGATTCAATAAGTAATATGTCTTTAATGGCTTTAAAATGTTGAGTTGTTGTCGCTTTTGTTGTTGGAGTGATGATGTCCTACGATAGTAAACAGTCCCCAAGGACGCCTTGTAGTTATAATAATGTGATGTGGGACCCAAAGAAGCAACATTAGAGAATGCAGTCAGCGACCCATAGCTTGACTGCTTGCGTCAGGGTCAGCGAATCAGAGCTGACCAAGACCCTTCTCCACCTCCAAGTGGTGGTCGTGGAAACAAGCTGCATCACTGCAGTCTGGCTGAGTGTGTAGGGACCAAAGTGGAAAGGCTAACCCGGTCCCAAAAAATGCGTGCGGAAGTCTGATGTGTCGGCCGAAAGGCGCAAATATCGCAGCTTCGCTGTAAACGGGCACAACGCAACCAACGTCCTTTTCAGGACGAACGAGGAAGAAGAAGAAGATAATGTGATGTAAGTATTCTTCAAGACGTTTCCACATCTGTATCCACAGAATATCTACCTTTAATTCCATTTTTAAAAAAGATGGAAGTTTTGCTATCTCTCTATTTATTTTACCGTGGGTATTCCCGAACAAGGAGTGTCTTTTAATGTAATTCTATCACCCTATTTTCTCAACGTGTGTGTTGTCCAAACTGATCATCTTCTCGTTACATCTTGTTCCACTAGCGTTTGTCTGGTCCTCTCGAACTTCACATGGGGATGTTCTTACTACTTACTTAATCGTTCCTCTTCTACTCTGGGGTGTAGAGGTTTGCCAGAGATACTGTCCTATCAGCGGTCTTCCTCCTGGCCTGGTCCCAATCTAGTCCTTGGTCCTTCATGGATTGTTTAATGTAGTCCTCCTAGCGAACTCTGGGTCGTCTGGAGGTCTGAATTTCCTGGCTCTTATTTTCTCATATTTGTCGTGGTAGCAGCTCTTCTTCCATTCAGCAGATATGGCCAAACCCGTAGTTGGGACTGTTCTACTTGGGTTAACAGGGGCTGGGCTTTGAGGCCTTGCCGTATAGTCTTGTTGTGGATCATGTCTCTTCTTGCTACTTTAACCATCTTCCTCAGGTGCCTCATTTCTGAGGTTTGGAGCTGGCTTTTGAGTGTTGTTTAAAAAAAAGAAAAAAAAAAAAGAAAGGTAAAGGATCCCGTTACACGCCCTATCGGCATTTTGGGAATATGGTGTTAGGCCCATATTTTCTCGACCGTCGGCACACTAGGGATGATGTGATCAGCATCATGCCGGCCGCCTTAACCATCCCAGAGTTGCTCTGGTACCCATTTGGGGCTTGGTCAACCCAGGAGCCGTTTGCGGCAA
The DNA here is from genome assembly GCA_024509875.1 of Oreohelix idahoensis. NCBI lineage: Eukaryota > Metazoa > Mollusca > Gastropoda > Stylommatophora > Oreohelicidae > Oreohelix > Oreohelix idahoensis. Next base: position 546,200 of record JAMPIV010023161.1, on the reverse strand, counting down.
ACAAAATCCCACCTCATCTGGGGATCGAACCATAGACCACTGAGCTAGGAAGCCAGTGCACTAAACACTATGCTACCGCGGCTCCCTTTGAGTGTTGTAGTCACTGCCAATGACTTGCATCCATTCGTCAAAACTAGGACATGAGTGGAGCGGTATACAGCCATCTTCGCCCCCTTGCCAATCTCTTTTTTTGCTGAGGAGTCCTTGATTTATTGCCTTAAAAAGTCTCACAGCTACCGCTTTTAAGGTAGTCAATTCTTCTTTGATACCTCCCTTCCAGTCTATGAAAGCTCTAAGATATTTAAAGTGGTTGATCTGCTCCACTAGCACAGAAGAGAAAACCAATGATGGTGAAGATGACATAAAGATGGAAGAACTGAAGGCAGCACTGGAGACAATCAAGATGGGCAAAGCAACAGGGCATGATGGTATAACACCAGAAATGGTTAAGTACATGGGAGCATTAGGCGACTTATTACTCTTAAGGGTCCTACAGGCAGCGTGGTGCAACAAGACCATACTAAAGGATTGGGAAATTGCCATCATAACACCAATTTTCAAAAACGGTGTCAATCGACAGTGTGGAAACCATAAAGATATATCCCTTCTCAGTGTCCCTGGTAAAATCTACTCTAGAATCCTAGAGCAGAGACTCCAACGCCTAGCTGAGCCACAATTGGATGAGATCCAGTGCGGGTTCCGAGCAAACCGAAGTACTTAAGACCTAATCTTCACACTCTGACAGCTGAGTGGAAAGGCCCTTGAGTATAAGAGTGAGATCCATCTTTGTTTCATAGATCTGGAAAAGGCGTTTGACAGGGTCCCCTGGAGCAAACTTTGGGACTGTTTGGCAAGGAAGAACATTCCAGCACCTCTGATTCATGCTATACAGAGCTTCTACAAGTCTTGCAGAAAATATGGGAAGACAGTAAACCATAAGTCAGAAGAGTTCAAGACTGCCATTGGTGTAAGACAAGGTGATATCCTGTCACCTTGTCTTGTCATACTCCTCATGGATGATGTCATCAAGGCATGTAAGGAGAGAACAAGAAAGTATTCAGTGGGGTACTGGAAGATGAGACAGGTCTGTATTTCAGAGCTGGCATTTGCTGATGATGTTGCCCTGATTGCTAAATCAGAGGCACATCTCCAATCCAACCTGCAAGTCTGGAATGAAGAACTGGAAAAGAGAGGGATGGTCATAAGCAGCTCTAAAACAAAATCCATTGGGATATCACTGTAGTGGATTTGATGGTACTGTATGGTTGTGATATTACCTAGTGTGATGCATGAGGTCAGCTGTGAAGGCTCCTGAGATAAATGTAGCTGTGAATTTACAGAAGGCCCTTCTTGCTACCACTTACGACCTCACACATATCTTTTTTTTTTTTTACTAATGAATGTGGCTACGTTAAAATCTAGGGTACTGATATGTAATGTGTTGTGGTAGATTACATACACACACACACAGATATTTAATAAGTCTAATAATATTAATAAAATTTATAACACACTGAACTAACTCAAGCTGTTTAAATTTTTGATATTAAATTTTCTTTAAGTTTATTTGTTCTGAACCAAGGTTTTATTTTGGTCAGAACATATGAAAGGTTTTGAAATTATGAATGAAATGCATGAATATATGTCATAATAAATGAAAGGTGTGTACATATGTATTTTACAAGACTAGTTAATATTACTACTGGTTATATTTGTAATTTCTCTGGGAGAACGATTAATGGATGTGCTGTTGGGGTGGCTTCATCACTCCCAGTCTATGACTACCAAACATTGTCCATTTACTGATGGGAGGAATACAAGTTTTATTTCCCAACATGGTATGTTCTAGTTGATGGGAATATAGTTGGTGTGTTAGTTAGTAAACCAACGGGCTGATCACCCGTTTGCCAGTCACTTCGATTACGGAAACAACAGCAAATGGATTGATTTGCCGTTGCCCTAAAGACGCCAATAGGCGTGATGGGAAACAATGGCAAAGAAAACTTATCTGCTGTTGCCCTAAGACGCCACTAGGCGTAATGGCCACTGACTGCTTTGACGGTCGGTGGCTAAGGACGGAAGAAGAAGAAGAAGTTAGTTAGTAAATAAGTTGGTGAAGGTCCAGCAGGCCAGACGCTCACGTATCTTGACTGAGTAGTTCTGGTGCTGGAATCTGGTGGCCCCACATCTCCGTGCTTGGGGGCAATATAAGGCTGCTCTGACAAAAACTACTAGACTGCACTGGTCCACACTTGTATTTATCAACACAGCTTTTGACACCACTTTGGTGCCAAACAGAAACTCACACTTCTGCAACAAAAGTATTGGGTCATGTGTCAGAACTCTACCTCTTGAGCCACTTCTACACACAACACTACACAACAACACCACATAGACGGGGTCAGATCTCTCTGACCATACAGCACATCTTACCAAGTTGGTTTCACATAGTACTAGTTCCCCAAGACTACATATTCTGAAATATGTTCATTAGCTTCCTGCTATTGAATAAGATAGGTGATATGTTCCACTGATCTCAACACTTGATCCGCCCTTCATAATCCTTGCTGGCGTTTATGTATTTTGTTTGTCTCTAGACCCTGAACTTGGGCTGGGGATCTAGAGAGAATCCTTACTTGTTGTAAGGGATAGATTTGGATATGGCAGTATCAAATCACTCGAAACATTAAACAATATTAAAATATACAAAGAAATACTTTCAGTCTTACCAGAATTATGAATAGAGAACACAGTTATATTCTAGCAAAACTCAGCTGAGCTGCTGGCTCTAGTATGGCGTCCCTCTAAATATTGCAATTAGCTTCTGGGAAATACACCACTGAAGAATTACTGTGTCTACTACTGGACAATTTATGTTGAATGGCAAAAATGCGCGTCTGTGCGCCGATAATATGATTATCTGTGGCCAATCACCGACTTCCCCCCTTTCAAATTTCAAACCTCCAACCAAAAGTCAATTCAGTCATACCTCAGTCAAGTATGTATTATTGTCTGTTGGTCCGTCTGTCTCTACTTGCGTTTTTTACAAAAACACACTTGTTTCTACATGCATTTCCTACACGAATCTGCCTCTAGAGTTATTTTTAGCCACAATTTTCCACTATTTCCCCCTCTCTTTCATTCCAACTAGATTTTAGCACTTGAGTCTCAAGGCCGCAATTTTTTGAAAATTAGTGACATTTTTTTAACAGTGCAGTCGCTCGTCTGTTATGAACAACACAGTCTTTTGTCAATATCTTAATTATTATCTATCCGTCTGTATAAATGAAAGCATATTATTTCTCTGCTCAAGATGGGCCATCAGACTAGCTAGGTTTTATATTCCTAACATTATTATTAAGAAAAAGTTACTTTTTCAAGGTTAGTTGTTTTTTTGAAATATGTTCGAGCATCTTCTGTAATGCGTTTGCCGCTGCATTCAAATAAAAGGACTAAGTATCGTAAAAGCGTCCAAGAAATGACTGTTGCGTATAATAGCTAAGGTCCCTTTTGTCCATTTCTTTACATTGTGTCAACTTGGGGACGTGAATTTTTTTCCTTTCCCCACCAATTGCGTCTTTTTAGCCTTGCTAGTTTCAAGCACGTGTTCAGTCATATTTTTTCTTTTTGATCTCCGTTCCCTCCCGTCTCCAAGGGTAAACGTTTTGCCTTCACGTCTAACAAGTTAGTTTCATGGCGGGTAGTGAACCGCGGCATGGGCGATCATGTCTTCTAGTAGCTTACGCATTATTTTTATCCCTACATTTTATCTTTGGAGATATTTTAACGTTGTATCACGGTTAAATTTATCACACATCTCCCCACTTGAAAACATGCCTACGGCAAGTTCCAAAACCAGTGATACACATAGATAAAATTACTCCTCACGCCTGCCACTACTCTAATTTTGATCACAGGGGTGCCGACTGAGGAAATCTGCACCGACATTCAATGACCCTGGGATGTACTCAATACTAAACTGATAAGGTTGCAGTAATAATGACCACCTCAACAATCTTGCGTTTTCATGCTTAGCCTGAGATAAGAATACTAGGGGCTGATGATCCGTCTGGACCACCAAAGTCCTACCATACAGATAGATTTGAAACTTCTTTATTGCCCATATTAACGCTAAACATTCTTTTTCGCTTGTGGAATATCCTTGCTCCGCCTTATTCAATTTGCGGCTTGCATAAGCGACTGGGTTCAATTCCCCATCAGGTGAAGATAAACTTTGCAACAAAGCCGCCCCGAGTCCTATATTACTTGCATCTGTTCTTACGACAAAGTCCTGTGTCAAATCAGGCAGTTTGAGAATAGGCTTGCTAGTGAGTTTTTCCTTTAACTCTTGGAACGCTAATTCACATTGCGCAGTCCAAACTATTTTATCTGGATGTCCCTTGCGAGTCAAATCAGTCAGAGGAGCACATATTGAGTTAAAATTTTTGATATATTTTTGGTAAAAACCACATAACGACACGAATGATCGCACGTCCTTTTTTGTTTGTGGTCTAGGTGCTCTCTGCAGTTTTTCCAAGTTCTTGGGGTCAGGGGTCATGTTGCCCTGATATACAGTGTGTCCCAAGAATTCCAACTCTTGGCATCCAATACAACATTTTGTTGGCCTAGCAGTTAAGTTCGCCTCCCTAAGCCTATCAAATAACATTTTTAGGGAGTCAATGTGTTCTTCAAATGTCTCAGTGGCGACGAGAATATCATCCATGAAATTCGTGATACATGGGTTATTCAGGGGATCCAACAATTTGCGCATCATCCTTGAAAATACACTCGGAGCATTTTTCAGTCCGAATGGTAGCATGTTGAATTCATAATGTCCATCCGAAGTGCTAAAAGCCAAATAAGGCCTCACTTCAGGCTTCACTGGAATCTGGTAATAGCCTTTACTAAGATCCACCTTTGAAAAGTATTTTGCCTTGTTTAATCTGGCAAATAACTGTTTTGTGTCTGGTAATGGGTCCACTTGTCCTTCTGTGACAGCATTCAGTTTCCTGTAATCTATGCACAGTCTGTGTTCCCCAGACGGTTTTCTCAACAAAACTACACTGGAGCTAAAAGATGATTCACTGTGTGAAATAATCCCCTCCTTTAACAAATAATATATTTCTTCTTTCAATGCCTTCTCCTTCGCGAACGGAATAGAATAGGCTCTCATACAGATTGGGTTTGAGTCTACCAGTTTTATGTCATACTGTAGCAAATTGGTATGTCCTGGTTTATCTGTTAATACATCTGTATGTTCCTCCAGAACCTGTTGAACTCTCTCCCTCTGGTTTTTAGTCAGGTGCTTACTGACTTTTACCTGTGCTGCTGTTTCACAAGGATGTAATGGGTATTCATGTGAGGTGAGTGGTTCCTTTTGCATTTGAGTTGTGATAGCCAAGGTCAGTAAGGGGGTGCTTTCCTGGAGTGGTCTGTCCAGATACTTCTTTAAAAGGTTTACATGATAAACTTTCTCCTTCCCCTTTTTGTCAATTTTATAGTTTGTTCTAGACACCTTCTCTAGAACCGTATATGGACCTTGCCATCCAATTTGTAATTTATTCTGGCTACCGGGTAGTAGAAGCAGCACCTTCTCTCCCACAGCTAGTTCTCTGTCCTTTGCCTTCCTATTAAAATATGCTGCATGTTTCTTCCTGGCTTGTTTCAAATTATCATTTGCCAGTTTCCATCCAGCTTTCAAACGAGTGGTCAGTTCGTTCACGTATTGATAAGATGAGGTAACAGTCTCTTCTGCCTTCTCATCTGTCCAGGTCCTTAATAAACTATATCTGGACTTTTAATTTATCATACTTATTTTTCATGGAACCCGTCGGGTCCCTTCCATTAGAAGCTTTATAATGAGGACTTTTCTTCCTAGAATCATCACTCACAAATCGACCACTACCAATTTTTTTCTTGGGTTTATCTCCCCACTTTAGATTGCTTATGAGAGATCTTCGCTCTCTTTTAGTTTCATCCAGTTTATATAATCCTGACCGAGGGATTGTCAGTTTATTCTGGGTTAAATTTCTTCTTTGTACTCGTCGCATAGTGGCCATGTTAATCCATTCAAGTGAAGACTGGGTGTGAAAAGGGGGCTCCCATTCCACTTTGTCTACCTGAGTATAATTAGTTTTCCTTCCAGGCCTAAATTTGCCCCGTGGCGTTTCTAGGTCCTGCACATATTTTCCCTTTGTGGGTGTTCCCTCATGAAATACGCCACATGCTTCTACAAAGTTTTCAATATCGACATTTACGTCGGGCCAATAGTATTTTCGAGCAACTTTTTGGCAGATGGTACCGACTTTCTCATGGTCACCATCTTTTCCAACATGTAAGCTCCTTATCAAATTTGCCCTATATACCTTGGGAAGAACCAACTGTCCGTGACCAGTGGATCTAGTTCCTGTCTTCCTATATAGCAATCTGTCCTTCATAAAATATTCCCCCTTGCTTGGGCAATTTTTTGAAAAATGGCTTAAGGGTCTTATCCTCAGCCTGCGCCTTCCTCATCTCCTCTGGATGAGCATTTATAGGTTCACCTTCTTCCTCCTTCTTCTGTGACCTGGTCTGCACTGTCGCCATGATCACAGGTCTCTCGGGATTCCCCAAGAAGACGTATCTACACCCCAATATCAGAGAGTAGATTGGTTCATCTATCACTGCTGCTCTGATTTCTCCTTCCACATAGCGAGTTTTCACCGTTATCCTTGCGATGGGAAGTGTCATGAGTGGTATGTCCTTAGTCGCCCCTTGTATTTCCACTGTTTCTGTGGTATACTGACTTGGGTCCACTAGGCTAGACTTCACAACTGAATCATAATCCAAACCTGTATCATAAAGGCACCTTGTGGTGACCCCATTACAAATAACATCCTCACAAACTGGGGGGTGATAAGGTTCCTGCTGTCCCTTAGGATTAACCTTTAATCTTTGAGACCCCGACTTCATTGCAGCAATGTTTGAAGGTTTCCTTCTACAAAATTCGGTGTTATGGTTATCTTTCTTGCACCATTTGCACCATCTTTTTCCTTGGTTAAACGGTTTTCTTTCATTGTATTTTTGGTCATTGAACTGTGAGTTTCTGTCACGATAGTCATTTCTTGGCGTTCAAGGTTTGTCCTACCTTTATTTCCCTGTTCTCTATTATCAAATTTATTAAATTGCTGTGGAGCTTTAAAATTGTCTATGTGCTTCTTTTTAGCACCACTTACCTCTGCCTGGGCTGCCTGATACCTCTCAGCGACATTTAAAACCTCCCCCAACCTCTCTGCACCTTGTTCCATGAGAAATTTTCTCAAGTCTGGAGCCATGGACTCTCTCAATTGCTCTATCATGATCATCTCTTTAAGATCTTGGGTCTTCCCCAGAGCAGTCCATTTCTCCAAATAGGTTTCCAGTCTGGCAGAGAATTGGTGGTATGTCTCCCCAGACAACAGTTTGGCATTTCTAAATTTCTTACGATAAAATTCACCATTTTTTTCGTATCTTAACAACAAAGCCTGCTTTAACATGTCATAATTGTCTTGGTCTTCTCTGTTCATTTTTGCGAAGACTTCATAAGAAGTACCTCTCAGTCCCTGTGATAACTTTAAACTCCACCTCTCTCTCTAACCCATATGTAGTAGCTAATAATTCAAAACGACTGAGGTACCCCTCTATGTCATCGTCTTTCTCAACAAAATGGTCTAAATGAAACCCCATAGCTGATGTTGAGGCTCCCTGACTAGGCGTAGCATCTGAGGCAAAAGGGCTGGCACCATTTTCAGGAGCATGGCCTTGTAATTCCAGCTCCCTTAGTCGTAATTCGTGCTCCCTTTGCAACCTTCTATCTTCTGCCTCCCTTTCGGCCTTTTTATCTGCTGCCTCCCTTTCGGCAGTCAATCTTTTTTCTTCTGACTCCCTTTGCTGTCGTTTTTCTTCTGCCTCTAATGCTTTAGCCTCTTTGTCAGCCTCAATCTGCAGCCTCTTAAGTTCTTTATCAGCCTCAATTTGTAACCTCTTCTCTTCAACTATCCTCCTATCTTCCCTTTCAATATACTTATCACATTCTGCAGTTACGTATTGAATTAAACCCTGACCATCCATTCCCATTTCCTTCGCCGTTAGCACAGCAGCTGATCTGAACTTTGCCAGCTCCGCCATACTTTTTAGACAATTTAGCAATGAGCAAGATAAATCTCCAACCAATCAATAACTAAAGTAATTCTAATTAATTAATTAATCAATTAACTACCACTGGCTGTGAAGATTCACCAACTTTTATTTTAAGGGACACTTTTAATTTTTACAATGTGTCCCCCTAATTTAATTCTCCCACCAGGAGATCCTAATATTACTGATAAGCTAATTATCCCCGGACAAGACCCCAATATATGTAGTGGATTTGATGGTACTGTATGGTTGTGATATTACCTAGTGTGATGCATGAGGTCAGCTGTGAAGGCTCCTGAGATAAATGTAGCTGTGAATTTACAGAAGGCCCTTCTTGCTACCACTTACGACCTCACACATATCTTTTTTTTTACTAATGAATGTGGCTACGTTAAAATCTAGGGTACTGATATGTAATGTGTTGTGGTAGATTACATACACACACACAGATATTTAATAAGTCTAATAATATTAATAAAATTTATAACACACTGAACTAACTCAAGCTGTTTAAATTTTTGATATTAAATTTTCTTTAAGTTTATTTGTTCTGAACCAAGGTTTTATTTTGGTCAGAACATATGAAAGGTTTTGAAATTATGAATGAAATGCATGAATATATGTCATAATAAATGAAAGGTGTGTACATATGTATTTTACAAGACTAGTTAATATTACTACCGGTTATATTTGTAATTTCTCTGGGAGAACGATTAATGGATGTGCTGTTGGGGTGGCTTCATCACTCCCAGTCTATGACTACCAAACATTGTCCATTTACTGATGGGAGGAATACAAGTTTTATTTCCCAACATGGTATGTTCTAGTTGATGGGAATATAGTTGGTGTGTTAGTTAGTAAATAAGTTGGTGAAGGTCCAGCAGGCCAGACGCTCACGTATCTTGACTGAGTAGTTCTGGTGCTGGAATCTGGTGGCCCCACCTCTCCGTGCTTGGGGGCAATATAAGGCTGCTCTGACAAAATACTAGACTGCACTGGTCCACACTTGTATTTATCAACACAGCATTTGACACCACTTTGGTGCCAAACAGAAACTCACACTTCTGCAACAAAAGTATTGGGTCATGTGTCAGAACTCTACCTCCTGAGCCACTTCTACACACAACACTACACAACAACACCACATAGACGGGGTTAGATCTCTCTGACCATACAGCACATCTTACCAAGTTGGTTTCACATAGTACTAGTTCCCCAAGACTACATATTCTGAAATATGTTCATTAGCTTCCTGCTATTGAATAAGATAGGTGATATGTTCCACTGATCTCAACACTTGATCCGCCCTTCATAATCCTTGCTGGCGTTTATGTATTTTGTTTGTCTCTAGACCCTGAACTTGGGCTGGGGATCTAGAGCGAATCCTTACTTGTTGTAAGGGATAGATTTTGATATGGCAGTATCAAATCACTCGAAACATTAAACAATATTAAAATATACAAAGAAATACTTTCAGCCTTACCAGAATTATGAATAGAGAACACAGTTATATTCTAGCAAAACTCAGCTGAGCTGCTGGCTCTAGTATGGCGTCCCTCTAAATATTGCAATTAGCTTCTGGGAAATACACCACTGAAGAATTACTGTGTCTACTACTGGACAATTTATGTTGAATGGCAAAAATGCGCGTCTGTGCGCCGATAATATGATTATCTGTGGCCAATCACCGACTTCCCCCCTTTCAAATTTCAAACCTCCAACCAAAAGTCAATTCAGTCATACCTCAGTCAAGTATGTATTATTGTCTGTTGGTCCGTCTGTCTCTACTTGCGTTTTTTACAAAAACACACTTGTTTCTACATGCATTTCCTACACGAATCTGCCTCTAGAGTTATTTTTAGCCACAATTTTCCACTATTTCCCCCTCTCTTTCATTCCAACTAGATTTTAGCACTTGAGTCTCAAGGCCGCAATTTTTTGAAAATTAGTGACATTTTTTTAACAGTGCAGTCGCTCGTCTGTTATGAACAACACAGTCTTTTGTCAATATCTTAATTATTATCTATCCGTCTGTATAAATGAAAGCATATTATTTCTCTGCTCAAGATGGGCCATCAGACTAGCTAGGTTTTATATTCCTAGCATTATTATTAAGAAAAAGTTACTTTTTCAAGGTTAGTTGTTTTTTTGAAATATGTTCGAGCATCTTCTGTAATGCGTTTGCCGCTGCATTCAAATAAAAGGACTAAGTATCGTAAAAGCGTCCAAGAAATGACTGTTGCGTACAATAGCTAAGGTCCCTTTTGTCCATTTCTTTACATTGTGTCAACTTGGGGACGTGAATTTTTTTCCTTTCCCCACCAATTGCGTCTTTTTAGCCTTGCTAGTTTCAAGCACGTGTTCAGTCATATTTTTTCTTTTTGATCTCCGTTCCCTCCAGTCTCCAAGGGTAAACGTTTTGCCTTCACGTCTAACAAGTTAGTTTCATGGCGGGTAGTGAACCGCGGCATGGGCGATCATGTCTTCTAGTAGCTTACGCATTATTTTTATCCCTACATTTTATCTTTGGAGATATTTTAACGTTGTATCACGGTTAAATTTATCACACACACGAGAAGAAAGAAGACATCAGATTAAGATGGGAGATGGGTCCTGGAGCTGGTCGACCACTTTAAATACCTCGGAGCTATTATAGACCGAAAGGGAGGCATCAAAGAAGAGTTGCCGCACGAAAAGCAGCAGCTGGGAGACTTTTTCAGGCCATAAATAGATGATTCCTCAGCAAGAGAGAAGTTGGTAAGAAGACGAAGATGGCTGTATACCGCGCCACCTATGTCCCAGTCTTGACATATGGATGCGAGTCATGGGCAGTGACTACAACCCACAATAGCCAGATCCGCCCTCAGAAATGAGGTATCTGAGGAAGGTGGTTGAAGTAACAAGAAGAGACATGGTCCGCAACCAGACGATACGACAAGGCCTACATTCCCACCCCCTGCAGACCCAAGTAGAACAGTGCCAACTAAGATGGTTTGGCCATGTCTGCAGAATGGGAGAAGATCGGCTATCACGACAAGCATGGGAAACAAAGAGCCAAGGATTCAGACCCCAGGACGACCCAGAGTCCGCTGGAGGACAACATTAGACTAGAATAGAACTAGGCCAGGAGGAAGACAGCCGATAGGATAGTCTGGCGCTCTCTCTTCCAAACTTCTACATCTCACGGTAGAAGAAAAACGACTAAGTAAGTAAGATCTGCTCCAGGATCTGGGGTTTTTTTCAGCATAATGTGATTCCTTTTTCCTTCTCTTGAAGCAACCATCGAGCTACTGATAACCACCCCTCTCTTTACCCGTTCTTCGTTCCAGATTTGCAGGTTGGATTGAAGATATGCCTCTGATTTAGCAATCAGGGCAACATCGTCGGCAAATAGCTCTGAAATACAGACCTGTCTCATGTTCTAGTACCCCCTAAATACTTTTGGTACTTTCCTTACGTGCTTTGGTGATATCACCAATGAGGAGTATGAAAAGATTATCAGAGGCGACTAATATGATTCTGATCATGGCGCTGGAACCTCATCGCGTAAAACAATGTCCAGTGCCCTCATGTCTCTCTTGCACACATCTTTGAATCTAAGCTGCGGTTGCCTAACTGTTTTTTTGCCTCCTGCCAGTTGTCCGCAGAAGATATCTTTCGGGATACGACCATCTTCCATGCGGCGGACATTGCCACGCCAGCGTAGTCTGCGCTGTCTAAGCAGTATATACAAGGAAGGAACTGGCAGTGAGTGTTGAGGATTGCTTCATGTCTGCAGCATGGCGCATTCCTCAAACGATTATATCTCCGCGACTGATGTCGATGATTGTTTCATGTCTACAGGCATTTGTATTTGTGCAAGATCCGAATGACTGTATCATGGAACACCTCAAACGAATAGAGATATATCTCATCGACCGATGTCGATGATTGTTGCATGTGTGCAGGCATTTGAGTTTGGCCGACTCGAATTGCTGCACCATGGAACATCGCAATTGAATATAGTAACGACAAGTATGCATATCACTATGCATGACGCGTATGTCTTTGTAAGGTCATTCGACGTGTGGGCTTCGGCCCCAACGGCAGCGTATGGCATGTGTGGCCATTGCCACTATATATTCGACTTGTGGGTTTTGACCCGAACGGCAGTGTGTTTCAGAAGTGTGGCCATTGCCACTGATATTGTGTGGTACAACCACTTTTTAATTGTGTGGCTGGGAAGCCATTTGAGCAGTGTATTTCTTGAACCAAACGTAAGTCGTCGTATGAATAACGCAGTTTGCATAATTATGGCAGATTAGCCTGGCGTGGTATGCCAAAGGAACATTATGTTACTAGCAATAGTGTAAGACTAGTATAGATGGATATTGTACAGCTAGCGGCAAGCGTAAGCCTAGTGTAACGGATATTAAACGACTAGCAGTAGACGTAAGCCTAGCATAATAAGTGTATTGCAAAACTAGCAGGATAGTTAAGTCTAGTGCAACAGGCTATTGTATAAACTAGCGACGGGAGTAAGTCTAGTTAGCCTCTGAATTTATGCCAAAGGACATTGGCCGTTAAAAGGAACTGACCTCTAACCAGAACTCTAGATAGAGATTGTGAACATGTGCTTATGAAATAATGAGAACTCTTACAGATCGTATATGAATGTGATGTGACTTTTGTTCCCATGTAGTTGGTGTCTGCTCATGGTATGAAATTACTAATTAAATATTTTGAGTCGTCAAAATCACAGTCTTATCAACTATCGTATTCGGAGTTGAGTTAAATGCTATTCATCTTCAACTGATCATGACCAGTGATGATTAATGTCTTAACACGCTGCATCTCACACTGCCAATATAATCAATAAGACAAGAGACTAATACAGGTCAGTCAAGGGTCGAATATTTAATATGAAACATATTCAGCACATAATGTATCACAAGGGTTAAAGCAGACATTATCGATACCAACGAACAGTATTACGGAATCCTACAAAAGTGATAAGAACCCGAGGGACTTTGACTCTATAAACTGAATACGCATATAATAACTTGGTCATCCTCAAATACTAGAAGTCATCGAAGCACCCATAACACACGGGGGTCCCGAGAGTCCGCAACATACTGGTGTCAGAAAGTGTCTGGATTTCGTGAATACTGGATTCCCCCCTTCAAGTATCGAAGAAAGTCAAACTGATGATGAACGTTATGAAGGCAAAATCATTCATTCAAGCCTAACTGGCAACTGAAATGCGCAGGACAGAAAGTGACGTCACTACATTGATGCCGTCAACGTTAGCAGACAACATTGCCTGAGAATCCGAATTTTTCTTCCACAAGAGACTGATTCACGCAGATAGAACGGTAATCTTCCACTCGAGAACCTGAACCAGTGGAGAATGTATCTCTTCATCAAATTCATCTGAAGCTGCGACGCAGATCGATTGAAGAAACTACGTTCGAAGACCGAAGCAATACTTTCAAACGGTTCCCTGCTGCGAAGGTCAAGGTCTACCATCAATGGACTTCAGCTGTTGAAGACACTTGGATTAGAATTACATGCATTCATGTATTTCTCAGAGGGACAGCTAAACAGATAAGTTCTTGATTTTACTTAGGCGCTTGAACATTATCATATTGTCCTTGCATTAGCTTTGGTCTACAGTTCATCATCACTTTACTTACTTTTTACTATCATCTGTGTTTCCCCATTCATGTTTATCCGTATATTTGTATACTCGTCGTGTTTAATATTGACTGGAATTTTCCCAGGAAAGCTTCAGTGAATGTTAACTTCTATTAGATTTGCATGCTTATATTCGCTGACTGAGGATCTGACTGATTATATTTTTTCTTTGGAGTCAGGATATAAATGTTTCTTCGGTTCGCAGTATAACCATATTTTGTGTACTTAGCAGTTTCGTCAAGTGAATTACGTCCTCTTTATTTACATAACCTAATTTCAGTACTGTTGACAATTGTTGTCGTGTGTGATCTAAAACTTCTTTGTCTACACGTTCGTTTATGACGACTTGTCTTGTTATATTTTTGTAATGTAAATTCTTTTCTTTCTTTTACTGATTACTGTTTATAAGTCTCCTTTATTTACTTTATAAGTGTAAAGTGTTGTTGTATAACTGAAAAATCATTTCATTGTAACTCATTTGATTGTTTTCACTGTCTTTGTCACATGTTCTTGGAACTTGTTTGTTATTGATTAATATATTCATGTACATATTATAGTGAGTTCTATAATCCTGGTGTATATTATAGACTATTGAAGGTACTCAGAAACCTATTATCATGTCTACACTACAGGAATTCATTGATATTGGAAAAAGTTATGGAAAATCAGGGGCGGAACTACAAAGTTTTGCAGATACAAAATATGATGAATATTTATCGCGTCTGGAAAGAATGGAACAGCGCGAAATGACTAAACGAGCTGATGAGCTTAGGAGGTTTGAATTAACCCAAGAAAGGGAATTGAAGGAAAAAGAAATATCCATGAAATTGGAATTAGAACGACTGACTATAGCTCAACAAGAAAAAGACAGAGAACAAAAAGATAAGGAAATGGAATTGAGAAGAATGGAACTTATGCAACTGGATCAAGCACATAAAAATGCCATGGAAATGGAAACATTAAAACTTCATGCAGAAAAAGAAAAAGCTTTAGAATTAGCTAAAGTGCAGTCTGAACAGACTAAGACTGCGGCTGCTACAAATATTTTTTATCCTAAGTTAAAAATGCCACATTTTGACCAGACTCGCGATTGTGTTGACTCTTTCTTATCTAGATTCATCATGAAGGTCACAGCTCTGAACATACCCAAGGAAAGATGGAGCAGTCTTTTACTTGATTTTTTGACTGGTGACTCACTTAAATGTTTCATGAGTCTTGATGAAAAGAGCAGAAGCGATTTCGATGTCGTAAAAGAGGTATTACTAAGACGTTTCCAGTTAACTGAGTCTGGATTCAGAGATCGCTTTCATGCGGCTAAACCAAGCAAGGATGCAGATTTTGGTGAATTCATTGCATCTATTAAACATTTCCTTAGCAGATGGATTGATCTATCTGGTATAAATAAAACATATGAAGGTGTTATAGATCTCATGCTGCGAGATAAAGTTTTATCCGCATGCAGCACTGAATTAGAAGCATTTTTACAGGAAAGACATCCTAATTCTATCGATGAGTATGAAAAACTCGGAAGACAGTATCAAACCGCACATCAGAATAAAGATCTTCATAGATCGACTATTCGAGATCCTATGCCTGTGTGCGCGGCACAACATGATCACAGACCTCGATCGAAGAGCTTTGATGGACGTTGTCGTTCAGATTATTATCAATCCGACAGAGGTTTTTATAACTTCCGTCGTCATCGCTCTCCTTCGAATTCATATCGACGAGGTTATAGAGGATATTCACCTCATGATCGTGGGTATCACAGAGGCAGGGATTATGATGGTTCACATCAAAAAGGATACTATAAGCAGAGATCATCTTATGGTAGAGATGCCAGGAAGGATGACTCTACTGATTTTTATTATAGCAATAAAAAGTCAGTCAATAATAACAAAGGTAATGCCAGATCTCCGTCGAGAGACAAAAATAAACAGAGACATGCAAATAGTTGCAGTGTTAAAAAGGAAAAAGGTAATGATGATAATGATCATGCGAACGCATGTATGGTAATGAATGATACATGTTATGAGTGTCAGTCGAAAGACAGATTAAAGTCTACAATTACACTTGATTGTGGCCATTGTATGCCAACAATGTCGGCATGTGTAAATGTCGGTTATCTTACATTTCATCCCGGAATATTGGAGGGTAAGGTAGTAAGAGTTTTGCGGGACACTGGGTCTTCAACGATAGGCATAAAGCACTCGCTTATCGAGCCCTCTGCTTTTACAGGCAAATCAGTTAAGTGTGTCACATTTGGTGGGAATATAGAAACTTTCCCTGTGGCACGAGTATACATTGATACTCCTTTTTACACAGGCACTGTCTATGCCTGCGGCTTGAGAGCACCCATAACTGAAATTATAATAGGAAACATACCAGGAGTTAAAGATTGCACTCCTGAGGAGATTGCAATGTGGGTTGAATCTCACCCACAGGTGGCAAATGCTGTTGTAACGAGAGCACAACAGTTAGCTACGGATATGGCTACACCACCTCTTCCTATAATAGATACAATTATGTCTCAAGTTGGCACTGTTTCACCTTCTGTTTTTGCAGAAAAACAGAAGAGTGACCCAACTTTACAAGGATTGTTTAGCCGAGCAGAACAAAAAACTATTAAATACACAAGAGGGGCTAAACAATGGTTCAAGATAAAGAAATCAATACTCACTAGATATTATGATGATGGCAAAACAATTATACATCAAGTGATAGTACCTAAGGAATACAGACCATTGGTCCTACAAACAGGTCATGACTCCCCTATGGCAGGGCATATGGGGATCAAAAGAACATTGTTTCGTGTTACGTCACAATTTTATTGGCCTGGGGTTAATAAGGATACAAAGTTATACTGCAAATCATGTACAACATGCCAAGGTATAGCACGTAAGGGCAGGTTCCATACGGCACCCTTACAGATTACAGACGTGCCTGAGAGACCTTTCAAAAAGATTGCAGTAGATATAGTGGGTCCGTTATCAATTGTTTCAAATAATGGATTTCGTTATATTTTAACTTGCGTAGATCTTTGCACGCGTTGGCCAGAGGCCATACCGTTGAAAACCATCACAACTGCATCTGTGTCTGATGCATTATTTTCGATATTTTGTCGAATCGGTTTTCCGGAAGATATTTTGTCAGATCAAGGATCACAATTTACTTCCAACATTATGAGGGATTTAGAATCCATGTTATCTGTTCACCACTCGTTTTGTAGTGCGTATAGGCCTCAATCAAACGGTGTGTGCGAGCGCTACAATAGCACTCTAAAACAGATGTTATCTAAGATAACTGAAGAATGCCCTCGTGAATGGGACAGGCTTCTGCCGGCGGCCCTGTTTGCTTTTCGTGAAGTGCCCCACGAAAGCACGGGGTGGTCTCCGTTCGAATTGGTTTATGGTTCGAATCCTCGCGGACCAATGATGATACTCAAGGATTTGTTGATTGGAGCATCAATTGATACAGCCACTCGAAACAGCTACGAGTTAGTGATTGATCTCCGACAACGAATCATCGATGCGTGCACTTATGCATCCCAGAGTATAAAATCAGCCACTCAACGATCAAGATTATTACATAATCAAAAGAGAATATTAAGATCCTTCAAACCAGGGGAAAAAGTTTGGTTGTTGCTACCTCATAACGATAACAAATTACTGATATCATGGCAAGGTCCATTTGATGTTATCAAACAAGTCACAGATGTTGACTACTCAGTAAACGTTAGAGGTAAAATCAAAACCTTCCACGTCAACATGCTAAAATTAGCAGTTGAAAGACCACAGGAATTAATTCCTGTCATTAACTCTATTGATGATTCTTCACATCATACTGCTTCTTTTGCAGTTGTTCATGAAGAAGATACCACTTCGTCTATCCCTTTACAATTCCAACTACCTTCTTTGCAATCATCGGAATCTTGGAAAGACGTGACTATTTTTTCTTCACTGTCTTCTTCTCAACAAGATCAAGTTCGGGATATTCTCATTTCTTTCAATGATGTTCTCACCGACCTTCCAGGTCAGACATCGCTTATATCCCATGATATTACTCTTACTGATTATAAACCTATCAAACTCAGACCCTATCCTTTATCTTTACACCACAAAGATAGGGTAGAGAAAGAGTTAAAGGAGATGATACGTTTAGGTGTGATATCTCCTTCGGAATCACCATATGCATTCCCAATGGTGATTGTTAAAAAGAAGGATGATTCTTTACGTATTTGTATTGATTTTAGGCGATTGAACAAAATTACAATCACAGACGGTGAGCCTATGCCACTTTTAGATGATCTTTTGTCTGAATTATCTAATGCTACTTTCTTTAGCAAACTAGATCTCTCTAAAGGCTACTGGCAAATTCCTCTTGCCGAAAATGCCAAACCTTACACAGCTTTCACAACTCCTTTTGGGCTCTACCAATGGAATTATATGTGTTTTGGGTTGGTAAATGCGCCAGCGACGTTTGTGCGCATGATGCGCCGCCTTCTTGGCGATCGTAAAGATGTCATCACGTACATCGATGACATCTGCCTATTTCATGACTCGTGGGAAGACCATATTGATGGTTTAACTTCCCTTCTACATACGTTACGTATGCATGGTTTGACTGTGCGACCTTCAAAGGTCCAAATAGGTACCCCTTCAACTAAGAAACAAGTTAGAAGCCTTTTAGGCCTGATAAACTATTACCATAAGTTCATCCCGCATTTCGCACAACTATCTACACCTTTGTCCGCACTGTTGACCAAAGGTAGTCCTAATAAGGTACGTTGGGACAAAGATTGCGAAAGCGCTTTGGTAACAATTAAGAAATTATTTAGCAATGCACCTATTTTGTTATTACCGAATATACGTATTCCATTCATTCTCCAATCAGATGCCTCGAGCTACTCCATGGGTGGTTGTTTGCTGCAATGTTACAAGGAAACACTCCATCCATGTTTCTATGTGTCGAGGAAACTGACTCCGGCTGAACAGAAGTATGCGACAGGTGAACGTGAGCTCCTGTCGATGGTCTGGTGCCTGGAGAAGCTGTCAAGATATCTCATCGGCACGCACTTTTACATTATGACAGACCATAGTCCTCTTACTTACATAACAGCTAGAACTATGCGTAACGCTAGAATACACCGATGGTACTTGTTGATTCAAGAATTTTCATTTACGATTCTGCCCATTGCTGGATCAGACAATAACTTGGCAGATCTTTTATCGCGCAACTTCTCTGAGAAGAAATTGAATTAACTCTTTAGTCACCATGTTGACAAGTGCTATTATTAATGTTATAAAATTTAATGTGTCTACTTAATGATTATCATAGTTATAAGTAGGTAGTACTAATATTGATATGTTCGGGAGACGGGCGTCTTCTCCATCACTATCATCCGTGCCACAAGTGTCACGTTTGGAAGTGAGGGGGATGATGTTGAGGATTGCTTCATGTCTGCAGCATGGCGCATTCCTCAAACGATTATATCTCCGCGACTGATGTCGATGATTGTTTCATGTCTACAGGCATTTGGATTTGTGCACGATCCGAATGACTGTATCATGGAACACCTCAAACGAATAGAGATATATCTCATCGACCGATGTCGATGATTGTTGCATGTGTGCAGGCATTTGAGTTTGGCCGACTCGAATTGCTGCACCATGGAACATCGCAATTGAATATAGTAACGACAAGTATGCATATCACTATACATGACGCGTATGTCTTTGTAAGGTCATTCGACGTGTGGGCTTCGGCCCCAACGGCAGCGTATGGCATGTGTGGCCATTGCCATTATATATTCGACTTGTGGGTTTTGACCCGAACGGCAGTGTGTTTCAGAAGTGTGGCCATTGCCACTGATATTGTGTGGTACAACCACTTTTTAATTGTGTGGCTGGGAAGCCATTTGAGCAGTGTATTTCTTGAACCAAACGTAAGTCGTCGTATGAATAACGCAGTTTGCATATTTATGGCAGATTAGCCTGGCGTGGTATGCCAAAGGAACATTATGTTACTAGCAATAGTGTAAGACTAGTATAGATGGATATTGTACAGCTAGCGGCAAGCGTAAGCCTAGTGTAACGGATATTAAACGACTAGCAGTAGACGTAAGCCTAGCATAATAAGTGTATTGCAAAACTAGCAGGATAGTTAAGTCTAGTGCAACAGGCTATTGTATAAACTAGCGACGGGAGTAAGTCTAGTTAGCCTCTGAATTTATGCCAAAGGACATTGGCCGTTAAAAGGAACTGACCTCTAACCAGAACTCTAGATAGAGATTGTGAACATGTGCTTATGAAATAATGAGAACTCTTACAGATCGTATATGAATGTGATGTGACTTTTGTTCCCATGTAGTTGGTGTCTGCTCATGGTATGAAATTACTAATTAAATATTTTGAGTCGTCAAAATCACAGTCTTATCAACTATCGTATTCGGAGTTAAATGCTATTCATCTTCAACTGATCATGACCAGTGATGATTAATGTCTTAACACGCTGCATCTCACACTGCCAATATAATCAATAAGACAAGAGACTAACACAGGTCAGTCAAGGGTCGAATATTTAATATGAAACATATTCAGCACATAATGTATCACAAGGGATAAAGCAGACATTATCGATACCAACGAACAGTGTTACGGAATCCTACAAAAGTGATAAGAACCCGAGGGACGTTGACTCTATAAACTGAATACGCATATAATAACTTGGTCATCCTCAAATACTAGAAGTCATCGAAGCACCCATAACACACGGGGGTCCCGAGAGTCCGCAACAGTGAGTCAGAATGACCTCCATCATCCCCCTGTCTGTGAGGAAGTGACCGTGAATGGCACTCAAGTACTGTGCTTATATGACACAGGCTTAGATTCTGACTCGGTCGTGTGTTCTTCTCTGGTGAGTCATGAACAGATAACCACAGAAACAGTGGAAATCCAAGGACCAGTAAAAGGTGCAGGAACCATGACATTGCCTATAGCCAGACTCAATGTTAGGTCTCGCTATGTGGAAGGAGAGATCAAAGCAGCGGTGATGGATGATCCTATTTACCCAATAATCCTGGGATGTAGGTATGTTTTCTTAGGAGAACCGGTAAAACCTGTAATTATGGCAACAGTCCAGACCAGGTCAAGCTCCAAGAAAATAGAGGAAAATCCTACTATAAATACTCATCCGGAAGAGATGAAAAAGGCTCAAGCAGCAGACAGCACATTGAAGCCTTGTTTTGGCAAACTGCCAAAAGCTCATAACCCTCCAGGCAAAGGAGACTTTTACATGAAGAATGGGCTGTTATACCGAAAAGCTGGAATTGGACCACAGGTACATGGCCAGCTAATAGTACCCACTTCATATAGGGAGAAGGTTATGGAGCTAGGACAAGCTGTACCATTCAGTGGACATATGGGGATAGGTGCCACTGGACAAAGGATAGCCTGTCATTACTTCTGGCCAGGAATCACGGAAGATATAAAGAGATATGTGAGGTCCTGTCCAGAATGCCAAAGAGTCGCTCCTAAACATAGGACTGCACCAGCAACACTGGGAGAAATGCCTATCATGGGAACACCCTTTGAACGTGTTGCAGTGGATATTGTGGGACCCCTCACCAGAACAAAGAAGAAAAATAGTTATATTCTGACCTTAGTGGACACTTGTTCGATGTGGCGAGAGGCAGTAGCTATATTTTCTATTGATTCCAAGCATGTGGCAGAGGCACTTCTCACAATATTTACCCGGTTAGGATTTCCTCATCAGATACTGACGGACAATGGATCCCAGTTTAGAGGAAGACTAACTGAAGAGGTGTTCAAGATATTTCAGGCCAGGCACTACCACTGCTCCCCCTATCACCCCAAGGGAATGGTGCAGTAGAACGCTTCAATGGGACCCTAATCTCTATTCTGAGAAAGCTGGCATTGGAAAAACCGGATACCTGGGATACTTACTTATCGGCAGCACTGTTTGCATACCGGGAAGTCCCACATAACTCAACTGGATTGGTTACGGCGACATTGTTGTTAGACCACTTTAAATACCTCGGAGCTATTATCGACCGAAAGCGAAGCATCAAAGAAGAGTTGGCCACTCGAAAAGCAGCAGCTAGGAGACTTTTTCAGGCCATAAATCGAGGATTCCTCAGCAAGAGAGAGGTTGGTAAGAAAACGAAGATGGCTGTATACTGCTCCACCTATGTCCCAGTCTTGACATATGGATGCGAGTCATGGGCAATGACTACAACCCACAAAAGCCAGATCCAAACCTCAGAAATGGGGTATCTGAGGAAGTTGGTTGAAGTAACAAGAAGAGACATGGTACGCAACCAGACGATACGTCAAGGCCTTAAATCCCACCCCCTGCAGACCCAAGTAGAACAGTCCAAACTAAGATGGTTTGCCCATGTCTGCAGAATGGGAGAAGATCGGCTACCACGACAAGCATGGGAAACAAAGAGCCAAGGATCCAGTCCCCCAGGACGACCCAGAGTCCGCTGGGAGGACAACATTAGACAATCTTTGAAGGACCGAGGACTAGAATGGAACCAGGCCAGGCGGAAGACAGCCGATAGGATAGTCTGGCGCTCTCTCTTCCAAACCTCTACACCTCACGGTAGAAGGGGAACGACTAAGTAAGTAAGTAAGACATTGTTGTTTGGTAGACCAATAAAAGGTCCTTTGAAAGCATTGTTGCGGACATGGACTAATGAGAAGGCAGAAGAAACTGTAACCTCATCATACCAGTACGTAAACGAGTTAACCTCTCGTTTGAAAACAGGCTGGAAACTGGCAAACGATAACTTAAGACAGGCTAGGAGAAAGCATGCTGTGTACTATAACAAAAATGCAAAGGATAGGGAACTTGCTGTAGGAGAGAAGGTACTTCTTCTGTTGGCTAGCAGCAATAATAAATTGCAGATAGGTTGGCAGGGACCATATGTAGTGTTGGAGGAAGTCTCTAGAACAAATTATAACTTTGACAAACAAGGAAAAGAAAAGGTGTATCAGGTCAATCTACTCAAAAAGTATTACGATAGGTCTTCTTCGGAAGTAGTACACATGATTACCCTAGCCATTGCAACAGAGATGAAGGACGAACCTCTCACCTCTATGGAATATCCTTTAAAGGAATCAGAGAGTTTTGATCAGGTACAAATCAGTGATCATTTAACACATGAACAGAGGAAGCAGGTTCAGAAGTTGTTAGAAACCCATACAGATGTACTCACAGATAAGCCAGGGTGTACAAACCTGTTAGATTACGACATGAAAGTAAGTGATCCCACACCAATATGTGTAAAACAGTACCCTATTCCTTATGCAAAAGCACAGGCCGTAAGGGAAGAGATTGACTACCTACTACAGGAGAAGATCATCTCTAAGTCAGAATCAGCATATAGTTCAAGTGTAGTGTTACTCAGGAAAGCTAGTGGAGAACACAGATTATGCATAGATTACAGGAAGCTTAATGCTGTCACTGAATCACAGGCTGATCCCTTGCCTGATACTAATCAGTTGTTCTCAGCTCTTAGCAAAGCTAAGTATTTGTCAAAAGTGGATCTGAGTAAAGGATATTATCAAATCCCAGTAAAAGCTGATATTCGGCACATGTTGGCATTCAGTACGTCCGACGGGCATTATGAATTTAATGTATTACCCCTTGGACTGAAAAATGCCCCAAGCGTATTTTCTCGTATGATGAGAAAATTACTGGAACCACTAAAGAACCCCTCTATTGCAAATTTCATGGACGATATCCTCATCTCCACAGAAACTTTTGAGGAACATTTATCGGCACTCTCCATGTTATTTGATAGAGTTAGAGAGGCGGGGCTGACTGCTCGTCCAACTAAATGCTTTATTGGTTGTGAGGAGTTGGAATTTTTAGGACACACAATTTCCAGGGGAAATATGTCGCCAGACCCCAAGAATGTAGAGAAGTTGAGGAAGGCACCTAGACCCAAGACAAAGAAAGATGTAAGATCGTTTGTTTCCTTGTGCGGGTTTTACCAAAAATATATCCAAAACGTCAATACACTCTGTGCCCCTCTAACTAACCTTACAAAGAAAGGCCAACCCGACAATGTAAAATGGACAGCAGAATGTGAGGATGCTTACACGAAGTTGAAGCAAAAGCTCACAAGTAAACCCATTCTGAAATTGCCAGATATAACCCAGGAGTTTATTTTGAGAACGGATGCAAGCAATATTGGAATTGGGGCAACCTTATTGCAGAAACAGCCAGAAGAACTTTTGCCTGTGGCGTATGCCAGTCGGAAATTAAATGCAGCAGAGTTGAACTATTCAACCATTGAGAAAGAATGTCTAGCGTTGGTGTGGTCCATCCAGAAGTTTCAACCATATCTTTATGGAGCCCACTTCCCAGTACAATGTGATCATCAGCCGCTAACATTCTTAGCTGCGTCAAAAAAACTCAACTCGAGGCTTCTACGATGGAGTTTATTATTACAACCATATTCCTTTACGGTAAACTACATACCGGGAAAGCAGAATGTTGGTGCGGATTTTTTAAGTAGACACCCCACTACAGCGGAAGGAGAGAACTACCCGAATTAGTCTCGGCAAATTTTTTTAGGTCTGCTGAGCGAGCTATAGCTTAAAGAGGAGGGCTATGTCGCGTGGTGAAAAAAAAATACGCAAGACAAATTCTTGGTTGGTGATACTTTTACGCTGAGCGGACGCGAGTGCCTCTCGCGATCATTTTCTAGCGCTGTGTACTGGCTACATAAACGAGGCGATTTTGTTTTTGATGGCTAACGAATAAAATTCATATAAAAAGAAGGAATGATCGGAAAGAGTTGATAATAGTACCGTTAGGAGCGGAGAAGTCCACATTTATTTCCTTTTAAACAACTAATTACACTGTTGTTGCAAAAAGAAGATAGAAGCTTGAGAACAGACCACTTCATCATATTTTGTCAAGTTAAGCCACTTTGAAAAATTATATAAATTCTAAGATCAACCCAATAGAGGAAATTATTGGAGGGAAAGAAGCTGTTGATGGTACAATTAAAGTACGGTATCAACACACGTGATCCGTACAAAAGATAAAAGGAACGAAAAGGAGGAAGAAATTAAATGAACACAAAACAGCGGCGCAAGCCGGTTGGAACGAACATTTTAGCCGCAGGTGTGAGATGCTTTCTCGCTCGCTCGCTGGCTGTGTATAAATAGAGAGGAACCGTGGCAGACCGTGTCCAAAGAACAGAAAATAACTAACAAAACAAAAGAAAACAGCCAGCCAGACAGTTCAGCAACAACACTGGAAAATGGGAATTCACTGAAAAGTGCAGAGGCATTGCTTCAAGAAGTGAAAGCCATACAGTACCAAATTTCCCAGGATATAGCTAAACTGACTGTACTGAAAGAAGAAAATGAAATGATACTAGTCAAACTGTCCAAACAAAAAGAAGAAAGTGAAATAATACTAAAAAGAATGGAAAGTGAAAAACAGGAGATTAACATAGGGAGAGAAGGGAATGTAGCATTGGATGAAAATGGGAAAGTGGTCAAAAAGAACAAAAGGCAACAGGAAAACAAAAGCAACCTAGAAGAAACTATCAAAGAAACTATCAAAAAACATTTTGAGGCACATTTACCACACTTAGCGGAAGAAGTTAGGGATGTAATGACAAGTTTAAATAGGGATTTTCTTGAGAACTTGATGGATAGTGGGTCCACAAGTACAGGAAATGCAGAATAAGAGCAAATTTGATAGCTACCAAAATAAAAGGTACACTAGATGATGTTAAAATTCAATTTAGAAAGATTTAGAATTATCCAGTGGAATTGTAGGGGTATTAAAAAAAATGTTGCACCCCTACTATCAGAGACTGGAGGAAATACTGATATATATGCTCTTCAAGAGACCCATTTAAACCCAAATAATAGATATAGTTGTAAGGGCTTTAAGATACTTAGACACGATAGGAAAGAAGGTAGATGAGGAGGTGTCGCAGTATTAGTTAGCGAAAAATTTAAAATCATAGACTGGGAAGTATTTAATACAACCAATATAGAAGGTATCCAGGTTACTATAGCAGCTGAACCAAACAATCTAACAATTCTAAATGTATATGCTAAAGATGGCACAATTAAAGATGAAGAAATACTAGCCATAAGCACCAGACTAGGTCCCAAAACAATCATAGTAGGCGATTTTAATTCCCATCATTGTGCTTGGGGTGGACAACATGCAGATAATGCAGGAAAATGCCTACTTGACTTCATAGAAAACAATGAACTACTAATACTAAATGATGGATCTGCAACAAGAATTAATCCACAAGCTAATAGGGCAGACTCAGCAATAGACATAAGTATAGCAACTAACAACCTAGCGAATGTAAATTGGGAAGTGTTACAAGACACAAACTCAGATCATCTGCCCATTGTAATAACCATGCATGAAAATGTCATTCCAAACCCAGAACCAGAGAAACCTACCTTCAGCTATAAAAAAGCAAACTGGGAAGCTTTCCAATCAGAGCTGGAGGTGATGGAATATAAAGACATGGAATCAGATGATACTGACTTGTGGGCAGAAACACTGACCAATGAAATTCTGAAAATAGCAATAAAGTATATACCAAATAAAAATATGCCACAACACCTTAAACCAATAAGTAACATTAATAAGAAAAGAGAAACTCAATGGAATAAAGAACCAGTTGCCTGGTGGAATAAAAGCTATGCAGAAATTCATGAGAGAAGAAAAAGGGCCTTACAAAAATATAGAAATAACAGAACAGAAGAAAACTATGATGAGTATAAACTTATTAGGAATGAATCTAACAGAATAATATTCAAAGCCAAAGAAACTAACTGGAAGGAGTTTTGTCAGTCACTTAAACCTAGCACTCAAATTAGAGAAGTATGGAAAAAGCTTAAGGCAATCAAAGGGAACAATAAGAAAACAATAATGCCAACAATCAAACTACCAAAGAGAGCAGAAACAGATAAAGAAAAAAGCTAATGCCCTTGCCGAGTATTTCTATAAAGTCAGTGCAAAAAGTAGCCTTGGACAGGAAGAAAATGAGAGAAGAGAAAGACTTAGGATACAGTTTTTAAAAGAACTACCAGACCAGATAGATGAAACAAACTATTTAGATGCTGATATAACAGAGGAAGAAGTAACTAATGCAATAAAAGATAAATCTAATACTGCCTCAGGGCAAGATATACTTAGTTATGAAATCCTTAAGAAAGTACCCAAAAGAACTATAAACATAATAACTTCACTTTATAACAAAATCTGGAACTTAGGAAAGATACCAAAAGCATGGAAAGTAGCTATGATAGTACCCATTCTAAAACCCAATAAGGAAGCCCATGATGTAAGTTCATATAGGCCTATCTCCTTAACATCACAACTAGGTAAAATACTGGAAACTGTTGTGAATAAAAGAGTTAAATTCTACCTAGAAAAAAACCAGTTATATAGCCCAAACCAGTCAGGGTTTAGAGCAGACAGAAGTACAGTAGACCAGCTTGTAAGATTAGAACATGATGTAAAGCTAGGGTTCAAGAGGAAAGAGAAAACAGTGGCAGTCTTTCTAGATGTAGCTAGAGCATATGATGAATGCTGGCGAGATGGAGCTCTTTACAAAATGAAAAAGATTGGCATTACTGGTAAAACCTATAGGTATATAGAAAACTTTTTACAGGACAGGTATTTTGCTGTACAGGTGAATAATGATAGGTCAGAAATATATGAACAACAGAATGGGATTCCTCAAGGATCAGTGATCTCTCCTTCAATTTTCACTATAGCTGTAAATGATTTAGCAGATGAATTTAATGACATAAAGAATGCAGTATCACAATTTGCAGATGACTGTGCCATTTGGCGATCTGGAAAAAACTTGGACCATGTTTACAAAAAACTTCAAAATCAAATAGACAAAGTTTCAGAGTGGATGAAAAGTTGGGGCTTCCAAATTAATGTAAACAAAACAGTAGGTATGATTTTCAGCAAAGGAAATTTAAAAAAAAATAACAAAATCAATATAACCATTAAAGGACAGAAAATGTGTACCTCCTCAACAATTAGATTTCTGGGCATAACTTTAGATAAACAACTAAATTATAATAAACATATAGACAATTTGGTAGAAAGCTGTAGGGGACCCCTAAATATACTAAGGATTGTAAAAGGTAATGGATGGGGGGCCAGCAATAAAATAATGCTTATGTTCTACAAGTCCTTCATCAGGGGGAAACTGGATTATGCCAGCATAGTCTATGACTCAGCTGCAGCTTCTAACAAAGCAAAACTGGACAGGATTCAAAATGCAGCCATGAGAACTATTACAGGTGCATTTATATCGACACCAGTAGAAGCTCTAGAAGTAGCTCTCGGCATACCTCCCCTTGGTCTAAGACGGAAAGAACTGAGATTAAATTATTGGAGTAAAGTAGCACAAGAAGTGACCCACCCAGCACATAAAGCATTTGTCAAAAACCAACCAAGTGTATGGGACGTCCCCTTAAATAAAGATAGATATCCAACAGGGTGGAGAACTATAGAAGACCTAATGCAGTTCAAAGAACTATCAAACACAATTGAAAATAGTAATAAATACAGAAGCAAAATACCACCATGGGAACTAAAAACACCAATCATAGACTACTCACTTACTGAAAAGATCAAACAAAACATAGAAGATAAGGAAGCCAAAATGATAAGTAGAAAGTTCATAGAGCAACTAACTAAACAAAGTCTGGCCGTCTACACTGATGGATCCAAGGGTGATAGTGGGAAACTAGGTGCCGGAGTTGTAATACCACAATGGGGAATAAAAAAGAGCTACAGTGTAACGGAAGGGGCATCGATTTTTACTGCAGAGATGGTAGCAATTCTTAAAAGTCTAGAAATAATCGAAGATAACCCACTGTTGCGTTCTTTTTGCGCGCGTAATTTTAAATGTTTAGCACAGCTAAGAATATATATATTATTACTTAGCTATGCGCGATTTGACACGAGGTTGAACACAGAAGCGCAACGGGTGCGCTCAGGGAGAATAAGATGGACGTTATGAAAGGGGGATGCCAAATGCCTATGGCCTGAGACGGTTGTCTCTAGACGGAGCCGATTTGTAAGTCTTGCTGGATTGAGGGAAGCAGTCATGTAGAGATTATAAACCTCCTGGTTGGGAGTATCTATGTTAGCCAGTGCAGGGCTCGTTGCATATTCTTAATATGCTAATTTCGTCATTTTTATTATAATCTGGCTGTATTTCAACACATATGCCATGTTGTGTTGTTAGTGGGATCCAGAATCCTGACCGAATATTATCAGGATTATTCTTCGTGCATATTTGAGGGTTATTCAATAAAACCCTTGGCGTTGTAGGCAAGCTCCGTATTGAAAGGCATGATAGAATTATTGGCCGTGAAGTTCAGCGCCGTCCTTGAGAGGTCGGCCGATATAAGATTTCAATCAAGTTCATGATTGAAAATGCAATGAATTGTGATGCCCCGATGCTATAACCTATACTATTGATGTTGATGCCTACTTCTACATGATTGATCAGAATACCTAACGTTTATGCCATGCCATTATAATGATGCTACGTCGTCTGACTTTGTGATGTCAATGTATATGTCAGTGCACAATAAATTATGTCGTCAACTTTAATACTTGGCTCCAATCTAATTGACGTGCCAGTTCACTGTACCGTGTTGACATTATCTTCGTTGGCCATTGAGTTACACGGCCCACTATATATATATTTTGCGTTGAACATTTTCTGGCATCGCCCTTGCCAGTAGTGCCAATCAAGAACACCAACAGATCTATATATTCATCACTCCGCAACAACCGAAGATTTGCTACATTTAAGAGATTCCTACATCTGGTGGCCAGTGTGGGGATAAGAATTTTTTCTGTAATCAAGAACTCATGCTTCGAGAACTGATACAGCAAATTTATAACTTCAAGGACACGACTTGTCTCTTAACGGTCAACCTCCTTGACCTTTGATGATCCGGTGTTCAAACTATAGCAAAGATCAACGTTGGACTGCATCACGTCCTATATTCAAGCACCTACATGCAACACCCGAGAACCATCATCGCTAGCTTTGCGAGGGCCGGGAATTTTTTTTCTTCTTAAAAAGATAAGTGGTCACTGATTTTTTGTACTTTGTACCACTGTTGCATGTTATTGATGAGCCTTTCTTAATATGTCCATTCTAATATTATTTGTATTGCATGTTCTATGTTTAATGTTTCACGTGGGCGGTAGGGAGGCCGATCTGACAAACGAGGTTCATCTCGAAGCTAATTCGGGCTCTTGTCAGACGTTCTATAGGATTTAGTTTGTAAGTTTCAATTGAGCGATAATTCCAGTTCAAGGCTAGAAACCTTGCTGAAGTTCTGATCGCTACTTGTTTCTTATAATAGTAACTGTTTAGCTGTTTCGTCAGGTATTATACTGTTGTTTTCGTAGTAATTTTTTATCTGTACCTTATTTTTTATGATGTATTTTGTTCGTAAACGTCACCCTCAACCTCACTATTGTTTATTTTTTATACACTTTATATTTATACACTGTGATGTTACTTGTCTTGTTATTTTTTCCCTCGCAGTTTTCATTGCATGCTTGGCAACATTCACTTTTTAGTTCTACTTTATTGTTCAGTTGATTCTGCGAATGTTTTCATTTGTTCCTTAGTATCTCGTCTTTGTAACTATTGTTCTCATTGTCTACATCTTGTATTTTCTACTTATATGATTTTAATGCATGAATAATTAATGGCTAGGTAATAATATAACATATTTCTGACATTGATGATAATTGGTATACGAGTTCTCTGGACAGGAACTTGTCACATGCTAATTACAGGATACATTTTTCCTTCAGTGAGTGATATTTGATTAGGTAAGTGGACCTCATATAAATTAGACAAAAATGTCTACGGATGACATGATACCTGTATTGGATATGCTGCTCCAGAATGGTAGGGATCATGGATTTCAAGGCCCAGAACTTGAGGAATATGTGATGGATCGTTTTTTAGGCCAGGCAGCATCAGATTTGGAGGACTTTGCGAGTTGGCATTTTCGTTCTAGTCCACATATAAATATTGCCACGGACTTGGCACAACTACTGCGTAAGGATCTGCGTTTGTTTTTAGTGAATTACACCCATGAACCACATGGTAATGTAATGAAAAATATATTCCGCGCTATACGCAAAGACAATTTTCATGAGGAACAAATAACTCACGAAAAAAGGTGTCGTCATGAAAAGATACAGTTGTTGGAGGATATTGCTGAGGAGAGCGGACTACATGAGACAGTGTCCAAACTTACAGCTGATCTACATAAATCGAACTTGGAACTTACTGGTGCGCAAGCTGCATTGAATTCAGCATTGTGTAAGATTAAAGAGTTGGAAGCTCAGATGGAAGATAGGCATGTCGAGGTGAAAAATCTCACGCAGGAAGTTCAGGAACTACAAGATAACATTCAGGCACAGGCTGCCCAAATTCTGGGTCTTAATGTCCAAGTTGCCCTACTACAGCCACATACGGTGGTAGCCCATAAAAAGAGATTTATAAAAATGGCAAGAAAAATAAAAGCCATGAGGGAGATAGAATTGGAGAAAAGGAAACCACAGGAAATTCAATCTCATGCCCCCCTGCTTCAGGAGGAAAAGCTGGAGAGTAAAGTGGCAGCACTTGAACTCGAAATTCCAGAACTTAAGGGTCGACAAGAAAATTTTACCCTCGATACGTTGGCTCACACTGAGTCATTACTTGATGATAGAAGTAAAGTTGTTAACCTGATAGAGTTAAATAAGAGGCAGAGTGAAGATATTTCACTCAAAGATTTGGAAATTGTGAAATTGAGAACTAGGGTTGATGATTTACTCGATGTGGTGTTACATAAAAATATATTGTCAAATCTTAATAATGGAAATACTACTGTACAACATGCCGGTAGTCCCAAGTGTGATACAAACAGGTCTGTACAACCTGCCAAAGTAAAGATATCATACAGAGGTAGTTACAACTTTCCTCGACATCACCCTGATGCCAGTGTATCTGGTCATAACTATACTGCTTCCTCTGGGAGTTCGTCATGGCGACATGTCGATAACAGTAAAAAGGGGGTGACAAACAGTTTATCGTATCATCCTAAGCCCCCAAATAAAATTGTTTCCCATGATCAACAAAATCATGTCACTTCATTACATGAGAAGCCTAAAAAGTTTGTTAAGAACATTCCAAACTTGCGGAATCTGAGACGTACAGGGACAGACAAGTTTGTTCCATTTGATGATAGTGTGACCGATATCGTTCACACTGGTTCTATTTATTTCGATGAGAATCGTTATATACAGCATGCTCAGGGGACTTATACTCCCAATAGTGTGAATGATGTTGTCAAAGGTGACACAAAATTCACTTGTAAGAGTCGTGACATTATTCGGCGCGTTGATGATATTAATATTCATCATGATAATCGCAAGTACAACCGTGATTTTCCAACTATTACGACATGCAAGAATCTACATGTCCGTACAAATTCCTCTTCGCGCTCACTACGCGCTAAACATAATAATTTAAATGATACTCGGGCTCAGTTGCGATCTGGCCGAGATCATATTACATTGAATCGCACTGTTCTGGTGCGCAACATTCCGTCTCATACCACTTGGTATGCACTCCGAAAATTTTTTCAGAGAGTCGGTAATGTTAAATTTGTTCGCATGTTCGAACTACAAAAATCTTTTAATCAGCTAGCTTTTGTTCGTTTTGAAAACTTTCATGACGCTCACAGAGCTGTGCATTTCAAACATGGTTCGATTTTTGCACACCATCTTCTAGATGTACAACTTGTGCAAAATTCTGCACCACGCACTTAATAGTTGTTTTGTGTGTGCGTGCTTCTTCTTTCTTTCTGGTATATTTTTGGAACTTGTCTCTTCCGTTATTGCTAATTGCTAATTCTTCCTGTTTACTTGATTTCCTCTTGCATATTGACAGTTCTTTAGTTTTATTATGTCTTGGCTGTATCGCATTTCTTCACTTGTAGTATCTATATTTTTTTTATTTATTTATTGGGCCGATTAACTCTTTGTAATACGCGATGTCTGTGATATCCAGTTGTCATTACACACTTATTTTTATTTTTCCTATTGGCTTCGATATCATTTTTTATATTTATGTCTACTCTTTACATCATTGCGTACACTCATGTTTGCTCTTGTTTTATCTTGGACCAATTTTTTCTGCAGCACATTATTCACAGCGCGACTTCCATTTCACGCTGGTATTTTTGTTCTTCCTATATCGGTAATACATTCATCACTGTTTTGACTGCTGTCACTACTACCTTTTCTTGTCTCCTAAAGAAAGGATCAACTGTCATGGAACAGTGGTCAAGGAAGTACCAGACCACATGCGGTAAGATTTATTAAAATTCTTGCGTTAAAAATATCATACTTTTACAAAAAAGAACGTTTCGTTTCTTTATTCACAGGAACGTATTTATGATGGGACTCGGAGTTGTGCATGTGCATAACTTTTATCGTCAATGGATTGAAACTACACGACTCAAGGCTATGATAAACATCACATTGTTAACCCTTATTTGGTCGTTACGCTTACTGCTGAGACTTTTTTGGGTCATTTCGTCACTACTGCGGACGATTATTGGACTTACGAGTGCATACCTCACGAATTTCATTCTTGCACGAGTCTCTATCATCGTCTGTAATTTGGTTTTCGCTACTCAAGCCATCCGCAATACTGACACCTCAATGGATGAATTTTTTCTCTCGAAACCACCTTGACTCTACCGAGCCTCTGCTCCCCTCAAGTTGTGACGCCACTACGTGACCAAGTCAGCACTATGAATGATTGCTTACGAACTATGCCGACACGTACTACTATGGGTTTTCCATTAATAACCTAACCTTTGAATATATCATTACATTCTTCGCACCATTTTTTAATACATTATTTTGGTGCTTTTCCATTTCAAATAACTAGAAGTAATTGTGTTGGTGCAAAACTAACTGTGGTGTAAGTTTACTTCTATTCCACTGGAAACATAAATTGACATAAATCGAACTTATTAGATACATAAATGATTACAGGACATTTAACTTTCATAGAGTTTCATGATTTTAATTCACTTCGATACGAGCTGAAGACAATCTTCATTGCTTACGTGATGATTTCTGGACATTTTAATTAATTTAAGTTACTTTCATAATAGATTACTTGGTAACATTGAAACATTTTAAATTTCCATAACTTTGGGTGACATCTATGACATTCATATTCACTTAATTATTTCAGTATTCGAAATACGCTATTGCATAACACCCTAATTATTTTATAACCGCGCATCATCCGCACTTAATAATTTTTGGCACATAGACATAATTCATGTGACCATTGTGGCGTACTTGCTGTGTGGCTAATCTTGCCTACACATCCTTTGGATTGTGTTATTTTCTTCGAGTATGTTGTGTTTCGTGTTGATTTTATTTAATTATTTCTTCCTCTTACAGATATTCGCATACATACACTACTTAATTTAATTGCGTTCACTGATTGAGATTTTCTCTTTTATCATCCTATTTGATTACTGTCTCCATTTATCACCATTTCTTTCCATTCTTCTCTACTTTATTTCAGTATCTCATTTCATTTGCGACTTCTTAACTTGTTGTTTTGTACCATTTTGATACATTATGTGTCATTTCTTTTGTTTGAGTTTTGAATTTGGAATCTATTTTCTTTTTTCCAAACTTTACCTCACATATTATTATTCACACATACCTTCACATTTAAATGCTATTACATTAATTGTGAAAATGAACTTGATCGATGTCGTGGGTATAAGTTAAATCAAAAAAAAAAGCTTCGCTTTTTTTTTGTCTCATGGGTGGAAGGTATCTGTTGCGTTCTTTTTGCGCGCGTAATTTTAAATGTTTAGCACAGCTAAGAATATATATATTATTAATTAGTTACGCGCGATTTGACACGAGGTTGAACACAGAAGCGCAACGGGTGCGCTCAGGGAGAATAAGATGGACGTTATGAAAGGGGGATGCCTAATGCCTATGGCCTGAGACGGTTGTCTCTAGACGGAGCCGATTTGTAAGTCTTGCCGGATTGAGGGAAGCAGTCATGTAGAGATTATAAACCTCCTGGTTGGGAGTATCTATGTTAGCCAGTGCAGGGCTCGTTGCATATTCTTAATATGCTAATTTCGTCATTTTGTTTATAATCTGGCTGTACTTCAACACATACGCCCTGTTGTGTTGTTAGTGGGATCCAGAATCCTGACCGAATATTATCAGGATTATTCTTCGTGCATATTTGAGGGTTATTCAATAAAACCCTTGGCGTTGTAGGCAAGCTCCGTATTGAAAGGCATGATAGAATTATTGGCCGTGAAGTTCAGCGCCGTCCTTGAGAGGTCGGCCGTTATAAGATTTCAATCAAGTTCATGATTGAAAATGCAATGAATTGTGATGCCCCGATGCTATAACCTATACTATTGATGTTGATGCCTACTTCTACATGATTGATCAGAATACCTAACGTTTATGCCATGCCATTATAATGATGCTACGTCGTCTGACTTTGTGATGTCAATGTATATGTCAGTGCACAATAAATTATGTCGTCAACTTTAATACTTGGCTCCAATCTAATTGACGTGCCAGTTCACTGTACCGTGTTGACATTATCTTCGTTGGCCATTGAGTTACACGGCCCACTATATATATATTTTGCGTTGAACATTTTCTGGCATCGCCCTTGCCAGTAGTGCCAATCAAGAACACCAACAGATCTATATATTCATCACTCCGCAACAACCGAAGATTTGCTACATTTAAGAATCCCTACACCCACCAGAAACTGTTACGATATTTACAGACTCACTGTCATCACTACAAGCACTAGAACACCCAGGTAAATGTAGCCGGCCAGACATAAAGGAAGAAATTCTAGCAATTAATACATCACTAGAGAACAGAGGATGTAGTGTGAGGCTAGTGTGGGTTCCAGCACACATAGGTATAGCTGGCAACGAGTTGGCAGACCAGAATGCCAAGAAGGGAAGAACAAGTAAAAACAATATAAAAACAGGACTGGGAAGGTCAGAGATCAAGAGCCAAGTGAAGGAAACTATAAACGAGGAATGGAAGACAACATGGAAGGAAAGTAGAAAAGGCAGACACGCGTTCAAACTGCTGAAAAAACCAACGAGGACATGCCAGGTCAGAGAAGAATTAAAGATACCATCGAACAAAAAACTGTGGCGTCTCCGACTCGGTGCAGCATACTTCATGGTAGAAGAACCACACTGCCAAGAATGTCAGGAAGAGAATGACATAGACCACTACCTGATCCAATGTAAAAAGTATGAACAACAAAGGCTTGAATTAAAAACTTACTATAGAAATCAGCAATATAGACTTGACAGGTGATAAGGTTTTAAGTATAGATGCCCCAAGAGATGCCCAATCAATACTTAAAAGATATATACATAAAACAAAGGAAAAAATATAAGGTTAGAACTTCAGGAAAATCATCCAACTAAATAGAAATTAAGCAGCAAGAACTAACAAAGCATTAACAACAACAAAAAAATAACTACTCATAGGACAAGGAAAGACAAGGTAATAAAAAAATAAAAAAAAGGGACAACAACTCAAAAAGAACAAATACTAATACAAATTAAAACCAAGTGTAAAGGACAATAGTTATCTAGAAACAATACAAAAGAGAAAATAAAATTGACAAATACTAATATAAATAAAAATCAACAACTGCAAAAGACAACAGTTATTTAAATTGAATACAAAATTAGTAAATAAAATGACACTAAATACCCCAATTATAACCAACTTTCAGGTTGAACAGGGTAGACCAAGATGGAACGAGAAGAGGCAACAATGATCAGATGTTGAGTGCCCGATCTCCTCCCATGAATTCATCAAAACAACAACAACAACAACAGACC
Source organism: Oreohelix idahoensis (assembly GCA_024509875.1). Lineage (NCBI taxonomy): Eukaryota > Metazoa > Mollusca > Gastropoda > Stylommatophora > Oreohelicidae > Oreohelix > Oreohelix idahoensis. The sequence continues at coordinate 509,337 of JAMPIV010023161.1, read as the reverse complement.
GTGTACACACGCAAAATTAAAACCTCGGAAGAGAGACGAATTTGAAGGCAGAGAGAGAGAGAAGGATCAACACATGAGCAAGAATCATTACTATTTGTTATGCCGGGCAATTTGAACTTTTGCCAAGCCTTCAGTCAGTTCTATTTCTGACTTATCCTAAAAGGGGTATGTAATATTACGAATATATATGTATGTATGTATGTAAATACTTCTTTTACAGGTTTGATAATTAAATTAAACAGCGAGACAACATGTGAATTCAAAATGGAGAATGATGCACGGACCAGGATGCATACCAGAGATGCACGGGAATGGAAAGGCAGAACTAAGGGAAGGCCTATGTTGTATAACATTGTTTTATTGATGACTGTAATTCAAACTGACTGTAGAAGGAAAATGCAGCATCATGACTGTGTACAGAAATTGTCCAGGACTGTAAAGCTAAGTCCTAAGTGTTAATATTCCAAAAACCTTCTGTGAGATCCCAAAAGAGACCGTGTAGTGATGAAAAGTGCAATCTGTGTTAACCCAGTGCAGGCAAAAGACTTTAGGATTAACGTAGTCATGAACTTTATGTAAGAAGTTATAAATAATATTGTTGATTTTTGTATTTTTCATTTTAACTGAGATCTTCCGATTTTCAAAAGAGAAATAAGAAACTAGATGTACGTTAATAAATAATTCAGTAAATTGTAATTTTATGACTTGTCAATTTCTTATTGTTGACAGTTATATTTTGCTGTATTATTGTTGTCACGGTATAGTTAGGTGACGGTAGCACTCTAGAGCTCTTGATCTATACTAATTCCATCCAGACGTGTGCTCTTTACAGCTATAGCTATACCTGTGCCATCCTTATACCAGTGCTCTTCTCCGAGACTGGGATAATTTACGTGTCTAGTCTTCTACACTATCAACATCTGCCACTCTGTCACGGGACGCGAGTAAGTCTGCAATTAAATTCCTAAAACCTAATGGTAATATTTTGTCGGTAAATTTCTCACTGAATGAGTGTGTATTTCGACTTTCTATACTGATTGTCGGCACAGACATCGTTTTCATCAGTCGTGGAAAATTGACCAATTTTACAAGGAATGTTGACATAACAATAGCCATCGCTCGGCGTGAGTCTTGTAAACGTAATAACATTCACCTGTAGAAAGTCATAAATGTCGCCCAACAGGGAGACATTACATAAACAGTCCATCGCCGGACGTCGCGGGTGTGTTTACACAAAGCCAGTAATACCCAATTATTATTTTGGCTAGTAATAGAACATAATGTGCAGTCGGCGACAGAAGGCCAAGTAATTTTACAATGAGTATTGTGGTCAGTCGTTCAGACAAAGTAATATTGGATTAAAGGAGACTGAAAGTCTGAGCCAGGGACAACATGAAAGCAGTATGAATACGAAATTATAACGAGAAGAACAACACTGTACGTGCCCCAAAAGACGAACGCAGACAAGTTGTCTCGGATAAGCAAAATATGAGAGCGACCATAGCAAAATAATACAGGAAATTTTACACAGTTTGAGGACGGAATGTCTGACTTTAGGAAAACAAACGAAATTTCACATGACACAGGAAGCGAACCCGAAAAATCGCCCTAGGCGATCCAGACGATATATAACCCAACTATATTCATTGCTTGGCATTGGTAAGAGAAACCATTCCGCCAACCAAGACTTGGGGTTCTAGATTTCACGAGAAAGAATCAAGACATTGTGTCAGTGAAATTCGTATAGGGACACCAAGGTTAGTGTAATATATTTTGTACTTTATCATTATTATGTCTTAACTTCATTCAGATAATATATACATATTTTCCATAAATATAACACTGTAAATACCAGTCACGTTTATTATAATATTATATTTCACACTAATAAGTACAGGTTGCAATAAACGCCATGCAAAGAATTATTATATTTGTAAGATTGCACAGTTTCCAGTAACTATAACGAAGTAAATACAAGACACTTTTATGTGGCCTTTTACATTACATGTTAACCGTGCAGTAAACACCGCACAGCCCTTTCTTATAGTGATAAGATTTCACATACAAGACACTACAGGCGTAGCATAGTTTACGGGATACTTACAAAGGGTTCATTATTTTATCCATCACAGTGGTAGAGACAGGGACCATTTGAGATACTCATCCTTAGTCTACTACGTGGTTGGCGTTAATCACAGGACAAGCTTTAGAGTAGGGCCGACCGAGATACTGCGACGACACGCATCTCACACGTAATTAACGGCAACAACCTACCAATACTCCACGGGGGTCAGAAAGGAATTTACCAGGCGGTGAAGGGTCTTTCTATCATCGACTACCCACCCAAAAAGAAAGCAGAAAATACCCAGAAGGATTGCTGCATTTCTAAATAGCTGTCCACGTGAAATTTAATGATCTGAAGTGGCAGTCGCCAACGGATGATTTTTACAACAAGTGCCTTTGAGAAATTTAATGATCTGAAGTGGCAGTCGCCAACGGATGATTTTTTACAACAAGTGCCTTTGAGAAACTATGATCAAAAGCTGCAAGAGCAGACGGGAGATTTTGTAACCCCAGTGCCTACCAAATTTATCGAGATCCTAAATTACATGCAGTAATGGACAGATTCTCCCTGTACAATTGATGCACCAACAAATACGAATATACAACATATTTCCATCATCGTCACCACATAAGCAAAATACCAAGACAACAAAAGGACATCTGCATAACAGACGAAGTCTCACCCGCCTAACATTGTGTTCAACCTCACCCATGAATAAGACACCTCGGACGCTCGGGACAATGTCAACACAGGCATTGTGAAAGACAAAAATACAAGCCGTGGACACCTGGCGAAATCGAGTGAACCGTCCAATGTTATTGTAGGCAGACAAAGACTTGTCCATTGTGTTCAAACAACCAGAGTTTATTGACAGTTAGCAAGAGACCAAGAAACACAAGATATCCTTTTTGTTAGTATTTAGGAGTTACTTAAATTCATCATCATCACATAGGGTAGACTTTAGATTCATTTGTGTATTTTGCATTAACTAATATCTTTCTTCACAGGGATAGTTAATGTTATTTCTAGTTGCATTTGTATCAGTGTAATTGAATGTTGTTATATTTCAGAACATTAATAAATGTTGTAGTTGTGTTTACCAACACACGTTATCACATATATAGAGAAGGAACGAAAGTGTGCGAAAGAGACATACTGTTCTTCTTCTCTTTCTCTTCTGTTCACTCAGTGTAATAGGGGAGTGGGGGCTCGTTAGTATTATAATATAGAGAGGGAGATAGAGTGGTAGGAGGTATATGTCACGAGATCCAGAATCACTGGGGCTATATGCTGGGAATTCATCCCAAAGTCTTATATTCACCTTCTCCACTCCTGCTGCTCATCTTCAACCGGGTGCCAGGCGAATCTGAGCCATTGACAAAGCCGGCACCTCACAGATAACTCTCTTTGGTTACCCTCACAGGGGTAACCTTGTGACATAATTGTGGGCTGCAGTCCGGAATATACCTTGGGACTTGCCCTAGACTAAAACATTAAATAATTCTTTTTTGCAAATTTTGTATAAACCTATTCACTGTCTTCTATACTGTTCCTTATTCTACTTAGGTAGAGGGAAAGAACACAGAATAGAGCATTAGATAACTAGATATTCATATTAGATATTAAGATTAGATATTCATAGTATATTAAGAAAGACATTGACATATGTTAGAAGAATACACCGTATTAATTTATATGCACTTTATTACTGCATCGAGTTACCTCTATTGATTTGTTGTCATCACTATAAATTTACCTGGATTTTTGGTACATGTATAGTACCACGTGGGGCTTTTAACAAAAGGCATTGTTGAAGTCGAACGCATCGAAACGAGCGAACCGACGTTGTATAGTTCTTTTGTTCACAAGTGAACAATAGCGCTAAGCCACTGAGACGAAACAGTGTAGTATTGTTTTCTTGGTAGGCAGGCAGCTGATGGTCAGAAATATTTGACTGGTATTCTTAGCAAGTCTTAGAAGTGTATTGCCAAGGTTTTCTTTACTATTGTCATTTATCTGTACGGGTGTAAAGGTTATAGGGAAGTATTCAGGAAATTTGGTTGTTGTTTCTCCCTGGGGCAAAGTCACGATTTTATTTTTCGCTCTAAATTTCTCTCACATAATTTTGAGTTGCGACAGGCAGATTGAAATTCTAGCTTGACCATGGCAGATTGGTTGCAAATGCGCGCAGCGCTTATCCAGGAAGCAACTAGTTTAAAACTAGAAAAAGGAGAACTTATAGAATATGTGGAAAAAATGTTAACTGCAGAGCAAGAGAGAAAAGATAAAATTGCAGAGCAAGAGAGAAAAGAAAAACTGGCAGCAGAAGTAGAGCAAACAAGATTGAGATTAGCAGCGGAGAAGGAGGAGAGAGAAGCCAGGAAATTAGAAGCTGAGAGAGAGAGAGAAGCCAAGAAATTAGAAGCTGAGAGAGAGAGAGAGGCCGAGTATAGGAGATTCAAGGCAGAGTTAGTGAGAAATACGGAAGAGAGAGAGCACGCGCTTCGGATGAAGAGGTTGTGTGAAACATATGAAAAACCCAAAAGACTTGAACCGGAAATATGTATTTCGGCCCATGAAGTGACAGATGAGCTAACATATCGCCTAGAAGACACACCATCTTCGCATTGCATTACTTCATACGCAAAGAAATCCGCAGGAAAAACTGATTATGAGAAGGGCGCAGTTGACCGGTATCAGGGGAAGAAAGACAACTTGCTTTGCAATCCCCAAAGACAGGAAACTCAACATCACACCTTTGCTCAGAACCAGAGACAAGGGGATAAATGGTGCAGGTTTTGTCGTATGAAAAATCACTACACCAGCGAGTGCCGAAACCGCCCGCCTCCCCAGCGCGCGGCGTGTATAGAAACCCGAACAATGAAGGACAAAGAGTCCCGGAGAAAAGAGGGGGAAAAATCACACCCGGCGGTAGTTAATTCAATGGATTCCAGACACCGATGCAGAGATAACGGAAAGTTATTAAAAGGCACAGAAGAACCCACTCTAATTGCGAGCGGTACCTTCGATGGATCTTGCAAGGGGACTTCGAATAAAACAATTTCACCTGGCATCACAGGGAAGAAGAAAACAGGCACTTGTCTCCTGACATCAGGAGAAGAATTATTACCTCACTCCCCCGGTCCTTCTACGTGGAAGGAAGAGACCGGACAGGAGCGGGCATTTGCTATTATCCATGGAAATAGACATATGCCCAAGTCGCCTAAGTCTGTCTTTCACCCAGACGAGGGAAAGCCAGATCCTACCGCTTTTAAAACTTACGGAGAGAAATGTGTGCCTTTAGAAGGTATAACAACACATACGATTATCGGGACAGGGTGGACGACGGACACGGAGGCACCCCCCGACTCTCTTCAAAAGGAGGTAGAAGAGGATCACGAGGAGAAAAGTGTGGTAGAGCCGGCGGGGATACAGCAGCTCAACACCCACGGGACTCCGATTCTATATGTAGGCGAGACAAAAACTAAGCGGATAGACAGAAGGAAAGACACCAGGCGACACAAAAGGAAACAGCTTGGTGTACGCGCTTTATGCAAGGCACAGCGCCGACGCGCGAAAGTTACAACACACTGTACCAGATATAAAAGGACAGATGGGTTGCACCGTATCTTGAATTATGACCATTCCACGGGCAAGATACACAAGATACGTAATAAGGACAAACAAGGGCCAACTTTGATCCGTCGTCGGATTCAAAGATTGGTTAGCAGAAGAAAGAAGTGGGGAAACATTTTTTATTTCGACAGAGCGAAGAAAGACACACTGAGAGTTAGTGTCAATAAGAATGGACCACTCAAAAGAAAGAAGAGGTTTAAACCTGGCAACGAATATTACAAGGACCCTAATGCAAAGGGGCGGAAAAGGAAAAGTGATATTGTAGGGACGGCGACTAGCGCCCGGATTCCCTCGGAACACAACGTTGTCAATAGAGAAAGAGCGGAAGAGGTATTCGATTCCAGGCTGGAATTCGATTCGAAAATCAGTTCAAGACTGGTTAGATCAGAACAATTGACTGATGGAACTGTGGAAATTCAGGTCACAGGTAACGGCGATCCTCCAATGATGGCGGCTATCGCCCGGACTCCCATTGAAGGCAGATATGTCAAGGGAGAACTACGAACGGCAGTTTTAAATGATCATACATACGAAGTCATTTTAGGCTACAAATATGTGAGTTTAGGAGACACTCGTCAATCAAGAGTCACAGCTGCAGTGCAGACAAGTGACCAAGCGAAGGAGAAGAGACAAGGAGACGAGGTTCACTTCCATCCGCAAGAGCTGAGACAAGCTCAAATGAACGATAAATCGGTAGAACCGTGTTTTAAGAAGAGACTGAAGGGAGACAATCCACCAGAACCAGGAGACTGCTTTAAACAGCAAGGACAACTCCTTAGGAAAGTAGAAAAGCGCGGATATGAGTATAAGCAACTGGTAGTACCAGCACGATATAGATTTTATATCTTAGGTATGGGACATGCTAGTGAATCTAGTGGTCAGGTCAGACAATACATCACTACGCAAAGAATCACCCACCATTATTATTGGCAGGGAATCGCAGGGGACATGGATCAATTTATCAGATCAGGTCCTGAATGCCAGAGAGGGGCATCAAATCATGGGAAAACGTGAGGAAGCCACTGTTAAGGGAAACAGACCACGTATGAAGAAGAGGAGGCGTCAACATGACGGAGAATATAATACGACTGGTCCTAAGTGTGAGCTAGAGATAGGCAAACAAGTTTTACTGTTTATGCATAGTAAACAGAACAGGTTACTGATTGGATGGCACGGGCCATACGCAATGGTCGAGAAGGCATCTCGAACCAATGATAAGATTCCAATGGAGAATCAGCTGGAAATATATAATATTATTCTGCTAAAGAGATACTTAGCCAGACACATAACTGAAGCGGCCAACTTCAGGACACGAGCAGCCACAAAGCATTTGAATAAAGGAAATCCGAACTCAGCACTGCAGCCCAATGCGGCTAGACAGTCATCTGCAGGTGTGCAGAAAATCACAACACACTCTACGAACGTAGTCGAGCAGGGGCGACAACTCTTGACTACGGTCACGATATTGAAACAGGAAAGGGAGCAGCTCTTTATAGCTGATGCAGGAGAAGCAACTGAGGAAGATTGCGAGAAGAACGATTTGAACGAGGAGAAGGATGGTGGAAACGAGGAAGATGAGGAGGATAGTGATAGCGAGGAGATAACATCAGCCGACAATAGGGAATGTAAAATGCATCCTGACTCGCAGGAGTCTTCCCAAGCTAAGACTTCGTGTGGGGGACATATGTCACGGGACGCGAGTAAGTCTGCAATTAAATTCCTAAAACCTAATGGTAATATTTTGTCGGTAAATTTCTCACTGAATGAGTGTGTATTTCGACTTTCTATACTGATTGTCGGCACAGACATCGTTTTCATCAGTCGTGAAAAAATTGACCAATTTTACAAGGAATGTTGACATAACAATAGCCATCGCTCGGCGTGAGTCTTGTAAACGTAATAACATTCACCTGTAGAAAGTCATAAATGTCGCCCAACAGGGAGACATTACATAAACAGTCCATCGCCGGACGTCGCGGGTGTGTTTACACAAAGCCAGTAATACCCAATTATTATTTTGGCTAGTAATAGAACATAATGTGCAGTCGGCGACAGAAGGCCAAGTAATTTTACAATGAGTATTGTGGTCAGTCGTTCAGACAAAGTAATATTGGATTAAAGGAGACTGAAAGTCTGAGCCAGGGACAACATGAAAGCAGTATGAATACGAAATTATAACGAGAAGAACAACACTGTACGTGCCCCAAAAGACGAACGCAGACAAGTTGTCTCGGATAAGCAAAATATGAGAGCGACCATAGCAAAATAATACAGGAAATTTTACACAGTTTGAGGACGGAATGTCTGACTTTAGGAAAACAAACGAAATTTCACATGACACAGGAAGCGAACCCGAAAAATCGCCCTAGGCGATCCAGACGATATATAACCCAACTATATTCATTGCTTGGCATTGGTAAGAGAAACCATTCCGCCAACCAAGACTTGGGGTTCTAGATTTCACGAGAAAGAATCAAGACATTGTGTCAGTGAAATTCGTATAGGGACACCAAGGTTAGTGTAATATATTTTGTACTTTATCATTATTATGTCTTAACTTCATTCAGATAATATATACATATTTTCCATAAATATAACACTGTAAATACCAGTCACGTTTATTATAATATTATATTTCACACTAATAAGTACAGGTTGCAATAAACGCCATGCAAAGAATTATTATATTTGTAAGATTGCACAGTTTCCAGTAACTATAACGAAGTAAATACAAGACACTTTTATGTGGCCTTTTACATTACCGGTTAACCGTGCAGTAAACACCGCACAGCCCTTTCTTATAGTGATAAGATTTCACATACAAGACACTACAGGCGTAGCATAGTTTACGGGATACTTACAAAGGGTTCATTATTTTATCCATCACAGTGGTAGAGACAGGGACCATTTGAGATACTCATCCTTAGTCTACTACGTGGTTGGCGTTAATCACAGGACAAGCTTTAGAGTAGGGCCGACCGAGATACTGCGACGACACGCATCTCACACGTAATTAACGGCAACAACCTACCAATACTCCACGGGGGTCAGAAAGGAATTTACCAGGCGGTGAAGGGTCTTTCTATCATCGACTACCCACCCAAAAAGAAAGCAGAAAATACCCAGAAGGATTGCTGCATTTCTAAATAGCTGTCCACGTGAAATTTAATGATCTGAAGTGGCAGTCGCCAACGGATGATTTTTACAACAAGTGCCTTTGAGAAATTTAATGATCTGAAGTGGCAGTCGCCAACGGATGATTTTTTACAACAAGTGCCTTTGAGAAACTATGATCAAAAGCTGCAAGAGCAGACGGGAGATTTTGTAACCCCAGTGCCTACCAAATTTATCGAGATCCTAAATTACATGCAGTAATGGACAGATTCTCCCTGTACAATTGATGCACCAACAAATACGAATATACAACATATTTCCATCATCGTCACCACATAAGCAAAATACCAAGACAACAAAAGGACATCTGCATAACAGACGAAGTCTCACCCGCCTAACATTGTGTTCAACCTCACCCATGAATAAGACACCTCGGACGCTCGGGACAATGTCAACACAGGCATTGTGAAAGACAAAAATACAAGCCGTGGACACCTGGCGAAATCGAGTGAACCGTCCAATGTTATTGTAGGCAGACAAAGACTTGTCCATTGTGTTCAAACAACCAGAGTTTTTATTGACAGTTAGCAAGAGACCAAGAAACACAAGATATCCTTTTTGTTAGTATTTAGGAGTTACTTAAATTCATCATCATCACATAGGGTAGACTTTAGATTCATTTGTGTATTTTGCATTAACTAATATCTTTCTTCACAGGGATAGTTAATGTTATTTCTAGTTGCATTTGTATCAGTGTAATTGAATGTTGTTATATTTCAGAACATTAATAAATGTTGTAGTTGTGTTTACCAACACACGTTATCACATATATAGAGAAGGAACGAAAGTGTGCGAAAGAGACATACTGTTCTTCTTCTCTTTCTCTTCTGTTCACTCAGTGTAATAGGGGAGTGGGGGCTCGTTAGTATTATAATATAGAGAGGGAGATAGAGTGGTAGGAGGTATATGTCACGAGATCCAGAATCACTGGGGCTATATGCTGGGAATTCATCCCAAAGTCTTATATTCACCTTCTCCACTCCTGCTGCTCATCTTCAACCGGGTGCCAGGCGAATCTGAGCCATTGACAAAGCCGGCACCTCACAGATAACTCTCTTTGGTTACCCTCACAGGGGTAACCTTGTGACACACTCTTATTAAAACATTACGTCACACCAGTATAGGACATTTGATACACAGTATAGGACACTTTGATACACAGTATAGGACACTTTGATATACAGTATAGGACACTTTGATACACAATATAGGACACTTTGATACACAGTATAGGACACTTTGATATCAAGTTTCTGAAGTCAAATGTTTCTTCGGGAGCTGAAAAGTAGTGATAAAGTCGATAGTGATGTTGATTGAGATGTTGATTGTGATGTTAATTGTAGTGTTTTTTGATGATGATGTAGTGTGCTCTATCCTGAGTCCTCAGTCAGTCCTTTAGCTTTGTACCTTTCATACAATTTTATATCTAAGTCAACACCGAAGACAGGGAAACTAAGAACAAGAAGGATGTGGTCAACTCACTAAGATTTAATTAGCATCTTTTGGAAGGTGACAACCAGTACTAAATAGTGTTTACCAGTTTAATATCGGTCAGTGTCCACTAGGAAAGGGGGGGGGGGGGGGTTGGAATCAGTGATATGTAAATAAACAAGAAAAGGGTTTCAACAGAGCCAACTGTATAACCAACAGTGATCTTTATTTTTGTTTTTCAATGTAATGCAGGGAAATTAAGGGTAGGGGGCGCTGGGAATGTGCTCAATGAGCCAAGGGGGCGGTGACCCGAAAAAAGTTTGGGAGACACTGATCTAAACTGTTGAAAATGTCTTTGAAATCATCACTTATATTCTCATTTTAATGCCGTTGGTCTCTGTTTTATTTTATCTCATTGTGACGGGATTTTTGTTTTGTCTTTTTACACCCCTTTTTCCATCCTACTTTCTCCATTTATTTCTTCATTTTTCGCACATAAACCTGCCCCATCGCCGCGTCTTCGATGTGTTGACCTCTGTTCATACTGCGATAGTGTTATTTCAGGGCTAACTGACCAACCTTACGGATTAATTGTAATCGCTTAAGGTGTTAAACCAGACTGCCTTCCTATGTTGACCGTGAAAACGATCGTCTAGGCGCACGGTTCACTACAAAAGCCTCCAGACACCGTGGCGGAGATACAAAAGGAAGACCAGATGTTGTGTATAGAAAATGTATGTTTGCAACAATATTTCATGGCTTATCCTTCTGGGGACCAGGGAAGTACAAGTGATAATTGCTTAATTCCTCCCATCCAGACATCGTCTGTGTAATTATTACAGAGAAACCCGTCTATGTAGACAAATTAGCGATGATACTATCTGCAAGCGAGGTTTCAAATCGTAATTGAAAGGTTATCTAAGAGGGACGGAAGAAGTCGGGCCGTATATGGGAGATGAGGTCATGTGTTTAAATTTTAAAATGATATTTTAAAACATGCAGAGGACAGTAAAATAACTGACACCCCAACCCACTACATTCTAGCTTATGGATGGGATCATATGAAATTCAGAAATAATGATTTATTCTCATTGGGAGTTTTGTCGGAAACGCCAGGTGGAAGAGTGGGCAGGAAAACTACAATATAACCTACATATTCAGAGGCTAAAACACGCTGCATTCCAGAATCGTCAAAAGTAGACAGCTCGGACTAAAGCCAGGAAAGAATAGAAGTAAAGATTCTAACTTTTCAGGACCAGACGTATTGGTGCACCTTTGAAAACTGCAACAAGGAAACTCTCCATATTAATACGGAAACCGGACTCTTAGTGGACCTACTCAAAAGTCACAGAGGGATTCTAACTAGAAAGAATACAACTGACCCGTGTTTGAGGCATCTTTATCAAGTTGCCAAGACTAATCTGCTGAGCAAAAAGAATATTCCCATCCAGTTGGGTTTATGGTACGAATCGAACGAAGAGACCATTTGAGGTACAACTCTATGATACCAGTTGTACTACGTTCTGTGGCTCAAAGCTTGTGATCGATACTGGAAACCTACGTTCCATTGGTTGTGAAGATACTTGCCTTGACCAGAAGAGGTTACCTCTTGAACTTATCTGGAGATGTGCCCTTGCCCCAGAGACGAATTGACGGAAACAGCAGAATCAACACTTCAGCGTTGTGGCAGCGAAGTGACATTTCTAGCAGGCCAAATACAGAAGAACTTTGTTTTTCTTTTCTCCATAAGCTTTCTAAAGCCGACATCTTTTCTAGGAAGACACAACATTTTATTAATCACTCACTCTTATTTATTTACATTTGTTCAAAAGTAATTGATTATAAAATTTGTTTTATGTTGTGTTTTACAAATTCATAGTTGATTTAGTTATTAAAGAGAGAAGGGCACACGTATGAATAAGTATCTTTAAGATATATCTATATAGAGCCAATATGACGAATTTTACTGTTAATTCAGTTGGGTCCTTGTACGAGCTAAATTCAAATATATAATACATCTTCACAAAAGGCGACGGGCAGATACGTTAACATTGCTAAGGTACATTTTTGTTCTTGACTTCAGAAATATCTTGTGAACACTAACTCAAGGTAGAAGCAACATCATCCTTCTATCTGCTTCTCTTCCAAGCGTAATCTGGTGCGAAGGTAGATATCTTTGAAGACCCACATTAGATACTCTAGGTTTTGGCCATTATTGGACCATCACTGCGGAGCAAAGAGAGGCAACCCGTGATACTAATATGGTAGAATGAAATAGTAGCCAAATTTAACAGTTAAAAAACAAAAGGTTACTTTGTTGTCCAGTTACGGCTGTTCTATGACTTGGACGAGCCATTCCAATAGTTTGACCATGTACGTTTATTGTTATTGATCTTGCATATTATTTCAAGGCTAGTTGTCGCATGTTGCTTGTTGTCGCAGGTGGGAGAGTAAGACGGAGATTGTATGAAAGAATGAACAATGAAGTCAAGACTACATAGTTAGATTTCTCCTGAAGACTGATACAATCAGCTCGTGATATGCAAATAGAGTGCCCTGCTGAAATTCGCAAGAAAAGTGTAACCATCAAGAAAAAAGGATCCAGGAAAATTATGGAGGATGACGTCTCCAACGGTATAAGACCAATGAAGAGTGTATAGAAGGATGTTTTTTTGTCTAATGTTCTTGTGAAAGTTTAGTCTTTGTTGTAACATGTCTTTCAGAAAAGATATTTCGTTTTCACAGACACTGACTAACAAAAAAAAACTTTTTTTTTCTTTCTCTAACATTTCTATGTTTTTCTGGTCAATTTTAATGCGCTGTTTTTAAATCTGCAAACCGTTTTTCTCTATCAGGTCGGGATCTCTAGAAATACGCAATTGAAGTTTTTTAACAACGCATACAGTATTACAACATCATTCGTACAAGAAGTATAACAGTTATGTAGGCTTGAATTTCTTTGCAGTCGACTTTCGTCGGTGAATGGCATGTGGTACATCGCGATGAAGCATCCAACAATAATCGGCAAGCATGGTCACACTCCACCATCCTTGATAACGTGACTCCATTACGGCGATATCTTGATGGAATCGTTCTCCATGTTCATCGCTGAATTCGCCAAGGTTGTCAGGGAAAAAGTCAAGATGCGAATCGAGCAAATGGATTTTGAGGGACATGATACAGCCCATAATTCTGTATGCATCTATGCACTGCTTAACAATATGCAACATAGTCGACAGATTTGTGATTTTCCAGAAAGTTATCGACGATCGATTTGAATGCCATCCATGCGCGAAGTTCACTACCATGTAATAAGTTCTCGAATTGTTTGTCTGCAATAACTTTCCTAATCTGAGGTCCTACAAAGATACCTTCCTTTATCTTTGCATCGCTAACTTGCGGAAACTTTTCTCGAAGATAAGTGAAAGCTTTGCTCGTTTTATCTAACGCTTTTACAAAATTCTTCATGAGCCCCAACTTTATATGTAACAGTGGTAAAATGAAGCTGTCTTTGTTAACTAATGGCTCGCGTATTACATTTTTATGCCCGAGCTGCATACGATCCCGGATAGGCCACACCTTTCTTGCATAATGTTCCTGTCTGTTGCGGCTGTCCCATTCACATCGGAAGCAAGAAAATTTAGTATACCCAGTCTGCATGCCCGTGAGAATTGCAATGACCTTTAGGTCTCCACAAATCCGCCATTGGTAGTCACTGTACTTTATTTTTTCCAAACGTATAGCCATATTGTCATAAGTTTCTTTCATATGAACAGAGTAGGCGACTGGAATTGATGAAAAAAAAATTATGTTATGCAATAACACGGCTTTTAGACTAGTCTTGGAAGAATCGATGAAAAATTGCCATTCGTTGACTATGTGCTCATGACCGTTTACATCTTTGCAATAGCAAATGTCATCACCCATCTCAAAGTATTGAACAAGTTCTCTGTGTCTATGACGAAATTTAGATATCGGAGTATTGGGCGCTAAAAGAATTCATTCTTTGAGTCGCGAACCGAGTAATTCCGCTTGTCCTTTGGTAAGAGCGAGATCACGTATTAGATCTGAAAGTTCTGAATGCTTAATTAAGTAAACACCATCATTCACCGGTATGTAATCTGAGTCAGAATTAGTTTCTAAAGCAGGTAAACTATCACTTTCTGATGGTTCATTTACGTCCAACAGATATTGTTCTGGTGGTACTTGGATCGGACACGTGATTGGATCATGAGGCACTGGTTTCGAAACCGATTCAATATTTGGATAAACCACAGACTTTCTAGTTTTAAAAGTGAAACCATGGATATTTGTCAAGCAGAAGTAACAATCAGTAATGTGATTTGTATGTTCACGCCATATTACAGGCACTCCAAAAGGCATCGACTTATGCTTCGGCGATTTTCGTAACCAACCTGCCAATGTATTTGCACAAGTCGAACAAACTGCATTTGGCTTCCAAGATTTATTTGCATCATCAACTTTCGAATCGAAATAAAGTTCATATGCTTTCTTTAGTAATGGTGTAAAATTTTTCTGGTCAACACGATCGGTAAAATATCCGCACACGTAACAGAACAGATCAGCCGAATTTCTACAACTTCTAGAAGCCATATTTTGCTCAGAATTATTTCAAAATACAGTAACTATTTGAAAAAATCGCGTAACATATGTCATGCATCTTTTAGCAGTATAAAAAGTAGAATTATGTTGCTTTTTATTAATTTTTAATAAGCTATATAGTAAAAATGAAATGGAGCAAATAACGGTTTCCCAAAAATATATTTATTCACAAATATCTTAAGAACCCGACGTGATAGAGATAAACGGATTTCAGATTTGAAATCAGCGCAAGAAACTGACCTAAGAACACTTATTCTTATATAAGA
The DNA here is from genome assembly GCA_024509875.1 of Oreohelix idahoensis. Lineage (NCBI taxonomy): Eukaryota > Metazoa > Mollusca > Gastropoda > Stylommatophora > Oreohelicidae > Oreohelix > Oreohelix idahoensis. The sequence continues at coordinate 494,142 of JAMPIV010023161.1, read as the reverse complement.
AAGAAAAATGTTGTTTGTCAGTGAGATTATTGTCTTGGTTTGCTTGCATTTGGGTGACATGGTTCTGATGTATAATCTGCTGTACAAACAGTTCTTGTCTGTCCGACGACATGCAGACTATATGTTGTCTAGTATCATTCTTATGAGTGTTTTGTTAAAGGTAGTCCTATAGCAGATATGCTGTAGGGGAGTTAGGTGTTAGAGACTTTACCATAATAATAAACATTAATACAAAATAATTACTAATAAAAGAGGTAAGCAATGCTAACAAACTAACCAGTCTATTAATAATACTAGTATATACGAGGTAGCTTCAAAAAGTTCCCGGAATGTGTGTATTGTATAGAAATAAGTAATGATACAATTATTTACACTACATTTCCTTCAAAATAGTTCCCTTCGGCAACTACACACTTTTGCCAACGTCCATACAGCAGTTGGAAACATTCCTGGAACCCATTCTTTGACACCTATCTCAGCTGCTTTGTCGCATTGGTGATAACGTCCTCAGCATCTTTGAATCTCTGCCCTTTCAGTGCCGATTTTAAGCGAGGGAACAAGAAAAAAATCAGGCGGTGCCAGGTCGGGATAATATGGAGGATGTTCCAGGGCAGTCACATTGTGCGTTGCGAGGTACTGCTTCACCAGTAGGGATCGATGTTCTGGCGCATTGTCATGCAGCAGAACCCAACTGTTTGTTCGCCATTTTTCTGGGCGTTTCCTTCTGATCGCATTTCTTAGACGACGGAGGATATCAACGTACATTTCCTTGTTAACCGTTCGGCCTTCAGGAATGAATTCATGGTTGACAAAACCCTGGGAATAAAAAAAAAAACTTCCAAAATAACTTTTCCTTTGCTCTTGTCTAAATTAAATTTCAGTGTCTGGGGAGATGAGGGTGATTTCCATTTAGAGGACTGACGTTTTGTCTAAGGATCGTGCAAAAGACACCACGTCTCGTCTCCCGGGATTATGTTGTTGAGAAAATTACTATCTTGATCAGCCACAGTGATTAGGTCTCCTGCCAGTGTCAATCTCGTTTCTTTCTGTTCAGGAGATAACATTTTGGGAAGAATGTGTTGACAAATACGGTGCATGTGCAGTTCATTGTGGAGAATACTGTGGCAACTTCCAATTGATATTCCAACTTCTGAGGTTATTTTCTCTACACTACGTCTTCTGTCAACACGAATAACGTTCCAAACACGCTCAATGTTTTCATTGTTTATCGAGGTATGCAGTCGTCCGCTACGTGGATCATCATCGACACTAACACGACCTTCGCGGAAACGTTTGTGCTACTCAAAAACTTGCGATTTCTTCATTAAGCAAGGTTACTGTCTCTGAGGATGACTTCTCAAGCAAATCACAAAATTTGACATTTGTACGTTGTTCAATCAAGGACATTTTCAACTCCGACGATGCTACGTGCACACCACACAAACAAACTTCTGTAACTTCTGTTCGAGAGTATATTTGAATGTTACATCAGCCATGTCGTTTCCTCAAGGTCACTACCAACGTATAAAACTATAATCTCCATAACATAATCACTCATTCAAACATGAGTCGACTATTCCGGGAACTTTTTGAAGCTACCTGTAACTGTATTTTTTTTCTTGTTGAGGTGATCACTGGCCCAAGACAGTTTACATGTTGTTAGATGTGTAGTGCGAGCGTATGATGAGTTGAGTGTGGGTGCGAATGAAGACGCGAATGTGTTTAGGCTCGTAGAGATGTAGATCCTGCAACCCATACTCTCACATGCAGTAATCAAGGATGCTTTGACACTGCAGGCATGTTTCAAGACATTTATTGACGGGAACACACATAATATCAACAGGAACAGTCAGTGTAACAAGGTCATGCTGACCTGACATCGATAGGTATACATTTGGCATTCAAAAAGGTAAACATCAGAATAGACGTGCATGGTCAATAGCAAAGTTCTTCAATAATGACAGTTCGTAGCGTCGCCCTTGGCGTCTCTGACTAAACGCGTCAGATGCCTTAGTTACCTTGACACACAGGTGCAACTTGGCACTCCCTGCCAATTGCACATATCAGGCTGTAGTATAATAGCCGGAAGCACAGGCCTCGTCCTAACGTCGGCCGTGTACTTCTGTTAAATAGGTTATCACCAACCCTGCAGTAATACTTATTGTAGATAGAAGTTCCGCCAATCTGCGGCTCCCACAATATATCCTCGTCACTGGATTTCTGGACAATATAAGACTAACAGTCTTGGATGGCTACCTCGAGCACAAATATATAAGTTCTGAAATGGCGGATCCGTGAACTGCTGTTCACCCTAGGTAATCCTTTACATGTTCTGCCACCGAAAAGCGTAATAATGCATAAAGGTCGGTATTACCTGGTAAATGAATCCTCAGAACTACACAAGGAATTCTGTCGTCATCCCGACGCACAGAGATTCACTGGGGAAAACTGCCATAGCAGTTACTTCGAAGATTCTCCCCGAAAAACAATGGACTCTTGGTCCCTTCAGAAAAACAGGACCTCCCGGCTTCCCGGAAGTATATCTCACTCCCGCTTAAAAAACCTTCCCATAGGCCCACGCCGAACTGTCAACCTCTGACCCTAAAGGTCAAACACAATGAATGAATAAACAAGGGAAGACAACCCCTAATCAACCTGACATCGCAGGTAAAGACACAATTATACTTATGATACAAACATAAGCAAATAACTTGACAGATGACTCCGTCGAAAATGACAGCAACATTACTACCACCCCCCTGTAAAAAAAAAAAATGCAATTTTTTTTTTTTTTTTTAATATGTTCATGAGCAAGATAGCACCAGTATCACTTCTGTGCTCATGCAAACAATGAACCTAATATCAGGTACAATAGAAGAGGGTACAAATCATCTCCCAACATAGGAGAAAATATTTCCTTTAAGCCAAACAAACTAAGGGATACCATTCAAGAAACCTAAGTTGCTGGCAATACCAATCATATATCAAACATTACTAAATAATATAATCATAGCAATATACAAATGTCAATGCTATTTTAGCAACATATCACTGATGGATGGACAAAATGAAATTTGTTAAATTATCTAAACATCATCCAAATACATTTGTATTACAACATATTATGATATTAAGGACAGACCTAAGTCTGAAAATATATCAGGAAAAAACTAGGACACAAGATTTAACTGGAATCATGTGGGCATCTAGACAATATGTCCGCCATCACATTATCCGAACCACGGATAGCTCGCACCGTGAAATGGAAAGGCTGAAGAGCAATAGCATAACGAGTAGATCTCGAGCTCTTCAAATCCTTACTTTGCATAGCCGTAAGAGCTTTTTGGTCGGTTTCCATAAAGAAATGCGCGCCCAGAAGGAACCTTTGTAGCTTAAGAATGGACCAAACCATAGCCAACAATTCACGGTCCAAAACCGAGTAATTCCTTTCTGCCGCATTCAGCTTCCTAGAAATATACATTACAGGATGCAGAGTTCCTGAATATTCCTGCATTAGTGCCGCTCCAATGCCAGTGGAAGAGGCATCACTACGAAGGACAAAAGTCTTATCAATCGTCGGTAGTCTTAAGATAGGATGAGATGAGAACAAATTCTTAACCTGATCCAATGAAGATTGGCATTCTTGGGACCAACGCACCATATTAGGAGAACCTTTTTTCAATAACGTTGAAAGTGGTGCCATAATGGAGGACAGATTCTCAATGAATCTTCCATAGAATTGTATCAATCCCAAGAGACTACGCACTTGCTTTTTTGTCTTCGGAACCGAGATATTTAATATCTTTGAAATGTTTTGGTCCTCTGTCTTCAACAGACCATGACCAACTCGATGACCTAGGAAGGAAATTTCACTAAACCCAACAAAAGCTTTAGAGGGTTTAGCAGTCAAACTATGCTCACGTAGAGTAGATAGCAATTCCTTCAGACCCACATAGTGTTCTTCCCAAGTATCGCTGAAAAGACAGATGTCGTCTAAATATGCAATGACATCTGCACGATCTGATAGAATTCGTCGCATCATGCGCACGAAAGTCGCTGGGGCGTTCATAAGCCCGAAAGGCATAAAATTCCATTGAAACAGACCCCTAGGTGTCGAAAAAGCAGTGAGAGGTTTGGCGTGTTCCGTCAATGGGACTTGCCAATAACCTTTCGACAAGTCTAGTTTAGTAAAGAATTTAGCTTTAGAAAGTCTAATAAGTAGATCATCTAATAACGGCATAGGTTCAGCATCGAACTTCGTAACTTGATTTAATTTGCGATAATCAACGCAAAGACGTATGTTATTGTCTTTCTTTCGAACAATAACTATCGACGAAGAATAAGCTGAAGTGGATGGTTCAATTATTTGTAGTTGAATCATTTCATCCAATTCTTTCTCGACTTGTGCTTGAAAATGAATAGGTATTGGGTATGGTCTTACTCTGATCGGATTACGATCAGTAAGTATGATGTCATGTTCTATGACATCTGTGTGTCCAGGAATGTCGGTAAGGACATCCTGATATGATTGTAACGTAGAGGATACTTGACGTTGTTCCTCAAAAGACAAGTTAGAAGAGACTGTAACGTCTCTCCACGATTCCGTTGAAATAAGTGGAATCGTAGGAAGAGGTAAGTTCACGTCAGAAAAAATAGTTTCCTCATCCTGTATAACGGACAGGGATGAGATGTGACCATGTTGAACTGGAGAGTCGTCCGTCGCCTGGAAAATAGGCTGTAAATAGTCTGGACGTTCAATAAACTCTGTTAACATATTTATATGGAAGGTTTTATGCCTTCCATCCACATCGACAATATAGTCGACATCAGAAATTTTCGAGACTATAGTGTATGGACCCTTCCAAGAAATGAGAAGTCTATTCTCTCTTGAGGGCAGTAAGACATATGCTTTGTCTCCAGGACAAAGTTGACGTAGGCGTCTTTTCTTATTAGCAAATCGCCTAGCTTTTTCTTTCGCAAATTCGGAAGATGAAGTTGCTAACCTGCACGATTCGATAATCTTTTCTCTAAGAGCTATAACATATTCATATGACGATTGTGTATCATCGTCAATATTATCGGAAGTTATCAAATCGTGTAACAAGGACATTGGCCCGCGCGGTTGCGCGCCAAAGACAAGTTCGAAAGGAGAAAACCCTGTATGCTCGTTGGGAACCTCTCTATAGGCAAAGAGGACTGCAGGTAAAACCCTGTCCCAATCTTCAGGATGATCCTCCGTTATCTTGCCAAGTAAGTTCTTTAGTGTCCTGTTAAGACGTTCTACCAATCCATTGGACATTGGATGATAAATACTACTGAGAGACCTTTTAATGTCTAGCGTAGCCATTACCTGAGACATAACGTCCGAAATTAACTGAGTGCCGTGATCCGACAGTATTTCTCCGGGGAATCCCAGACGAGAAAATACGAGCCAAAGAGCATCAGCGATATCGACAGTTGATATGCTCTTCAGAGGAATAGCCTCTGGCCAACGCGTGCACATGTCCACGCAAGTGAGGATAAATTGGTGTCCTCTGGCTGACTTAATTTTGAACGGACCAATGATGTCTATAGCCATTTTCTGAAACGGCCGAATCGGAATATCTGCAGCCTGAATAGGAGCAGCATGTCTCGGACCCCTAGACTTGACCTCTTGACAAATTTTGCAAGATCGGCAATAAATTCGGATGTCTTTATTCACGAATGGCCAAAAGAATGACGCAAGGACTCTAGTTTTAGTTCTGGAAAAACCCATGTGTCCCGCACACTGAGAATCGTGTGCATGCCGAAGAATTAAGGCTCTCATACACTTAGGCACAAGAATTTGCGAGTGCATAGACTTGTCCGAGTGTTGTACCATTCGTACCAATATACCATTCTTCATAGTGATATACGATTTGTGATTCGTATTTTGATTGGGATCCCCTTTCTTTGCAAGAAGGAAGTATTTCTTCAAAGAAGGATCCTCTTCTTGACGTTTAACAAACGAGTCATGGGAAATCACCAAGTGCTCGTCTTGGCTATCAACTTCATTACTATTATAAGATGAAGTTGGGGGATTAAGAGCTTGAGCTCTTGTCACCACTGCATTGACCGTTTGAATGTTTTTTTCTTCCCAACTAGAAATTTGTTGCGGGGTGCATTCCTTAACCCCATGAATACGACCGATTATAAGATCCGCAATAGGATTAGGAAGAAGACATGCATGGACATCTCCTGTGAAGAAAGGAGTGTCAATCCTAATAATAGCAGTAGGATAGCTTTCCATAGTACCACCAAATGTAACACATTTGATTGTTTTTCCCGTGGCACAGCAAGGATCTATCAGAGACTCCTTAACCCCGACGGTAGTACATCCCGAATCGAAAAGTACTGAGACTAGCCTATCATTTATTAGACCTTTATGTAAGATGAGAGATCCTCTCCCATCATGCGCAACTGTAGCAGGTAGAGCAGGAAGAGGGTGACCACAACTTAGCGTAGATACAGTTGATGAGTCAAACAATGTTAAGCATTGGGGGCATTCAGTTGCTCTCCCAAAATCGAAAGCACAACCAGTGATAGCCCTAGAGTTACCACTATCATTTACTGTATTACAGACTCCATCAAACTCTTGTTGCGCAGAGTTTGCCTGTTGGTAAGGTCTTTTTTTGTTAAACCTAGGTCTACCTCGATTATCATTTCCCCTGTAATTATTTCGACTATCATTTCCCCTGTAATTGTTATCATATTGCCTATTGTAATCATCATTCCGGTTTGAATCCCGGTTTCTAAATTCACCATCGTCATAATCTTGACGTCGAGAATGATTACCTCGAAAATTTGAATAGTTATTATTTGGATAGCCTTTACGAAAGTGTCTCAAATTATTACCACTAAAATTACGAGAACTACCATCTTGTCTCCACTGCATAGACGAAGAACCATCATGTGTTGGATTACTCCGCTTCTGAGTGTAATTTTGATTACTTCCCCTATTCCAATTTTGTTGAGCACCCTGAAATTTTTTTTCTGAAATTAGGGCCATATGGTGTTGCCGAAGCAGCTGGCAACCCTTCTTTCACTTTAGAATTGCTAACTGTAGCATGGGGATGTGCTGTGGCATACTGACAACAGTATTCCTCCATTTCTTTTAAGTTTTTAGGCTTACGCTCATGAAGGAATGCAAGAAAAGAATCATTAACAGATGACAAAACCTTATCTCGCAATAATAAGTCCATTAGACCTTCATATGTTTTCTCAATCTGAGACAACTCAACCCATCGTGTAAATGTACGACGTATCTTTGTAACAAAATCAGAGAAATCTACTCCATTTTCTGGCAACATTGTCCTAAAACGAAGACGATAGTCTTCTTGTTTTAATTGGTATTTCTTTAGTAATGCTGCCCTGACAACATCATAATTAGTCCTCTCATGTTCGTCTATTGTCATAAGAGTAGTCACTGTGTCACCTGTAAAAAATGGCATCAGTTGTTCAACATATTTTTCCTTTTTTATGTTATGCGTATCGCACAAAAATTGGAATCTATCTAGATAATCTGCTACGTCATCCTTTAAAGGATTGAAATGAGGCAATTTAATCCTACTAACAAACTCCTTTGTCGTACTCGAAGTTGTTTGCTGAGCACCCGTACTCGCCAATTTCAATTTCTCTAACTCCAAAATTGCGAGTTTTTCATCAAGTTCCATCTTCTGTTTTCTTTCCTCATGTTCCATTTTCCTAATTTCAGCCTCAGCAGCAGCTTGAAGTTTTTTTTTCCTCTGCAGCAGCTTGAAGTTTTTTTTCCTCTGCAGCAGCTTGAAGTTTTTTGTCTTCCATTTCCATCTGGAATTTTCTTTCATCAGCTGCAGCTTGAGCTTTCCTCTCCTCAGCAGCAGCTTGAGCTTTTCTCTCCTCAGCCTCTCTTTGATACCTTCTTTCTTCAAGTTCTAATCTTCTATTCTCAGCTTCTAGCTTCTTTAGTTCAGCTTCTGCTTTCAATTTAATTTCCTCTTTTTGTTTCTTTTCTTCTGACTTTAATGCAATGGCGAATTGAGCAGATGAATATTCTTCCAATTCTTTACCAGACTTACCAAGGGTCAACCCTTGCTGGATGAAGAAATCCAATGTAGACATTCTGTCTAATGAGATCAGAAACCTGAAAAAAAATTAAATAAATTACCTTATCCCACTTCAATGGGAGACAAGTCTGAAATGCTAGACTTGTATACTCACTTCACTTTATTTTACTGTCTTAATCTTTGTAGATAACAAGTCTTTTATCAAAGAACTTGTATAAATATCTTATATAATATTATTTAACAAACTCTATATGAAGAGTCTACCTTATCAATAATATCAAAACATGACCAAGTATGTGTATGTAGACTGTGCATGACAGTAATGTAGTACAACCAAAAAAAAAAATACAAAGACAAAAATACAAAACAATACAAATGGCAACACTGTTTTAACCAAAAATGTGTAAAGAAATACACAAGAAAGGAGAGACCTACAGAATACAAACAAAACAAATCGACAATCAAAACTGAAAAACAGACAAAATATTACAAAAACAACGTTAAGTACAATTACATCACAGCTAACATCAATAGCGACCAATTGTCACTAGCAAATTTCCAAATTAAGAAAATTTGCACCTACAGACCGCTTACAGTAAGCCTCGATCAAGTGGCATATTTACCGTAAGACCCACCAACCGAAAAACCCGCAGAAAAATACACAAAACAGTAGAAGTGACATAAACATATAGCAATCAATTTCAATGTGTTGCAGAACAAGTTCAGTCACAGCTGAAACTAAAATAAATTTCTTGCTCCTTGCGAACACAGAAACGAAATGTCAAACGCGCACTGAACGTCAAATCCACTGTAACATAAAGTGGTATTCACGAACCAAAGTTACTATGACCTTCTCAAATTAGGGCTTGCACATTGAATGTTTACAATTTCACGTACTGTTTACAGACACTTGACCTCCAACAATGTAGCTTGAATACTCTGACCTAGAAAAGTCTGTTGTTGAATGAAACGTGTAACAACCCGCAGTACTGTTTACAATAGGAACCCGCCTTCTATGCAGTTATGGTCCACGTAGCAAATGCCTAGTAGTTCACTTCAGTACTTGTCTTGTTATGCTTTATGTAGCATTATAATATAAATGCTCGTACTGTTTATTTGTGTCAACCGTTGATGACCTATATCTGTCCTGTTGTAGCCAAAACTTGCAAATGTAGAATTAGCACTGTGTGTTACGGCTGTCCCGTGTGTAGCTTAGACCCACAGATCAGAAGTGTAATGTGTACTTGTCCTTCTTGTAACTTTCTCGACAAAACTGGAGACATCATACATGTAACAGCCAACCAGGAATGTAAATTTCTGGATCCATAAATGTCAACAATAATGTCAAATGCTCGCTCTGTTCTTTTTAAACCCACAGATCTGGTCCATCAGAAATGTAAGTTTCTAGGCCACATTGGCGACAAGAAATGTATCATAAGAGCCCACGTAACTGGTCCACCAGAAATGTAACTGTATTTTTTTTCTTGTTGAGGTGATCACTGGCCCAAGACAGTTTACATGTTGTTAGATGTGTAGTGCGAGCGTATGATGAGTTGAGTGTGGGTGCGAATGAAGACGCGAATGTGTTTAGGCTCGTATAGATGTAGATCCTGCAACCCATACTCTCACATGCAGTAATCAAGGATGCTTTGACACTGCAGGCATGTTTCAAGACATTTATTGACGGGAACACACATAATATCAACAGGAACAGTCAGTGTAACAAGGTCATGCTGACCTGACATCGATAGGTATACATTTGGCATTCAAAAAGGTAAACATCAGAATAGACGTGCATGGTCAATAGCAAAGTTCTTCAATAATGACAGTTCGTAGCGTCGCCCTTGGCGTCTCTGACTAAACGCGTCAGATGCCTTAGTTACCTTGACACACAGGTGCAACTTGGCACTCCCTGCCAATTGCACATATCAGGCTGTAGTATAATAGCCGGAAGCACAGGCCTCGTCCTAACGTCGGCCGTGTACTTCTGTTAAATAGGTTATCACCAACCCTGCAGTAATACTTATTGTAGATAGAAGTTCCGCCAATCTGCGGCTCCCACAATATATCCTCGTCACTGGATTTCTGGACAATATAAGACTAACAGTCTTGGATGGCTACCTCGAGCACAAATATATAAGTTCTGAAATGGCGGATCCGTGAACTGCTGTTCACCCTAGGTAATCCTTTACATGTTCTGCCACCGAAAAGCGTAATAATGCATAAAGGTCGGTATTACCTGGTAAATGAATCCTCAGAACTACACAAGGAATTCTGTCGTCATCCCGACGCACAGAGATTCACTGGGGAAAACTGCTATGGCAGTTACTTCGAAGATTCTCCCCGAAAAACAATGGACTCTTGGTCCCTTCAGAAAAACAGGACCTCCCGGCTTCCCGGAAGTATATCTCACTCCCGCTTAAAAAAACCTTCCCATAGGCCCACGCCGAACTGTCAACCTCTGACCCTAAAGGTCAAACACAATGAATGAATAAACAAGGGAAGACAACCCCTAATCAACCTGACATCGCAGGTAAAGACACAATTATACTTATGATACAAACATAAGCAAATAACTTGACAGATGACTCCGTCGAAAATGACAGCAACACTACCTCATACCATCATCATGCTAAGCAATTTGAACACATTAAAAACAAATTATTATATTGACTATTAGGTGAAGGAGGGTTCAAAAACAAAACTCCTAGAGGCCCTAATTGGTCTAATCCGGCCCTGCCACCAACAGCAATCATTTGAAAATGACAACAGGCAATTAAATATCATAAAAATCAAAATAAAATGACACTAATTTTCATAATTATAACCAACAGTTAGGTTGAACAGGAACACATGTAGAGTAGAGACAGAAACACATGTAGAGTAGAGACAGAAAAACATGTAGAATAGAGACAGAAACACATGTAGGGTAGAGACAGAAACACATGTAGAGCAAAGACAGAAACACAAGTAGAGAAGAGACAGAAACATATGTAAGGTAGAGACAGAAACACATGTAGAGAAGAGACAGAAACACATGTAGGGTAGAGACAGAAACACATGTACAGTAGAGACAGAAACACAAGTAGAGTAGAGAAAGAAACACATGTAGATTAGAGACAGAAACACATGTAGAGTAGAGACAGAAACACATGTAAAGAAGAGACAGAAACACATGTAGAGTAGAGACAGAAAGACATATAGGGTAGAGACAGAAACACACGAAGGGTAGAGGTAGAAACAAATGTAGGATAGAGACAGAAACACATGTAGAGTAGAGACAGAAACACATGTAGAGTAGAGACAGAAATACATGTAGAGAAGAGACAGAAACACATGTAGAGTAGAGACAGAAACACATGTAGAGTAGAGACAGAAACACATGTAGAGTAGAGACAGAAACACATGTAGAGTAGAGACAGAAACACATGTAGGGTAGAGACAGAAACACATGTAGGGTAGAGACAGAAACACATGTAGAGTAGAGACAGAAACACATGTAGAGTAGAGACAGAAACACATGTAGAGTAGAGACAGAAACACATGTAGGGTAGAGACGGAAACACATGTAGGGTAGAGACAGAAACACATGTAGGGTAGAGAACTGGAGAGGGAAATAAAAGTGATAAAGAAGAAATGACGGATCTTGGGGGGATGGCACAGGACTAGACTTTGTAAATGCATATCTTCATTGCGAGCAAAAGAGCAGTGAAAGGATTAATCTTTATTCAATCAATCAATAATTTTTAGCTTCCCTAGAAGCTTAGGCCTAAAAAAAAAACAACAAATAAACAAACATGCCAAGTCCTTCTGGCACGTGCCATCAGCTCAAGCTCTTTCCATATCTTCCTCATCCCTTTCACTTCTGTCTCCAGCTGTCTTCTCCACGTGTTTAATGGGTCTACCTTTGCCTCTCTCTTTATTACGTACTAGTACATGTACATATATTAACCCATTTTACCGGAGATGAAATTAGACCAAACAATCTCAAGTTTTTAAGCGTTTCTTCAAAGTTAACTTGTCCTTATCTGTGCTGATTTATTGTTTAGAATGTGAATTAATGTTGTATTTCACTTTTTTCTTTTCGCCTCTTTATTTTTAAGTATAGCGCATACATTATCAGGCAGATGAAGCCATTCGGTGTTGAAATTAATGTTTGACAGTTCTTTCAGAGTAATAGTTGTTTTATTGTTCCCACTTGACTATTGTTTCTTCTATGGAACATCCGCCGCATTAATACTTTGCAACTTCCGAATACTTTATCCATATCTTTTTCTTCTGTGATCCTTACCCGTCGACCGTCAAAGCAGTCAGTGGCCATCACGCCTGGTGACGTCTTGTAGAGCAGCAACAAATTGTTTCCCCTTTGCTCGGTCGGTGGCCATCCTTCGTACAGTGCCCCAACTCTGGTCCGTTTTTTGCAACTCTGTCTACACAGTCCTCCGCCAAGTTGTTTTTGGTCGGCCTCTCTTTCGTTTTCCTTCAGGGGTCCATAGCATAGCTGTTCTTGTGATAGCGTCGGGGTCTCTTCTGAGGACATGGCCAACCCAGCTCCAGCGTCTGCCAGCTATGATGGTGTGCATGTCCTCTTGCTTGCTCCGAGTAAGCAGATCTTGGTTGGTGATGGTATTCGGCCAAAAGGTTAGGAGAATTTTTTTTAGGCATGTTGTGTGAAAAGAGGACAATTTTAACATTTCCTTCTGTTACTCTCCAGCATTCCGCACCATAGAGAAGCAAAGAAAACACACAGCTCTGATATATTCTTAATTTTGTGCTTGTGCTGTACTGAGAGGACTTCCAGATGTTGTTTAGGCTATAAAAGGCTGTTCTTGCTTTGTTCGTTTTGTTGTTGATGTTTTTGCTTGCTCCGCCATCTGGTGTTACTATGCATCCTAGGTATGTGAAGGTGTTTGTCTGTTCCAGTTGTTGATTCCTTACTGTTATGGGCTCGGGGTTGCTCACATTGAATGTCATGACCTCAGTCTTCTTTAGATTGATGTTCAAGCCCACCTGCTGGCTATACTTATTAAGTCTATCTGTTTTTTCCTGGATGTGTTGATGTGAATGTGCTAGTAGTGCAATGTCATCTGCATATTCCAGATCTTCCAATGTAGAAAACGTAGTCCATCTTATTCCTCTTGGACTGCCCTCTGTTGTCTGTCGCATCACCCAGTCTATGACTGTTAAAAGTAGAGTGGTTGATAAGGGGCATCCCTGTCGTACTTCTGTCTTCACCTCAAAGGTTAGGTTGCTCTGCCCAACGCTACACGTAAAGTTGGCATAGATTCTTTTTATGATTGACACTATGCAGCTTGGAATTCCATAAGCCCTCAGTATTTTCCATAGGCTATCCGTATGTGTACTGTCAAAAGCCTTTTCAAAATCAACGAAATTAATGTACAGCTGTTAATCCATATAATACAATATTTTTTTTTAATCAAACGCGAGTGCTCCCAAAGCTCCTGCTGATCTCTTGGTGGAGGATAGGGGGATAAAGACATGGACCATGTGCCTTAAGCAGTAGGTCATAACATGGGACCGAGAAATAAAGTGCAAGGAACTAGAATGGTGACTTGAACATGTAAAAGCATTGGAAAGGAAGGCACCCCTGCTTGTAAACATGCAACATTTTGATTGACAGGGTGGCCAACTGCGGCGGTAGATCCAAGGAGCTGAAAACAGACAAAGAGAATAATGGATGTCCAAATAATTTATACCTAATTGAGAACTGTTCATTACAGGCTTATTCTAAATGATTCCACCAAGTTTAGAATTCGAAGTTATTCATTGGGTTTGTGAGAGGTAGAAACACATGTAGGGTAGAGACAGAAATACATGTAGAGACAGAAACACATGTAGAGTAAAGACAGAAACACATGTAGAGAAGAGACAGAAACACATGTAGGGTAGAGGCAGAAACACATGTAGAGTAGAGACAGAAACACATGTAGAGTAGAGACAGAAACACATGTAGAGACAGAAAAACATGTAGAGTAGAGACAGAAACACATGTAGGGTAGAGACAGAAACACATGTAGGGTAGAGACAGAAACACATGTAGAGTAGTGACAGAAACTCACGTAGAGTAGTTACAGAAAGACATGTAGAGTAGAGGCAAAAAGACATGTAGGGTAGAGACAGAAACACATGTAGAGTAGAGACAGAAACACATGTAGAGTAGAAACAGAAACAGATGTAGAGACAGAAACACATGTGGAGTAGAGACAGAAACACATGTAGGATAGAGACAGAAACACATGTAGGGTAGATACAGAAAAACATGTAGGGTAGAGACAGAAACACATGTAGAGAAGAGACAGAAACACATGTAGAGTAGAGACAGAAACACATGTAGAGAAGAGACAGAAACACATGTAGAGTAGAGACAGAAACCCATGTAGAGTAGAGACAGAAACACATGTAGGGTAGAGACAGAAACACATGTAGGGTAGAGACAGAAACACATGTAGAGTAGAGACAGAAACACATGTAGAGTAGTGACATAAACACATGTAGAGTAGATACAGAAACACATGTAGGGTAGAGGCAGAAACACATGTAGAGTAGAGACAGATACACATGAAGAGTAGAGACAGAAAAACATGTAGGGCAGAGACAGAAACACATGTAGAGTAGAGACAGAAACACATGTAGGGTAGAGACAGAAACACATGTAGGGTAGAGACAGTAACCCATGTAGAGTAAAGACAGAAACACATGAAGGGTAGAGACAGAAACACATGTAGGGTGGAGACAGAAACACATGTAGAGAAGAGACAGAAACACATGTAGGCTAGAGACAGAAACACATGTAGAGTAGAGACAGACACACATGTAGAGTAGAGACAGAAACACATGTAGAGTAGAGACAGAAACACATGTAGAGACAGAAACACATGTAGAGTAGAGACAGAAACACATGTAGGGTAGAGACAGAAACACATGTAGGGCAGAGACAGAAACACATGTAGAGTAGAGACAGAAACACATGTAGGGTAGAGACAGAAACACATGTAGGGTAGAGACAGTAACCCATGTAGAGTAAAGACAGAAACACATGTAGGGTAGAGACAGAAACACATGTAGGGTGGAGACAGAAACACATGTAGAGAAGAGACAGAAACACATGTAGGGTAGAGAATGAAACACATGTAGGGTAGAGACAGAAACACATGTAGAGTAGAGACAAAAACACATGTAGAGTAGAGACAGAAACACATGTAGAGTAGAGACAGAAACACATGTAGAGAAGAGACAGTACCACATGTAGAGTAGAGACACAAACACATGTAGGGAAGAGACAGAAACACATGTAGAGTAGAGACAGAAACACATGTAGAGTAGAGACAGAAACACATGTAGGGTAGCGACAGAAACACATGTAGGGTAGAGACAGAAACACATGTAGAGAAGAGACAGAAACACGTGTAGGGTAGAGACATAACCACATGTAAGGTAGAGACAGAAACTCATGTAGAGAAGAGACAGAAACACATGTAGAGTAGAGACAGAAACACATGTAGAGTAGAGACAGAAACACATGTAGAGTAGAGTCATACACACATATAGGGTAGAGGCAGAAGCACATGTAGGGTAGAGGCGGAAACACATGTAGGGTAGAGACAGAAACATATGTAGGGTAAAGACAGAAACACATGTAGGGTAAAGACAGAAATACATGTAGAGTAGAGAAAGAAACACATGTAGGGTAGAGGCAGAAACACATGTAGGGTAGAGACAGAAACACATGTAGAGTAGAGACAGACACACATGTAGAGTAGAGACAGAAACACATGTAGAGACAGAAACACATGTAGAGTAGAGACAGAAACACATGTAGGGTAGAGACAGAAACACATGTAGAGTAGAGACAGAAACACATGTAGAGTAGAGACAGAAACACATGTAGAGACAGAAACACATGTAGAGTAGAGACAGAAACACATGTAGGGTAGAGACAGAAACACATGTAGGGCAGAGACAGAAACACATGTAGAGTAGAGACAGAAACACATGTAGGGTAGAGACAGAAACACATGTAGGGTAGAGACAGAAACACATGTAGGGTAGAGACAGAAACACATGTAGGGTGGAGACAGAAACACATGTAGAGAAGAGACAGAAACACATGTAGGCTAGAGACAGAAACACATGTAGGGTAGAGACAGAAACACATGTAGAGTAGAGACAGAAACACATGTAGAGTAGAGACAGAAACACATGTAGAGTAGAGAAAGAAACACATGTAGAGAAGAGACAGTACCACATGTAGAGTAGAGACAGAAACATATGTAGGGAAGAGACAGAAACACATGTAGAGTAGAGACAGAAACACATGTAGGGTAGAGACAGAAACACATGTAGGGTAAAGACAGAAACACATGTAGGGTAGAGACAGAAACACATGTAGAGAAGAGACAGTAACACGTGTAGGGTAGAGACATAACCACATGTAAGGTAGAGACAGAAACTCATGTAGAGAAGAGACAGAAACACATGTAGAGTAGAGACAGAAACACATGCAGAGTAGAGACAGAAACACATGTAGAGTAGAGACAGAAACACATGTAGGGTAGAGACAGAAACACATGTAGAGTAGAGACAGAAACACATGTAGAGTAGAGACAGAAACACATGTAGGGTAGAGGCAGAAACACATGTAGAGTAGAGACAGAAACACATGTAGAGTAGAGACAGAAACACATGTAGGGTAGATGCAGAAACACATATAGGGTAGAGGCAGAAACACATGTATGGTAGAGGCAGAAACACATGTAGGGTAGAGGCAGAAACACATGTAGGGTAGAGACAGAAACACATGTAGGGTAAAGACAGAAACACATGTAGGGTAAAGACAGAAACACATGTAGAGTAGAGAAAAAAACACATGTAGGGTAGAGGCAGAAACACATGTAGGGTAGAGACAGAAACACATGTAGGGTAGAGACAGAAACACATGTAGAGTAGAGACAGAAACACATGTAGAGTAGAGACAGAAACACATGAAGAGTAGAGACAGAAACACATGTAGGGTAGAGATAGAAACACATGTAGGGCAGACACAGAAACACGTAGAGTAGTGACAGAAACACATGTAGAGTAGTTACAGAAACACATGTAGAGTAGAGGCAGAAACACATGTAGGGTTGAGACAGAAACACATGTAGAGTAGAGACAAAAACACATGTATAGTAGAGACAGAAACACATGTAGAGACATAAACACATGTAGAGTAGAGACAGAAACACATGTAGGGTAGAGACAGAAACACATGTAGAGACAGAAACACATGTAGGGTAGAGACAGAAACACATGTAGAGTAGAGACAGAAACACATGTAGAGTAGGGACAGAAACACATGTAGAGTAGAGACAGAAACACATGTAGGGTAGAGACAGAAACACATGTAGGGTAGAGACAGAAACACATGTAGAGTAGAGACAGAAACACATGTAGAGTAGAGACAGAAACACATGTAGAGTAGAGACAGAAACACATGTAGGGTAGAGACGGAAACACATGTAGGGTAGAGACAGAAACACATGTAGGGTAGAGAACTGGAGAGGGAAATGAAAGTGATAAAGAAGAAATGACGGATCTTGAGGGGATGGCACAGGACTAGACTTTGTAAATGCATATCTTCATTGCGAGCAAAAGAGCAGTGAAAGGATTAATCTTTATTCAATCAATCAATAATCTTTAGCTTCCCAGGAGCTTAGGCCTAAAAAGAAGAAACAAAAAAAAAAACAAATAAACAAACATGCCAAGTCCTTCTGGCACGTGCCATCAGCTCAAGCTCTTTCCATATCTTCCTCATCCCTTTCACTTCTGTCTCCAGCTGTCTTCTCCACGTGTTTAATGGGTCTACCTTTGCCTCTCTCTTTATTACGTACTAGTACATGTACATATATTAACCCATTTTACCGGAGATGAAATTAGACCAAACAATCTCAAGTTTTTAAGCGTTTCTTCAAAGTTAACTTGTCCTTATCTGTGCTGATTTATTGTTTAGAATGTGAATTAATGTTGTATTTCACTTTTTTCTTTTCGCCTCTTTATTTTTAAGTATAGCGCATACATTATCAGGCAGATGAAGCCATTCGGTGTTGAAATTAATGTTTGACAGTTCTTTCAGAGTAATAGTTGTTTTATTGTTCCCACTTGACTATTGTTTCTTCTATGGAACATCCGCCGCATTAATACTTTGCAACTTCCGAATACTTTATCCATATCTTTTTCTTCTGTGATCCTTACCCGTCGACCGTCAAAGCAGTCAGTGGCCATCACGCCTGGTGACGTCTTGTAGAGCAGCAACAAATTGTTTCCCCTTTGCTCGGTCGGTGGCCATCCTTCGTACAATGCCCCAACTCTGGTCCGTTCCTTGCAACTCTGCCTACACAGTCCTCCGCCAAGTTGTTTTTGGTCGGCCTCTCTTTCGTTTTCCTTCAGGGGTCCATAGCATAGCTGTTCTTGTGATAGCGTCGGGGTCTCTTCTGAGGACATGGCCAACCCAGCTCCAGCGTCTGCCAGCTATGATGGTGTGCATGTCCTCTTGCTTGCTCCGAGTAAGCAGATCTTGGTTGGTGATGGTATTCGGCCAAAAGGTTAGGAGAATTTTTTTTAGACAGGTTGTGCGATAAGAGGACAATTTTAACATTTCCTTCTGTTACTCTCCAGCATTCCGCACCATAGAGAAGCAAAGAAAACACTCAGCTCTGATATATTCTTAATTTTGTGCTTGTGCTGTACTGAGAGGACTTCCAGATGTTGTTTAGAATATAAAAGGCTGTTCTTGCTTTGTTCGTTCTGTTGTTGATGTTTTTGCTTGCTCCGCCATCTGGTGTTACTGTGCATCCTAGGTATGTGAAGGTGTTTGTCTGTTCCAGTTGTTGATTCCTTACTGTTATGGGCTCGGGGTTGCTCACATTGAATGTCATGACCTCTGTCTTCTTTAGACTGATGTTCAGACCCACCTGCTGGCTATACTTATTAAGTCTTTCCGTTTTTTCCTGGATGTGTTGATGTGAATGTGCTAGTAGTGCAATGTCATCTGCATATTCCAGATCTTCCAATGTAGAAAACGTAGTCCATCTTATTCCTCTTGGACTGCCCTCTGTTGTCTGTCGCATCACCCAGTCTATGACTGTTAAAAATAGAGTGGTTGATAAGGGGCATCCCTGTCGTACTTCTGTCTTCACCTCAAAGGTTAGGTTGCTCTGCCCAACGCTACACGTAAAGTTGGCATAGATTCTTTTTATGATTGACACTATGCAGCTTGGAATTACGTAAGCCCTCAGTATTTTCCATAGGCTGTCCGTATGTATACTGTTAAAAGCCTTTTCAAAATCAATGAAATTAATGTACAGCTGTTAATCCATATAATACAATATATATTTTTTATCAAACGCGAGTGCTCCCAAAGCTCCTGCTGATCTCTTGGTGGAGGATAGGGGGATAAAGACATGGACCATATGCCTTAAGCAGTAGGTCATAACATGGGACCGAGAAATGTAGTGCAAGGAACTAGAATGGTGACTTGAACATGTAAAAGCATTGGAAAGGAAGCCACCCCTGCTTGTAAACATGCAACATTTTGATTGACAGGGTGGCCAACTGCGGCGGTAGATCCAAGGAGCTGAAAACAGACAAAGAGAATAATGGATGTCCAAATAATTTATACCTAATTGAGAACTGTTCATTACAGGCTTATTCTAAATGATTCCACCAAGTTTAGAATTCGAAAATATTCATTGGGTTTGTGAGAGGTAGAAACACTTGTAGGGTAGAGACAGAAATACATGTAGAGACAGAAACACATGTAGAGTAAAGACAGAAACACATGTAGAGAAGAGACAGAAACACATGTAGGGTAGAGGCAGAAACACATGTAGAGTAGAGACAGAAACACATGTAGAGTAGAGACAGAAACACATGTAGAGACAGAAACACATGTAGAGTAGAGACAGAAACACATGTAGGGTAGAGACAGAAACACATGTAGGGTAGAGACAGAAACACATGTAGAGTAGTGACAGAAACTCACGTAGAGTAGTTACAGAAAGACATGTAGAGTAGAGGCAAAAAGACATGTAGGGTAGAGACAGAAACACATGTAGAGTAGAGACAGAAACACATGTAGAGTAGAAACAGAAACAGATGTAGAGACAGAAACACATGTGGAGTAGAGACAGAAACACATGTAGGATAGAGACAGAAACACATGTAGGGTAGATACAGAAACACATGTAGGGTAGAGACAGAAACACATGTAGAGAAGAGACAGAAACACATGTAGAGTAGAGACAGAAACACATGTAGAGAAGAGACAGAAACACATGTAGAGTAGAGACAGAAACCCATGTAGAGACAGAAACACATGTAGGGTAGAGACAGAAACACATGTAGGGTAGAGACAGAAACACATGTAGGGTAGAGACAGAAACACATGTAGAGTAGAGACAGAAACACATGTAGAGTAGTGACATAACCACATGTAGAGTAGATACAGAAACACATGTAGGGTAGAGGCAGAAACACATGTAGAGTAGAGACAGAAACACATGTAGAGTAGAGACAGAAACACATGTAGAGTAGAGTCATAAACACATATAGGGTAGAGGCAGAAGCACATGTAAGGTAGAGGCGGAAACAAATGTAGGGTAGAGACAGAAACATATGTAGGGTAAAGACAGAAACACATGTAGGGTAAAGACAGAAATACATGTAGAGTAGAGAAAGAAACACATGTAGGGTAGAGGCAGAAACACATGTAGGGTAGAGACAGAAACACATGTAGAGTAGAGACAGACACACATGTAGAGACAGAAACACATGTAGAGTAGAGACAGAAACACATGTAGAGACAGAAACACATGTAGAGTAGAGACAGAAACACATGTAGGGTAGAGACAGAAACACATGTAGGGCAGAGACAGAAACACATGTAGGGTAGAGACAGAAACACATGTAGGGTAGAGACAGAAACACATGTAGGGTAGAGACAGTAACCCATGTAGAGTAAAGACAGAAACACATGTAGGGTAGAGACAGAAACACATGTAGGGTGGAGACAGAAACACATGTAGAGAAGAGACAGAAACACATGTAGGCTAGAGACAGAAACACATGTAGGGTAGAGACAGAAACACATGTAGAGTAGAGACAGAAACACATGTAGAGTAGAGACAGAAACACATGTAGAGTAGAGACAGAAACACATGTAGAGAAGAGACAGTACCACATGTAGAGTAGAGACAGAAACACATGTAGGGAAGAGACAGAAACACATGTAGAGTAGAGACAGAAACACATGTAGAGTAGAGACAG
Organism: Oreohelix idahoensis; assembly: GCA_024509875.1. Lineage (NCBI taxonomy): Eukaryota > Metazoa > Mollusca > Gastropoda > Stylommatophora > Oreohelicidae > Oreohelix > Oreohelix idahoensis. The sequence goes on along the minus strand of JAMPIV010023161.1, from coordinate 472,753 downwards.
AAACACATGTAGGGTAGCGACAGAAACACATGTAGGGTAGAGACAGAAACACATGTAGAGAAGAGACAGAAACACGTGTAGGGTAGAGACATAACCACATGTAAGGTAGAGACAGAAACTCATGTAGAGAAGAGACAGAAACACATGTAGAGTAGAGACAGAAACACATGTAGAGTAGAGACAGAAACACATGTAGAGTAGAGACAGAAACACATGTAGGGTAGAGACAGAAACACATGTAGAGTAGAGACAGAAACACATGTAGAGTAGAGACATAAACACATGTAGAGTAGAGACAGAAACACATGTAGGGTAGAGGCAGAAACACATATAGAGTAGAGACAGAAACACATGTAGAGTAGAGACAGAAACACATGTAGGGTAGATGCAGAAACACATATAGGGTAGAGGCAGAAACACATGTATGGTAGAGGCAGAAACACATGTAGGGTAGAGACAGAAACACATGTAGGGTAAAGACAGAAACACATGTAGGGTAAAGACAGAAACACATGTAGAGTAGAGAAAAAAACACATGTAGGGTAGAGGCAGAAACACATGTAGGGTAGAGACAGAAACACATGTAGGGTAGAGACAGAAACACATGTAGAGTAGAGACAGAAACACATGTAGAGTAGAGACAGAAACACATGAAGAGTAGAGACAGAAACACATGTAGGGTAGAGACAGAAACACATGTAGGGCAGACACAGAAACACGTAGAGTAGTGACAGAAACACATGTAGAGTAGTTACAGAAACACATGTAGAGTAGAGGCAGAAACACATGTAGGGTTGAGACAGAAACACATGTAGAGTAGAGACAAAAATACATGTAGAGTAGAGACAGAAACACATTTAGAGACATAAACACATGTAGAGTAGAGACAGAAACACATGTAGAGACAGAAACACATGTAGGGTAGAGTTAGAAACACATGTAGAGTAGAGACAGAAACACATGTAGAGTAGGGACAGAAACACATGTAGAGTAGAGACAGAAACACATGTAGGGTAGAGACAGAAACACATGTAGGGTAGAGACAGAAACACATGTAGAGTAGAGACAGAAACACATGTAGAGTAGAGACAGAAACACATGTAGAGTAGAGACAGAAACACATGTAGGGTAGAGACGGAAACACATGTAGGGTAGAGACAGAAACACATGTAGGGTAGAGAACTGGAGAGGGAAATGAAAGTGATAAAGAAGAAATGACGGATCTTGGGGGGATGGCACAGGACTAGACTTTGTAAATGCATATCTTCATTGCGAGCAAAAGAGCAGTGAAAGGATTAATCTTTATTCAATCAATCAATAATCTTTAGCTTCCCAGGAGCTTAGGCCTAAAAAAAAAAAAACAAAAAAAAAACAAATAAACAAACATGCCAAGTCCTTCTGGCACGTGCCATCAGCTCAAGCTCTTTCCATATCTTCCTCAACCCTTTCACTTCTGTCTCCAGCTGTCTTCTCCACGTGTTTAATGGGTCTACCTTTGCCTCTCTCTTTATTACGTACTAGTACATGTACATATATTAACCCATTTTACCGGAGATGAAATTAGACCAAACAATCTCAAGTTTTTAAGCGTTTCTTCAAAGTTAACTTGTCCTTATCTGTGCTGATTTATTGTTTAGAATGTGAATTAATGTTGTATTTCACTTTTTTCTTTTCGCCTCTTTATTTTTAAGTATAGCGCATACATTATCAGGCAGATGAAGCCATTCGGTGTTGAAATTAATGTTTGGCAGTTCTTTCAGAGTAATAGTTCTTTTATTGTTCACACTTGACTATTGTATCTTCAATGGAACATCCGCCGCATTAATTCTTTACAACTACCGAATACTTTATCCATATCTTTTTCTTCTGTGATCCTTAGCCGCCGACCGTCAACCCAGCTCCAGCGTCTGGTTGTCAAAAAAAAAAAAAAATATATATATATATATATATATATATATATATATATATATATATATATATATATATATATATATATATATATATATATATATATATATATATATATATATATATATATATATATATATATATATATATATATATATATATATATATATACTCGTATATATCTTATGCAGCGAGAGCTGTCCGGAAAAGAATCGGCCATAATTAATATTAGAAAAACCGTTTGCGCGACATCGATGTAACTTGGCAGCCAAATAGAGTGGCCTGTTATGCACATACGTGTGCAATGTTGACGTTGCTGCACCAGTCAGTGCGACCGTTAAAAGCCGTCTAGTGAGCACGTGCACTGTGTGGTCGTCGCATTCAAAATGGCTGAACGAGTACAGCAAAGAATCTGCATCAAATTTTGCGTCAAGCTTCAACATTCCTCCACGGAAACTATTATGATGATTCAGAAGGCTTTTGGAGACGATGCAATGATTGCTACACAAATAAAAGTGTGGCACAAACGCTTCAAAGATGGTCGAGAATCTGTTGAATGTGATCCCATTTCTGGAAGGCCTGCAACAAGCAGAACACCGGAAAAGGTTGAACGTATACGGGCTGCAATCAACAAAGATCGGCGACTGACAGTGCGAGAACTAGAAAAAGATCTGGGAATTCCAAAAACTATTGTGTCCGAGATTCTGACCCACGATCTGGGTATGAGACGTGTCGTGGCAAAATTCGTTCCGCGGATTCAGCTACCAGAGCAGAAGGAACTTCGTGCCACAGTTGCTTGTGATTTGCTTCAAACCGCAACCAATAACCCAGATTTCATGAAGAATGTCAGAACTGGAGATGAATCGTGGATCTACTGCTATGATCCAGAAACGAAGGCTCAGTCGTCTCAGTGGAAGTCGCCTGGTTCTCCACGCCCGAAGAAGGCGCGGCAAACCCGTAGCAAGATCAAGACCATGTTGACTGTGTTTTTTTATTGGGAAGGTGTTATCTATCGCGAGTACGCTCCTTCAGGCCAAACAATTAACAAGGAGTATTACCTCAAAGTTCTCCGTCGGTTGAGAAATGCAGTACGACGAAAACGACCACAGTTGTGAGCAACTTGCAAATGGCGTCTTCATCACGACAACGCGCCCGCCCATGCATCACATCTAGTGCAAAGTTTTTTGTTGAAACATAACATCAGCCAGGTTACTTATTCCCCCCCCCCCCCCCCCACCCCCATAGCCCAGACTTGGCACCCTGCGACTTTTGGCCTTATCCAAAATTGAAATCATGTTTGAAAGGTAGAAAATTTCAGACCGTGGATGAGATTAAAGAAAATACGACGACGCAACTAATGGCGCTTCCAAAAAAGCCTTCGCAGAGTGTTTTAAAAAGTGGAAGAAACGCTGGGAGCACTGTGCGATGTCCCAAGGAGAATACTTTGAAGGGGACTGAGCCATCATTGTGCTATGTAAAATGTTTATTGATTTATATTACATGGCCGGGTCTTTTCCGGACAGCCCTCGTTTATATATATATATATGTATGAGCTTAATAAAGAAACGATCGTACAAGACAGTACAAGAATATATTTAAATAGCTTCTTCTTATTCTTCTTCTTCGTACGCTCCCATGAGTCTGTTTATATATTTTCAAAGAAAGCAGTGGTCAGCTTGGGCCAATTCATATCTCCATAGAGTTTTTTCAGGAATGGTACGTGCTTTCTCTGGTGCTCAAAGGCTTGGCATCTTGGGGAGAGACACATATGTAAATGAGGCTTAGAAGCAACAATAAAAAGTTGAGAACCCCTGTTTTAGAGAACAATCTGTACAGTCATTTACCGAGTTAGCTACATAAAGCATTAAGAAGATTAACTTAAACACAGTCAAGTACAGGTATTAATATTATCTCTAAGAACAAACAATATCGAATGACGTTAAAACTAACCTTGACTGCACAATTACGCAGCAAGGACAACCGCAAGACCTAACAGAGGACACATCAACTCAAATAAAACAAAGCAGCTTTAATATTTGTGTGTGGTTTAGTGTAATAGAGCAAGAAGTGTCACATGACAGTTGTTGTTTTTTTTTTTGTCTATGACACGTTGCAATAAACTGTAAAATATTCAACACTGTGGAATCAAGACAATGGTAGGATACAAAAAAGACCATCGCTGATAACTTAGTTGATAGCATTACAAAGCAGTCCTTGCTGTGGAATGCCCACTATAAGCGAGGTAGAGAGACCAGAAAACAGATGGAAAAGAGAACTGGAGGCAGAAATGAAAAGGATGAGGGAGACATGAAAACACCTCATAAAAAGGATGAGGGAGATATGAAAACACCTCATGAAAATGATGAGGGAGACATGAAAACATCTCATGAAAAGGATGAAGGAGACATGAAAACAACTCATGAAATGGATAAGGGAGACATGAAAACACCTCATGAAAAGGATGAGGAAGATACGAAAACACCTCATGAAAAGGATAAGGGATACATGAAAACACTTCATGAGAAGGATGAGGGAGACATGACAACACCTCATGACAAGGATAAAGGAGACATGAAAACACTTCATGAAAAGGATGAGGGAGACTTGAAAACACCACATGAAAACACCACATGAAAAGGATAAGGGAGACATGAAAACATATCATGAAAAGACCTGGAACGTATGACACTGGACATGAGGACTTTGCATGAGTTTGTTGAAACCCCCTGCTCTGTGGGGAACTGACTAGTAACAGAAAACTAACTTTACACAGAGCATTCAAACAAGCGTTTCGGTCCGCATTTATCTTCTTGACTGTTGTGATGGTATTGCCTCCCCTGATTTGCAGTAGTGGTCCAACAGTGGCCACAACTCAAGAGTATCTATTATAGGCTTCAATGGAGTCTATCTTTACACAAGATTACTCTTGGCAGAAATGTCGATAGAAGAGTAGTAAAGCTTCTATCACATGGGAGTCGTCACAAGATATTGATAAGCAAACACAATGCTGGCTGTCGCTGAGCACGTTAATTCTATAATCTGCCAACACTTTTATGAAGAATTTAGCAATTGTTTCTTCTAGCTCGTTAAGTCCCCACCCCTAAGTTAAACCAGTGGAATTATTATTATAATATACGAGTTTAGAGTGTATTATATAGCTCTGTTTAGAGTGTGCGTTTATTAACTTTGACTGAGACAAACATGTAGTACATTTAAAAGGATTGAACCGAAGTTAAATTTGTAACATTACAAATAACAACATTTAATAATCACTTTAAGTTTTAACAGTTGGAAAATAATTTGCATATGTATGAAAAGAATTTCATTACGTGGATGGGATTTGACTGAATAAAGGAGGTAACTTTTGGCAGCGGATATTTTCACTCAGCTGCCAATAGTAGTTTCTTCTCCCGCTGGGTCAGTTCCTTTACTCTGATCTCGCTCGTCTCTGGTAAAAGTTCAGGTGCCGCACGTTACCAGAACGTCAACGCGTAACGGCTACGTTGGGTCTGCGTCTGTCTATAAGACCCTCTTATGACGGCGTCTAGCAAAACGTCAGTCCACTTCTACCTTCACTTGGTTCCAGAGATAGTACTTTCTGCTGGTACCACCAATAACTGGAAATAGAAATAGAAACGAAACGCTATTCTGAATATGGCGTTTTCCGACACAGTTATGTGCCCCCCCCGCCCCCCCCCCCCGTCTTCTATTCTACCATCCCATGTCAGAATTTACCCTCGATGAGAATTAAATTTTATCTCTCGGGATAAAACTTCCTCTACATTTAAACTGAATAGCTGTAGCTTTACATTACATTTAAATGAAAAGGTTAAACATACAGATATAAAATGTTTTACATTTACATCTCCACTGTTTGAAAAGTTTTCACAATATAAATTCATTTAGGTTTCATTTACATTTACACTTGTGGAAAAAATTGGAACTTGTATTAATTTAAAATGAATATTTTAACATAGACATTTACACTGGTTTAAAGCTTAAAAACTTACATTAATTTTGAAGTGAATATGTTTATAGGGACATTTACACTGCTTTGAAAATGTAAGTATTATACTTAGAATGTACATCATTTCTTTTCATCTTTCCCTCTCTGCTCCATAGGGAACCTGGAACTACTTTGTGTGTTTAGTTCTTTTTACGAAACTATCAATAAAGCAATCACCAGCCCGTGCAGTGGTGGTTCATGAATCATCATTCTAGATACTGAGGTTGCCAGCCTCAAATGACTTTGACATCCAATAGCAGTTTTCACATATTAAACTTCACATGGTAATATATGCAGATATATAGGTGTCGCGTGATGCGTATTGGGGCAACTACGACAGTAGTTTTTGCCAGGAATAGCCTATGAAATATTAGGTAGAAGGTCTCTAGAAATTGGCTCGTTAAGAAAGAATAAAGACCTATTCGAGATAGGGACAAGAAGACGGGAATGCGAATGCTTTCCACTAGACAGTGTTTTCTAATTAGTTATGGAAAGAGTTCTGTTTCCCCACGACCTTAGCTTCTGCCCTTAGATCCCGTAACAGAAAAAGCCCCCAATCTCATCTGAGTAGAGAAATGTTCTTATGGGTGAATATGTAACACCGACAGCACGAGTGATACATTAACAAACTAGATAATGATCAAACGATCGTTGGGTTTATTAATGAAATATCCACACATATAGGGTTAGTAATGGTTAGAACGTGATGATGGTGAAAGACGATTCACACAAAACACACAGATGAGATAATAAAATTGCAATTAATTAAGAATGCACTGGTGCAAAGCAAAATGATGATGATGTGATATGATACGTGTTACCAAAATGGTGAGTAATCTACACAGTCCATGTGTCTCTAAATGCTTCTTATTGATATGATGATTCACACGTATGCATAAAATGTCCCAAGTTGTTATACGTTATGTCGAGTGGGGTATCTCTAAGTCGAGGACGTTCTGATGACAACTTTTGTCAGACTGAGCCACAATTGGATGAGGTCTAGTGCGGATTCCGAGCAAACCGAAGTACTCAAGACCTAATCTTCACACTCAGACAGCTGAGTGAAAAGGCCCTTGAGTATAAGAGAGAGATCCATCTTTGTTTCATAGATCTGGAAAAGGCGTTTGACAGGGTCCCTTGGAGCAAACTTTGGGACTGTTTGGCAAAGAAGAATATTCCAGCACCTCTGATTCATGCTATACAGAGCTTCTACAAGTCTTGCAGAAATTATGTGAGGACAGCAAACCATAAGTCAGAAGAGTTCAAGACCAACACTGGTGTAAGACAAGGTGGTATCCTATCACCTTACCTCTTCATACTCCTTATGGACGATGTCATCAAGGCATGTAAGGAGAGAACAAGAAAGTATTCAGTAGGGTACTGGAAGATGAGACAGGTCTATATTTCAGAGCTGGCATTTGCTGATGATGTTGCCCTGATTGCTAAATCAGAGGCACATCTCCAATCCAACCTGCAAGTCTGGAAGGAAGAGCTGGAGAAGAGAGGGATGGTCATAAGCAGCTCTAAAACAAAATCCATGGTGATATCACGAGAAGAAAGAAGACATCAGATTAAGCTGGGAGAACAGGTCCTGGAGCAGGTCGACCACTTTAAATACCTCGGAGCTATTATAGACCGAAAGGGAGGCATCAAAGAAGAGTTGGCCACTCGAAAAGCAGCGGCTGGGAGACTTTTTCAGGCCATAAATCGAGGATTCCTCAGCAAGAGAGAGGTTGGTAAGAAAACGAAGATGGCTGTATACCGCTCCACCTATGTCCCAGTCTTGACATATGGATACGAGTCATGGGCAATGACTACAACCCATAAAAGCCAGATCAAAACCTCAGAAATGAGGTATCTGAGGAAGGTGGTTGAAGTAACAAGAAGAGACATGGTACGCAACCAGACGATACGTCCCAACTAAGATGTTTTGGCCATGTCTGCAGAATGGGAGAAGATCGGCTACCACGACAAGCATGGGAAACAAAGAGCCAAGGATCCAGACCCCGAGGACGACCCAGAGTCCGCTGGGAGGACAACATTAGACAATCTTTGAAGGACCGAGGACTAGAATGGAACCAGGCCAGGAGGAAGACAGCCGATAGAATAGTCTGGCGCTCTCTCTTCCAAACCTCTACACCTCACGGTAGAAGGGGAACGACTAAGTAAGTAAGTATATATATATATATATATATATATATATATATATATATATATATATATATATATATATATATATATATATATATATATTCCTTCACTGTTTGAGTATATCTCTGTAGTGTTGATCAACAGTTAATAGCTGTCATATGAACAAAAGGTCTGTTGTCTAATCTCCCGAGGGTACTGGTTAGGCTGGATATCTTCACGAAATGTTAGTGATATGTAGACTCATAATCTTGCGTATGTAGTCGTGATTCATAAAATATACTTTAGAGTCTGCTTCATAGAATGCGCTTAAGAGTGTGTTGCACTTGGTATAAATATGAGATTCCACTTTTGAGCTATTTAGCTTGACTTCAGATAATAATGATCTTTCGAGTGATTTGAACTTGTGATAACTATGTATTGAACTTGTAAGCCAGCAGTATATGGGTGACGAAAAATGCTGCGTCCACCTTCTGACTTGTGGGTGATACAATATTCCAGTTTTAATTAAGGAATGACAGATGTCCTATGGCGAATTCTGCTAGCCAAATGTCCGTTTTTGATAACATATTTCTGGTTAGACGTCAGACATGTTGCGTGTAGACTCAGACTTCTGATGAACTTCTTTTCCCTTCGCTAAATCCTTTAAGAACACAATTAATCACAGAACTGAATTATCATCCACTCTGAATAAACACGTGTATTAGGCTAGGCGTTATAGGGATTGTTTCTCTGCCTCACAATGTAAAACCTGGACTGCCCTCTCTAGCGAGCTACGCGGTATTATATTTCTGGGGGGCAAAGTCTTTTACAGACAGGGGGTATGATGTGTTGGTGTTGTGGGCAGTGGGTTTCCCCTCTTGCTTCACCCTAGGCCTAGTGAATTCTTTCATAAAAGGAGCGACCATTGCGGTGTCAGTCTCTTGGCCTAGCATAACCTCTCATACCCCAAGATTGTTGTGCGTGGTGAAGAGCCACACCCTCCTCGAGGTAGTCCTGGCAACTGAGGGTGCGAATCCTCAGGCTAAACACAACGGATCTAGATGAGCAAACCTCGATAATAAAACCGGTGCACTACATCGTGGGTGGGTGGGAAGGAGCCAGATGGATACTGAACAAGTCTTAGGAGTGGGAACGAGTATGGACTGCTTCCTGAAGATCAGAACCCATCGTACAGGCATAGAGACTCAGGACGTGACGATCCTATTGCCTTCAACTCTTGGTCACATGCCTAGAGGTGCTAAAGTCGTAGATACTGGGCCAGAAGGCGCACCGGAAACCACAGTATCACACAACTCGCTTTTTTCTATGGATGAGTACACCGTCAAATAAATCTCGTAATGATGCTCGCCCTGTGGAGCTTCACCAGGCAGGTGCAGTGCCGGGCTCTGAGCCTCGACAGAGCCCACCCTCAGCTACTGGAGGACCCTCTAGACCGTCTTGTGGAGTCAGCAGACGGTGGAGAACTACTGACCGAAACAAAAACAGAAAAAGAGAAACCCAGAGTGCCACTTGTCATGATGCACTGGAATGCAGAGGGAGTGAACAGCAAGCAGGCTGGATACAGCAAAAAGACAGAGCTGGAAAACATCTTGTATGAGAAGCAAGTCAGTGTTTGCTGTATCCAAGAGACTCACTTGAAAGCAGATCAAACCTTTAAAATAAGGGGATATCAATGCTTCAGATCCGACAGACAAGATAGACGAAAAGGAGGAGTACTTACTCTTGTAAGGAATAACATTCATGCACACGAAAGGAAAACCTACATGGATGGAGCAGAATATCAGCTGTTGCAGATAAAGGTAGACAAGATGGAAATAGAACTCCTGAACTATTACTGTCCAAACAACAAACCCCTGAGTCTCAGCTCTATACAGGTACCAGCCACCATACTTGCATAACAGGAGAACTAGAGTCACTATTGACGATCTGCAGAGCAGACTAGTGTTGCTCTATTATGGGGTACCTCAAGGAGGAGTAATTTCCCCAACACTCTTCCTTGTTTACATCAATGACCTGGTGAAAGATCTCCCCGCAGGAGTGAAAGCTGCCGTATCTGCAGATGACCTAGTACTCTGGTGCGCTGATGAAAACGTCACCACAGCAAACTATAGAATGCAGCGGGCAGCAGACATGCTTCTGTCGTAGGCAGAGAAATGGCTTATCACAATAAACACAGACAAAACCTCCACAACACTGTTCTCCCTCGCCCCCAAGGACAAAGCAGCTAACATACACCTAGGGACAACCGTGATCAAGGAAGAAAGCTACCCCACCTATCTTGGGGTGACATTTGACCAAAGGCTTACATGGAATAAGCATATTGAAAATGCAGAAGGAAAGGCCCGAAGACGACTAGGCATACTCAGAAAATTAGCAGCTACCAACTGGGGAGCAAATGAACGAACTCTAAAGAAGATTTATAATGGAGTAATAAGACCACACTTAGAGTTTGGCTCAGCTGCATGGTAATCAGCTGCTAACTCACATCTGCAGTCCTTGGACAAGGTGCAAAATCAAGCTCTCAGGCTCATTACAGGAGCCATGAAAACGACACCAATATCAGAGATGCAGAAGGCTGCTGGACTACAGACATTGTCCCATAGAAGAGACACAAAAAGCATGATCCAGATGGAAAAGTACAACAGTATGCCAACGCACCCAATGAAGGCAAGACTAGATGATCTGGCATTGGGACGTCTAAAGCGTAGCAGCTTTGTGCATCGGGGAAAAAGACTTAAAAGACAGCATCAAGAAGACCTATCCATGAAGACAACACCACTGAAGCCCACCCTATACCCTGTACCATGGGAGCAGGCCAGCAGTGCCCTCCAAATTAATACATCAGTCAGTGGTCTCACAAGTGGATGTGAGTATAATGATCTGCAAAAACGAACTGCTACATTGAGTATGATCCAAGAAAGTTATCCCGATCAATCATGGATACATGCCTATACAGATGGATCAGCAACAAATGCTGTTAGGAATGGTGGTGCCGGTATCTTTATCTCATATCCTGACAACCACTATGAGACTAGGTACATTCCCACTGGTAAATTCTGTTCCAACTATACAGCCGAGGTTCAAGCTCTAGAGCAAGCTGCATATATGATTTATAACACCAACTCTGACTGCCACCAGGTAGTCATCCTCACAGATGCACTGTCTGTCCTGCAAGCTCTCAAGGGTGGTAAACTCCCGCATCTGAGAAATGAACTAAACAAGGTAGCTGCCAAAAAGAGAACCATACTTCAGTGGGTACCATCTCATTGTGGTGTACCCGGAAATGAAAAGGCAGATAAACGTGCAAAAAAGGGAGGAGAATGTGAACAAGAAAATAATGAAGTCACATACTTTGAGAAAAAGAGAGCTATCCAGACTATCAGAAGAGAACAGAACCAACCCAAAGACGACTACCACACTCTTGACCGGCAGGGAGAGATAAATATTTTTCGCCTCAGGACAGGGCATAACAAACTGAATAAACACATGCACAAGCTACGATTGTCTGCTTCATCGCTGTGCACATGTGGATTAAACAAACAAACTGCTGAGCATGTTCTACAGGATTGTCCTCTGTATGACCAGTTAAGAAAGATATACTGGCCCAGTGACTCAACACTAAACTCAAAGCTATATGGAGCTAAAGAGGAACTTCAAACAACAGTCGAATTCATCATGAGAACTTGTCTGACAGTGTAAACTTCAAAGATGCGATCGCAAGAAGAAGAAGAAGATATTTCTGGAATTCCAATGTGGGTTTCTTAGACAGGTAATGTACAGCTCCCCCCATACAACCAATCCTTGAGAGCCTCTCTGGTCACTCATTCACATGATCGCACTTGTCCCCTGTCAGTCCAAACGTCGGTGTGGTAATTCGCGACCAACTTTCGTTGCCAGGCTTGTTTGACAAACAGGTAGTGGGATAATTGGCTGGCCAATTCAAAAGTGCTGTCACATTATTCTCTGGTTGTTTATCGTTCCGTGTGTTGGCGGCACTCTTAGTTACCTCCGCCCATTGTCGTCAGCATGCTAACATGTCCTCTTTGTGGCGCCGCATATTGTATTACATGCCGGTTGCTTTAAACATCACGAGACGTTTTCACCTGGCTAAACTGGGCGTCCTATGTGGTGACCTGGCCGAGCAACAAAGATAACAACAGTTCACAGAAATTGTATAATGCCCAGATGTCTGATTGGGATGACCAGATGTGTTTTCACCAGATTTATCACGATGCAATGTGGGCTTCAAACGATAATGTCAGGTATGGGGACTCAATCAAAAGACTTTATTTCCCCCGATGAAAGAACAAATGCGGTTCTTTAGATATCGGTAGCGAGTAATCACAACGATGAAATATCAAATGTGGGATAGCAAATGTGGGATGAAAGAGCAAATATGGGAGAAAATACAATACGAGAGATGTAGGAAAAGATAGAGCAATAAGGCCTTTGCGCTCGTTTATCACAATAGCCCCCTCCTCACGTGTGATGCCAATCATACTCAGGAGAGCTTAGCCTTCCTTCTCGGGATTCAATAATCATTTTCCTCATCTTCGTTTTTCTCTCCGATTTCCACCCTTTCCTCTACTTGTCTGTGCTCTCCGTCCTGCCTCATAGGATGACGGCTTAAAAATCCGCTCCTACGTTATGTTTTCCTTCGATATAGTCCACTTGGAACTTGTAAGGTTGTAGAACAAGCGACCACCTCATCAGTCTAGCATTCAAATTCTTTGAATTGGAGAGGAAGGCCAGAGGTTGGTGATCACTCGGGATCGTAAATTTACTTCCGTACAGGTATTCTTGAAATGTTTGTATTCTCCAGACGAGGGACAAACATTCCTTTTCGATTGTGGAATAGTTTTGTTCTGCTCGGTTTAACTTCCGATTCGCGTATGCGACCGGAAATAGATTTACTGGGCTTCTGTCGTCCGGCTGTAGTAATGTAGTCTCGATTCTAATGTTACTGGCATCTGTGCGCAAGATGAATTTTTGAGTTAAATCCGGGAGCCTTAAAATTGGTTTTGCGGTGAGTTTCTCTTTTAAGAGTGCATATGCGTGTTATCATTCTGCTGACCATGTCACTTTATCCGGGTTTCCTTTCTTTGTTAGCGATGTAAGCGGCGCACAGAGGCTATTAAAATCCTCTATATATCTCTGGTAGAATCCACAGAGGGATACAAATGACCGGACATCCCTTTTGTGGACGGTCTCGGTGCATTTCTCAGCTATTCAACGTTTTGAGTCTCGGGGAACATGGTTCCATGGGTGATAGTATGTCCTAAGAACTCTAGCTGTTCGCAGCCAACTTGACATTTGGTTGGGCGAGCGGTTAGTCCCGCTTCTCTGAGTCTGTTAAACAGTAAGGATAGTGCTGATAAATGTTCTTCAAACGATTCAGTAGCTACTAGGATATCATCCATAAAATTGCAGATGGCGGGATGATTCAGAGGATCCAATAACTTTCGCATCAACCTTGTGAAGACACTAGGAGCGTTGTTTAGCCCAAATGGCATCACATTAAACTCGAAGTGTCCATCTGGAGTACTGAAGGCTAACAGGTTCCTCGCCTCAGCTTTTACTGGTATTTGATAGTACCCTTTACTGAGGTCGATCTTTGAAAAATAGCGAGCCCTGCTCAGCTTAGTAAATAGCTGGTTCTGGTCCGGTAACGGTTCTGGCTTGAACTGTGTTAACGCATTCAGCTGTCGGTAGTCGATGCACAGGCGTTGTTCTCCACTGGGTTTGCGTAACAGCACCACTCCCGCACTGTAAGGGGACTCCGACTTTGAAATTATGCCTTCCTTAAGTAAATAATCAATTTCTTGCTTTAATGCCGTCGCCTTGGCATACGGAATCGGATAGGTTCTCATTCGGACGGGCGTAGGATCCGTGACTTCCATATCAAACTCCATCAGGTTTGTCCGGCCCGGTTTGTCTGTCAGGGAGTCGGCGTGGTTTTCCATCAATCTCCTCACTTTTTCTTGCTGGGCTTCCGTTAAGGTGGAGCTTATTTTCACATCTAAATGTGATTCCTCCTGTATCACCGGGTACTCTACGGATGATAATGGCTCTTCTTCCATTTGCATAGCAATGGCCATAGTCATGAGGTGCGCTGGTTCGGCAGGGGCTCGCTCGTAAAACTTCTTAAGCAGATTTAAGTTCACTGCGATTTTATAATTGGTACGAGAAATCTTTTCCACAACTTTGTAGGGTCCCCTCCAGCAAATCTGCAACTTATTACTGCTACTCGGCAGAAGAAGTAGCACCTTCTCTCCTACTGGTAGTTCTCGGTCCTTCGCATTCCAATTGTAATATTTGGCACATTTCCGCCTAGCCTCCCGTACTTTCGCTGTGGCTAATTCCCAGCCAGTCTTCAGACGTTGTTTCAAGTCTGTGACGTACTGGAAGGCTGATGTGACAGTGTCGTCTGCCTTGGCATCTGTCCATGTTCTTAGTAAGGCTTCTAATGAACCTTTAATAGGTCTTCCGAAGAGTAATGTGGCCGGAGAGACTCCCGTTGACGCATGCGGTGCTTCCTTGTAAGCAAATAATGTGGCAGGAAGATACTGATCCCAAGTTTCTGGCTTCTCCTGTGCCAACTTCCGAAGAAAAGAGGTGAGCGTCCCGTTAAACCACTCTACTTGCCCGTTACTTTGGGGGTGATAGGGCGAAGTATGAATATGCTTAGTCTTAAATATTCTAAGCACCTCCTCTGTCAACTTGCTTCTAAATTGTGACCCGTTGTCTGTGAGAATTTTATGCGGGAAGCCCAATCTAGTAAACATATTCAGTAAAGCGTCAGCTACATGCACTGAGTCGCATGCTGGCATGGCTATTGCTTCGCCCCACATGGAACATGTGTCCACTAAGGTAAGGATATGGGAGTTCCTCTTCTTAGTTCTCAGCAGAGGTCCAAGGGTCGCGGGTGCCGTCCAGTGTTTTGGTGCAACTTTCTGGCACTGAGGACAAGACTTGACGAAACGTTCAATGTCGCCGGTGATCCCTGGCCAATAATAGTGGCAGGTGATACTTTGAGTCGTGGCGCTCATTCCCATGTGTCCACTAAATTGGATAGAGTGGCCCATCTCAAGCACCTGGTTCCTATAGGTTGCAGGAACGACTAATTGGTTGTGTTCCTGTCCTTCGTTTCCAGCTCGGCGATACATCAATCCATTTTTCATAAAGAAGTCTCCCTTGGTAGGTGGGTTGTGTATCCTAGGTAATTTTTTAAAACAGGGCGCCAGTGAGGAATCTTCCATTTGGGCCCTCCTCAATTCCTTGGGGAGGATATTAGTAGGAGGTTCCTGCTCTGCGTCTTTTTTTGACTTTCCTCTAGTCTGTACGGCCGCTATGACTATTGGTTGAGTAGGTTCTCCAAGGAAAACAAATCTACATCCCAAGATTAAAGTGTAGATTGGTTCTTCCATTATAGCTGCACGAATCTCTCCTGTCACGTAACGAGATTCCACTCTGATAAGTGCAATAGGCAGTGTCATGGGTGGAACATCCTTCGTCGGACCTTGGATGTCGACACTCTCTTCTGTTATCTGGTCAGGGGTGACAAGAGATGCCCTGACCACCGCATCGAAAGCAAGTCCTGTGTCATAAAGGCACTCCACAGATTGTCCGTTTACGAAGACTGATTCTATGACGGGAGGATGAGAAACGTTTCCGGTACTCTGCTCCTTCCGAAGTGACGATGTTGTCTGCAGACAGGCAGCATGTTGGGTAGGAGGTCTGCGCTTGCACTCATTAGTGTTGTGATTGTTCAAGCGACAGTACCTGCACCATTTATCTCCCTGTCTCTGGTGTGGCGCAGCATTTTTCTTGTTTTTCTCTTTGTAGCTATCTTGTTTTGCGTGCTGTTTATGCGAGATGTGTGGTCCTTTGCTTTGTTGGTCTGGTTGGGAGCGAGCTGGCTGCTTTGGTGCCTGATCCGGAAACTTCTTTCTGGCTCATTGAGACTCAACGAGAGCATTTTGGAATCGCTCTGCCAGTGTAAGAATATTTTCTAGCCGGACAGCGCCGTTTTCGGTGAGAAATTTTCGCATTTCCACGAATAGACTCTTTTAGTTGCTCTATCACAATCAGCTCTTACAACCCATCATAGTTCTCGGTAAAGTTTCCCAGTGAACACCACTTCACTAGGTAGTCTTTAATACATGCTGCGAACTGTGAGAAAGTATCTCCAGCCTCATTCCTAAAACCTCGAAATTATTTCCGGTAAGCATCTGAATGAAGCTCGTACCTTACCAAGAGAGTTTTTTTCAATGCCTGATAGTCATCTTGCTCTCCGGCCGGAAGTTTATTAAAAACTTCGTAGGCGGCTCCTCTTAGGCCCTGGGAACGTTTCAAGTTCCACTTCCGTTCTTCCAGTCCAAACCCTGTTGCAAAGCGTTCGAAGCGGTCTAAAAAGGCGTCCATGGTATCGTTCCTTTCTGAAAAAGGTTCCAGCGGAAAGTTCATGGCATTGGGTGGCGCAGGTTGCGAAGTAGGCACACCATCTGAGCGGGGTGAGTACTCTCCATCACAGTTGGAAGCCGCTGCACTTTTTGCCAGCTCTGTCTGATTGGTCTGTCCCTGGATTTCCAGTTGCTTCATGTTAAGTGCATTCTCTGCTGCGGCTTTCTCTTTCCGCTCCGCTGCTTCTGCTGCGGCTTTCTCTTTTCACTCTGCTGCTTCTGCTGTGGCCTTCTCCATTGTAAGTTTCTGCATTTCCATCTCTCTTTCATGGAATTGATCAGTCTCCTCGCTTACATATTTCATCAGATCTTTTCCACTTAACCCGAATTCATTCCCTGCCTCCATTAAACTAGTTCTAATTTTTGTCGCATCTGCCATGATATGCAGTACGGGTTCGCGAAGGGAAAAATTGGCAGTGACCTACAAACAAAATTGTTTGACTCGCACAAGTAATTATCTCTTTAAAACCAGCTAGGTTTAAATTAGTAATCAAGTTCAAATAGTTCTTAAAAATCACTCACTCAGCGTATTCTGAAAAATTATATAACAGATTATCTCGAAGTTTCTATGAAAAATTTGCTAAATATTTATGATAAAAATTTTCCCTGCAGTTACAGAAAAAAAAATTTTCAGTTCCCCACAGTATCCTCTGTCCTCAAAAAGTGTTTACTCTGTCCTTTTCATGCTTAATTTAAAAATTATCACTCGTGCTTTAGAGATATAAATTACCCCCCTATGAAATAGACAAATTATAGTAAGAGTCAGTCTAGGAGATAATCCCTCAAAATGCCAACAAAATTTGCAATTATCTCAACTGTATAGCAGGGATGAAAATGTGATTTTTCACACTTCTAAGTCCGGGTTCCCTAATCCCAAGACGAGTCCACAATTGTCGTGTGGTGCGTATTGGAGCAACTACGACAGTAGTTTTTTCCAGGAATAGCCTATGATATATTAGGTAGAAGGTCTCTAGAAATAGGCTCGTTAAGAAAGAATAAAGACCTATTCGAGATAGGGACAAGAAGACGGGAGTGCGAATGCTTTCCACTAGACAGTGTTTTCTAATTAGTTATGGAAAGAGTTCTGTTTCCCCACGACCTTAGCTTCTGTCCTTAGATCCCGTAACAGAAAAAGCCCCAAACCTCATCTGAGTAGAGAAATGTTCCCATGGGTGAATATGTAACACCGACAGCACGAGTGATACATTAACAAACTAGATAATGATCAAACGATCGTTGGGTTTATTAATGAAATATCCACACATATAGGGTTAGTAATGGTTAGAACGTGATGATGGTGAAAGACGATTCAAACAAAACACACAGATGAGATAATAAAATTGCAATTAATTAAGTAGTAGTTAATTAAGAATGCACTGGTGCAAAGCGAAATGATGATGATGTGATATGATACGTGTTACCAAAATGGACGGTATGATATGATGATTCACACGTATGCATCATCATCATCAGTTGCCATCTCCACAACGAAGGTTGGCTGTAATGGATCTCCAACGTCTTCTGTCTCTTGTCTTGATGATGCACTCTGATAGACTCTTTCCTGTCCATCTCTTGATGTTGTCTTCCCACTTATAGCGCTGTCTTCCCATTGCACGTTTGCCTTCAACTCTCCCTTCTGTTATGGTCTTCTGCAAGGTGTTATGCCTTTTTATATGGCCAAAGTATTTTAGCTGACGTATGCATAAAATGTCCCAAGTTGTTATACGTTATGTCGAATGGGGTATCTCTAAGTCGAGGACGTTCTGATGACAACTTTTGTCAGACTGAGAATGGTGACGATATATATATATATATATATATATATATATATATATATATATATATATATATATATATATATATATATTCCTTCCCTGTTTGAGTATATCTCTGTAGTGTTGATCAACAGTTAATAGCTGTCATATGAACAAAAGGTCTGTTGTCTAATCTCCCGAGGATACTGGTTAGGCTGGATTTCTTCACGAAATGTTAGTGATATGTAGACTCATAATCTTGCGTATGTAGTCATGATTCATAAAATATACTTTAGAGTCTGCTTCATAGAATGCGCTTAAGAGTGTGTTGCACTTGGTATAAATATGAGATTCCACTTTTGAGCTCGTTAGCTTGACTTCAGATAATAATGATCTTTCGAGTGATTTGAACTTGTGATAACTATGTATTGAACTTGTGAGCCAGCAGTATATGTGTGACGAAAAATGCTGCGTTCACCTTCTGACTTGTGGGTGAGACAATATTCTTTTTTTAATTAAGGAATGACAGATGCCCAATGGCGAATTCTGCTAGCCAAATGTCCGTTTTTGATAACTTATTTCTGGTTAGACGTCAGACACGTTGCGTGTAGACTCAGACTTCTGATCAACTTCTTTTCCCTTCGCTAAATCCTTTAAGAACACAATTAATCACAGAACTGAATTATCATCCACTCTGAATAAACACGTGTATTAGGCTAGGCGTTATAGGGATTGTTTCTCTGCCTCACAATGTAAACCTGGACTGCCCTCTCCAGCGAGCTACGCGGTATTATATTTCTGGAAGTCCAATGTGGGTTTCTTAGACAGGTAATGTACAGCTCCGTCCATACAACCAATCTTTTGAGAGCCTCTCTGGTCACTCATTCAAATGATCGCTCTTTTCCCCTGTCAGTCCAAACGTGGGTGTGGTAATTCGAGACCAGCTTTCGTTGCCTGGCTTGTTTGACAAACAGGTAGTGAGATAATTGGCTGGCCAATTCGAAAGTGCTGTCACATTATTCTCTGGTTGTTTATCGTTCCGTGTGTTGGCGGCACTCTTAGTTACCTCCGCCCATTGTCGCCAGCATGCTAACATGTCCTCTTTGTGGCGCCGCCTATTGTATTACATGCCGGTTGCTTTAAACAGCATGAGACGTTTTCACCTGGCTAAGCTGGGCGTCCAATGTGGTGACCTGGCCGAGCAACAAAGATAACAACAGTTCACAGAAATTGTATAATGCCCAGATGTCTGATTGGGATGACCAGATGTATTTTCACCAGATTTATCACGATGCAATGTGGGCTTCAAACGATAATGTCAGGTATGGGGACTCAATCAAAAGACTTTATTTCCCCCGATGAAAGAACAAATGCGGTTCTTTAGATATCGGTAGCGAGTAATCACAACGATGAAATATCAAACGTGGGATAGCAAATGTGGGATGCAAGAGCAAATGTGGGAGAAAATACAATACGAGAGATGTAGGAAAAGATAGAGCAATAAGGCCTTTGCGATCGTTTATCACAATAGGTTAGTTCACATGTTAGTAATAAAACATAAAATGAAAATGCACTACTTACGCCAATCTTGGCTACGTACTTTGTGCTCAGATGAATAAGTTAAGGCACTGGGTTAGGCCTCTAACACGTGTCTGTGGTGTCTTTAATTTTACAATAGATTCCCCTCTGACTCCGTGTTTCTTCAATTTCCTAGTCTCGGGATTCCTTTATTAAAATGTAGAGTTTTCCTGTGCTTTTTAAAAATCTTATCTGGTTCTCCAATAAAAGGTCCGGTTAACAAATAAAAAGTATGAATCTATTCTTCACGCTGGTGAGGTCTGGGGTTGTCTTGGCGAGCGTGCAATTAACAGTGAGGTAAAACTGCGAAAATGATCAGGCTATATTCCCCTCAATGTTGTTATGAATCTAATCAAAACAATCCAATCATTTCAAATCATGCACATAGGGTGGGATATTTCAAAATAGTCCCACGTGAAATAAGGTGCGTGCTTGCAAAGGTCACGTATTACCATATATGGACATCTGATGCCGTGCTTACACTCTCACAAACACATTTGTAGGCTCATGTTGTCTAAAATGTAATAAATCCATGATTACTTTTAACCAAGTGACTGGAAACGATTATATTACACTTGTCTGCCCACATGTGTCACACAGACAGTAAACTCGTTATCTGTCGCATGAGTACGCAAACTCCGTGTCTTATCGGTGATTAAGCCGAAGCGCTGGCCGATGTACGTGTTAATCTGCCACGCCTATAACCAACAAATCTGGGTAGCGCCAAGAAAATGTGATGTATCATATCAGCCGCTCCTTGCAAATGTGATATTTATCACCTACAGGGTGCTTTGATAAAATCAAATATCTGCTACTTAGCAGAAAATAACGAGGAAAGAAAGAAAGAGAGAAAGAAAGAAAAGTGCGATAATTGACAGCACATAATAAAAATCAGTACCACAAATGTACCGATACTGACGGAGAGAACCAAAGATCGCAAAGAGGTCGTCCATTTCGTCACACCTGTGGAGGAGGTGAGGGAAGTCGGGGGTGGCCCACTTAGATCATGACTCCTAAGTTACGTCCTTCTCTTATTATTGTTACCTACACTGGGAACTGAACCCTCTCCACCGTGGTCTACGTTTCATCCATTCTGCCAGCCTGAGGCAGTTAGAATTTTTTTTTTAAACAGAAATGAGCGGAGAGCAGGCTAGCATCAGATGATCTTCATTTGCCTCCGCTCATCCACCATCTTGGTCTACCGTGTTCAACCTAAGTGTCGGATATAAGTAGACTGTTTATTGTCATTTTATTTTAAGTTTTGTGTTGTATTCCAATACATATTATTATTGTCCTTAGCTATTGATTGCTGTTGGTGATGGCAATTTACATTTGAATAATTTGTTTGCTTCCTTCTTGTATTTCTTTATTGTTTTTCATTACCGTACCTTCTGATTACTTCATAAACGTTTTTGTTCGTTGTTTCTTCTGGTTCATTGTGTCTGTTTTTGAAATGAGGTAGTTATAAAAGTTATTCATAAACTTAAACGTCCTCAGTTCTACTTCCCGGTGCGCCGTTTTACAGCCTGCAAGATGAATGGATGGCATATCTGGAGTCATCTTTATGTGACCACCAGCTATCTATAATACTACAATATATATATATTTTAGCTCTGCATAGTTGGAGAGTCCCCTTGGATGGCGGGGAATTCACAGTATGCCACGCGCTTCTTACTTCTACTTGGGACCAGATGTGACGATCCTTTAAAATGCAAGCCAAGTTGAAGTAACTGGAGTTCATGACTTCAGCTCAGCACGTTTCGGAACGGCAGAAAAGCCACAGAAATAATACCTAGATCTACAGTGTAGATAATACCAAGGAGCCTTCAACTTGGTATTGGCTGAAAAAGAGCGAGAGGCTCAGCAGCCCTAGTTAAACAAATAAGGAGGGGAAACCCGAGGCCTGCAAACTCTAAATAAATAAACAAACAAAGATATGTTATCAGACACTCAGTGAGAAATTAAGAAGTAGAAGATTAGACAACAGAAGTGATAGGCTTACCGGGAATCACTGAGTTTCCTGATAACATACCGTTGTGTGTTGTTTGTTGTGTGTTGTTTGTTTATTTATTTAGCCCTAGTTAAACAACAACATCTTTTGGCCGAATACCATCACCAACCAAGATCTGCTTACTCGGAGCAAGCAAGAGGACATGCACACCATCATAGCTGGCAGACGCTGGAGTTGGGTTGGCCATGTCCTCAGAAGAGACCCCGATGCCATCACAAGAACAGCTATGCTTTGGACCCCTGAAGGAAAACGAAAGAGAGGCCGACCAAAAACAACCTGGCGGAGGACTGTGGAGGCTGTGATGCAAAAAATGAACCAGAGTTGGGGCATTGTACGAAGGATGGCCACCGACCGAGTAAAGTGGAATCAATTTGTTGTTGCCCTACAAGACGCCACTAGGCGTGATGGCCACTGACTGCTTTGACGGTCGGCGGCTAGGGATAAAAGAAGAAGAAGAAACAACAACAGCCAGCATGCGTCATTTCCGGCAGTTTCGCCAAGTCTAAAATGCTCTCGTCCTTGAGTGTCCCTTCAGGCCTAAATACTGTAGTATATATTATATTGCGGCGACCACTAGATTTTTAGCGCCTACTTTAAACTCTGCCAAAAGTGTTGAGGCTTTACATAAATATTCAGAAACATATTCAGGCGGAGCACTTCACGATAATTCTAAGTACAGCGCTGACACATTCTTAAACTTTTCAGTAGTTATCTCCCGGAGTTTTTTTTTAACCTAAAAAATTGTCAAAGAGACATGAAGAGCTACATTTATATATTTGAGTTTTTATCTAACGTCCACTTTTGGTTTTTATAAAATTGTTTTATTATGCTGTTGGCTGGTAGAACTTGTATGGCAATCCAAGCCGTTTAACTGTAAACTAGTTTGCCGGGAGAAGAGTGTGTAAAAAGGTAGACCTATATATATTGCCGCAAGGGAGTGAAGTGTTATAGACTTACTTTACTCGGTCCCAGCTATATGAGGTGGGTGTGACCAGTTACCTTACTAGCTGCTTTTGCCATTTTTAAGAGTCAGGTTCCCATTAACAGCTCGGTAGTTAATATACTCTCCAGACCTAAAGGTCTTTTATATTTGGACATGCGCCCTAATATAACCGACTAGGTTGAACGGGACGCGCCTCGCCAAAACGAGGCAAAATTTAAAAAAAAAAAGCTGGGTAGTCTTGAGCGTGACGCTATCAGGTTATGGAACGGAACCAGGAATCTTTACTGCGAGAGGCACGCGATCTAACCGCTTAACCAATTGGACGCTATATATATATATATATATATATATATATATATATATATATATATATATATATATATATATATATATATATATATATATATATATATATATAATAATAATAATAATAAATTCTTTAAGCACCAAACACGGCGCATAAGGCAGAAACCAGTGCTCTCCAGGTTGTTCGTTGTGACGCCACTCCTCTTAGCTCTTGCACATTATTTAGGCCCAACGTTCTTCCTTCTCTTATTATTGTTCTTCTGAGTGTTTCTTTTGGTCTTCCTTTTTTCCTCTTACCCTCAGGAACCCAAGTGAATATCTATATGGTGTGTGCGTAAATAGTTGCCATGGGACCTAAGGACTCAAAGGACAAAGAAAGAATAAGCTAACTGCTCCATCTGGCGTGTCAAAGCAGGCGACAAAATTACGCTTGCGCATAGACAGGGCCGGCTCTACCGACGTCGCAACACGTGCATTTGCACGGGGCGGCAAGCTTTGGGGAGCGGCAAAAAATCTTTTTACTTATTTTTACAATCCCGCCAAAATATTCCGCCTGGGAGCCGCACTGGTGTAAGGGTTATCACACTGCGCTAGCGATCAGGTGTTCAAGCCCGGGCGCAGGCATTTGTAAGAGTTTTAATATTCAAATAGATATAATGTCCGATAAAAGAAAAAAAACTATCAGGTGCTGAATATCGGAAACGGAAACTGGAAAAAGAACGCGATATTCAAAAACATAGCGGGGCTTTACATAAATATATAAAAACTGAAACAGATGATGTAGGTCAGAAGAAAATAAGCAAATGTACCGAAACAAATGATTCTGAGCTCATGGCAAGTACTTCTAACTCGGACGCCAGTAACGTAGATATTACTAACAATGTCGAAAATGAGACTGATTTGACTGTTTCCGATTCCAGAGATTTAAGTGATGAACTTAAGAGGTACACTGATCCGGCAAGATGGAGTCCTTCTTTAAGCGATACTGAAAAACTGGAAATCGTAAAAAAAGACCTGCCAGAGAGACCAAAAAATGAGTTCGTTTTTCCGCGCAGCTCTAATGGTCGGAAATTTTCACTAAATTTTTACACTAGGGAGCTAAGCAATGGAGAACATATTAATCGATCATGGTTAATGTATTCAAAAGAAAAAGATTATGTATTTTGTTTCTGCTGTAAGTTGTTTTTCTGTAATAAAATGTCACTCACTACTGATGGCTATAATGATTGTGGTCATTTGTATGTGTATCTCAATGAACACGAAAAATCTAAAAACCACTTGAAGTCCCATATACAGTGGATTGAATTATCGTCCAGGCTTAAATCAGTACAGACAATTGATTCAATGCAACAAAAGTTATTAAATTCTGAAGTTCGGCACTGGAGGAGCATAATAGAACGCCTAATTGCTATTGTCCAGTTCTTGAGCCAACAATGCTTGCCATTTCGTGGAACATCTGATAAATTATATGACCCTAACAATGGAAATTTTTTAAAGCTTCTTGAACTGATTGCCAGATTTGATAGTGTTATGTGTGAATATTTAATAAGAGTAGCTCGTGGATCGACCCAACATTACCTTGGGAAAAATATTCAAAATGAATTAATTGCTCTTCTCTCTGGAACCATAAAAAAATAATAATTTCTATGGTGGAGAAAGCTAAATATTATAGGATAGTTGCAGACTGTACTCCCGATGTAAGTCACATTAAACAATTAACACTAATTGTAAGATTTGTTAATACGAATTGTCGTGGAATATTCTAATCCACATATATAAATTATCAGGTAAATATAAAGCCTAACAAATACATTTAATAAAGAAAAGAGCAATGGTAAAAGAACAGTGCTGTCACAATGACTGTACTCGAAATCCCCTTGTTTTCTACTTCGTCGGCAAATTGTAACGCTTTCACGTTGATAGTAAAAGCCTACTGTGTCGCTGCACGCTTTCTTCAATGAAACGTGTACTGTATTTCTTGGAAAAACCTTGAGATACGCAAGCTGATCAATGACCTAGATTTAATATTTCATTCATTCCATACACGGCGTAACTAAAAGACAGATAAAGCAGGAGAGAGAGAGGGGCGAATGAAGGCAGGACACATGCAACACTACACGCGTCGCGCGATTAATAGTAACGCAAATCCCACGTGTAAGGCCACTAGCAATAACTTTTTTTCATATAGTCAGTGAAAAAGAAACACTACTACTACCAGAATCAGGTTTAAAAATATGAAAACTGTTTATTAGGGAATATGAAATTCTACTGATTTACATCTAAGCTCCTGACTTTAGTATGACATAACAGTGGAAAAGGCAGGACAGGTGGCGGTTCTAAACAACGAAAAGGAATAAAGAACAAATATACGACTATCTTTGGAAAACACATATTTTGAACGCTGCCACTTAGCTCTTTTAAATTTGTATATTTGGGTTCCTTAGGGTTTGCTGACAAAGAATATGTAAAACGTTACGCAAATAGTCTAGGAATTACCAAATTATAACCAAAATAAAATGCCTGACAGCATGAAATCATTTCTGCTCATAAATTTTTTTTATAACGTGTTTGAAAAAACATTACGTTACAGAAATAGCCTACCATGTTAACTCCTATTTGATTGGAGCGCCACAAATGTAAGACTAAACACGATTGGTCAGGCTATAAATACTATCTTGTGTTGTCAGGGGAAACGTGAAAAGGAGTATTTTTTTTGAAAAGATGTGTAGACATGGTTTGATTGGGTAGAGCTGCGAATATACTCAATTCAGAGCGTCTGTTCATTGCCACATCTTGTAATAAACCTACTAAGAAGCAATGCGTTGAGCACCAGTGTATATTTTTTATAAAATAAAGCCTGGGACATCGGCAGATCGGAGTTGTGCTATATTCATTGCCAGTCAACGAAACTGTTTATTATTTCCATAAATTGTGGTAAGCTTGAAATATTCAATATCTTTTAATGAAAATTGAATGTAAATTGATAATTTATGTTTGTATATATGTGTAGTTCAGTAGCGAACATGATGTAAAGCCTATAGAGCTCCAGCCTGAACAGAAGGTGTCGGAGGAAAGTAAAACTGCATGGAATGGCCAAACAGTACACTGACACCTAGATTATTGACTAGACAGAAATAATGCTGGAATTGCAGAGGCGTGGTAACCATTAGGGAGGGAAATACTGGTATAAAGTATTTCAGATGAAGCTGACAGTTGGCCTAACGCTCTGAACTCAATGTTTGTGATGTATTGTGCTCAGTGTAGAAATAGAGTGTAAATTAGTTTTGACGTAGAAGGTACAACCTTCTTGTTTCAGGGACCGTGGTCTTAAAGTTATTGAGCAGCACCTGGTCAGAGCTTTGCTGAAGCCAGAGGTGGACAGCATACTCCTTGGTCCATATAGCAACCAGTGGGGTGGCTCCAGAACTCATTAAAGTAATCGAGCAGAGGAGTCTTTTACTGCAGTCATCACGAAAGATAAGAGAGTGTGGCCATGGAGCTCAACATTATGTACCCCCCATCTTAAAATGACACTGTAAAATAAAATTAAGAGGGGAATTTAATTGTTTTAATGCCAGGAACTGAGAACATCTCCAATACTAGTTCCAACAAAGACAAACTATTGAAGTCATGATGACAAATACCAACAGAGCTTGAACAAAACAAAACCAGTATTACCTCAGATTACTACTACACAACTGACACACATAGGATACTATTAATAATATATGTCACTACAAGATTCATATTGATAAATTCTGTACATATAACTTGTAATTAAAATTGATTGTGATTCCTGGTTCCTTTTGTATTTGAATCAAGACACATATACATTCATGACAGCACTGAATACATATTGTTATTTGAAAAGTTATCAGTGACTCCTTTAAGATATCCTCGTAGAGTGTTTTATGTATGTGAGTGTCACAGTGTTGTCAAGTGTGGTGGAATAAATTAAATTGTTTATCTGTCTGTTGTTGTTATGACTTACACTTCATCATACACATACCCTAGACATATAACGTAGTCATCACACTATTCCAGAATAATTCTGACTGAGGTATACATATGTGGCAGCAAGTAAGGTTATCTATAATACACTACTCTTATTAGATATAAATACCTTCACAGCTGATCTCAGTCAGTACACTAAGTCCCCTATAAATATTTATAACAGCCCACTCACCACACGAATACAGATGATGTCAACATTCATGAGCATTTTCTTGGTTTCATTGCTGTAGAAGCCACTAAGGCTCAACGTTAACCGAATGCATTCTAAGAAAATTGTCAAACATGGATATTCCAATTGCAAACATGCGTGGCCAGGGGTATGACAATGGATCAAATATGAAAGGAAAACATTCAGGAGTTCAACAACGTATTAGGGACTTGAACCCGAGAGCTTTTTATATCCCTTGCTGTTCTCATTCTCTCAACTTGGTGGTCAATGATGCCGCGATGTCATCTAGAGAATGGGTTTTATTTTTTGAAACGGTTTAGAAATTGTATGTGTTTTTCTCAGCGTCAACACTGCGTTGGGGAATCCTTAAGAAACATATTACAACTCTAACGCCCAAGCCACTAAGTACAACTCGCTGGGAATCTAGAATCGAGGCCATTCGTCCTTTAAGATATTATATTGAGGAATTTTATGAGGCATTGATAGACATTGCTGATGACGAGTCAGTAGACAAAATGGCGAGACATGAAACTGAAACCCTTGCCCTAAAACTCAGAGATTTTAAATTTTTATGTTGTCTGGTTATATTGCACTATGTTTTAAACGAAATTAATGTTGCTAGTAAACTGTTGCAAAGCATAAAAATGGAATTGACTAGTGGCATAACAACTTTGAGAAATGTTCTCCAAAGCCTTAAGAATCTCAGAAATGATGAATCATTTCAAAATTTTCTTGTTGATGCTACAACATTAGCTGAGAAAGGTGAAGCTGATCCTGATTTGATACCAACGTTTGAATGTACTAGAGTGCGTCGGCAGAAAAAGGAACACAACTATGAAGCAAGAGATGATCCTATTTTAGATCCCAAAACTAAATTCAAAATTGAATTTTTCTTTTTTATTATTGATGTTGCCACTAATTCACAGTTCACATTTTTTCCTTTTTTATATAACATCCCTAAATTGAAATCTGAGATGACAATCGAGCTCTTAAACAAATGTAGAAACCTAGAAAGCGTTTTAACACATCAAGAAAATAGAGACATTGATGCCATTGAGCTATGTGATGAACTGAAAGTAGTATCCAAATTAGTACCAGAAAATACACCACCAATTGAAGTTCTTCGTTACATTATTGAAAATAACATTGCTCCTAATGTCGCTATGGCCTTAAGAATATTACTAACTTTGCCGGTAACGGTAGCAAGTGGTGAGCTTAGTTTTTCAAAACTGAAGCTTATTAAAACTTATTTACGCTCAACAATGGCCGAAACTAGATTGGAAGGACTTGCCATGATTTCAATTGAACATGAAATCGGTCAAAAATTAGACTACGCAGACCTTATTTCTGCTTTTGCAAATATGAAAGCAAGAAAAGTGTCTTTTAAGCAGTATATACTTCAAACAATATAAATTCAAATAATGTGAAAATAGTGCTAAAAACTATAACATGTACATACTATAGTTAAGTGTTTGTGACTCAGCAGTTCATCGTTCCACATGAGAAGAGCATGCCCTATATGTAAGTAATGTAACTACATTTATTTCATATAACTGTCTCTAATAAAATCAATGGTTTATTTTATGACTATACAGTATTTTCATCAATTTATCAATACATTATTATTAATGGTACTATTTAAAACTAGGCTAATGGTCATGAAATTAATGTTGAAGCTTGTTTAATAACATAATGGTTTCAAAAATTTCAAACGTTAATTTGAGGTTGGGCTGGGGCGGCAAGGTATGGTATTACACGGGGCGGCAAAATTCCTAGGGCCAGCCCTACGCATAGAGCAAAACAAATTGCAACACAAACCACCTCAGCAAGTACACGGGGGTCGTTGACGCAGTCTTCTTGCACAGGGTGGGCCAACTGAAATGGTGACCAGGTATTTAGATTCGTATAACCCATCTAATCGTGTCCCAGGCTGTACACAAATGAGGCCATTAAACTTTGTGAGACCGGCTTAATTGAGTCCTAGCCGACCGTGTAATTCATGTCCCACTTTAACCCCCCCCCCCCCCCCCCACAATAAACCATCTGGTTCCCCCACAGCGTGTTGTGTCTACCTAACTCCTCTTTCACAACTTGGCGACGTTACTAAAGTGGCCGCTATCAAGTTTCCAGTCCTGACCAGTTTACACCAAGGGCTGCCATACGAGGATTATTTCTGCCTTCTCCATTTCAACGTTCTCGGTGATTTTCCAGTCAGTTTAAAAAAAAAACAAAAAAACAGTCTTTAAATTTTGGCCATAAATGTTGTTATTTAGCAAAATAGACACAAAACTTTGCTTGTTCATGGCTGGTTTTCAGAGCTACTTTTATTTATCTCGTCTGATATAAACATTGTCGAGTGCCGTTACTTAAAATTTGACTTAGGGCCTACAACAAAGTGTTTACTTACATTTTATGTGCATAGAGAGAAAAAAAAAAGTAACGATTACTTGTTCAAGTTTATTTCACATTTGCAAAATAATTCAGGTGAAGTAGACCAGCATCACGAAAAATAAAGTGTGTCCGTAAGTTATTGCTCTCATACGGAATACAACAATGGTGAGGTCATTTTTGTGAGAAACACGCGACCGGAAAGTTTTCTTGCACTTTTTTGTTACTGTGTTGGCAGTTTTCGCAATTTTTTTTATGTACGCTGTGTCAGATTGGAGACTTGGACTTTCCTAGTTAAGACTGTGCATTGCGTTAGTAGTTTTATGTTCTGTTTGTGAGTTAAGTGACTACTGTGGCAATAGCTATTTAATAGTTTACCAGTTTGTGGTGATCTGACAAGTCAAAAACAGAAGCAAAATGGCGTGCTGATAAGCAAAATTAAGTAATCAACCAATTTCACCTTAACTGTACATACTAGATTCATTTCAGTGTGTACCATAAAACGTGAAAAAATATAACCACGGGACAAATATGATGAATACTTAGTTTCGTTTGTGAACTTCATTTATGAGAAATGTTAGAAGACTGGCCTATACAGTTGTGCAGAACCGTGGTGGTGAACAGATCTTGATAGTTTAAATATCTGCATAATCCCCTAACAAATAATTCCAGTCTACTGTTCTAGACGTGCACAAATCTAACCGTAATTTGAGCTGGGCCCAGACATAAGCTACCTGCAGTATTATATCACCTTCACCCGTGCTTCCAGTGGAGATAGTGACGCCACAAGGATCAGCTTCCAAAAGAATCAGGTTTCACTGACAAACGTATGGGAGATAACTTGCCTGTGAGTCATGGAGATATCACAGAACCACAACTACTCAAGCGTTGCGTCACATGAAAGATTACCAATTTTTCCGGGCATTGACGAGGAAGAGGAAGAAGATGAAGATATACCTGTTCACAGCGGTGATGGAAGCGTTGTTGCTGTCACTCAGCAGCCCTTGATTGCTGACGCCGAACAGACTGAGAATAGACAACCAGACAACGTTAAAACGCATGTTTCCACAGACGTCAACCAACCCAGGAGAAACATGATTAATAATATTAAGGATATCGACATGACCCTGAAGGTCAGTGTTACTCACCACGACAGATCTGCTCACGGCACCGCTGACGCCAACAACGGACAAATGAGCAACAACAGCTTCGGAAGAACAAAAATCAGCGCTCATGATATTGCACAAAATACGATATCAGCTCACCACGATACACACATTACAGGGAAAGAAACAACAGTATCCCTGAGCTCAGCTCCGTCACCATCATCAATGGAAAAAGACGTGGTCATCCCAGCATCACCATTGTCACATTTCCACACAGAAGAAGACACAACCGCTCTTCTCTCGGCAGCTGAAGCGTCTAAACATTTTGATAGCTCTCGAAAATCCTCGGTCAATTCTAGAGGATCCTCAACCGGAAGTTTTGATGAACTGTCCACGGCATCTTCTGTTCCAGATTTCGGAATTCTGAAATCCGCAATGAAGAGAAGCTGTGAGGAGCACAGGACTGAAAAACGGAGGTTAAGTCTATTCAACCAGGTCATGCGCAGAGTCAGCATTCACCGAAGAGAGTCTACACCAACCGGGAGGATAGCTACATTTCTCTTTGGTCAAGAGGACCCGGCGGGGGAATTCAAACAGCAGAACAAAGATGGCGCGGAGAAGGAGGGAATGCTGGAACATAAAGGTAATTGACCTTGTTAAAATGTTACGTAAATCTAAAACCGAGCTCTGAATTGCACTTTAACCTCCTTGCTCACTGTCTGGTTTTGCTTTTCAGGTCTTTCATGTCATTATAGTTTCTGCAAGTAGTAGTTGTAGTAGCCCCTTCAGTCATGACTGACTTTAGGAATGCGCCCCTGAGGTGATAGACCTCAGCTTGTTTTTGTTCGTTTCGACGTGTTCATTTCTCTTCTGCTTGTTGCGAGAACGTCTTTTCGTGGCGCCATATGAAACATTGCCACTTGATGCGATCGGCAGATTCATACTCCCAGGTTGCTGAATTTATGTCCAGCGCCTTCGTGTTTCACTTGCACACATCTTTGAACCTCAGCTGCGGTCGCCTAACTGTTCTTTTGCCATCTGCCAGTTATCCGTAGAAGATATCATAAGGGATGCGACCCTCTTCCATGCGGCGGACAAGGCCAGGCCAGAGTAGTCTGTGCTGTCTAAACATTGCTATGAAAACCAGCACGTGAAAACACTTGGACAGTTGTTACGTTATTCTTCCACAAATACCAAGGATGTGGTGTATGTCGTGAGAGGTTCAGATGTTATTACAATATAAGATATCCTGGACAAAAAGATGTATCAGATGATATCAGGATAGTGCCAGATAAGAGACTGGTCTTACAAGAAATACCCTATTCTCTGAAAAGAGCCAGGGTGTATCGACAATCAAAGGTAGGGTCAAGCTGTATAAACCTTCAAGTATGATGATAGTGTTTGTTACTGAAGGTCTAAGTGCTACCTCTCAAGATCCTCCTTTGAAAAATGGTTATTATATTTATTGACTCTGCTAGGGGATTAATTCCTTGTGTATGTATATATATATATATATATATATATATATATATATATATATATATATATATATATATATATATATATATATATATATATATATATATATATATATATATATATATATATATATATATAATCAAACAGAACCTTAACTCAATTTAAATAATTAAGAAAGATTATAATAATAATAATAAATTCTTTAAGCACCAAACACGGCGCATAAGGCAGAAACCAGTGCTCTTCAGGTTGTTCGTTGTGACGCCACTCCTCTTAGCTCTTGCACATTATTTAGGCCCAACGTTCTTCCTTCTCTTATTATTGTTCTTCTGAGTGTTTCTTTTGGTCTTCCTTTTTTTTCCTCTTACCCTCAGGAACCCAAGTGAGCGCCTGTAGTGGTATTCTGTTGTTTTGCATTCGTAGGACATGACCGATATATGACCATCGTCTTTTCCTTATATAGTCGGAGACATATTTCTGCCTAGAGTCTTCTCTTATTTGTCGATTAGTCTTGAATTCTTTCCAACTAATGTTCATGAGTTTTCTAAGACATTTGTTCTCGAATGTATTCAGCTTGTTCTCCAATGATTTTGTTATTTTCCAACTCTCACAGCCGTATGTTAACACTGAGATAACACTCGAATTAAACAGACGAAGCTTGGTATGTATACTCAATGATCGTAATTTCCAAATGTTAGATAATCTATTGAAGGCGCTAGCTGCCAAAGCAATTCTAGTATGGATTTCTCTTGTTGTGTCACCATCCTGAGTCATTTTACTGCCTAAATAATTGAAACTTTCAACTTTCTGTAGTTTTTCCCCGTTCAAGATGATATCAAAGGTCTCGTTAGAAAAGTTCATAGCTTTAGTTTTAGAGGCATTTATTTGGAGAAAGATTGACTATATATATTTACAATTTATTGATCCTATACCGTTTCTCTTTTCGGTTAGGAAAATGATAAAGAATTCAGATGTTTTTACAAAATAAAATAAATAAACATGGAATGTCCATTTCCACAATATGTCAATATGATGAAGTTTTTTTCAAATATCAATTATTCAGGGCCGGCCCTAGGAATTTTGCCGCCCCGGGCAATACCATATCTTGCCGCCCCAGCCCAACCTCAAATTAACGTTTGAAATTTTTGAAACCATTATGTTATTAAACAAGCTTCAACATTAATTTCATGACCATTAGCCTAGTTTTAAATAGTACCATTAATAATAATGTATTGATAAATTGATGAAAATTTTGTATAGTCATAAAATAAACCATTGACTTTATTAGAGACAATTATATGAAATAAATGTAGTTACATTACTTACATATAGGGGATGCTTTTCTCATGTGGAACGATGAACTGCTGAGTCACAAACACTTAACTATAGTATGTACATGTTATAGTTTTTAGCACTATTTTCACATTATTTGAATTTATATTGTTTGAAGTATCTACTGCTTAAAAAGACACTTTTCTTGCTTTCATATTTGCAAAAGCAGAAATAAGGTCTGCGTAGTCTAATTTTTGACCGATTTCATGTTCAATTGAAATCATGGCAAGTCCTTCCAATCTAGTTTCGGCCATTGTTGAGCGTAAATAAGTTTTAATAAGCTTCAGTTTTGAAAAACTACGCTCACCACTTGCTACCGTTACCGGCAAAGTTAGTAATATTCTTAAGGCTATAGCGACATTAGGAGCAATGTTATTTTCAATAATGTAACGAAGAACTTCAATTGGTGGTGTATTTTCTGGTACTAATTTGGATACTACTTTCAGTTCATCACATAGCTCAATGGCATCAATGTCTCTATTTTCTTGATGTGTTAAAACACTTTCTAGGTTTCTACATTTGTTTAAGAGCTCATTTGTCATCTCAGATTTCAATTTAGGGATGTTATATAAAAAGGAAAAAATGTGAACTTTGATGTTCCAATTGCTCGAACCTTTCTTCATTAGAATTAGTTGCAACATCAATAATAAAAAAGAAAAATTCAATTTTGAATTTAGTTTTGGGATCTAAAATAGGTTCATCTCTTGCTTCATAGTTGTGTTCCTTTTTCTGCCGACGCACTCTAGTACATTCAAACGTTGGTATCAAATAAGGTTCAGCTTCACCTTTCTCAGCTAATGTTGTAGCATCAAGAAGAAAATTTTGAAATGATTCATCATTTCTGAGATTCTGAAGGCTTTGGAGAACATTTCTCAAAGTTGTTATGGCACTAGTCAATTCCATTTTTATGCTTTGCAACAGTTTACTAGCAACATTAATTTCGTTTAAAACATAGTGCAATATAACCAGACAACATAAAAATTTAAAATCTCTGAGTTTTAAGGCAAGAGTTTCAGTTTCATGTCTCGCCATTTTGTCTACTGACTCGTCATCAGCAATTTCTATCAATGCATCATAAAATTCCTCCAGAGTTATTTTGCACGCTGTGCCAGACTTTTTTTGTGGGCAGAATTTTATAGAGTGAAGTGTTCATCTTTCAGTCTAAATGTTTTTGTGAATTTTCCTTTGAACATGTACTTATTATATACCAAACTGTAGGGAAATGGATAGAGAATTGTAATATATATTGTCTTTGGTAGTATTAACACAAGTATGATCGGTATACTTAAAACATTTTGCATGTAAAATTGAAAAACGCTAAAAAGTTGACTGTAGAATATGATCTTACCAAAAACAATTTACTGTTGCAGACAATAAAACTTTCTTTTTAGTCTTCAAACATCAAGCTAATCCATATACAAGTTTAAAAAAACATGCTTATGGCCACAATCAGTACATTTAGTTTTATTCACACCAGTTTTTTCGTGGTTCTTTGTAAGAAAAAAAAAAATTATGCAATCGTGAATTACGTAATTTTCAAACAAATAAAGAAGAATAACGTCATCATCAATGTCAGCAATGTTTCAAAGTAGTTTGACACAATTATTTGCTTAGGAGACTTAGAAAATGTATATATAAAGCGTGACATATTTCTCTAGCAATAACAACGAAAAACGCAAACACGCGAATCTTCACAAAAATTGTGATAATAACATCCAAACACGCACAAGTGCTGATTAACTATAGTCAAATTAGTTGTTTAAATAGTAGCGGAAGTCATTCTACGAGTTTTAATATATGAACTGCATTAAACGGACGATTTTTATGGTTTATGCGTGATAAGCTAAAAACCACGCTCTGAGCGTTGTTCTGGCACGGCGTGTTGAATTTTGCAACGCTCAGAACGTTGCTCTGGAGTCAAAGAGGACGAATGGCCTCGATTCTAGATTCCCAGCGAGTTGTACTTAGTGGCTTGGGCGTTAGAATTGTAATATGTTTCTTAAGGATTCCCCAACGCAGTGTTGACGCTGAGAAAAACACATACAATTTCTGAACCGTTTCAAAAAATAAAACCCATTCCCTAGATGACATCGCGGCATCATTGACCACCAAGTTGAGAGAATGAGAACAGCAGGGGATATAAAAAGCTCTCGGGTTCAAGTCCCTAATACGTTGTTGAACTCCTGAATGTTTTCCTTTCATATTTGATCCATTGTCATACCCCTGGCCACGCATGTTTGCGATTGGAATATCCATGTCTGACAATTTTCTTAGAATGCATTCAGTTAATGCTGAGCCTTAGTGGCTTCTACAGCAATGAAACCAAGAAAATGCTCATGAATGTTGACATCATCTGGATTCGTATTAACAAATCTTACAATTAGTGTTAATTGTTTAATGTGACTTACATCGGGAGTACAGTCTGCAACTATGCTATAATATTTAGCTTTCTCCACCATAGAAATTATTTTTTTTTTTTTATGGTTCCAGAGAGAAGAGCAATTAATTCATTTTGAATGTTTTTCTGGAGGTAATGTTGGGTCGATCCACGAGCTACTCTTATTAAATATTCACACATAATAATAATAATAATAATAAATTCTTTAAGCACCAAACACGGCACATAAGGCAGAAACCAGTGCTCTCCAGGTTGTTCGTTGTGACGCCACTCCTCTTAGCTCTTGCACATTATTTAGGCCCAACGTTTTTCCTTCTCTTATTATTGATATAGTCGGAGACATATTTCTGCTTAGAGTCTTCTCTTATTTGTCGATTAGTCTTGAATTCTTTCCAACTGATGTTCATGAGTTTTCTAAGACATTTGTTCTCGAATGTATTCAGCTTGTTCTCCAATGATCTTGTTATTTTCCAACTCTCACAGCCGTATGTTAACACTGAGATAACATTTGAATTAAACAGACGAAGCTTGGTATGTATATTCAATGATCGTAATTTCCAAATGTTAGATAATCTATTGAAGGCGCTAGCTGCCAAAGCAATTCTAGTATGTATTTCTCTTGTTGTGTCACCATCCTGAGTCATTTTACTGCCTAAATAATTGAAACTTTCAACTTTCTGTAGTTTTTCCCCGTTCAAGATGATATCAAAGGTCTCGTTAGAAAAGTTCATAGCTTTAGTTTTAGAGGCATTTATTTGGAAACCTATTTTAACCGAGAGATGACACAAATTATTTACTGCTTCTTGGGATTGTCTGGGTGTTGAACTTAAGAATGCTAAATCATCTGCGAAATCCAGGTCCCCCAGGAATTTTCCATTTGTCCATTTTATACCTTATTGTTCATTGTGGGTATAGTTTCTCATAACCCAATCAATAGCTATTCCAAAAAGTAGTGGTGACATAATACAGCCTTGTTTCACCCCTGTTTCTACTGTAAACCATTCTGTATTCCCTTTATTTGTTCTAACACAACATCTTGCATTGTCACATAGCGCTTTGATTATATTCACATATTTTGTTGGAAAACCATAGATTGTAAGTATCTTCCACAATGATGGGCGGTGTAGACTATCAAAGGCCTTTTGAAAATCGACGAAGGTGATAATAAGTGGCGATTGCATTTCCACTGATTCTTCTATAATTGTTCTTAGTGTGAATATTTGATCAATACATGATCGTTTCGGCCTGAAACCCGCTTGTTCTTCTCTGATCTTTTCGTCAGCATGCAATTTAAGTCTTTCTAACATCATGCAACATAATAATTTTCCAGGTACTAATAATAGAGATATACCACGCCAGTTATTACAGTCTGATAGATCACCTTTCTTCGGTAACTTTACAATAATACTGTCTTTCCATTGTTGTGGTGGTTGTTCTTCTCTCCATACTTCATTTATAATATCTAAAATTCTCAAGAGGTTGTTGTCATTAACTGCTTTAATCATTTCCCCTGAAATTTCGTCAACTCCAGCAGCTTTAACATTTTTAAATCTTTTAACGGCTTGTTTGATCTCGTCCAGCGTGAATTCATCGCAAGTTATTGGCAAGGTGGTTGTGGGTGTTTCATTATTAAAATCAGGTGTTACTGTTGGTGGTGGTCTGTTTAGCACCTCCATGAAGTGCTCAGCCCATCTCTTCATTTGTTCTTTTCTGTTGGTATTGAATTCCCTAGTTTACCTTTAACAGGTGTTTCCATAGCAGTAGGCTGGTGACATAGTTGTTTTGTAATTTGATAAAGGCACCTACTATTACCGGTTCTTGCAGCATTTTCAGCTTCTACGGCCAGTTCATTGATGAAATGTCTTTTATCTCTTCGAGTTTCTGTCTTCACTTCTTTATTTAACAAGTTATAAGTTAGTTTGCAAGATTTAACTGCATTATGTGTACTTGCCGCTAGCAGTTTAAGTTTTGCTGTTTTCCTTTCTTGTATTTTATCCCAAGTATCTTCTCTCATCCATTTTTTCTTTTTATGTACTAGGTATCCGGTGGTCGCTACAGCTGCTTCTGTCATTGCTGTTCTCAGTTGTTCCCATTTAGTATCGATTGTCTTGGTGGTGATATCGTTGTCAATTTTGCCTAAAGCATCGAAATAGTTGTTCATTTTGACATTATATTCCTCCTTTATATCATTTGATTGCAGTCTGTGTACATCTATTCTTCTATTTTTATTCGGTTGGTATAACTTCTTCAGTTTAATTCTCAGTTTAGCTATGCAGAGGTTATGAGCGCTTCCGATCTCTGCACCTCTGTATGCTCTGACGTCTTGAACTGATGAGCGAAATTTTACGCTTATGCAGAAGTGATCTATCGTTATCTTGTGGATATTCTTATGTGGAAAGATGGTGTCTGCCACAATGAGGTTTGATATTTCACAAAGTTCTAGAAGTCTTTCGCCATTTTGATTCATACAGCCTATGCCATGAGTACCGAGATATCTTTGTACTCCATCGTTGTTGTCACCTACTTTGGCGTTAAAATCGCCCATGACTGCTATTATGTCATGCTTGGGTATTGTGTTGATGGTACTTAGAAGTGCTTCATAGAAGTCATTTTTTGTGGTATCAAGAGCGTCGTTAGTTGGTGCATAACATTGTACAATTGAGAGCTTGAAAAATCTTGTCTGAAATCTAGCTAATATTAGCCTCTCATTAATAGGTACCCAGCTGATAAGCGATGCTGCTGCTTTCTGTGTCATTAAGATGGCTACTCCCTCTGTGTGACGATTATCATTACTACCAGAGTATATAATTTGCTTTTTTTCTTCTGAAATATATTTTATGCCCTTCCCCATCCATCTACACTCGCTGACACCCAACATGTCCAACTTATAATTATCCATTTCTTTAATTACTTCTTCCAATTTTCCGTCTTGATACATAGTTCTTACATTCCAGTATCCAATTTTAAAAATCTCCTTAGCCCCCAAGATATTAGAATGAGTCATGTTTACTGTCGAGCCTGGTTCTGTTTCGGTAACAATCGCTTGTTTTACGATAGTGACTTGTTAACTCTCTGATCAACCCTCCTATCCAACCGACCGATTCAAGGGTTTCGAGGTCAGTTATAGGAAAATATCTACACCACTAGATACTCTGATGTATCTTTTATTCTATAATTTAACATAACATGGTACTATTCATCGAAATATACACATTCCTGATGTTTTTCTTTCGGCGTCTAAGGTGAGAAAAAAATTTCACCTCCATCTTGGAAGGGTAGATTGACACATAACACTGTCAAATCTGGCAATCAGTCCAAGAAGCTTTAAAAAATTTCCATTGTTAGGGTCATATAATTTATCAGATGTTCCACGAAATGGCAAGCATTGTTGGCTCAAGAACTGGACAATAGCAATTAGGCGTTCTATTATGCTCCTCCAGTGCCGAACTTCAGAATTTAATAACTTTTGTTGCATTGAATCAATTGTCTGTACTGATTTAAGCCTGGACGATAATTCAATCCACTGTGTATGGGACTTCAAGTGGTTTTTAGATTTTTCGTGTTCATTGAGATACACATACAAATGACCACAATCATTATAGCCATCAGTAGTGAGTGACATTTTATTACAGGAAAACAACTTACAGCAGAAACAAAATACAGAATCTTTTCCATTTGAATACACTAATCATGATCGATTAATATGTTCTCCATTGCTTAGCTCCCTAGTGTAAAAATTTAGTGAAAATTTCCGACCATTAGAGCTGCGCGGAAAAACGAACTCATTTTTTGGTCTCTCTGGCAGGCCTTTTTTACGATTTCTTTTCGACATTGTTAGTAATATCTACGTTACTGGCGTCCGAGTTAGAAGTACTTGCCATGAGCTCAGAATCATTTGTTTCGGTACATTTGCTTATTTTCTTCTGACCTAAATCAGCTGTTTCAGTTTTTATATATTTATGTAAAGCCCCGCTATGTTTTTGAATATCGCGTTCTTTTCCCAGTTTCCGTTTCCGATATTCAGCACCTGATAGTTTTTTTTCTTTTATCGGACATATATCTATTTGAATATTAAAACTGTTTTAATAAACCCTACAATAAAATGTATTATTTAGTAATGAATGGAGGCTGAAGCACTGTACTAATTTCCATAAAACGTTTAAAAAACTTATTTATCACTGTAACTTCCTTGAATGCACACTCCAAAACAACTGAAACATTCGAGCCGCCAACATAGAACAGTCAATAAAAAAATAAAATCCTGATTCCCACGCCAAGTTAATTAATTCCCGTCTCTCGTTCAGCCATGCCGGAAAATTTATCGTGGCGATCTTCAGTTGACCACTGAACACGGAAATATAATCCTCTTGGAACAACTGTGGTTTCGACCAAGCGAATAAATTGTACTGACATCTCTAAAGAAATACCTTTTACTGCCTTTGTAGGAGAAGATAGCATTGGGATCGCATGGCAAAACTATTAGTGAAGACTTGAAAAACAGCTAAAGAATAGATCGCAGGTGCAAATATTTCGTAGAGAAAACAGACAAAATGTGAAGGAATAGAAAAGTAAGGAATTTTAAAATATCCAACTATAGCCAGGATCACACAATGTCTGGGTCTCCAGGCTGGGAAAGCCGGGTGTCTAGTTCTATGTATCTTGAGAACGTTTGCACCACAGAGTCCCTCAGAAGTGAATGTCTCGTACAATCTTAGTATTTTCAGGATAAAACCTGGAATATAAATAATTGCAATCCCTGTATGGTCCAGCACTATTCTATCCCCACACACAATGGACGTAACAAACAGTGTCAGATATTGTGCTAACATTTGCATAGGACAATTTACCTCAGTACCACTCACAGCCAGTTCAATGTGTTTACACTTTCCTTATAAATCCTACGTTAGATCCATTTGTCCATGATCTGCTTCCATACAATGATTTAGTGTAGTATAAACTATTAAGTGACATCTTGATTAATACATGTTAACAAATTCTGTCATTCGTTCTTATGGTCCTGATCAGTGTGTCGTTGGTTTAAAAACACTCCTTCAAATGCATTATTAAACTTACAGTCGTATTTTTGCCATAATTCTCAATTATACTACACAATTCACAATGCTGGCTTTCGTCTCTAAAGTCAACACATGCTTGCGTTCAGATGGCAATACACTCGTCCTGTAATTTTTTTTCTTAACACACTCAACACACTTACGAACACACAAGTGGATTAATCACAGGAAAATTACATAATTATATATATATATATATATATATATATATATATATATATATATATATATATATATATATATATATATATATATATTCTTTCTTACCCTCATGCAGTACACATAAGCTGTAACAGGCTGTTAATAAGTATCTAGGTCTGCTATGCAGATACAGTGGCAAAGTATTTGACAGCACACTTTTTGCCACTCTCTTCTGTTCAGCTTGAATTTTAAAAAGTTGTGGCCTCAAATCAGCCAAGTTCAAGGACTTATTATACTACTGCTCCCCCGTATCGGAGAACACGGCCAAAAACCGGTGTTAGAAATCTTAAACGATGCGTATTTCTGCCTGCTTGTTCAATGTGCAGAATTTTTAATATTTATTATCTCTGTTAATTCTGAACCGATTTTGATCATTTCAAGTTAGAATTATACTGTGAATTTGTCTCTACCTTTCTATCTAACAAATTGTTAAGTTAGCAAAATGCATTTAAATCTATGCAGACTTTAACTAACTAAATTGAGGACTACCCTGATGTATAGATGTCAATTTAAACGATTTTTCTGTTTAAATGAACTACTATTCGAGGAAGTCTTTGCATCAACCTCTTGTAGCGAGAGGTTTGGATGGTATAAATTAAGGATATCCTGGACAAATAGGTGTATCAGAGGATACCAGGATAGTGCCAGATAAGGGACTGGTCTTATAAGTAATACCCCTTCTCTGAAAAGAGCAAGGGTGTTGTCACGGGACGCGAGTAATTCTGCATTTGAATTCGTAAAACCTATTGCAGATATTTTGTCGATAAATTTCTCAAGGTATGAGAAAGCAGTCGGTTGTCTAAACCCATTGTTCTCAATAGACAGCGCTCGGCGTAAGCCCTGGAAACGCATCAAATGTCGCATGGAATGTTTTTACAACAACGAGACATTAGCTAACCAGGTAGTCGCGAATACGACTCAGTGTGTTTACACAACGGCAGTCATACACAAATATTATTTCGCCTAGTAGCAGAGCATAATGGACGACCAGACAGAGAGGCGAGGTAACCGTACAATGAGTATGGTGGTCAGTCGGACTTCATGGAACAAGCGAAATAATATTGAATTAACGGAGACCCAAAGTCGGAGCGAAGATCAATATGAAGGAATAAATTATAAAGAGAATAACAACACTGCACAGACACCCAAAAGACGGACAGGAGACGGATTGTCTAGGCTAAGCAAAATAAGAAAGCGATCATAGCAAATATTACAGAAACTTTACAGAGTAATGGAGACGGGCTGTCTGACTGAAGTAAGACGAACGAAGCTTCACAATAACATCAGAAGCGAACACGGGAAATCGCCAGCGGCGATTCGGACCCGATAAAACCAAACGAAATTGGTCGCTCAGCAATGGTAAGAGAAATCATTCCGCCAACCTTCTTGGTTTTATATTTAACGAGGAAGAGTCAGGACTTGTGTCAGTGATTTCTTTATATGGACATCAAGGTTAGTGTACTATAGTTTGTACATCATTAATATACATTCCTTTTAATTCCAGTTATATATATATATAATTTCCATAAATACAACACTGTAAATACCAGTCACGTTTTATTATAATATTATATTTTATACTAATAAGTACAGGTTGCAATAAACACCATGCAGAGAATTATTAGATTTATAAAATTGCACAGTTTCCAGTACCGTAACTATAACGAAGTAAATACAAGACATTTTTATTTTGCTTCTTACATTACCCGGTAAACAGTGCAGTAAACACCGCGCAGTCATTCATTATAGTGATAAGATTTCACATACAAGAACACACCACATGCGTAACATAGATTATGGGGTACTTATAAGAGTTTGTTATTTTATCAATCGCAGTGGTAGAGACAGGGACCGTGTGAGATAACTCAGCCTTCGTCTTACTACTCTGTTGGCGTCAATCACGGGACAAGCTAATGAGTAGGGCCAACCAGATAGACTGCGACGACACATATCTCACAGATATTTGACGGCAACAAACCTACCAACACTCAACGGGAGGTTAGAAAGGAATTTGCCAGGCGGCGAAGGATACTTTCTCTCATCAACCACCCACCCAGAAAAGTTAGCAGAAAATACCTAGAATAATGACTGCATTACTGATAAGGGTGGATTTAACCAAAATAATAATGGTGCGCCAAAAAAATGCCAGGTACGTTAGCTCCGTTATAAGATTGACGACCACTTGCCACCCCTATCGACACCTGGTATTAAAGTGCAAGATGTAGGTGTCTTCTCTGATTTAGAATGTTGCTGTGTGTGTTGCAGTAGAACAGTTCACAGGGTACACCACAGGCAACATGACGTGTAG
Organism: Oreohelix idahoensis; assembly: GCA_024509875.1. Classification (NCBI taxonomy): domain Eukaryota; kingdom Metazoa; phylum Mollusca; class Gastropoda; order Stylommatophora; family Oreohelicidae; genus Oreohelix; species Oreohelix idahoensis. The sequence continues at coordinate 429,167 of JAMPIV010023161.1, read as the reverse complement.
AGTCATAGAAATTTCAAAATCATATTAACTGATAGTCATGTAGGATTCAATACTCAATAGTTGTATTGTAAACAGATATCATAAAGTTCTGGTTCGTGAAGCTGTATAAATAATATATATAACTTCTGCAACAGTGTCAGCTGCAGATCTTCAATGTTCATAGACAACAATAAATGCTCCCTTTCTGATGCTAGCAGATCAGATGTATACAATAAGTTCGTTTACTGTCTGCACGTGAATAGCATACTGGGAATACAGGTCAAACCGACCTTTATAACGTTTCTAAGTCTAACCATCTGACTTGGACGTGATCTCTGATATAACGAATCCTGGAACACAGACAATAGTCTTGTTGGTCTAGAGCGACCCATATATATATAACTAGTTCAGGTATAAAGATACCGGTGGCGAAAATCCTAGTCAAAGTACCTCTCCATATTGAATCACACAGGCGAGCAAGGAGCGACAAAATGACGAACTTCTAGATGATAGCAAAAAGTTCGATACAAGAGGAATTACCTTTCTTCGGAAATCAACCACGAACATATGCCTCCAGGCAGGCTTGAATAATACTGGGAAATAGTCTAGTTAGTTAACTAACTCACAAAGACAATGTATTTCCCTCAGAAAATCACAAGACGCAGGTTGCGTCCGCTCGCTACTCAGACCATTTCTAAACTCCCCAGCTGGGCGGAACACACAGAACGAACTCCCAGTTTTTGACATGCGCAGAACTCATCTACGTGAGTGTCAATTCACACAAAGCGATTTTAAGAACATTCGAGATAAAAGTCTTACACAGTCGCGCCTTTTATGGTCATGAATAGAAGCGTTAAGACAGGTTTCAGACATCTACAACAGTTGACTGATACTACCAAATAAGGAGATATGGTCACGCTTCGTTCAAGAAATTATAGACCGAACGTGTCTCTATACAAGAGAAGGCAAACTCCTAAAAAATTGTAGTCTCAATAACTCGGGTTATGTCCCTTTGACTGTAAAAAAACATAATACACACTTCAGTCAAAAAATGATCATACATACGAAAAATGATCATACAAAGACTTTGGAAAAAGTAATTATTTGTGCGTAACAATTACTAAGAGCTGTCTACGTGAATTAATGATCAGAAGTAGCAGTAGTCTACAGACGATTGTCGTTGCACCAAGTGCCTTTGAGAAATCTTGATCAGAAGTTGCAGGAGCAGACGGACGATCTTGTAAACCCAGTGCCTACGAAAAGTATTGAGATCCTAAATTACCTGTGGTAATGAACAGACTCGCCAAGTAACACTGATACGCCAACATATAAAAATATATAATATATTCATATCAGCACCACATGAGAACCATATCATCACCACAAAAGGGACATCTGCATACCAGACGAATTCTCCACCGCTTAACATTGCGTTCACCACAACCTGTGAATAAGCCACCCCACCGCTCGTAGCATTGTCAACACCCGCATTGTGAAGAATAAAAGAACAGACAACCGACCCGAACGGAAATTGAATGGACCGTTCAGTGTTATTGAATGCAGACAAAGACTAGTCCCTTGTATACATGTGGTGGATTTGATGTTATGAATTGTTGTAGGTATTATTATATTTGTATTTAATGAGATTAGCTATGAAGGTCCCTGAATATACCCAATAGTATTGTGAACATTTCAGGGTACTTTTCCGCTACCACATTTTTTTTTTATCTCATTCAAAATGTATTTATATTATTATATTAAATGACTTCGTGTAGTGTCTAGGGTTATGAATGTAGAGTGTAATGTACAAAAATCAACAAAGATACAAACAAATAGTTTATTATTCACAACAGCACACAGTACTACCACAATAACATACAAACGACACTTTAAAAGGCTATCCTATTTAAGACTGAGGTTGAAATTTGTGTAAATATGATTTTTACAATTTTATTATCCTGATTCTAAATTAATTGGAATCAGGACTGACAATTTAAAAGTGAAATCAAATAATCATTTACATCAGTCAAATAGCACAATAGATCCTCTGTCCATACATAAAATATTTTTCTAATATATGTCTGTAGTGTTCTCCTACTTTAAGGTAATACTGGTAGTACCACTAGGTTGTTGTTTGAACTCATACCCTTTTAGTAATGTTTGTTTCTATTTGTCACTTGTGGAACTATTAAATATTTGTCCCAGTTTATTCACGGTCACTTTGTATATTTCTTCTTTAATTCTGGTAGTTGAGCTCTCAGGTGCCGAATGAGAACTTATCTTGGCAGTAGAATACAGGTTGAACCTTTCCTCTGTTCGCTTGACAATCTGTTCCCTGTTTGATAGGCAATGGCCACTAGCATGGGCTCGCAGTAAACAGGCAGAGGCCTTGAATCAATCAGTTTTCAAGCGTTTGGTACCACATTAACGTCAGTACCCAGGATCTCTGAAATGTGAAGGTTATGCATCCTTCTTAATACCTAGTATACACTAATAGTCCACATTCTAGGACAGGTACATTACAAACAAACAAATAGGGTCATATCCTTATACAAACCTATGCCACCATTTTCTTTTGATGTGACAATGTACCCCAGTATTCCTTTCCCTACTAGTTACAACGCCACTGCAATTCCAGCTGTAATCTCTTCCATATAATAGGATAGGTGTTATGCTCCTTTATGACAATCATACATATTCTTGTAGTTTTACACCTCTCTGACAGTCTATCACATGGTGGATCAATCTTTAGGCTTTGCCTCATGTTCGCTATAGACCCACCCATGTCAAGACATATATTATTATTTCACATTCAATTTTTATATAAATACAGATTAATAAATGTCAATCTTACCCCAATTTGTTCAATGAAATACACAGAGACGATGACTGACACAGTTTCGATCTGTTTTGTTGTCCAGGCTGCCCAGAAATTGTATTTTAAAGCACAGCCTGATCTCATCTATCACTGGTGAAAATTTTCTAGTAATGGCGTCCCCCCTAACGCTTATTCTGACAATATCGATTCAGTTAGCCAATCACTCTTAATTTTACAAGGGTAAACAGTCTTTCAAAAAATATCATTCAAACTTTTCTACGTTACTAGGCCATTTATGTTTATTCAAAGGTCAGCCAATAATATTTCGTCTCACTTCAAATGCCACCCAATCGGATTCACTGTATTATCTGAGCCTATCCGTCACCTACTTTTTCCCCAAAAATATGCGATCCAATCTAAGCAGATATGACTTGACCTGACAGTATCTCTTATCTCTATGTATGGTTTTATCATTATTTGATTAGTTAAGGGACTATTTATATAACTAACTCCATATTCTTGGTCAGCAAGTCTTCAGGTACCCGAATATACGATTTTTAAGGGGCTATGTGGTTTGGTTCAAAAGTCTATCTTTTTCTATGTTAGTTGTTTATTTTTAAACTACCTCTCGTTCACTCTTTTTCCATGTAATTTCAAGCGAAATACGAGAGCTTAGATCATTCATAATAAGAGCTAAACATGTTTCCATAACGTAGTGTCCATAATTCTAACTTTTTCATCGTATTGGGGAAACCCCTAAGGCAAGGCTTGCCACTGTGCTACAGTTGGCTTTTAGTTTAAAATCAATGAGAAACGAATTAGCATTTCATCTATCCTTGCCCATCCTCGTTCCACAATGCATTTTAGGCAAATATTTTCTTAGAACTAGGAAAAGTGGTTGTTTATGTCAAGGACGAATTTGAAAAATTGGGTACCGTTTTGTTCGGCTATTCGTTAGCAAATAATAATCTGAAGGCGTAGGCGACACCAACCGTTCTAGCAGAAAATTCGTTTGTACTTTCCTATCTTTGCCTTTATGCCCTATACTGTTATATATTAATTTAGCTATTGTATTTAGAAATTCACTACAATACAAATACCCAGAGTTTTATGGACAGTCCGTCAGAGACCAAGAAACAAGATATCCTTTTTGTTAGTGTTTAGGATTAGGTTAAATTCATCATCATCATCTCATAGTATAGACTTAAGATTAGTTTGTGTATTTTTGCCTTAACTATTATCTTCTTTTCCAGGCACAGTTTGCGTTAGTTCTTATTGCATTTGTATTATTGTAATTGGGTGGTGTTACCTCTAAGTAATTCAATAAATGTTGTAGTTATGTTTGCATTACCAACACACGTTAATTCCATATATAGAGAAGGAAAGAAAGTGTGCGAGAGAGACATACTGTTCTTCCTTTCTTCCTCTTCTGTTCACTCAGTGTAATAGGGGATGTGGGGGCTCGTTAGCATTATAATATAGAGAGGGGGATAGAGTGGTATGAGTGACAGTGTCACGAGATTCAGAATCACTGGGACTATCTGCTGGGAACGTATCCCAAAGACTTACATTCACCTTATCCACTCCTGCTGCCTATCTTCAAGCGGTTGCCAGGCAATTCTGAGCCACTGACCACGCCGGCACCTCATCAAGAACTCTCTTTGGTTACCCTTCGGGTTAACCCTGTGACAGGTGTATAGACATCAGAGTGGGGTCAAGCTATGTAAGTTCTCAGAGAAAATGATGATGATGTACTCTGAGTCCCTAACTGCTACCTCCCAAGATCCCACAAAGATTAATGATTAAATGTTTAGATTGACTTGGTATCTAGGGATATTTTAAAGTAATATCTATAATAAATTTCAAATACAGAACTTTAAACTTAATAAAACTTATCAAACAAGTCTGAAGGAAATTATTTACAATTTTATTTGTCCTGAACTGTAAGATCTTTTCCGGTCAGGAATACTCAAAAGAACTGTAATGTTATATACACATAAAATTAAATAACCTGGAAAGAATCTTCCCTTCTGAATAAAAAGGTTGAAGTACTATTAATTTCACTGTAAGTCTCTTCTAATAGGTTATTCACTTTCCCTGGCTGGTAAGAGTCACATTATTCATTTTAGTCCTTGTTTTCTTGTATAAGTGTGAAACTTGTTTATGAGTATCTGGATAGAGCTGTGCAGTGAACTCACAGTTCACTTATCTGAGATCTTGGTAAATAATGATCGGTTCTCCACCTTCCCTGACCACATAATGTGCTGCTCAAAGCTTGGAAGCTGGGCGTAGCTCTGGGTTTCTACAGAACTTTAGTCACCCACAGACTTCCTCAACAATGAAAGGTGCTTTCTTAGCACCAGTGAGACAGAACCTGAAATAAAAGAATGATCACATTCCATGTAAGTATCTGCTTAAGTTCACACACTCACACTCAAAATCACAACTTACCCTTTCCGTAATTGTGCTAACAGGTTGCACTGGACCTAATACTTCTCCTCCTACAGCCAGTTCCGTGTGAATATTCTTTTTCTGTATTACTTCTATGAAAGAATCCTTAGCCCATGATTGGCTTTAGTACATAATCATAAGTGACAACTTGATTGCTCCATGTCAACAATTCCTGTCCTTCTATCCTATATACATGATCAATGTGTAACTGTAGGAGAAAATATGCAATCAAACACACTAACAGACTCACAATGCTCAATTGTGCCATAATTTACAAATATCTGATACTGTTTCCCCTTTTTCTGACCTGTCGTATTTGAAACTAAAACTACACACATTTACAACTAGGCCAAGATGGCAGCAACACATTTGTGATTTCACTTCCTACACATGCCGAACACATAGTTTGAAATATACCGGCAATTGATTAATAATACATACACACATATTTTAGATAAGTCTTTCTTACCTTCAGGCATACAAACACAAGCTGACAGGCCGTCAAACGGCTCTCTAGATTTGCTTTCAGTTCAGAACGGCAAAAGATGTGGCATTTCCCGTCTGATATACTGCATACCGCTTGGTTTGAATTTAAAAATTTTGTGGCAAGCTTTCGAGGTTCCCAGTGCTATTCATAGCGATACGACTGGCCAATCAGAGCGTAGTCAAGAAAATTGTAAATAATCTTACCGAAACGGTTTTATAACTTGCTTGTACAAACTGAATAAACTTATTTTATTGATATTATAGTTATTATTGGACCGATTTTAATTATTTTAAGTGATAATAAAATGGCCAATTTCTCTCTATCGTTCTACGAGGTGTGTTCAAATGAAACCCGTCCCAGTGGTTTTATAACAAATATATGTAAGGTACATCAGCAGGAGTAGTAGAATTAAATACAGCAATAGTTATGAAGTAAGTACTCACTGGGGTTCTTTAGAAATAGTCACCATAGGCATTCAGACATGCATCCCACTGCTTGGGTAGACGGCGGATGCCGTCCGAGAAAAATGACTTTGGTTGCTTATTGAACCATTTGGTCACCGAGGCCCTGACGTCTGTATTGGAGTCGAATCGTTGTCCCTTTAGAGATTTTTTTAAGGGTCTGAACAAATGAAAGTCACATGGTGACAGATCGGGGCTTTAGGCTGGGTGTGGCAGAACTTTTCACATTTTCCTTGCTAACGCTTCCAGCACAATGTTCGCAACATGTGCACGAGCATTGTCATGCAACAGAATCACACCACGCGAAAGCATGCCGGGTCGTTTATTCTTAATGGCTGTATGCAGGTTGTCTAGTGTGTCTTTGTAGCGGATGGCATTGATGTTCACGCCAGGCTCTTTAAAGTCTACCAATAGAAGCCCTTCATGGTGAAAAAAATGCGGTCAGCATAACCTTACCGGCGGAAATCTGTGACTTGAATTTTTTTGGGTTTTGGTGATCCGGTATGTTTCCATTGCATGCTCGCTGATTTGCTGCACCGCTCAAAGTGGTGGCACAACGACTCATCGCCTGGCACTATGCGCAACAGAAATGCATCACCGTCCTCTTCGTAACGCAGCAGGCGGTTCAAACTCCACCCCATGCGTTCTTCCTTATGGTGATCGACCTTGGACGGATTCCTTATCACACCGGCCATTATTCTAACGGTCTGCAGCACAACCAATGAATACTAGGAGAATGAATACTTACACACTTGTACATTCGTATGTGCTTATTACGTCAGATGTGACGTCATCATGCTCCTCCTACGGATGTCCACTTGGCGCTGCACGGCCGGGTTTCCTTTGAACACGCCTCGTATATAGTTTTCCTTTAGTTATTCCTTTGCATTTCAATTTGGGTAATTTTTAAGTAATTAAATTGGGCATTACCCTGATGTGAAAATATCACTATATTAAATTTTTCTAAGTTAATATAATTTTATTATGAGGGAATCTTTATGTTTGTGTGTTAAGCAATATCAGCGCTTTAATTGGAGATATCCCTTTCATTTTAATTATCTTTAGTTATTCAGAAGTAAATTATCTACGTTCGGTCAAAAACACAAAATAGGCATTATTTCCACGTCAACCAAAATTTTCTTATCACTACAAGAAAAGGAAACGATTTGATTGGTTGTTAAATTGGTACTATGCTCTTAGATAAATTTTGGGTGGGCGGTAACTTTTGACTTGTTTCCTAGACAAATTCAAATACACTAGATAAATTGTTGGCGGTAAATTTGACTGCGCCCTCAGACAAATTTCAAATACTGTAGTTATTTATAGATTTTAAAAATACGTTAACTAGTTTTTGAGCGGGGAATTTTTGAGCGTGTTGTCATACAGACTCACTTTACTACATCTCTTAAGTAACATCCCCGTTGTTGAAATATATATACCTTTCTGTTTAAACATCTTTAGTCCTTAAGGCACAAGCAAAGAAACAAAGTTACAACTGATCAGAGCATGTATATTCCCAGTAGCAACATACGGCTGCGAGACTTGGACACTCAATAAAACAGTTGCAAAAAAGATTACATCATTCGAAATGAAATGCTACAGAAGGATGTTGAGAATACCCTGGACAGAAAAAAAGACCAACAGAGAAGTACTGCACTCACTAAACGTACAGGAACATTGGCTCCTAAATACCATCGCTATAAGGAAGCTGAAATTTTTCGGTCATATAAAAAGACATAATAGTCTGGAAAAAACAGTGATGGAAGGCATGGTCCCTGGAAAAAGGGGAAGGGGTCGACCTAGACGACGGTGGACCCAGGACATCACAGAGAGTCTGAACTTGTCTTTGGCTGATGCAGGTCGACTTGCCCAGAATCGTGATGCGTTCAGAGCAGCTGTAATGGAGACAACGTTCTGGAAAGAATATGTCACATGATGAGTCCTTAAGAAATTAAATAACTTCCTACTATCATTTACACAAAATGGGCCTCTATGTTAAGCCTAAAAAGGTTTCCTTATACACACCAGAAAAAGGAGCGTTTTCATTGGCTGTTGTATCGGTCCGTTTTCCCCTATTATTGCGAGCGGTAAATATGACCGTGGTGTAAGACAGACCAAAACACGACAATGTAGACACCGTAGATGGAAGGCATTAAACCTTCTTTCTTGCTTAGCATAGGTTGACCAAGTCTCGCTACCATATAGAAGCGTGCCGGTGACACAGGCATTATATAGGCCTACCGCAGCTTTTGGTCTTCGTTGTGAGTTTGGAGTTTCCTCTGCGTGCAACTGTAAGTATCAACTACATTGTCATCTTCTTATTGTCACTGGTTTTGACACAGCTTTAAGTTGCCCAATTCAGAGAACTATATTAACACATATTCCATTCTACGTGCGCCCCATGTTTTTTCTCGCTGGTCTCCGATGAGACAAAGAAAGAATACAACTACTAATCACCAAGAGATGACGTGCAAGGTGACTAATACAAGGTTATGTATAGGACTGGCAACGTCATCACGTCAAACATGTTGCTTCAGAAACCAACAATGTACGAGCATGAGAATGCTTTATCCAGGCTTCATGCGACAGGACCAGCTGCAGTGGTGGAACCCTGCTCCATATGGAGCTTGCTTGCTTGGTTTTCGTAGCGCAGTGGTTAGGGCACTAGCTTCCTAGCTCGGTGGTCCATGGTTCAATCCCCAGTTGAGGTGGGGTTTTTTTAGACCGCAAGCGGCTCCGAGGTCGACCCAGCCTCGTGAACTGAGTACCAGAGCAAATCTGGGGAGGTTAAGGCGGCCGGCGTAATGCTGACCACATCATCCCAGGGTATATTGTTTGATTCCTTTTTTTAATGCTTGGCCAATGTTAGCCCTGAAACGGGCTGGCTCCATAAAGGGCGAAAATGAATTAATGAATGATTCCTTGGTGCACATGCACACGTGTACATACTTTCATTTCACAAGTATACATACATGTATATAAACGCACACAAACGCACGAACATAAATACATGTACGCATATACACAAGTATAGGTGCATACATACCCAGACATACACTGTATACATAATATAGGTGCATGCATACAGATAGATGGATGGATAAGATAGATTGATAGATAAATAGATGGACAGATAGAAAGATAGGTAGATAGATAGATAGATAGATAGATAGATAGATAGATAGATAGATAGATAGATAGATAGATAGATAGATAGATAGATAGATAGATAGATAGATAGATAGATAGATAGATAGATAGATAGGCAGGCAGGCAGGCAGACAAGAAGGTAGGTATAAAGATGAGACAGAGTGACAGCAATGGCGGATCTACATTTTGGGAGCCCAGAAGCTTGAAGTCTTGGAGGGGCCCTGTCATAAAAATAAAAGCGATGGGGGATGAGGAAGAAACGTATTATAGAAATATCTGAACTTGGGGGCCCTGAAGCTCAAGCTTCATTAGCTTCATAGTAGGTCCGCCTCTGAGTGACAGACGTATCATTCATTTTCCTCTGTGCTCCCTACCTAGCATAAAGTCACCATTGCAGCTGGTCCAACTGAAAGAAACCTGCACCAAGCAGTCACGTGCTCTTGTAATGGTGTTCATTGCAACGATGAGGTTGCGATCCCCATGCGCATCATATTAGTCGCCTTGTACGACACGCTTGAGGGTGCAGTCACCACATTCTTTCTTCAGAGATCCCCCGAAAACTATTCAGACATATAGTAACAGATAAGTGTAGTCCCATAGCATATACTGCCGTAGGTGAGGGAAGTATACAGACTTCACCTATACTAGGTCTCAGCTTTATTTGGTGCGGTGACCAGTTCTTAGTCCTCACTGCCTGTGCCGTCCGTAACTCAAAAGCAGTCAGGTACCCATTTAGAAATGAATAGACAGGGAAGTGACGCTATCAGCTTTCGAATTTAGTTAACTTTTCTGGAGAAGTAAGCATTCTAACTAACCGCTTTACAACTCGACGTTCACAGACATAGATTGGGAGACAGAAGGGAGGAGAGAAATAAAATGTACGATACAGGCGTCGGTAAAACATTATGGAAATATCTACCACTAAGTTGTTCATAGATTTCCGGGTTATTGTGCTTGGGTAGAATGGTATCAAAACATGCCACCAGCAGAGGTTGATCTCTCACCTTTTTCTACCTGTTTTTACCTACTTCTTAAGGACAGCACGGTCAGGTAAACAGCTCCTCAGCCGACCCATAATGTTTGACCTATACTAACCTTGTTTGACTGTCTTGGAAATAATCTGTTTTGAATATCTGGCGTCTTCCCCACACGTTTCGGAAACTGTTGACCTTTGAACTCAAATGAATACTTACATATTTTTTTTAATTACTTTTTCGATCTAATGTTGCCCTGAAGCGTAGTAGGGAACCGAAGTTTGCCTTGTTGCATCAAGTCTGTCGCATTGGCTTCTGTGAGCCCGTGTTGTAGGATTTCTGTGATGTCCATCCTTCTGTTTCTTGGTCTTTCCAGTGCTCTGAACCCACCAGATCTTCTAGTATCGTAGTCCAGTATGTGGTGGTCCACATATGACGTCACACAGTTTTTGTCATTTTCTAAAACCACCCACTTTCTCCCTTTGTCACATTTCGTCACAAAACCCCATACCCCCCTAATATAACATCACAAATCTCTTATCACCCCCCCCCCCCTTTTTTTCCTCTCCTTTTTGTACTATTGAAAAGCAACGACGAAAACGAATATAAATTAGTTACCTAGTCGTCATCATCATCATCCACTCTGTAAGGAGCATATACTTTATGCCAAGTCTTCCTGTCACGTGCCATCTGCTCCAGTTCTTTTCATATCTTCTTCATCCCCTTCATGTCATTCTCCAGTTTTCTTCTCCATGTCTTCCCCGGCCTTTCTCTGCCTCTCTTAGCTTGGGGATTACAGAACAAGGACTGCCTGGTAAATCTATCAGCAAGTTTTACTCTGTGTGTGTGTGTGTGTGTGTGTGTGTGTGTGTGTGTGTGTGTGTGTGTGTCTGGTCCATCACCAGCGAAATCTTCTCATGTCTGGTTCTTCTGGCACTTGTCTGGCTCATCTCATCAGTTCCACATTAGTGGTCTTGTCAAACAACTACAGTCCTATTTAAACAAGCACCCATTTATGAGAGGGTCTGTGGTTAGAGCGCAAGCCTCTCGCTGCAAAAGGTAGCGGGTTGGAAACACAGTGGTATCACGCTACAGTCCAGTTGTAAATAGATGCCAGGAAAGACAAAGGCGGGAAGTAGTTACTTCATCTCTTGAAGCGTTGTCTAGGATTGTCAAGTTTCCAACACTTCCCTCCCCTACGACAGTATTTGCTTTATTTTTTATCCATTTGAGAAAGTTTGACGCTTTTTGGTTGTTGTTTTTGTTCTTCATCTTGAGAGCCATACAATAGGACTAACTTCTTCTTCTTCTTCTTCGTTCGCCCTGAAAAGGACGGTGGTTGCGTTGTGTCTGTTTACGCCTAAGCTGTGATATCTGCACCTTTCGGTCGACACATCCGACTTCAGCACGGCATTTTTTAGGGACCGGGTTTGCCTTCCCATTTCGATCCGCACTCGCTCAGCCAGACTGCACTGCTGCAGACTGTTTCCAGGACCACCACGTGGAGGTGGAGTGCGGTCTTGACCAGCTCTGGTTCGCTGGTCCTGATGCAAGCAGTACAGCTATGGGTCGCTGACTGCATTCACTATTGCTGCATCTTGGGGTCCCAGGACTAACTTGACATTTCTTTGATTTCACCTGACTTGTGTAATTCATTGGGGTTCCTTGTCTAATTTCATGAGATGGCCAAACCACTTAATTTTCTGTCTCTCTATATAGCTGTACTTGATGCAGGATATCCTTCATTGATCCTTAGCCGCCAACTGTCAAAGCAGTCAGTGGCCTGTCAGCAATAAACGTCTTCCACTTTACTCGGTCGGCGGCCATTCTTCGCTCTGGTCCATTGTCTGCATTTCGGCCTCCGGAGTTCTCCGCCAGGTTGTTTTTGGTCGGCCTCTCTTTCGCTTTCTTCAGGGGTCCACAGCATAGCTGTTTTTGCGATTGCATCAGGGTCTCTTCTGAAGACGTGGCCAATCCGTCTCCTGCGTCTGCCAGTAATAATGGTGTGCATGTCCTCTTGATTGCCCCAAAAAAGCAGTTCTTGATTGGTGGTGGTATTAGGCCAAAAGATTCGGATAATTTTCCTTAGACAAGTTGTGTGGAAAGAAGACAATTTCGACATTTCTTTCTTTGTTACTCTCCAGCATTCCGCACCATAGAGAAGCACAGAAAGTACACAGCTCTCGCATTTGGTGTTTGTGCTGTACTGAGAGAACTTCCAGATGTTATTGACACTAGCAAAAGCTGTTCTCACTTTATTAATCCTGTTGTTGATGTTTTTGTTTGTTCCGCCGTCTGGTGGTGTTACTATGCATCCTAGGTATCTGAACGCGTCGGTCTGTTCTAGCTTCTGGTTCCTTATTGTTATTGGCTCAGGATTGCCCACATTGAATGTCATGACCTCTGTCTTCTTTAGATTGATGTTCAGACCCACCTGCTGGTTATGCTTATTCAGTCTGTTTTTTCTTGGGTGTGTTGATGTGAATGTGCGAGTGGGTGCAATGTCATCTGCATATTCCAGATCTCCCAGTATAGAAAACATCCGTCTTATTCCTCTTGGACTGCCATATGTCTGGTGCATCACCCACTCTTTGACTGTCAAAAATAAAGTGTTTGATAAGGGGCATCCCTGTCAAACTCCTGTCTTCACCTGACAAGTTAGGCTGCTCTGCCGAAAACTATGTGTAAAGTTAGCATTGAGACTTTTTATGATTAAAAGAGAAGAAGAATTCAGATACTTGAAAGCAAGTAATTCAGAGCAAGCAATTTAGATATTCTCCCATCATGTACAGACGTTTTGCTTTCGTCATATAATCTATACCTGGATTATCATAGTTTACCTATAATTCGTCCAGTGCCGGATTTAGCACATTAAACACACAGGGCACAGTGCCTAGCGTCTACAACAAGTTTGGAGCTTATGAATAAAGGGGACAATTATTTTATCCTGTTAACCCCTTTTAAAAGTACATTTCAGAATAAACGTGCCTAGGGCAAACAAACACCCAAACTCGGCCCTGAATTCGTCCTCAGTTACTTGCAGGGAAAGTCTGTGAGGTTAGTGTCCTTATAAAGTTTCTCAAAAGTTTTCCACCCATCTCTTCATCTGAACTATATTTACTACGTTTAACCAAGTCTTTCTGTGTTCTTACATTTTCCCATTGTCTGATTTGTATTGTTCGACAGATCCATGTTTTAAAAAAAAAATTAATTACATTTGCCTCCTTTTGTAGAAGCGTGCCCCGTTTAACCTTGACACTGGGTCGTCGGTTATATTAGTGCGCATGATCAAATATTAAAGACTTCGCGGTCAGATATAGATATAATCCATCATATTCCCTTAGGATATGACATTTTCTGCTTCAATGCCATCTGGCCAGTAAAGCTTCTTTCATTCATTTTGACATCCCATTTTACTATGCTTATATGTCACGGGTCTTATATCTGTAAATTCGAATTTCGTAATTGCTTTCAAATCAAGTCGGCCTTCAAATTGATTCCTCCACCTATAATATTCTATATATTTTTGTTTGACCGTTTATGTTGTTGCTTACGTGCAGTGCTTGCATTCGTTCTATCTATGAACATGTAGTCAGCAGGATTATTATGATGCAGAACATTGTAATATATAATTTGAGATCTGAGCCCACGGCAATCGTTTGTGACCATCTTGGCATTATCTGACACAGATTAGAACACACCTTTGAGGACAGGGAAATGTTATATGCTATACTGTACTGTTTGATAGGGAAACAACAGAAGTGATTGCGTCATTAATAGGCTAAACTGCCCATGGTGGACTTCCGGTGTCGTGTATTGCGGTTCGCACTAATGACGTGTCATCGAAACATCATTTTTTGGTGATGCGTAGATGGCAGGGAGGATAGTGTGATTCGCTTGCATGGCTAGGCGGGGTTGTCGCACGGAAGGTCCAGGGTTCAAATCCTGTGTAAGCCACTCATGTCTGTTGTTTTTCTGTTGTCTAGTGTTCTACTTCTTTATTTCCTACGAGTGCCTGCTAACATACCTTTATGTTTGTCTCATATTAATTTACTGTGTACAGGCCTCGGGTTTCCCTTCCTTATATGTTATAAATGTTTATACGCTAGGATTATTGATAAGAGATAACGAAATAGAGTATCTGGAAAAGCTTAGCAGGATTTGGAAAGCCGCACCTGAGAGAACGTTGTGGTTTTAGCAGCTAAGCATGTGTCATCACAGAGTATTTTGCATCGTCCAGGTTCGGCATTACGACATAAATGGGCTTTGCAGTTGCAATACTTATTAAGGCAAGTCGGATTAAGTCACGTGTCATTAAAGAGTGGTGAGTTATAAATAACAACCAAAAACCAAGGTCAAATCACACACCATCAGAGATCTTCTGTTTGCTGATGATTGTGCCCTCAATGCTGGCTCAGAGGCTGATCTGCAGCATAGTGTGGATAGATTCTCCGAAGCCTGCGCCAACTTTGGGCTTACCATCAACACGAAGAAAACAGAAATCATGTACCAACCAGCTCCTGGCACAGTTTATACTGAGCCAATCATCAAGGTTAATGGTGAGAAACTGAATGTTGTGAACAGATTCACATACCTTGGTAGCACACTATCCCAGAACATTGTCATTGATGATGAGGTGAACACCAGGATCTCCAAAGCCAGCAGCACATTTGGCAGATTATACACCAACGTTTGGCATCGAAGTGGCATTAGTCTACAGACAAAGCTGAAGGTGTACAGAGCTATGGTGCTTCCAGTGCTGCTATATGCAAGTGAAACATGGACTGTATACAGGCGCCACGTAAAGAAGCTAAACAACTTCCATACAGTCTGTCTCAGGAAGATAATGAACATCAAATGGCAAGACAAGATCCCGGATACCGCCGTTCTTGACAGAGCTGGTATCCCTAGTATTGATACTATTCTGATGCAGTCACAGATTCGCTGGGCAGGTCATGTAGTCCGCATGCCAGACCATTGACTGCCAAAGATACTCTTTTATGGTGAGATACAGAAGGGTAAACGCTCCCATGGTGGCCAAAAGAAGCGCTTCAAAGACACGTTAAAGACGTCATTGAAAACCTTTGACATAAACCCAGACACATGGGAAGCTGCTGCGCAAGACCGAACTGCTTGGCGCACATCTCTTCGTAAAGGTGCAGCGGTATGCGAATCATCCAGAAGAGCAGCAGCGGAACAGCGGAGACAAGCTAGAAAGGACCGTGTAATAAAACCTTCACATGAAGCAAACATTCCCTGCCCACACTGTCCGAGATCTTTCCGGGCCCGCATCGGGCTCATCAGTCACCTTCGTACCCATAGACTAACCTAACATATTCCTAAATAATTGGATGAACAGAGTGGTCTTCATCACCCGTGATGGACAAACAACATAAATAACTGTAAAGGGCAATTTTTACTATCTTGCAATATAATACATTTATATACTTATTATGTTCGCAAATATTTGGTAATCAAAGTATTTCCTTTTTAAGTGCTTAAGGAGAAGTCATTTTTGAGTTACTTCCCTTGAAAGCAGTTCCGTCATCTTCGATCGGACTCCGCGGACGAGTCTAGGCCTACTGCGATTTATTCTTTGGCTGGGTAGGAATAGATTGTTCTTGCTTCAGTATATCTATGGCCTGAATTTATACGTAGTGTTTGTATGAGTAGGACGAGTCTGTCTTATATATGGATATCTTTACATTTCTAAGTCGAACTATGTTGGTTGTGGCTAGAAAAGGTCAAAGGCTATGCTGCGGAAGTATCGCTAGCAAGGTGTGTGATTCATGGCTGTCATCCTGTCTGGATGTAGAATTTTGTGGTAGCCGGCCTATCGCCGAAAAAGTGATCTATATGTGGATGGGGAAAAGTGATAGTCATTTAGACATGTTGTATGTACTTTACCCCAGTGTTTATTCTCTTTTGCCAAGGAATGGCAAAGTTATATTTCGCATAGAAAGGTAAAACCACAATTTATCATGAACTTGGGCTTCGCCATCGTTGTTGATAAACAGATGCACAGTGGTACTTTTGAAAAGAATATTTATTCAAAGGAAGACGACATTCCTATGTATCAGCACTAGATTATATGATATTATTCAATTACTTCTATGATAGAAGTCATGAAGAAATGAGGACATTTAACGAATGACCAATTTTGGTCTGGGTCCTATAGTGAGTGAAACTCACGAGAGAAGAACAGCCATGTTGAAATTCATATACTTTGTATTTATCGAGTGAGAAAAAGGGATGCCTGTACTATCGCTCGATGAACCAAGAGATCACTGCTACATGTGAGAACCCATGTCTGGGATTCCTATATCTTTTTGGAAAATATATATATTGAACTTTACGTGAAGGGATATTCACTAGACGAGGTTAGGTCTAGGAGCCTTCCTATATATTGGTTATGGTCTGACGTGCCCAGTCAGTAAAGCCAGATGATTTACATGATGGAACTCTGAATGCTTATTTACGAATGCTCCATTATGATATTTGCCAAGCATGAATGCTAACTTAAGATGATATTCCTGTGATCAACATTATGCTGTCTATGTCGACATTTGTTCCTGTAACCATACACGTACTGTCCAAGTGTGCGTCCCATTAAATGTTATAAAAAGACCACCGTAGTTCCAGTACTTCTTGAATTCGAACAGTGTGAGTATGAGTGATGTACTATCAACCTGTCAACTCTATCGAATCATTCTACCATTCGCGTTCTGACATTCACATACACACTCATTGTTTACACTCACATTCTTGTCGGAGCCTCATCACGTTCCAGGACAAGATGACCTGTATGACCAAAACTGTGCTGGGTTTAATGAGTTGACAATCGTTACACTTTACTACACCAGTCCCAACATCTACATTTATCAACTGGTGGACATTCACGTCATTTAACAAATAAAGCGTGATTCAACAACTAGTAGCCAGTATGAGTAAACAACTAAACAGAGTTTAACAACTGGTGTGCCAGCTTCCTGGGTCAACCTGCACAGTGACCATATTGAGAAGTAAACTACTGAGACCAGACGTTCCTTGGGGTCTGTTACGACACACAAATACATCAGCAGTACAACTCTACAGTGATGTCAGCGTGACCTGTCCTGTCGACAGTATGCAGTAACTAGGTCAGCGTTTGTTGACATTTGGTTCGTTGGACATTTGCCATACAACTGACAGTGTTACACAGCAAGCTTGGTTGAAACATAGAACATTACACATCAGGACTGGAGAATATTTGACAGTGTTTGCGAAAGGAAATGTTATTGAACTGAGAAGTCCTACATCGATTGTTATCATTCACATCAACGATGGAGCTTCTATTTCTGTGTTGAATTTAAAATAATTAGACCAGAAGTATTTGTTTAATAAAGTACCACAGTACTGTACTATTAGGCAGTGTAACTGAGCCTTCTTTACAACACATTCTTTCTGCAACACTCTATTTACATCATATTGCCATACTATTTATGCAATTATGTATTTATGTTTAAATATTTATATGTGATATTTGTTTGTATCCAGCGGGTGTTGTTGTTTTCGTTGGGCGGTGTCACACAACAGAGTATCCCACGTAATAGAGGGTCTGATGTGTGCGTTTCTATAGGTGCAATTTTCTTGATTGAAAATTTGCTGCGACAGCTGTTGCTATTAGTGTTAGCTGTGAAGACTGTACTCATTGTTGTTTTTGTAATATTCCTCTGTTCTTTAGTTTGTTTTGATTTGTTTGTAATTTGTTGGTCTACCCTATTCTATCTTTCAGTTCTATTCTCAATTTATATTTATATACTGTGGCGTTATTTGTATTTGTTATCCTCTTGCGGTTTATCTTTTATTGTTTTTCCCATTTGATTTATTTCATCTCCGCAAATGTTTTCATGTTCTCCTGTATAACTGTTTTGTTTTGTGCCTGATCGACATACACTATTTAAAATATAGTTGATCATATAAATTGATGTACAAGAATCAACTGATAGTTAATTGCTATTACTAAAGGTACACAGTTGATGATATAAAACACTATTTCTGGTGCACTGCACTTATATTATAGAGTGAACCAGCAACTTATAGCTGTTATTATATAAGGATTTATACAAGACCTTTGTAAGGCTTGTTTCCCACAGTGATTGGGATAGTTAAGTACTATTTTCCACAGGTTACAAAGTTATCATACAAGGTCTTTGATTAAGACTAAGAAAGTGAATTTATTTACTTTTGCAAATTACTGATCTTATTAGACAAGATGTCTACTTTAGATTATTTTATCACACAAGGCAAGATTCTTGATAAGACTGGTCAGCAATTAGAAGAATGGGCAGTTGCTCAATATGACAAAGCATTGGCTGCTGAAGAAAGAAAAGCATTGATTGAAGAAAAGAAATTAGCAGCTGAGGAGAAAAAATTAGAAGCTGAGGAAAAAAAATTACAAAGAGAGTATGAACAAAAGAAATTGCAGATACAGACTGATGAAAAAAGATTCCAGATGGAAGAAGCTGCTGCAGAAGAGAGAAAATTACAAGCTGAAGCTCAAGAGAAAAAAGCAATAAGAGAACATGAACACCAAAAAGAACTTTTAGCATTTGAGTTAGAAAAGTTAAAGTTAACAAACATAAGTGATGGTAATCAAGCATCTGGTGGTAATGGTAAACCCTTTACTTACAAGGTCAAGGTACCAGCGTTCAACCCTTCCAGTGATGACATAACATTCTGGCTAAATAGATTTGAACGCTCGTGTCGAGCACATAATGTGGACAAATCACAATATGCTAACCAGTTATCAGAAAATCTGAAAGGTGATTCTCTGACTAGTTTAAGTTTGGTTGAAGAGGCTGACAAAGATAACTATGATGTTATTAGGGCAGCCTTATTAAAGAAGTATCAGTTGTCTGAAGAGGGTTATCGGAAGTTGTTTAAGACAATGGTGCCTGAGGCAGGTGTAGAATTCTCAGAATTCATTGCAAGGACACGTCTTACATTTGATCGTTGGATTGAGCTATCCAAAACAGAAAAGACTTATGAAGCCCTTATGGACTTGATACTCAGAGACAAGATTATGTCAAGTATAAATAAACCTTTCCTCGAATTCTTACATGAGCGTAAACCTAAGTCTCTAAAAGAAATGGAACAGTATTGTACCCAATACGTCACTGCACATCCGGACGTAGCTATTAGCAACAATAAGGTTAAAGAAGGTATGCCAGTTGCTTCTGCAACACCATACAACCCTAATCACTCTCACAAATTCCAAGGACCTCAAAATAAGTTTAATAAAAAAGGTAACTATTACAGTTATCAGAACCAAGGTAACCAATCATTTCAGGGTTCTTCTTCGAATACCTGGAGAAGAGCTGACAGCCCTCGATTCAGGGGTGGTCATAATTACAGGAACTTTCGCAAAGGAAGTCATTCTAGAAACTATCCAAGTTTTCCTTCATGGAGACAACAAGATCATAATTACAGAGATACTCATTATAATGAATATGATGATAGTAACCAAAGGAGCTATGATTCAAACCCGAGTAGAGGTTATAATAGTGGAAACAATGATAAGTACAGAGGCAATAATAACAGAGGTAGAGCACAATTCAAAAAACATAAAGCTCATTACCAGGCGAACTCTGCACAGCAAGAGTCCCACGAAGCCTATAAACAAAATAAAGATAATGATGACTCTAATAATATGGCATGTGCCGCTTTTGATTTTGGGAGAGCATCTCAGTGCCCCCAATGCAAAACATTATTTGAGCCAACCACAGTGTCTACTTTAAGCTGTGGGCATCCTCTTCCCGCTCTTCCTGCGTCAATCGCGCATGATGGGAGAGGTTCTCTTGTCTTACACAAAGGTTTAGTAAATGACAATCCAGTCTCAGTACTTTTTGATTCTGGATGCACAACTATTGGGGTTAGGCAGTCACTCATAGATCCTTCTCATTCTACAGGCAAAGTAGTCAAATGCGTAACATTTGGCGGCACCATAGAGAAATACTCTACCGCTATCATTAGGATTGCTACTCCTTTCTTCACAGGAGATGTACACGCATGTCTTTTGCCGGATCCGATCGCTGATCTTATCATCGGTCGCATTCACGGAGTCAAAGAATGCACTCCGGAGCAAATTTCCGTTTGGGAAAATCAAAATATGCAATCTGCTAATGCAGTAGTCACTAGAGCTCAAGCTCTCAATATGCCTGAAACTTCATCTGTTGAAGATAATGAAGTGCATAACCAAGATGATCCCTTGGTAATTTCTCGTGACTCGTTTATAAAACAACAAGAAGAAGATCCGACTCTTAAGAAATTCTTCACTCTTGTAACGAAAGGTGATCCGAATAAAGATTCAAATTGTAAATCTTGGATTACAATGAAGAATGGCGTACTTGTACGTATGGTGCAAGACTCCACTAAGTCAAGTCATTCTCAGATTCTTGTACCCAAGAATTTGAGAGTTAAGATCTTACAACATGCACACGACTCTCAGTGTGCTGGTCACATGGGTTTTTCCCCGTACAAAGTCAAGAGTTCTTGCGGCTTTCTTTTGGCCTTTTGTGAACAAGGACATACGGATCTATTGTCGATCCTGTAAAGTATGTCAAGAAGTCAAATCCAAAGGTCCTCGTCATGCTGCGCCTATTCAGGCTGCAGATATTCCTATTCGTCCATTCCAGAAAATGGCGATAGACATCATTGGTCCATTCAAGATCAAATCTGCTAGAGGACATCAGTTTATCTTAACGTGTGTAGACATGTGCACACGTTGGCCAGAGGCTATCCCTCTAAAGAGCATTACTACCGCTGACATTGCAGATGCTCTTTGGCTTATATTTTCTCGGCTGGGATTCCCCGGAGAAATATTATCAGATCATGGCACCCAACTGATATCGGATACCATGTCTCAAGTAATGTCTACTCTACAGATAGAGAGATCTTTGAGTAGCATCTATCATCCTATGTCCAATGGGATGGTCGAGCGACTAAATAGAACACTTAAGAACTTATTAGGGAAGATAACTGAGGATCATCCTCAAGATTGGGATAGGGTTTTACCCGCGGCCCTCTTCGCGTATAGAGAGGTCCCCAATGAACATACAGGGTTTTCTCCCTTTGAACTTGTCTTTGGCGCGCGACCGCGCGGCCCAATGTCTTTGCTGCATGATCTTATAACAGCTGACAATATTGACGATGACACAAAATCTTCTTACGAGTATGTCATCGCGCTGAGACAAAAGATTATCGAAGCATGCAAATTGGCAACGTCCTCTTCTGAATTTGCTAAGCAGAAGGCAAGACAATTTGCTAATAAGAAGAGAACTTTACGACAACTTTGTCCTGGTGACAAAGCATTTGTTTTGCTACCTTGTCGTGAAAATAGACTCCTTATTAGTTGGAAAGGTCCGTACGATATAATATCGAAAATTTCAGATGTTGACTACATCGTCGATATCAACGGGAAGCATAAAACCTTCCACATCAATATGCTTACGGAGTTCCATGAACGTCCTGACTATCTACAGCCTATTTTCCAGGCAACGGACGATTCTCATGTCAAACATGGTCATTACTCATCACTGTCTGTAATACAGGATGAGGAAACAAGTTTTTCGGATGTTAATCTTCCGCTTCCAATGATCCCACTTCATTCTAGTGAATCATGGAAAGACGTTACTGTTTCTCCTGATTTGTCTCTAGGAGAACGGCGACAAGTTTCGTCTATGTTACAAACATTTCAGGATGTCCTCACTGACATCCCTGGACAAACTCATGTCATTGAGCATGACATTGTTCTAACTGAACATACTCCAATTAGGGTTAGACCTTATCCTATCCCTATACATTTCCAAACACAGGTTGAAAAGGAGTTGGATGAAATGATAGATTTACAAATAATCGAACCATCCACTTCTGCATATTCTTCGCCGA
This sequence comes from Oreohelix idahoensis, assembly GCA_024509875.1. Classification (NCBI taxonomy): domain Eukaryota; kingdom Metazoa; phylum Mollusca; class Gastropoda; order Stylommatophora; family Oreohelicidae; genus Oreohelix; species Oreohelix idahoensis. The sequence continues at coordinate 406,919 of JAMPIV010023161.1, read as the reverse complement.
TGGTTATTGTTCGAAAAAAAGACAATAACATACGTCTTTGCGTTGACTATCGCAAATTGAATCAAGTTACGAAGTTCGATGCTGAACCTATGCCTTTACTAGAAGAGTTACTTACTCGTCTTTCTAAATCGCATTTTTTCACTAAACTTGATTTGTCTAAAGGATATTGGCAAGTTCCATTATCCGAACGCGCCAAACCTCTTACCGCTTTCTCTACTCCCAGAGGCCTTTTCCAATGGAATTTTATGCCTTTCGGCCTTATGAACGCACCAGCTACATTTGTACGCATGATGCGTCGAATCCTATCGTATCGGTCAGATGTCATTGCTTATCTAGACGACATCTGTCTTTTCAGCGATACTTGGGAAGATCACTATTCAGGGTTAGTTGAATTATTATCAACTCTGCGTGAGTATAACCTGACAGCAAAACCATCTAAAGCTTGTATTGGCTTTAGCGAAATTGCTTTCTTAGGCCATCGAGTAGGTCACGGTTTCTTGAAGACAGAAGACCATAATATCACTAAGATACTTAACATCTCTATCCCTAGGACTAAAAAGCAAGTGCGAAGTCTTTTAGGTCTCATACAATTTTATGGACGTTTCATTCCGAATCTGTCCTCTATCATGGCACCTCTCTCTACACTATTAAAGAAAGGGTCGCCTAACATGGTTCACTGGTCTCATGAATGCCAATCTTCACTAGAGAAGATCAAAACTATGTTTTCATCACCACCTATTTTAGTGTTACCTACAACAGATAAGACATTCGTTCTTCGTAGTGACGCTTCATCCACTGGGATTGGAGCGGCACTAATGCAAGAGTACTCTGGAACTCTGCATCCTGTAATGTATATATCCAGAAAACTTAATGCTGCAGAAAGGAATTACTCGGTTTTAGACCGTGAATTATTGGCAATGGTTTGGTCAATTCTCAAACTCCAAAGATTCCTTCTGGGCGCGCATTTCGTAGTGGAAACTGACCAAAAAGCTCTTACGGCTATCCAAAGTAAGAACTTGAAGAGCTCGAGATCAACTCGATACGCAATCGCTCTTCAACCTTTTCATTTTTTCGGTACGAGCTATCCGTGGTTCAGAAAATGTGATGGCGGACATTCTGTCCAGATGCCCACATGATGCCACTTAACTGTTAAATATTGGATCTTTTTAATATGTATAACTTTACAACAGTTATTTTTTTTGTTTCTTTACTAAGATACACATTTGTAATTTAATAATAGAATGATGGTATCGCTACTTAGCGGTTTATTGATGTTTATTCACCGCTGTTCTTTGATGATTGTTTCTTCATAAATCATAAATTTAAGATTATAGTGTGAATTTTTGGTATGCATTGTATAATTACCAGAATTGTATTATACGTACATCACACCTTCCTGGAAACATTTATTCGTAGAGAAACAATTTCTCTCAGATTTTGAGATATATTCTCACCGGTCATATTAGGAATTATAGTTATTCCTGATATTTGCATCTGCGCAGTATTCTTGCGTTTTGAGCCTATTGTATGGTGCTCCTAGATGTATTTAAAAAAAAAAAAAATTTTTTTTTTTTTTTTTCCGGGAGGTGTGGTAAGACTGTAAAGGGCAATTTTTACTATCTTGCAATATAATACATTTATATACTTATTATGTTCGCAAATATTTGGTAATCAAAGTATTTCCTTTTTAAGTGCTTAAGGAGAAGTCATTTTTGAGTTACTTCCCTTGAAAGTAGTTCCGTCATCTTCGATCGGACTCCGCGGACGAGTCTAGGCCTACTGCGATTTATTCTTTGGCTGGGTAGGAATAGATTGTTCTTGCTTCAGTATATCTATGGCCTGAATTTATACGTAGTGTTTGTATGAGTAGGACGAGTCTGTCTTATATATGGATATCTTTACATTTCTAAGTCGAACTATGTTGGTTGTGGCTAGAAAAGGTCAAAGGCTATGCAGCGGAAGTATCGCTAGCAAGGGGTGTGATTCATGGCTGTCATCCTGTCTGGATGTAGAATTTTGTGGTAGCCGGCCTATCGCCGAAAAAGTGATCTATATGTGGATGGGGAAAAGTGATAGTCATTTAGACATGTTGTATGTACTTTACCCCAGTGTTTATTCTCTTTTGCCAAGGAATGGCAAAGTTATATTTCGCATAGAAAGGTAAAACCACAATTTATTATGAACTTGGGCTTCGCCATCGTTGTTGATAAACAGATGCACAGTGGTACTTTTGAAAAGAATATTTATTCAAAGGAAGACGACATTCCTATGTATCAGCACTAGATTATATGATATTATTCAATTACTTCTATGATAGAAGTCATGAAGAAATGAGGACATTTAACGAATGACCAATTTTGGTCTGGGTCCTATAGTGAGTGAAACTCACGAGAGAAGAACAGCCATGTTGAAATTCATATACTTTGTATTTATCGAGTGAGAAAAAGGGATGCCTGTACTATCGCTCGATGAACCAAGAGATCACTGCTACATGTGAGAACCCATGTCTGGGATTCCTATATCTTTTTGGAAAATATATATATATTGAACTTTACGTGAAGGGATATTCACTAGACGAGGTTAGGTCTAGGAGCCTTCCTATATATTGGTTATGGTCTGACGTGCCCAGTCAGTAAAGCCAGATGATTTACATGATGGAACTCTGAATGCTTATTTACGAATGCTCCATTATGATATTTGCCAAGCATGAATGCTAACTTAAGATGATATTCCTGTGATCAACATTATGCTGTCTATGTCGACATTTGTTCCTGTAACCATACACGTACTGTCCAAGTGTGCGTCCCATTAAATGTTATAAAAAGACCACCGTAGTTCCAGTACTTCTTGAATTCGAACAGTGTGAGTATGAGTGATGTACTATCAACCTGTCAACTCTATCGAATCATTCTACCATTCGCGTTCTGACATTCACATACACACTCATTGTTTACACTCACATTCTTGTCGGAGCCTCATCACGTTCCAGGACAAGATGACCTGTATGACCAAAACTGTGCTGGGTTTAATGAGTTGACAATCGTTACACTTTACTACACCAGTCCCAACATCTACATTTATCAACTGGTGGACATTCACGTCATTTAACAAATAAAGCGTGATTCAACAACTAGTAGCCAGTATGAGTAAACAACTAAACAGAGTTTAACAATAACACATTGTAGAGGTTACATTAATCTATTGCCAACCGTCCGATTGGCAGAGTGGTTAGTTCCATAAACTGGTTAGTAGCTTCAAAATTGATGTCTCCTCCTAGGAGACTATCGCACAGGATCGATCTGCCTGACGGACAAACATTACTCAAGGCGCTCGCAATGTAGAACATAATTTAGCTGATAAGGCAGAAAGCCAAGCGTGCTGCAAGAAAGGTCAGAATGCACAGCAACACTACTTTCGACTCTAACCATGTGTGCCCCGTATGTGGCACGGCCTGTAGGGCCAAAATAGGACTAATTAGCCACATGAGATCACGGCACAGATGTGGCACGGCCTGTAGGGCCAAAATAGGACTAATTAGCACATGAGATCACGGCACAGATGTGTCACAACTCAAGTCTGAAACTGTCGCCATCTTCGTTTGAGATGGGAAACTATTATTATTAGTTCCCTAACGCGGTAAAGTTACCAGGTTCCGGCATCAAAATGTGGCAGCGTCACGCGTTAGCTGCCCAGCTGTAAATGGGTACCTGACTGTGCTCTTGACTTAGGAGGTAAAGGCAGCTACAATGGGACCTGGTCTCGCCACTTCATAAAACGTAGACCTAGTACAGGCATACCTCATTCTTTCGACAGGTTAGGGACCAGAGCACCGACGAAAGTCGAAGAAAGTCGAAGCATAGCCTTTTATTAAGCTTGCAAATGCATTAGGGCCGCCAAAAAAACGTAAATAACTAATTACATAACACTTGTTAATGCATGCAACACCTAAATAAACAGAAATAAACATAAGAATAAAGAAAATACAGTAATAAATTTAAAAAAATACGTAAATAACATGTTACCTTAAAATCATTCTTGAGTAAGTAGACGATGAATATATACAGTATGTACAATTTTGAATGTTGGTGATTTAGGGGGATTCTAGACTTAGAAAATCAGATGGAGAAAATTGAGGAGGCTCATCTTCAGAACTGGAGGATTTCAATCTAATTCTGTTAGGAGAAGGGGACTTTGAAGGAGATTTAACAGGGCCTGGGGCTGATGTTAATGGCTCGGAATCTGAAGGGTTATGGGGAGGGGTGACTGAAGTTGGTTGTGGCGGTTGCGTCTTGAAAAAGGAGAGCAAAGACGTTTGCCTCATTGATGTCTTGTTCCTTTTTCTAAGAAGTTCTCTGTAACAGGTTATTTAGTGTTCTAGCCCACTATTTGCTTTTGAACTTCTGTAGAAAATCGGATCCACCCTGTCCCATTATGCAATTGCGTCTTCTACTTATGGGTTTTTTAACTTTGTCACTACACTTAGGACCCATTATGAATATAATTAAAGCACAAAAATAAGTAGTATAGGTAAAAGGTAAAGGAACCCGTTACACGCCCATTGAGGCATATTGGGAATATGGTGTTAGGCCCATATTATCTTGACCGTCGGCACACTAGGGGTGATGTGGTCGGCATCACGCCGGCCGCCTTAACCTTCCCAGAGTTGATCTGGTACCCAGTTGGGGCTGGGTCGACTCAGGAGCCGTTTGTGGCTTAAAAAAATCTCCCACCTCATCTGGGGATCGAACCATAGAAAACAGCGCTAGGAAGCCAGTGCACTAACCAATATGCTACCGCTGCTCCTAAGTAGTATAGGGCCTATACACAACAAAGTACAGTATAAAAACTGTACACGTGTGTTATAATCGCGATATGAACACTGCCATTATACTGTGATCACAAAAATAACTATGAACTGTTTACAGTATAGTCACAAAAATAATATAGTATGAATTGTTTGGTTATTTTAATCACACAAATAAGTAGAATTAATATGTTTAATCACAAATATAAGAGATTCAATGCGGACAACAAAAAACTGCACACTGAACGATTTCTGTTCAAAGACTGGACGACGACAGAAACAAGATGACGCGCGGTTGTGACGAAATGCGACGAAAGAACGAAGCGAGCGACGAAATTTGGAAACGTGGTTTTAATTGAAAACCGACGAAAGAGTGAAGCGACGAAACTCGAAGCGACGAAAGTCGAGGTATGCCTGTAAAGTGAAGCCTCTCTGACTCTTCACTCCTTTACAGTAGTATCTGCTTTGGCAGATATGGGACACCCTTTACCATAGCCAACCTGCAATTAACCTGTCACAAACCTGGAATACGTGAGTATGAGGAACATGGCAAAACTGAATTTAAAGGTTTGATAAGGAAACAAGTAAAGTGGGAAAAAAATTGTTAAGGACAGTTTCTTTTGTTGTTATAAAATGCAATACAGAAAACAAAATGAAAAACAGAAAATAAATATTCCATACAATCTATCGAATAAAACAAAAGTGTATAGCCACTTCATTAATCAGTAGCTCTTCATTTCGTTAAAAAAAGAAGAAATCTGCATATTCAGATGAAATCAAATAGGTTTTCTGTCTTATTAACGGGAATATTATCTTCACCTTATGTATTCTAAATGCAAAAATATACTGTCTACTATGCACCCCACCGGAACTACACGGCGCAAGGGTATAACTACTGGCGTAAAATAGAGTGTGCAGAGATATCCAGACACTGCAAATATTTTAATTAACTTCCTCTAAACTTCATTGTCTCGTGATCTCTTGTCAACCCCTTTTATTATTTTAAATCTGTTGCTTACAGATCACTCATTTTTTACGTTTAATATTTTATATGTCTTTTCCCATCTGGTATAGAATCCATCATAATGGATTTGTTCTGTCACTTGTGGGCGCACATCAACAGACAATGGATCGACTAAAAGCATATAGCTTATCTTAAATGTAAAATAAAAAAATAAAAATAAAAAATAGAAACAGACGAAGAGTTTTTTTTTAATGGCACCATAGGTTGAAGCTGTGGTGACCTCCCCGGGGCGCAAGCTTGGGCACAATTATACGGCGATCAACTGTTGCCCATGCATCTGTTCCAACTCTCCGCGTAGTTGATGGGTCAAAAGTTCATATAAGTAGCTTTTTAAAGGTAATGTTTCGCATAAAATCACAGATGTCACAAAATATTACGTAATATTAATAGAAGACATACCAAGGTGCAGTTAACTCATATTGGATAAACTGACCCCAAAATTATTATTTCTACTGCCGTCCTTCACCTTAATCTTCGTTACTGAAGAATCTATTTCTATTTTTGGTGGCCGACCGCAATGTTCTGATTTAAACCTGGCTACAGGTTTTGTAGCTATTTCTATGGAGATGACAGTAACTGGTGTCCGTGCACAACTTTCCCTAGTTGACTTTCACGACATATCTTCTAGAGCAGCGGTCGGCCTCCCAGGAGCTGAGTGGATCTACTATAGAAGCACTGAGGTCTCTAAAGATCTACTATGATAAAGTTATATCTGCTTTCAGGCTTCAGCGAATTTAGAATTTGGAATAAGTACACCCTTATTGTAACCTGCATCTCTGCAGGGCGATCTGCTCTGTTATTTCACGACAGAGTGATCTAAAATTCAAATTAAATGATAAGTTAAAGAACGTTAATTAACTTTAAAACAAAAGATCGTTTCATATATTATGCAGTTCATGAATAAATTGAATTTTAAAAAGCTAGCTGGTGGGTTTTCATTTAGCAATATTGTAAAAGTACCATCTATTCAACAAGCTAAAGATAGGAACTAACGATGAGTCTAACTGTGGCACTGATAACATGAATGTTAATCGTCTGCTTCAAAGTTGCCCAACATATGTGGAACAGAGAAAACGCATATGGCCGACACCAACTACAGTGTCTACGCCACATCCTCGGCATCTCGTGGAAAGATAAAAGTGACAAATGTCAAGGTGTTGTCGCGTGCTGGCCTTCAAAGCATATATACACTGCTTAGACAGCAGACTACGCTGGCTTCGCCATGTCCGCCGCATGGAAGATGGTCGCATCCCGAAAGATATCTTCCACGGACAACTGACAGATGGTAAAATAACAGCTGGGTGACCGCAGCTGATATTCAAAGATGTGTGCATGAGAGACATGAGGGCACTGGACATAAATCCAGCAACCTGGGAGGATGAAGCTGCCGATCGCTCAAGGTGGCGATGCTGCATACGGCGCCACCTTAGACTGGGTGAAAAGAAGCTCACACAACAAGGAGAAGAGAGGAGAAAACGTTGAAAGGAACACTAGGAAAATAAGCAGCTGAGGGCTGTCACCTCAGGGGCGCATTCCCATAGTCAGTTATGACTGAAGGGCTGTCACCTCAGGGGCGCATTCCCATAGTCAGTTACGACTGAAGGGCTGTCACCTCAGGGGCGCATTCCCATAGTCAGTTATGACTGAAGGGGCTATTATGGAACCATTCCTGGAAAATCTCTACGGAGATGCAAATAGTCACAAGCTGACTTCTGTTTTCTTCCTTCTTCTTCTTCGTAAGCCCTCAGACTTCTACATTAATGACTCTAATAAATGCAGTTATCAGCTCAAGGTTTCCGACATCTCCAAACAGTTTTTCGTTGAGAGAAGTGGGTTGCTGTCATTTGCCACTCAGTTCACTGTTGTAAGTAGACGTCTGAGGGTAGAAGAAGCAGAAGAAGAAGGAGAAGAAAGTACTTTTAAACCTGTGGGTATCGTACCTTTAAGTGCCGGAAGGACAAGGCTAGTCTGCAGTTTACCTAGGTGAAACATTCTTTTGTTTTACCCCCGCCAGCTAGAGATCTACCAAATGATCCCTTGAGATCTACCGTTTTGCATACTGTATTACGTGTAAGATCGTTTGATTGACAGAGTGGTTAGGGCGCTGATCTCTCGCGGCAATGGTGTCGGGTTCTTCTTCTACTTCTTCTGCGTTCGCCCTGAAAAGGACGTTTGTTACGCCGTTTACAGCAAGCTGCGATATCTGCGCCTTTCGGCCCGACACATCCGATTTCAGCATGGAATTTTTGGGACCGGGTTTGCAGTGATGCAGCCTGTTTCCAGGACCACCACTTGGAGGTGGAGTAGGGTCTTGGTCAGCTCTGGTTCGCTGACCCTGACGCAAGCAGTCAAGCTATGGGTCGCTGACTGCATTCATCTCGTTTGCTGCGTCTTCGGTCTCATGGTGCCGGGTTCGAATCACGGTACCAACACGCTCCAGTGTACCCAGCTGTAAATGGGTACCTGACCAGAGTCAGGGAAGGAAAAGGCATCGAGGAAGGGAACTAGTCACCTCACCTCTCGATGCTGGACCTAGTATTGTGAAGTCTTTAACACTTCACTCCCCTACGGCAGTATCTGTTATTGGAATCAATCAATCAATACCCTTTAGCTCCCCGAGGAGCATAAGCCTTCAACAAACACATGCCAAGTCTTCCTGTCCTGTGACATCCGCTCAAGTTCTTTCCATGTTTTCCTCATCATTTTCACTTCTGCATCCAGTTCTCGTCTCCATGTGTTTTTTGGTCTACCTCTGCCTCTCTTTCCCTGTGGATTCTAGAACAAGGACTGCCTTGTAATGCTATCAACAGGTTTCATCAATGTGTGTCCTATCCATCACCAGCGTCTTCTTCTCAACTCTTGTTCCACTGTCATTTGTCTGGTTCTTGTCATCAATTCCACATTGGTGACGTTTGTCATACCATTTCAGTCCTTCTATTCTACGCAAACACCCATTTATAAAAGTCTGTAGCTTTTTGGTTGTTGTTTTCGTTGCTCCTCATGTCTCAGAGCCATACAATTGGACTGACTTGACATGGGAATACCTTACCTTTTTATTACGTGTAAGGCTTCACTACTTGCCGGTATGAAGGCATGAGTGTCCGATTGGCTAAAGTTAGAGCGTTTCACTCTGGTGGCAAAATTACCGGGTTTCGAGATAGAAAACTGATGGTGTCACGCTCCAGTCTAGCCAGCTGTAAATAGAGCACCTGGCTCTGCTCATGAGTTAGAGAAGACAAAGGCAGCGCGGATAGGAACTGGTCACCTCACCTCATAAAAAAGCTGGACCTCGTGTGCTGAAGTCTCTAACACTTCATTCCTCTACGGCAGTATCTGCTATGAGACTACCTTTACCTGTACTACGAATGCAAGGCTCTTCCATAACATAATATCATCATCAGTTGCCATCTCCACAACGGAGGTTGGCTGTAATGGATCTCCAACGTCTTCTGTCTCTTGTCTTGGTGGTACACTCTGATAGACTCTTTCCCGTCCATCTCTTGATGTTATCTTCCCACTTATAGCGCTGTCTTCCCCTTGCACGTTTACCTTCAACTCTCCCTTCTGTTATGGTCTTCTGCAAGGTGTTATGCCTTTTTATGTGGCCAAAGTATTTTAGCTGCCGAACTTTGACCTCTCTCATTAGTTCTCTTTTCATACCTAGATTTTCTAGGACCTCCTTATTTGTTTTCATCTCTTTCCATGAGATACGCCCCATTCTTCTATATATCCACATTTCAAGAGCCTCAATTCTTTCTTCCAAATGCTTATTCATCGTCCATGTTTCTGCACCATACAGAAATGCAGAATATATATAACACTTTATGATTCTCAGTTTTAATTTATGAGATAACTGTTTGGATGTCAGTATATGTTTCATGTTGTTGAATGTAGCTTTGGCCATTCCTATTCTCTTCTTGATTTCTGTTTCACATCTGCCATCTTCTGTTATTATATGACCAAGATATACGTAGCTCTTGACTTGTTCCAGGATTTTCCCATTTACGCTTATCTTTAATGTGGGTTTATCGTCTGTTTTGCTAATTATCATAGTTTTAGTTTTCTCAATATTAATGTCGAGTCCATATTCATGACTTATACTGTTCACTTGCTTCACTAGTTCTTGTAACTCCTGTTCGCTTTCAGCTAACAACACGGTATCATCTGCATATCTAAGGTTGTTTATTGATCTTCCACTGATGTTCAGTCCTGGTATTTCCTGTATCTGTTTGAAAATTTTTTCGGTGTATAAATTAAATAGGCAGGGGGACAGCACACAACCTTGTCTGACACCTCTTTTTATGTCTATGTATGGTGAATAATTCCTTCCCGATCTTACTGTGGCAGTTTGCTACCAATAAAGGTTACTGAGTATTCTTATATCTTTTCCATCAATACCTATGTCTTTGAGGCATTCAATTATTTTCTCATGATGGATTCTGTCAAAAGCCTTCTTATAGTCAATGAAGCACATATACATACTTTTTTGGACCTCTGTATATTTTTCTGCTAATCTTCTTAGGCAAAATATTGCCTCTCTTGTTCCACTGTTCCGTCTAAAACCAAACTGTTCTTCTTGGATTTCGCTGTCTACTTTACTTTTTATTCTTTCCTGTATGATTTTGAGCAGTATCTTAATTGCATGACTCATCAGGCTGATTGTTCTGAAGTCTGAACATTCTGTTGCATTTGGTTTTTTGGGCAATGTTATAAAAACTGATGTCTTCATGTCGTGTGGTAAATATCCTGTATTGTATATATCATTGCATATTTCTGTGATTGTATCTATACCAAAGCTCTCCAGAGCTTCTATCATTTCAATGTTTATGTTATCCATGCCTGCTGATCTTCCTTTTTGTATCATATGAATGGCATTCTCTACTTCTGATCTGAGAATGTGTGGGCCTTCATTAGAATCTGGTGATGGTTTTTTACCTCTGTTGTCCTCGAATAGTTCTTTTACGTATTCTGCCCATCTGTTTGATATGTCTTTCTCATCAAGTAATATTACACCATTTTTGTTCTTGATACAGCTTCCTCCTTGTGCAAACCGCGACCGATTTGATAATTTCTTTATTTCTTCATGCATATCTCTTGTCATGTGCTTCGCTTCCAAGTCTTCTATTTCCTTACATTTTGTTTCTATCCACCGTTCTTTTGCTTCTCTACACATAGTACGTATGTCATTGTCTATTGTTTTATATTCTGGAGTATTTTTTGCTTTCTTTCTTTCTGCCATTTTATTCAAGATGTCATCTGTCATCCAAATTTGATTTTTCTTAGACTCCTTTTTAGGTAAATTTGCATTTGCTGATTGTATGCTTGTTTTTAAGCATTCCCATTTTGCGGTTGCTTTTTCTTCTGGGTTTTCTCTTCTATACTGCTCCATGCTTTCTGTCAATAACTGTTGGTATTTATTTTTGACTTCGATTAAATATTTCTGTTTTATATCTGGTTGTTTCAGCGCTGATATTTCTATCTGGGGTTCCTCCTGTCTTCTGTTTCCTGCTCTTTTCAGCTTTATATTTACTTTGATGACAACTGGATTGTGATCTGAATTTATGTCGGCGCCAGGATGTGTCTTTGCACTTGTGACACTGTTCTTAAATCTATGTTTTATCATGATATAGTCGATTTGATTACGTGTTACATCTCCTGGGCTTTTCCATGTGTATAATTTCCTTGGGTGATGTTCAAAAAAGGTGTTACATATGACCAGCTGGTTTTCTTCACAGAACTGGATAAGTCTGTCTCCTCTATCATTTCTTGTCCCTAATCCATACTGTCCTACTATTTTCTTGTATTTTCCTTTTCCTACTTTTGCATTCATATCACCCATTACTATCAACACATCTGTAGATTTGACTGGTTTAAGTGTGTGTTGTAGCTCTTCATAGTATTCTTCTATTTCTTCCTCGCTGTAATCTTTAGTTGGTGCATAAGTTTGTAAGATTGATATGTCGAATGGCTTTGCTCTCATCTTTAGTAACATCATTCTGTCATTGTGTGTCCAGTATCCACATACGTATTTTTCTAACTCCTTCTTTATCAACATTCCTACCCCTCTTTCGTGTTTTTCTCCTCCTGAGTGTATAAGCGTGTACTGGTCTCTTGTTATGTAGCCTGTATCCAAAAGTCTTGCCTCTGCAACTCCCAGTATATCGAGTTTCATGTCGGTTGCCTCTAATATAAGATTGTCCAGCTTTCCTTCTCCGTTTAAAGTTCTAACATTCCATGTTCCTATTTTTAGGCTTCTCCTACTAGTTTTTAGGTGGTCTTTCTCAGAATGCTCCCTTTCAACAGAATTTAAGGAACACTCGTCATTATGTACTTCCTTACTCATTAGAGGAGTTGCCTCTTCCCTGTTAATTTGTAACATAATATAGGTGCCTTTAACGTTGCTGATTTTCTAGTACTTAAGACATGTTGCTCATAATGTGTAATTCTTAAAAGATCAAAACATCAGTTGTCGGCACACAACAAACATTCTTGTGAGATTATGTAAAGTGGTAAGCAGATTATGTAGTCGCCATGTTGCATGAAATCGTATGACTGAGGTGTAACCCCCAAAAATGAAGAATTTCATTGAAAATATCAAATTTTAGATATATATTGAACTGGAAAGTACATTCATTTGCCCACATTTCTTTATGTTTATTTTCACTAAAACCTTTGTGGATGATTTTATATAAATTTTTAAAGTAGGTCAGGTAAGTGTATTGTTTAACCTAATTATATATGCAAAATGTACAAATTGGTATATCTTCGCTTCTAATGCATGGATTTTAAAAAATTTTTCGGTATTCATTTCCCTGAAGTAAACCTAATTAAAGTTTTTTAAACATCATTTCATGTGTAAAAATAATTTTGATTAGCTAATCTGTGTTAACCATGGCCATAGCTTGGGGCTTTTCAGCCAATCAGAAACGAGCTCTCAAAAGGTACTATTCTATTCGAAGTAAACAAAGGCAGGTCAAATTCTAACACGAGGTAAACCAGTGACCATTGCAGTGTGTGAAATAATTCTTTATTATTTATTATAATGGATAAAAATTCACGAAAGAGAATGGATCGTTCAAAGAAAAGAAAGTTTCAAGGAAATAGGTATGTGAAACAAAGGTTAAATGAAGATAAGACTATCAAATTTATAAACTGTGAACCACTAACAGAGTTTAGGCCTACTGTCGTACACAATGCTAGTACCTCTGAGTTTGAGCCTGTGAGCACTTCTAGATTATCATCATCTTATCAAAAGCTACACACAAATATAATAATAATAATAATAAATTCTTTAAGCACCAAACACGGCGCATAAGGCAGAAACCAGTGCTCTCCAGGTTGTTCGTTGTGACGCCACTCCTCTTAGCTCTTGCACATTGTTTAATCCCAACGTTCTTCCTTCTCTTATTATTGTTCTTCTGAGTGTTTCTTTTGGTCTTCCTTTTTTCCTCTTACCCTCAGGAACCCAAGTGAGCGCCTGTAGTGGTATTCTGTTGTTTTGCATTCGTAGGACATGACCGATATAAGACCATCGTCTTTTCCTTATATAGTCGGAGACATATTTCTGCCTAGAGTCTTCTCTTATTTGTCGATTAGTCTTGAATTCTTTCCAACTGATGTTCATGAGTTTTCTAAGACATTTGTTCTCGAAAATATCCTAGATGATAAATATGCTGATTCAAATGTAGAAGGAATGAGTGGATACAGGTTGTATAATATGACACAAGTAACTGAGCTGATTCAACAATTTCCATGTCCATCTTGTTTTGAACTACCAGACACTGGAGATAATTTTATAATTTCAGAGAAGCTTGTAGGTCTAGAGAGTCAGCTTTATATAATGTGCTCACAATGTAAACATGTTATTACCATGAAGAAGAACTCAGAAAATGTGAACTTGAGATTCACTTTTGCAATTTATAGCATTGGATGTCACATGGAGAAGGGAAGGAGACTTTTGAGGAACATGAATTTGCCACCACCAGTAAGTAACATAAGAAGTGCCACCTACAGAAAAAAGATATTGGAAGCCACCTCTATAGTTGCAGATGAGTGCAAAGCAGAAGCAGCAGCAGAAATAAAACTGTTAGAAGGTAAAGATGTAACAGTTTCATGTGATGGTACTTGGCAGCGGCGAGGCTTTACAAGCAAAAATGGTGTGGCCACAGTTCTTTCTGTTAGCCAAAAAGGACCAGCAAAGGTGTTGGATGTAGAAGTAAGCAGCAATTATTGTGATAGCTGTATGAAAGCAAAGAGCAGAATGTCAGATCATGAATTCAAACTCTGGAGTCAGAATCATTCAGAATCAGGAGAATGTGAGAAAAATCATGACGGTACTGCAGGTTTGATGGAGCCATATGGAATATTAAAAGTCTTTAATCGTTCAGAGAAACAGTATGATTTGTGTTACACAGGATATCTGGGAGATGGGGATTCTAAAAGTTACCAGACAGTAGCACAGCATCAGCCACCCATTTACCATGGCAAAACTATAAGAAAGCTTGAATGTTGCGGACATGTTCAAAAGCGAATGGGGAAGAGACTTCTGGATAAAGTATCAGAAAACAGATGCAAGAAGTTCACAGAGAATGGGAAAACTTATACCGGCATAGGTGGAATAGGCAGATTAACCAAGTTAGCCATAAAACGGATTCAAGGACACTATGGGGCAGCCATATGCAGAAATGTAGGAGATGTTCCAGCAATGAAGAAGAGCATATGGGCAATCTGGAAACACAGACAAGGAATACATGAAGACTGTGATAGTTGGTGCCTTGTGAAGAAAGACACAGCTGCAGATAATAAGAATCAACTTCCTGAATTTGTGTGTTCTATTATTAAAGAAGTTTTTGAGGAACTTGCAGCTGATACCCTTCTGGAAAAGTGTGCTCATGGTGGGACTCAGAATTCAAATGAATCATTTCATAACCTCATATGGTATAGGTGCCAAAGAATGTTTTCATTGGAAAAAGTAGGCTGCAAATAGCTGTAAATGATGCAGTGATTGTGTACAACTGTGGGGAACTGAGGAGAAAAAACATCTTTGATAATTTAGGTCTAAACTTTGGTAAATATGCTTTTCAAATATTTGCGCAAATTGACAAAAAGCGCATACAGTCTGCTGAAATAGAGAATTTAATGAAAAGTAAGCTGCAAAGTATGAAACAACCCATGATATCAATAAAGGAAAATACCAGAGATGATTCCTACATAGCAGGGGGATACTGAGGTGAGTAAATTTTGTGTAAAAGTGTAATTCTTCCCTTTTTTCTTCATTTTCTCAAAACCGCATTTTTCACACAAATGTGGGCACGTTGCCCATGATTTCTCAAAAACTATTAGTGATACAGTAATGAATTTTGGGTCACATGCTGTACACATAGTGCCCATAAAATTAAACTAAAATAAAGCATATATGTTAACAAACTACAAAACTGTTAAGAAATATCTAAGTTACCCCCCTAAAAAGTTACAACTATTTGTCAAACGGTATGTTAAAATCCAAAAAAAAATCAGATATCAAACTAATCAAAATTATTTTAGTATACAATCATTATCATATATGAACAAATGAAACAGTCAAATTTCATAACTCAAGCTGTACTCACATTTGAGATATCTTGGGCAACAAAATACCCCAAAAAAGCCAAAATTTGCCTTTTTTCTACTGTTTTTCCCCCTCAGACTGCCAGTTTTCAGTACATACCTTGATGTTTTGTATTTTTTTCAGTCATTTTGCTTGTATAAATGACCAGATATAGCTATTATCTTATAATTCTGTGTTTTTCATTTTGGGGGTTTAACCTCCCCTTAAAGGTCTTGTAAGGTGTATTAGAGAAGGAAAAAAAAAATTAAACAGAGGGAAAACAAGACACACAATGCGGTCTCGAAATTAAAACCATATTTCTCGAGTAAAGTACACTTAATTTATGCGGTTTGGGTAATGCACAAAGGAATAAAATAAGTGCCGGGTTAGAATCCATAGGGAAATCACCAATAACACAGAGACTGTGCTATTAACACAACTTAATGCACGTTTGTGCCGTGTTCGACCACACACGAGCAGATGGCCTACATCCAGCTCCAGCATGATAATACCCATTCTCATGCCAGTCGAGAACCACGGAGACCATCAATAAATTCAGGTGCACTATATTGCGACAGCCTCCTTACAGGTCTAATATATTACCAACGGGCTGTTATCTTTTCTGTAATTAAAGAGCAGAATTTAAGATTTGGAGATCGAAGACAATGAATCTTTTATTCCGGCGAACATATACTGACTGAGAAAGACAGGTTTTGAGTCACCACAGAGTTTTTTCCCTTAACTACCATACCCGTAACTCTTAACTCTTTCACTGCCACATTAAAGTTTAGTCGAATTTTTTGTAATTGCCCTTATCTGCCGTGTTTCCCTAGTTATAAGTAAATAATTATTTGCTTATATTGCTCACTCTATTTGGTGTTAAATAAAATAAAAAGAATAAAAAAGTTCTTATTTAATATAGTTGTGGGGTCTGGTCTGGAAGAAAACTGAATTTTTCAATCTTTTTATTTGACCTTCAGCTCTTATTGTGTCTTAATGTCTTGTCAGTTTGTAGCGATATCTGTGAAATAATCGCTAAATTCAGTAAGATTTTAACCCTATAATAATAAATAAACCCGACCGTAAGTGTCTGCTTAAAGTCGTCTCTACGCCAGTATAACGCTGCCTTTTGTGCAGAGGAAATGCTTATAAAAACGATCCCGCCGTAAAATCTAACACGCTTTCTTAGTTTCGGTTTTGAGACATTACAATTAACGATCTGCCAGAACTGTGACACCTACCTACCGTCTGAATTAACGTACGATTTTAACTTTAACGCTCAAATTAGTAGTAACTCGGACATTTTCCAGTAGCAAGAACGAAACGATAGTAATAATTAACGCCAATACTACCAACGCTTGGCAAAAACCCCTCTTCGCTCTGCACGCGGGACTAATACTATAACCTCTCTGTTGGACAAATCAGAATATATAAACACAGTAACAGTTTTCAATTCTCGCCGAGTAGTGTATTTCTGACGTAACCCAGACAAGTTAGTTATTTGAATGGAAAAAAATGAGAGAGGGAGGGGAAAAGATGGCCGACTTTTGGAAAAGTTGAAATTGACGATTAACAGTGACAAAACTGAAAATCTAAACGACAAATATTAGGGCCATAAAAATCATATATAAAGATAGCTTAGGATCCCCTGAGCAATAATATGCCTTAATATATATGGTAGTCTAACTATTAGCCAAGATATTGAAATAATACTATATATCTACGAACGCTAAGACGGACAGACTGCTGTTTTTGCTCATTTATCCATTACGTTAGTTGGGCACGCAAGTTTAAATAAAGAGGCATTAGATTGATTCAAATCCGATTGGTTGGTAGAAGAGTATAGGAACGAGGTTATTGGTTAGGCAAAAAAAAAGCTAACTATATTTTGAAGACTCACTCCTAGAAGTTTGGAGTTTGGCTTTTGTTTTTTTTTTTTAAATTTTGAATTAAAAAAGCTAGACCCTCGCTGATCGGGCCGGTCTGATAATATTGGCAAAAGCAAGCAAAGGCTTGTCGCCAGTTGATACAGAAGTTTTTGAAAGCAAGCTGCGTTGAGAACAGCAGTGCCTAGAGTGAAATAAAAATTCTTGGCAGTCTGGACTGGGGCAAAGCTAAACTTACCTTAATGCTAATGCCAGTCAACGTATGTTTGTGATATTTCTTTCAATTGTGGTAAGAATGACTTTATTAACCTTATTATTACAACCAAATTTGGTGTTTGAGATACTGCTTGATTGGGAAGGCGTTACGACTAAGTACAGAGGTCCCCAGCAGACTTATGCAGGGCCTGTGGTGTTGCACACAAGCAGTAAAAATTGACATGAGTTGTATAACTTAAAATGATTTCCACAGTTACCAGTGGGAAGGCTAACCCACAATATTCTATGGGAGAGAATCATTAATGCAGTGTCAGAGGCGTGTTAGCCATTAGGGAAAAGAATGGGAACACTGGTATGAGTTGTTATCTCAGAAGGAAATGGTTGACATGGGGTGGTCAGAGAGATCTGACCCTTTTCTTTTATTGAATTATGCCATGTATTAATTGTGGAATGTTATTATAGACATGTTGTACAGAATCATAACCTTGTTTCAGGGTTTTTTGTTCTGGTGCTACTGTAGTACCAGGACCATGGTGATTTTACTAGAGAGAGAGAAAGAGAGAGAGAGAGAGAGAGAGAGAGAAGTGAAACTTTTCTGGACCAAGCGGTCTACTATACTATTCTACACCAGGGACTGTGTAGTCTGGTCATTCGAGTGAACGAAAGGAAATTGTCAGCATCATATCTACCATCTACCTACAGGAAAGTGCCTATGTGTCGACACTACAACGGACATCCACTGACTTTATTAACAAAGACAAAATCTTTGATTATTTATAACTTTTCCACAAGATACAAATATAAAGAGGGGGAATGATGCAAACACCCCACCCCCACAATTAGTTACCAGTGTCATCCAGTTTAGAGTAATACCTACATATAATTTGATTATAATAGTCCTTTGTATGGACAGAAGATCCATTGTGTTATAAATATTTATGTAAATAAAACCTGGAAGACCTCGATTTTGCAGATGATTTAGCTTTCTTAAGTCCAACACCCAGAAAGGCCCAAGAAGCAGTAAATAATCTGTGTCATTTCTCGGTTAAAATAGGTCTCCAAATAAATGTCTCTAAAACTAAAGTTATGCACTTTTCTAACGAGACCTTCGATATCATCCTGAACGGGGAAAAACTACAGAAAGTTGAAAGTTTCAATTATTTAGGCAGTAAAATGACTCAGGATGGTGACACAACAAGAGAAATTCATACTAGAATTGCTTTGGCAGCTAGCGCCTTCAATAGATTATCTAACATTTGGAAATTACGATCACTGAATATACATACCAAGCTTCGTCTGTTTAATTCGAATGTTATCTCAGTGTTAACATACGGCTGTGAAAGTTGGAAAATCACAAAATCATTGGAGAACAAGCTGAATACATTCGAGAACAAATGTCTTAGAAAACTCATGAACATCAGTTGGAAAGAATTCAAGACTAATCGACAAATAAGAGAAGACTCTAAGCAGAAATATGTCTCCGACTATATAAGGAAAAGACGATGGTCATATATCGGTCATGTCCTACGAATGCAAAACAACAGAATACCACTACAGGCGCTCACTTGGGTTCCTGAGGGTAAGAGGAAAAAAGGAAGACCAAAAGAAACACTTAGAAGAACAATAACAAGAGAAGGAAGAACGTTGGGCCTAATTAATGTGCAAGAGTTAAGAGGAGTGGCGTCACAACGAACAACCTGGAGAGCAATGGTTTCTGCCTTATGCGCCGTGTTTGGTGCTTAAAGAATTTATTATTATTATTATTATTATTAAATAAAACCATAAATTTCATTTTGTTGTTGGTCCTGACTCAGAAAATTCTGAATCAGGGCAAATAAATTGTAATCTAGTATATTACATAAAATTCAGCCACAGACTTCCATAAGTTTTCTAATAGAGTGTTAGTTTGTTTGTGGTTGTGGTATTGACCCTGTCTTATATCTATATGTGATATAATTTAAATGTATTTGTAGTAATACTTACATTACATTGTGGTAGCAGAAAGGTTACCCTGATAACTCAACCCACATAATTTGTTATAATTCAGGGACCTTCACAGCTTCACTCACTAGATGCCTTAACATTCAGCAGTTACACTAGAAAAACATTGAATGATAAAACAATCTATGTACACAAAATCCCCACCCACACAGTTTGAGCAATGAAATTTGTTTTGTTTTGTCTCTAAAATCTTATGACTATCAATTTTATTTTAGCTTTCAAGATTTCATGTTGAATTTACAGTTCCTGTTCATCATTGGCCTTGACTTTCTTTCCACCAGGCCATGACGGCAAAACTCAAACTTTGGTCCACATACAGTTTCTCTTTGTTCAATCATCGTCCCTTCCAATTTTGCTTGTCCTCACTATATTAGATTACATGGCAAATTAGTACGTTTTCTCTGGAAGATAGGACGTCCTACCGGAAAATAGTTTGAATTATTTTGGACACTACGACATGGTTGACAGACATAAATTTACTCATATTAGACACTGATATTTATTAGGAGGCTCCCAATACATTCATTACTCTTTCACATTTTTTTTTAGCGTGTGTCCATTTAATCATGATTACATCACGTCCACAAATTCTGTCCTCAAACTTGAGTTAGTTTTGCCCAAATCCTACTTGTACTAATTGCCATCTTTACTTTTTTCTACTAACCAAAAAACGCTCTCGACGATTGCAGTTAGCCTGTTAGCTTACCAGCATCTCTTTGGCACACAAAGCCACAAAGTATCATTGCGATCCTGGGGGGGGGGGGGGGGGGGGGGGGGGGGGGGGGGGGGGGGGGGGGGGGGGGGGGGGGGGGGGGGGGGGGGGGGGGGGGGGGGTTTAATGTTTCTTTCTCCCTTTCATCTCCGCAATCATCGTCAATCCACACACCCCTCCCCTACTAAAAAGACTACTAACTTAATTTCCTGGGGGGGGGGGTATCCTGTCTTTTTGGGGGGTCCAAAACTGCATGGGGTCAATACTAAGCGCTACCTTCAGCTTTTTATGCCCTGTGTTGTTTGGGGCGGCCCGCCTCACAAGCCCCTTCTGCTGAACACCTCGGGGGGTTTTTGTGAGCGGGGCGGTTCGGGATATTCAGGTTTTGACCCCGTGTTTGTAGTTCGGGGGGGGGGGGGGGGGGGGGAGGTTTGGGGGGAAGGTGGGGGGAGAGGGGGGGTTAGGGGGAAGGATGAGTAGGTGAAGGGTTGGGGGGGGGGTGTTTTTTAGAGGAGGGGTGGGAGAAGGGGAGGAAGGGAGGGGGAAGGGGGGGGGGGGGGGGGGGGGGGGGGGGGGGGGGGGGGGGGGGGTTGGGGGGGGGGGGGGGGGGGGGTGAATCCAGTGGACTTTTCCTTCTCCACAAACCCAGTCACGGAGCGAAGCTCCTTCCATCCCATCCACACACGGGGGATCTTATGTGCATGCAGGCAGCCGTTTCTGGTTATTCAGTCTCATATTTCCCGCGTACGTACTCGTTAAAAACATTCACCTTCAACAACGCTGACGCACGGGGTGTTTTGAACTACATGAAAACCTGGGTCGCCACGTAAAACGCTGTGATGACCCATTATCACCAGCGAATATTGCTCCCTTGCCCATTAGTAATAATTTTATATGCTATTGGTACCTTCCTGCAAACTCATTTTTTCATTACCATGTAGCTCTACTCCACAGTGAGCATTACAGCATACCAAAAAGTTCATAAGTCCATACTGATCCCGTGGACGATCAGTTCAAGGTGTTTTATGACAGCTGGGAGAGCATCACACCGAATTTTTATTATTGTGGCATTGGGGAATGTTCTTTGTTCTTTGCCTCTCATTTTACTCCTGGGAGTTTTCAAAATGAGCAAGAATTTCATTTGCTGTTTCACTCATGTCATTAGGTGTTTCTATGAGTATGTGTGTCCTTTCCACACTTTTCTGAATACTATTGTTCACAATAAAAAAAATGACACTTGTCTAGTTTTTGTTCTCATCTGGATTCTGACACATTTGTGTTCTTGTTATCAGTTGCATCATTTGTGATCTTTTCAGGTACAGTTGCCAAACATCTGTTAATTTGTCAACATCAATCAGAGTTCCACATTTGTGATCCTCTGTTTTCATCAAAGTTTTCTTCAAAAAGGTATTTGTGATTTTTTGTCATCAGGTCTGCAAACCACTTTTGTTAGAATTGTGTTCATACATTTCCACATATTTGTGATCTCTCTTGTCAGATCTAGTTACCATATTTAGATGAGCACTGTTTATCAGTTCCATATTAGTGATTCTTGAAATCATAGTTCCATATTTGTGATCCATGACTGATAATCAAAAACTCCTACATTTGCTTCGATCTTGTACATGAGGCATCGTTCCCACATCTTGTGATCCTTAGTCTCAATCTGCAGTTCCACACCTTTGCGAATACTTGTCACCAGTTCCCACATTCATGAATCTTGTCCATCCAGTTCACTCAAACACTAGTTCTGAATCTTGTCAATCAGGTTCCATATTTGTGAATCTTGTCTTACAAGTTCAATCTCATGTATGATTCTTGTTACTATCAGTTCTATATTTGTGATTATTCTGGACAATCATAGTTCAACTGTTTGGTATCTTTGTACATCTCAGTTTCCCCGTTTGTGAATATTGTCATCAGTTTCCTACATTTGTATGGATGTTTGGCTCATCCAGTAACCACAATTTGAGATCTTTGGTCATGGCAGTTTAGTCCACTCTTGTGATCTTGTGTAAAAGTCAGTTTCCACATTTGTGATCTTGTAAGTACTGTCCGAGTTTCAAATATCTATTCATTAAATAAATTTACAAGCATAAACACAATAATTTATTAAATCATTTGTAATCTTTTTGGGTTGTTTGTTTATTGCTAACAGTCCTCAATAGTTTCAGAGGCATTCTCAACATGGGTGACATTGAGAATCTATGTTTAGGATTGTTTCATTTTTGTATGGGACAGCCAGATTGTTAAAAAAAATCAAAAAAAAAGTTTTTCAAGTTTGGCCCTATATTTTTCAGCTTAGCTGCCGAGGACTAGAGGCCTTCTCAACAAACGAACTGACATGGCGCCCAAAGTTTCAGTTCCTGTCCCGTCTGTGCCATGCCCTCCCGATCAAGTTTCTTTTACCATTCGGGTGTTTTCAGTCAATCTATTTTTCATCCTCTTGTTTCACCTGCTCTCGGTTTCCTTTTTGATTTTTGTCGGTTGGGTTGTTTTGTAGTCTACACTCTCTTGTCCATTTCACAATTGTCCCGTGTGTTTTGATTCCCAGAACACAAGGATTCTGCCTTGTAATGCTTGTTATCTCGGAACTCGATTCGATACAGGTTTCCTACAGATGTAGTGTCCTAAACCTATACGGCAGCGTTGTCTGGTAAAAGTCTTCACAACTGTTCTTGGTTCCACTGGCGTCTTGTTATCTTATGGTAGTTCTTAGGCCACCGACTCAGTCATGATTTCCATCATTGTCTCCATTTAGTAACTTTGTGCTGGTACCATTTCAGTCATTCATTTCTACTCAAGACTGAAAGCCGCCAGTTTATAAAAGGTACTGGGGAAGTTTTTTGCCTTGTTACACGTTTTTTTGATCGCTTGTATACTTGAAGCTTTTCAGTAGTCCCTGTTTGAGTTTGGTCTTTCCCTAGAGCTGAGAGCGAGATAAATGTGTTTGTGTGCTATTTCTTCTAAGTTCCTCTGCTACACTCATTCCTGAGTTGTAGGTTAAAGGAGATTGGCCCTGGATTATGCTGTTTATCAAACTTGTCTCGATTCGTCTCTTCGAAGACCGCCCCATAGTGGGTATCAGAGAGAGGCCTTGATGTGCAGTGATAGTAGGTCAAAAAATTCTTAGCCCATTTCTGAGCATCTCTATTTTCAAGTCAACCTGTTTCGGTTAACAGCATCGTCTGTGAAACTTTCGTTCCTGTAGATCTTTGAACTCTTTGACTTCTTTGATTAAGGTTTATTGCGTGAAATGGAAATGTTGGGTGAAATTGGATATTGATGAACATTCATGTCTTGCATGGTCTGATGTTAATCTACAGCGAAGTGAAAAAAAAAAAAAAAATCTTTAAAAAAATATAAAAAAAATAAAAAATAAAAAAAATAAAAAAAAAAAAAAAAATATATAAAAAAAAAAAAAAAAAAAAAAAAAAAAAAATAAAATAATTATAAAAAAAAAAATAATCAAAAAAACACTAAATACGAAAAAAAATAAACTGTAATAACTAAAAAATATAAATAAAAATGGGGTCAGATTACGCTGATTGTCATGGATTATACTCACTGTCTGATCTTACCCCACTCTGTATGTGCGTTTTATGTTGTTTTTTGTTTTATGGGGTGTCTCAATAACGATGCAGCGCAATTCTGCCGATTGTGTTGTAGGAATATTTTGCATCGCACCTTCATCTTTACTGTTTTTAAAAATTTTTCAAAAACATTCTTTTCTGGAAAATGTGATGGGCTGATGCATGTGGGTGTTGTTTGTGTGCGTCCTCTGTAAGAACCGCACTGGTAGCACATTTTTTAAAAACAACCTGAATGAGATTTTAATTAATGTTATGTTTATTCATCACTGCCCATAACACCTCCTGCCAAATTGTCCCTACAGTGTTTGATCTGATCAACAGCCATCGTTGCACTGAAGGTGACCTGCAATGGTGCATTGTACAGAGGTAAAAAAAAAGCTGTGGGGAGTAAATGCAGCATAAATATCTAGGAAACTGACTTAGGTCAAGCAGACAAGAAAGATAAATTATAAGTAGCATGATTTAACAAGTTTAGGAGGACAATCCTCTAATATAAACAAAGACTGCCTCATTTATTTAAAAAAAAAAAAGAAATTTCTGAACAGTTACTCTCCCTTTACTTACTGCTGAGCAGCTCTGAATTATTTCCCATTGTATGGTTAGTGTGTCATCATAATTATGTGTGGGGAAAAAATTCATACATTAACTATACAATAACTGGCTGCTAGACATTTAGACATAAACGTTATCAAGTTATTATGCTTTTCCAACACACTGCTTTAAAGCAGTAAGTGGACAATAGGAAGTATAATTTATAACAGTGAATCCACAAGAGGAATATAATCTACAGTTATGGATGAACAGAGGAATATAATCTACAGTGATGAACAGAGAAAAAATAATCTACAGTAGTGGATGAACAACAGGAATATTAAATCTGCACTAGTGGATAAACAAGAGAACTACAATCTACAGGACGGATGAACAAGAATAATATAATTCACAGAAAGGAATGAACATGAGGATTATGATCTTAGTAGTGGATGAACAAGAGGAATATAACCTGCAAGTGGATCAACAAGAAGAATATAATCTATGGAAAATATTCCCTGCAAACTCTGGAGTTGTTTCCATGTTGACTTCAGATTACCACCCTGTATTTGCACAAAATCTGTCTAAAATGTAATCAGAAATTTGGGTCATTTCTGTGCCATAATATAAGAAGATGACATTAATGCAAACAAGGTGAAGGTACCCAGTTTAGTTCTTGGAAAAGGGGGGGGGGGGTGTGTCTGTGAAGAGAATAAGAAAGAATAGGACTACTACACCCTCATGTGAGACTGTGCAGACGGCTGGCAACTGCATCATGTAAAACAAATTGCCACAGAAACCACCACTACAACAACATGTGAATACTTGGTGCAGGCTTCCTGCAAGGGAACAAGCTGCAGTGGTGGCTCCATAATGTGTAAGATGGGCAAATGACAAAAAAAATATATGAATGTGAAGGCGACAATTTATTCTAGGTTTCTGCAGCATCAGAAATTGAAGGAGCCACCATATCATGATTTTATTTTGGCACGTGATGACAAATGGCTACATCGCAGCACTCTTCAGACCAAGCCAGCAAACATGAAATATGTCAAACTGATCCATGTATCACAAAACAGAAAGTCTAAACCTTGATTATTGCTGCAAGAAGCTTTTAGGAGGATGAGCAAAAGTAAACACTGATAAACATTAAGAGATGTCATTTTTGAGAACAGAAACCTGCAAACAATCAGAAACATTTATCATTTCTTTATTTTTTCACTCCGTATGGAGCATGGAGGTACCAATGCGCCTAGCCTCCTTGTAACAAGAAGCCTGATGGTGGGTGTGGGATATGTCGCATCAGGCTAGTGTGTGTGGGTTGCTGTAGAATATACTAAATCGTAGCGTGTGACGGTGTGCCAGCACTATAGCGTAACTTCAATATGGTACTGGGTCTTAGCGAATATCTAAACCTACAGCAACTAGTGGCCCGATGTCGTGCTGAATGATCTATATGCACGACTAGTTTCAGGAGCATAGAGTGCGGAAATATCTTTAAGTTTAAGTCATAAACTGTGGTCGCTTTGCTATTAAGCGTGATGTGATAATGATGACATGTATATGAACGATGTTGTGTTAGGGGTTGTGTGTGGAGAATTATGTTAATCGACTCTAGTACGTTCCCTAGTCTATGCGAGAGTGTGTGGAAGTTCTTCTCTGTTGAATATCATCGTAATTCCCTCCTGGTATCACTCGACGCGCACTCGCGTGGAGACGACATTCATGGGGTACTAATAAAAATCTTAACTGCATGATGTTACGCAGTATGGGTGCCCCGTGGAGAGATGAGATAAGGGCACTGAACGGTGTGATGAGTGAGAGAGGAGAGCAAGGTATAACAGCAGCTTTCTCTAGACCCGATTCGACAGCTAATGGCATAGGGTGTGGAATATCTAATCAACTAGAAGAGTTAGATCGGTGTGTCGGCCTTACTATCATGTAATGCAAGCTATGGGTTAGGGATGTGGAATATGTCTAATGTCTCATACTGGTGGGGGGGGTATGGGGTCTGAAATGGTGTCGGCAAGCAAAGTATCTGACGTTCATACAGTGGTGGTTAAAATTGGGAAGAGATGGAATATCTAGATACAATGGTTTGGAATTGTGCAAATATTTATTCTATGTGTTGTCATTATTTCATTCAGTACTTCGCGTGTACATTTGCTGGTCGAAAGGAGCTCGACTAGGCCTTACTCTCAAGAGAAAGCACACATTGCCAGTATGTCTCTCGAAGGCCACGTGCTCCATGTGCGCGAAGCTATTCCAAGCAATCGAGTTTCAATTTTGCCATGACGATCTACAGAATAGGACCCAGCTCCTCTGTTTCATTTTCAAACTCTGTGTCTGCATTGTCATCTGATCTGATGATGAATATACGCTGAGTGCATAGACCGCTGTGACAAACCATGTCCTTGCCCTGGGCATGTAAATGTCTACATTAGTTTTAACATACGCGTTCCTGCTATGTATGCTAAATCAAACAGATCGATCTATCTCAGTTGTGTGTCAAAATCACTCGTAGCAATGGGTGCATGTAGTCTATGCGTGTGTCTTGGGTTCACCGACATTCCATACACTCACCTAAAATGCTAGTTTGCTGTCTAGTCTTGTACGCAATTGTCATCCGTAAGATTCCCACGCGGTTAGCGGTTAAGAATGCATGTTCGGACTTGATTACCATGTCGCTATTTGAATGAAGGTTTCTTTAGCAACATAATAGGGTGCTATTCTTATCGCTCAAAATTGCAACACATTTAATCGCATAAGTCCTGTAGGCCATTTTATTGAGTCAAGGCTTGTAGACTTTGTAAAATTCTTCCATAACTCAGTAGGCCCATACAAACAAGGACTGATCATTCACATTTGAGTTTGCAAGATATTATTTTTAGATAGTCTTGGATTCTGATTTTCTCTTGAAAAGATTCTTTATATATTTTCCCGACAGCTTTCAGATGACGAGCAGAGTACTCCACATATTTGAGCTCGCATCTTTATTAATGTACATATTGTAAGTCGTGGAAGCAGAGCTGATATCGTATTCAACGGTGTTTGTAGGTGAGAACCTGTATTTGTGCAATATATATATATATAGAGGTGTGGATATATATAATATTCTAATTTACTATATATTAAAAATATTCAATATCTATTATGTTAAAAAAATTATTAGTATAACTGAAGCACAGTTAAAACGCTCACCCACCTGTAATAATCCAGGGAACAGGTGTGAAATGTAAATATTAAGTGTTTATCAAAGCTTATACAATATTTAAGAATCACTTTATTCATTTTCCTTATGAAATCCCATGCTGGTCTATTGATAATGTCTTGCTATGAGCATTGTGAAGGTGATAGAAGAATTCAATTGCTTTATCGTGTGCAGGGGCAAGGTGAAATAACTAGAGTATTCATATGCAAACATGTGTAAATAAAAAAAATTTCCATTCACACTATCCTTCAATAGTATATGGCTATGTCCACAGTGGCGTGCACCCTAAGCTTCGGCAGCGGGCTCGCACATGGAACCCTCAACGAAGTCTCTGAAGGATATTCCGGAGGAATCAAGTCCTCCATTCACGTGTAAAGAGCAGAACCCTTCGAGCTGGTTGCAAGGATTAGCTGGAGATAACTTGGCTCCTTGTTGACTTGGCGTCCAAGCATTCGTCCCAGCATAGTCATTCTCTATATGGGACATGTCTGTACAGGTAACTAGGGCCAAGGCTAATATACAACATCGTCACACAATTGTTTGAACTGCTGTAGGATAGTTGTGCGTAATGCTTGCGCGGTGTGCGCACGTGCTGTTTATCTAGTGATGGAGAAGCTGTAAGTCTGGATAATTTTATGAACAGCCAGGAGCAAATCCCACAATGACATCCAGATACTCATTTCATCGGTATCGTCCAAAGCATTAACATTTCACCAGGAAGCGTGAAAGAGGCTCAAGCTCTCGATGGTGATGAAACGGAATCCTCCCGTCACAGCGCAAGAAAATGTGAATACTGCCACTATCAGTCTACAGAAATTCAGGAGTTGGCGACGATACACAGCATAATCGGGCAGAAGCTCGGTCTCTCACACACTCCGTCGCCTACTAACCGCATACAGTCCATCTAGCAAATAGGATATGTTGAATCTCGCTCTTGTCTGTGAATAGGGAGGAATGCGATTTGCCACTGCAGTCTGTCTAGTCCTATCTGACATTGTTCGCTTCTGCCCATTCTCGAAGGCGATGCTGACGTTGTCTGTGAGTCAAGTTTGGCCGCTACAACATAAAGGTCTGTCTTGCAGTAAGGCACTGGTATCTCTGAAGTGTCGTATTGACTGTCAGTCGAAAGACTTGCCACGTTACCAACTATTGCTCACTTGCTGTTTGCACCTTGCGAGAACGGTAGCTGGTCAGAACCGATTTCCGGGATTTAATAATCGATCAACGCTTAGGTGGACCCTCAGTACACAATTTGTCGATCCTTGCGAAGGCGGTAGTAAGACTGCGCGTGAGTTTGGCACCTCCGAATTCTGTACTAGGGCGAGAGTGAGCACGTGGTTCCGTAACGTTCCATTGAGACAGTACTAATATGTTGCTGTGGTGGCAATTCATGCACCTGTTCTGGGACAATGTACTCCGCGTAGTCATTCTGGATGTATCCAAATCTATATCCAAATGGTCGTTGGCTCGCGTGGGTCGTTTTCAGATCATTCGTTGCTATCTCAAGACAATGTACTGTGGGTGTTTTGTCATGTCCAACGGCCTTTTGGGTATTACGAGTATACTAGGCCACAACGCGTAAGACATTTTTCAGCGTAATAGCTGTTGGGAATCGTGTTGCACGTGTAACTTTCCATTGTTTTGACATGTAGTTTTTAGAGTCTGTACACAAACCCGTGGGTTGATCTTTGCACTTTCCATTGCCAGGTAGACCATTCGCATCTCCTACCTCATGACAAACCAACGGTGAGAGAGAAATCCCATCCCCACTCACTATTTTTTCCGCAGCTTGCGCATCTGGTGATATATAACATAGTGGTGCGTTTTTAATGTTGCTTCAGTATATAAGTATAATTTTTAGCGGGAATTAATGATTTCTGTCATTTTCCGTCAGCACTCTAGGAGCATAGGCGCTTCATCAGGGACGTATGCGAGAAGTCTGTGTCTATGTCCTGGTTCACCTTCGTGATGTGACGTGTGTTCCAGATGGACTTCATCATCATTTGTTTTCTAGTTTTCTGTGCTTCAGTTTTCTCTCAGTTGCTCTATGTAGGGCCGTTCTCTTCTGTTTCTTATACCCTGAGACATTCCAGAATAAAGACTTTCTTCAGTAGTAAATTGGTGTTTGCGTCTCAAAATGTATGCCGCCTTGTGATCTCCATAGTGCGTCGTCCTTGTTGCGCAGAATGTGTCGCACTTGTTCTACTGGCACTTGTCGTAACATGGCGAACGATGGCCCCAAAGACTGTACTTGGTGCTGACCCGGCGATTGGGCCGCCATCCCAAGTTCTCAAATGATAAGCAGATGTCAGAACATGTGTTTGTTCGACAAGACGAGCGTGTCTTTTTGGCTCAGAAGCAGTGGAAATGGTAGGAGCAAGTGAGTTGCTATAAGAAGCCACAGGCTCTCGAGGTAGACGACACGTGCTCCTCACTGCCATCGGTACGTGGTCCCCTTGCCAGGGTTAGAGGTCCATCCTCTCGTCGGCATTTGATCATAGGAATATCGCCTCAGAGTGGGTACTGGTTCTAGGACGCTGCCTCAGCTTTCGCCCGCTTGAGTTGGGGACGTTTCTCTGGGGTTGAAAGAACGCCCAAAAGACTCTCCCACAAAATTTGCCTCAAGGTAATAATGGTAAGTGAACATAACTCGAGATCCCTAGAGAGGATAGGAGAAGAATAAGAGAGTAAATAGCAAACAAACTGGCACTTGTCTAATTTGATAATAATTTAATATTAAAGGAGATCTTAATTTATTGTGAGAGTGTCAAGTATATCACGCGAAGGTGAAAGGGACGTCTCAACATAATCCCCCCCCCCCATAGATTAGTAAACTTATACCATCATTCTCTAAACAGGAACAATATTGTTATAGATATGCCATTAATATTAACTATGTTTATATCTGTGAGTCCTCTAGCTTTCTTTCTTCCTTCCGAGATAGTTAGAATTTGTGATATTGTCTTTGAATGAGAGAGAGCATTGTGTGTTCTCTATGCACTTATTATATAGAGTGTTGAATTGCTCACATAAGCAACGGATCATAAGAAGTCATGTGTTAAAATAAGTGTATAGAGGGAACACAAAACACTTGTACACCACATCACAGCATAGACAGTCAAAATTATAAAGCAGAGTTAGAAGTGTATCTATGTAAATACCTATGTGTTGTGAATGTAACTGAAAATCGAATTACGATATATTATACTAGTCACAGATAGTAGCTATGTTTCTACTATCATACTGAGATGTGTGATTGTATGTGAAATTCCCCAAAAATAAATACTCGTTCTGCTTGAGCTATTCATCACCACAATTACTCGAAAATTCTTTATGAAGGACCGATTATTGATGCGATTCATTGTGTGAGGTAATCATAATGTGTATGTCTGTCTGGCCTATATGTTAGCTATCCTACCTTGTAGCTTAGACTCAGCAAGCCTGTAATTAGCCGTATCGAACGCCTACTCTTATCTACTCTAGCTAGCTAGCCATTCTGCGCCTGCCTTAATTGCCAGTGTTGTCTGCTCTGTATTATTTATCTAACCTCGGTCTCTTATCTTCTACCACGTTGCCTGCACCTGCCCCTGCTGTGCCTATCTATCTATCTAATATATCTATCTATCCTATGTCTCTAATCGTACTCTATCTATCACTTATAAGAGTGTGTAATTCGCGTATTGTCCTATCTTGATCTATCTATCTATTCTTATCCTATCTCACACATCTACTCTATCTGCTCTCTATCTTAGCCTATCTTCTTTCATATTCATCTATCTATCTATCTATCTATCTATCTATCTATCTATCTATCTATCTATCTATCTATCTATCTATCTATCTATCTATCTATCTATCTATCTATCTATCTATCTATCTATCTATTCTATTGCCGGCGCTGCAGGACGTGACGCGCGCTAGATGATTTAATGTTGCTGCATTTTGGCTCTAGATTTAGTAATTCTCTAGAAGTGTTGTGTTTCCTATTTAATAGTGGAGATGGTTTATACAATCCTGTGTAGGCGGTTTTGTGTTGACATACATTGAGGAATCTCGTGGATTTATATTGTTATTGTTTAAGTTGTGTTAAATTCACCGTTATTATGAGATAGATGCGACGCTTTGTGTCTGTTTTCCTGATGCGAAGAGGAACGTAGAGTGTTGTTGTCATTGCCACCGCTTGTTGTCTCGTAAATCTCGAAACGTAGACCTTCAGCCATATTGTGATAATCTCCGCACATTCTCAAAACTTCTGACTCGGTGTAGAACCTTCTGGTAGGGAACAATAGAGAGCAATGTGTAAATTACATAGGGCCCTTGTCAGCCACTCAAAGGCATGTTTAAATTTGATCATGGCGAGCGGGACCCGACGAAGAAACAGCGTCGTCGAATCACAGCGATAGTAAATAACCACCAAGAGGGTGAAGATTAGGCCCGCTCTACAAGTCGCTCGTTTTAGATGAGAGCTTTACTGCCTTAACAAAAGTAAGAAAGGCCAAGACAGAGAAGAGTGAAACGTTTGCAATCACCGCCTGGAGCAACACACCTCCATCATTTGATCATCAAACATACAGTGTGTAGAACAAAGGGTCACAAATGCTTGCTCTGTTGAATCCACCGTTAACAGTGTCATGACATTTACCGAAATCTTTGTAAAACACAACTTGCCTAGGAATACTATTCAAAAGTTGTTCCATTGCAGCGATGATAATAAGTTACGACGTATGTGTTGAGGATAAAAGATTAGCCACGACCTCCTCCCACAATAACATCTGTAATCACACTCAAAAAATAGATTTTTAGCACAATGAGCGACAGAGTGTGTAACAGACATGGGTTTCCGGACGCGTCGTGAATTTTGTTCACGTCCACACTCCATAAGACATCAGCTCTAGATAAAAAACTCATGATTGTAACTGATTGATCTTGCCTACTCTGCTGTGTTCCTCATACAATCATATGATAGGGTGTGAGGCCTGGTCCAGAAGTGTGGCAAAATTCTCTCAGTAACCATTGAAGACTCCATATGTCCTCGCAGCCTCGTAGTCCCATTGTCAATCCAGACTCAACCCCCTAGCGTAGTCATCCACTAATGACTCCAATGATTTGCAAACGAAGAGACATACTCACCTACTTTCGTATCACAAGCGCGAGAGAGCCTCGGATAATTTGAGGG
Organism: Oreohelix idahoensis; assembly: GCA_024509875.1. Lineage (NCBI taxonomy): Eukaryota > Metazoa > Mollusca > Gastropoda > Stylommatophora > Oreohelicidae > Oreohelix > Oreohelix idahoensis. The sequence goes on along the minus strand of JAMPIV010023161.1, from coordinate 374,179 downwards.
CTATAATGTAGGATGAGTCTCAGACGGCTCGACCAGTTACCCCTGGAAACTAACATCACCGCAAACCTGTGATCGCACTACTGTGACTGGTGGACAGATCTGAGATCCACTCTAAATCCCTGGCCTCAAGGGTCACAGAACAGACCACCCTCTTTCGATCGCTAAACTTCACTGACTGCGATAGGAATAAGCCGATCCTAATCAGGAACCAACCTTGTATACGACCCGTACTTATTTCTATACACGCTCACGCAACCGTAGTGTATCGCTAGGACCAATGACGAGGCACTGGACCACATCTTTGTCGGAGTAAGGATCAGAGACAACTCAGCGCATCTCAGGCGATGATTTGATCATCCGGTAGGTCAGGACATATGCTGCTATCGCGCTGAGACTACTCAGTACTCGTGACCCTAACAGCTCTTTCATTCTAAAATGAAACTTGCCGCACAATTAATATTATGTTAGGTGTAAAGGTGCTCAACCATCAACACAAAAACTCCACTGAATTCAGCCCTGATAATTATGAGAATAACTCACCTCTCCATAGATAGTCTTTCTGAACAGTAAAAACGAAACTTGCTCGTCCGCAAAAAAACCCGCAAATCATCGGGTCAGTTATCCAGATAATCCGCAACAACACACCACAATACTGAAACGAGATCCTTTAACCCGCCATCTCAAACCACTCAGGACTCCACAGATTACTTGAAGTCAGTGATTAGACACGCTACACACATTGTTGAAGTGGCCCCTGTGTGCCCCAGAGATTCTTCAGATCAACGCTACTGCGTAGTGATAAGAGAACGCTGAGGACAGCGGACCCACTGGTCAATGTACTGGACTAATGCGCCACCTCTTCAGATACAGCTTACTCTCTTCCATACAACAGAAGTGACTCTCTGTCAAATATCGGTCGCGATAGAGTCGGTGATAGAGGTGTCTTACAATCTGAAATCTAGTACCATTGAAAATATATTATTAAGCGAAGTGTATGCACGCGTGTTATAAGGATAACGGATATCATGAATGAAGCTACCACAACCGCGATCACAGAAAGTCCGTATAAAACGGACCTGATCTGTCAGGCAGCTGGAAAACTTTAATATGAAACAGTTGGCTTGAAAAAACGGGTGATATGCTCTCAGAAAGTGAATCCTCAAGCAGGATAGAGTAGATAAAGCTCTCGACTGAGATACCTACAACACAGACACATTCTGCACATCATCTGATTGGACATGAAGCTTTATGACTAAAAGGGATTCCTGGAAGTGAGGACAACTGACCAAGAATATGGTTAAACAGCAAAACGAGCGCCAGAGACGATAGTCTCACGTAAATGACCACACCCAGGATGCTGGAATAGTTAGAACATACCATACTTAATTACCAGTACATCAATGAGAAGACTAGAAGTTGGGGTGGACAGGGCCCCGGGTGGGGTGGGGGGGGGGGGGGTGGCGGGGGGGGGAACACATCTGAAAACAGCATACAGATGAATCACGTAGAGATATCACGACTTAGGCGACAAATGGATCAGTGCACTGAACTTACCAGCCCTAAAGACTGTGTCCTCAGGAGATGACTCATGACAAACCTCAAAAGCAGAGAATGCTGGCTCCAGAGAGAACACTCTCGACATAGTTAGCATTCTCGTCATAACTTAATATCCCCAATGCTGCTATGATCATCAGCACCCGGTGCCAAACATGTAGAGAATGAAGATTCCAGACCAAAGTGTACGAGAGTATAATGTCTCCCAGTTGAAAGCGTGTCACTAAAACTTAGCAGGGGGGGGGATTTGTGTGGGGGGGGGGACACAGTCTACGTTGCGATACTGTCTACATACCATAGCAAGATTCACGCGTTTTTTCATCACCCTCAGAAGGAGATGACATGTGAACACATATACAACCAAAAACTTATGTCACTTTGCATACCATGATTTATCAAGGCCTGAGCACACACCTACTAGCATCGTCATCATCCGAGCTCATCGGTTCTTCCAAAGCTACGCCGACGTATACACGACGCTACCTAAGCCAAATCCTGATCGTCACATTTCCCTCGACAACACACACCAACATTACGCGCCATATGATAGGAGTCACTCCATTGCTAAATGGCATTCACACAGCAGATCGAATGAATCCCCCGACGCAGAACCAGGAGGGAACTGTAGTCAGCGTCGGGGTCACAATAACTGGGGGGTATGGGTGGGGGACGGGACTGAGAGTGCCGATAGTATACTGATAGGTAGTGGAGGGGATCTTAAATGAATGAAATAAAGCCGTGGTCGGGGGGCAACACGCACAAGACCGCACTCTTCACATAAAGAGAAAGAAAGACCATGTTGTCTCATACACGTGTAGGGATCAAGACGAGCCTGCCACAAATGTGGATTACGCTCTCTTAACGCTTCAGACATCTCCAGAATGAGTTGAAACTATAACCAGTATGAACTGATGATGTTCCTTCACATCCAACTTGCTTGACATCCCATATATTTCGTCAATTTATTCCACACCCCAGCTATGGTATAAGCACACGCAAACTGTGGATATTCCCACAACAACAAGGTGCTTTACACTTTTTGTTCAAAAACATAACACGTCTTCACCAACAACAACAACCCTTGTTCACATCTAAGTCAGGTGCGCCAAAAAAACTGCTATACAGAGATCAGGTGCACATTTCTAAACTAGGGACCAGCTACCTAGCCAAAAATTTAAAGTGTCCTCAAAGGACACACCAGAAACACACACATTCATTCATCAGGGACACAAATTATTCACTTAACTTAGTAAACCCTGGCACAACAGCTCATAACCATCAATCACCGTCCTCAGCTGACAAGCAAGTATCTAGAAAAGATACATTTAAGCCCACCTCTCACGCTAACCTTTATGACCAAATGTATCCCCCACTTCGGGAGCCGCGCTGGTGTAATGGCTTCGGCGTTGTACTGGCGACCAGGTGTTCATGGTTCAAACCCGGGCGTCAGCGTTTGAAGAAATGTTTACGGCCGGAAATTTGACTGAATGACCTGGACGGCTCCTGTGATAAACCCTCTGTGGATGGGAAGGAGCGAAGCTCCTGACCGGGTTGGAAGGAAAGTCCTCAGGTTCCCCAGCCTCGCAATGACATGTCATTGGGCCGAAGGGCTGAAAGCCCAAGTGCCGCTGGTTAAGGAAAAAAAAAAAAAAAATCCCCCACTGCCCACACAACAGTCCCGCCAGCTGCTAACTGCACAACAGACAACACTGGACAGATTGGACTACAAGTAACACCCATTCACTTAATCGCAACGCAGGAACTACAGCAAGAAAATTGGAGTTTTCTCACCCCGTCTCCACCCGCACAGAACGGAATTCTCACAGTTCATCCGTTTTACGGCAACTGACTCAATATAGTCCAGAAATATTAATGCAGGCTCTTCAGATGTCTATAAATGGCTCTACAGAACAAGATTAAAACCAAGCAACTTAAAACTGTTTTTTTTAAAAAACAAGTTTGCAGTGTAACATTCGACCTGACGCGTTCTCTTCGGAAGCACTTTAGTGACATATTTTATTACTTGTCTACAATTTTGTATAAACCATTGTGTACCAATTTTATTGCTTCTTACTCATTCCTACTCCCCTCATTATTTCTTTCCTATTGACTATTATCATGTCCGAGTGCAAAAACTCTAATAAAAATATAGGCAATACCACTAATTCATGGCTTAAACTATCAGGGCTTAAAATTGGTCATTTAAACATTTACCACCTGCTATGTAAGCTTTCTGAAGTCTCCACCTCCCTCCAACAAAACTTCCACATATTTGGTTTTTCTGAAACCCGTCTCAATGACAGAATTACAGATGACGAAATAAGGATTAATGGATTCACCACCATTCGCAGGGATCCTAACAGACAACATGAAACAGGGCTAGTCATATACATCTCAACATCTCTTCAGTACAGACGCCGTGATGATCTAGAACATACTGGCATTGAATGTTTATGGCTGGAAATAAAACTCCCCAACCTGACCCCCGTTTTAATTGGTTACCTGTACCGAAACCCTAGCTCTTCTACTGTATGGTTTGACACATTCTCACGAATGATGGACAACGTTTGGGCTTCTTCGAAGGAAATTATTCTACTGGGGGATTTCAATATTGACCTTCACAAACCGAACAACACGTGGAATGATATCACCATCTCATACAACCTCATACAGTTAATCAATCAACCCACGAGAGTAACAGACTCATCATCTACACTAATTGATCATATCTATACGACCTGCCCAGAAAACATTATAGAATGCACAGTCCCACAGACATCATTAAGTGACCACTATCCTATTTGCTGTACCTGGACGAGAAAGGGGTTTAAAGCACCTAAAACGGAACACATCACAGTCCATTACAGGAATTTCAAAAACTTTAACATTCAATTATTCCTACAAGACCTACAAATATCCCCTCTCTCATACGTGTACCAACTTCCGCATCCAGAAGAAGCCATAACATACTGGACACAAACTTTCAACAACGTATTCGACAAACATGTTCCTATAAAGCAGGTTCGGGTCAAAAACATCAGAAAGACCCCATGGATAACCAACGAAATACTATCAACAATGAGAGAGCGGGACGAAGCACATAAGCTCAAAGATTTCAGCAGGTATCGGATGCTTAGAAACAAAGTACAATACCTCATTCGTCAGGAAAAGAAACTACATTTCAGAAAGATGATTCAAGACAAAGCAAACAGCAAAGAAGTCTGGGCAGCCATTAGAACACTAACACACAAATCAAAGTCACTAAACTCTTTACCAAAAAGCTGCTCCCTCACGGCAACTCATTTTAGCAACCACTTCAAAACAGAAATTAGCCTTCTCAAGTCGACACTAAAGCCAATGGACTGCGATATTAGTAAATTGACAGCCTTCTGCAACACTGAACACACCACAACAGATCTAAGACATATTCCTTTTCTAACAGTACATGAAGTTCTCAAATATATCTTGGCATTAAAAAACAACAATTCATCTGGGCTTGATAATATCAGCAATAAGATTCTACGTTACGCTGCGCCCATCATTTGCGACTCCTTAACCTATGTATACAACCAATGTATTGCACACAACTACTTCCCCACAGCATTTAAATCTGCCAAAGTGTATCCCCTCTATAAATCTGGCTCACATATCGATCCCAACAGCTACAGACCAATATCCCTTCTATCATCTCTTTCAAAACCACTAGAGAAACACATTTACAACACCACATTTCAACACTTAACAACAAACAAACTGCTCATTGATAGCCAGTCAGGTTTCAGACCCAAACATTCCTGTCACACAGCTCTCACCAAAATTGCAGACAACTGGCTGTCGAACATAAATGATGGAAAATTATGTGGTGCTGTTTTTGTCGACTTCAAGAAAGCATTTGACATGATTGACCACACTATCTTGGTTCAAAAGTTGGAAACCCTCAGAATAGGCCTTAATCCACTAAACATCTTCAAATCATTCCTGGCAGATCGACAACAGTTAGTGCTTCACAACAACTCGGCATCAGATTTCTCGAAGGTAGTTACAGGAGTACCGCAGGGCTCTATTCTTGGGCCCCTACTCTTCGCAATGTTCATCAACGACCTGCCACTACATCTAAAATATTCAACTTGTGACCTCTTTGCAGATGATTGTACTATCTACACTAGTGACAATGACTGCGTGGCACTTGAAATGACTCTTCAAAGCGATGTAGACAATCTAACAAAATGGAGTAATATGAATCGTATGCCAGTAAACACAACAAAAACGAAATCTATGTTGATTACCACCAGACAGAAACTCCTAAGCTGCACCAAAAGATCGCTACAGCTACACGCGGAATCAATACAAATTGAACATGTAACAGAACACAAAGTTCTAGGGATCACTATTGACCAGCACTTAACGTGGAACTCCCATGTACGGAATTTTACCAAACACTTAGCACAAAAGACGTACCAGCTAGCCAAAATAAAACACTTCTTAGACGCAGACACTAGACTATTGTTCTACACCTCACATATACAGACACATCTAGATTACTACTCTACACTATGGGATTGTTGCCCTGCTTCCACCTCGAAGAGACTGCACTCCCTGCAAAAGAGAACAGTACGTCTGATCACCGATAATCGCACGACACCACACACAAGGACAGGAAAAGAACCCAAAATACTGTCGCTAAAAAAACGTCTTCTCTACAACAAAGCCAAGCTGACTCACACAACTCTATCTAACAATGCCCCGTCGTACCTAAGATCATTGTTTCAAACCAGTAGAAGGGAGGGACAACGATTACATCAGTTACGTCTGCCCAAACCTAGGATCGACCTGTTCAAAAAGAGTCTAGCCTACTCTGGTGCCTACTTATGGAACAGCCTTCCACACGACCTAAAAAGCCTACCTACACAATATTCTTTTAACAAAGCACTTTTCAAACACTTCCTCAACACTGATTATCTACCCCCATAGAAACAGCATTTGCTTGTCAACATCTCATCCATAGGTCAACATTTCTTTTCCTCTTCTGCTCGTTTTTTTGTGTGAATAATTTGTTTTATATCCATGTAATATCATTATTATATTCACTTTAAAATATTATTATATAATGTAATGTATGTGTGAATGTACCCACATAATACTGTACTTGAGAAATGTGAGTCGTGAGAATGTACCAGCATACCGAAAATACAGATTTAATTGTAGACGGATTGACCGCATGAGTGAGTGTCGGTATACAGAATTTATTTATTTTTATTTATTGTTTTATTTATTTTATTTTATTATTACTTTTTCCCCCCAATTACTAGCTTGTTTGTTTCAAAAAAAAAAACAAAAAAAAACCTACTCATTTTTTAAATTATGATTGCATACTGTAAATGAATGCTGTTATGTTAACTTTATAATGTTGCATTCTTCTTCTTCTTCTGTCCTTAGCCACAGACCGTCAAAGCAGTCAGTGGCCATTACGCCTAGTGGCGTCTTAGGGCAACAGCAGATAGGTTTTCTTTGCCATTGTTTCCCATCACGCCTAGTGGCGTCTTTAGGGCAACGGCAAATCAACCCATTTGCTGTTGTTTCCGTAATCGAAGTGACTGGCAACGGGCGATCAGCCCGTTGTGAATAATGTTGCATGCCTTTAAATTAATGCTTAAAGTAACATGTGGGAATAAAAGGATATAGTATGCAAGATTAATGAGAGTGGAAGGGCAGAATGTTAGACGGGCCTGCGCGCCCAATTCTTTACCCTTCGAAAATAAAGTTCGTTCGTTCTATCTATCTATCTATCTATCTATCTATCTATCTATCTATCTATCTATCTATCTATCTATCTATCTATCTATCTATCTATCTATCTATCTATCTATCTATCTATCTATCTATCTATCTATCTATCTATCTATCTATCTATCTATCTCTGTCTGTCTGTCTGTCTGTCTGTCTGTCTGTCTGTCTGTCTATCTATCTGACTAATAAGAGGTTGTGCCAGGTGCTGACAATCTAATCATGTAAAACAAATTGTTACAGAAACCACCTCTGTAAGAGCATGGGAGTGAGTTATGCTGGCTTCCTACAAAAAGGGGGGGGGGGGTGCAGCTGTGGTGGTGGCTTCACTGATAAACTGGGAGCAAAATAGGAAAATGATGATGATGAAGATGATGATGATGACGATGATGATGATGACGATGATGACTACTTCTACTCAGGGCTGGATTAAGACAAGGGCCTCTAGGATTTTTTATGTCTCTCCCCCCACCCCCCCCCCTTATCTTTTTCACCTAATAGTGAATAATTTTAATATTGTTTTTCAAACCCCTTAGCTTGGTGATGGTAACTAGTATTATCAATAGACTGGTAAGTTAGTTTGTTAGCATGGCTTACCTCTTTTATTAGTGATGTTTTTATTAATGTTTATTAGTGTAGCAAATACTTCATGCACCGTCATGATTTTGTCAGGGTGCATTATGTCTTTTAAGCTACTCCACTACTGCCTCCACTACTGCCTCTATTACTGCCTCTACCACTGCCTCTACGACTGCCTCTACGACTGCCTCTACCACTGCCTCTACCACTGCCTCTACCACTGCCTCTACCACTGCCTCTACTACTGCCTCTACCACTGCCTCTACTACTGCCTCCACTACTGCCTCCACTACTGCCTCCACTACTGCCTCTACTACTGCCTCTACTACCACTGCCTCTACCACTGCCTCTACTACTGCCTCCACTACTGCCTCCACTACTGCCTCCACTACTGCCTCTACTACTGCCTCTACTACTACAGCATAAGGGGAAGAGCTACAGTAAAATGCTATTTTCATAAATAACCACAGGAGAGTTATCTACCCTTCCAAGATGGAGGTGACATTCTTTTCTCACCTTAGACGCCGAAAGAAAAACATCAGGAATGTGTATATTTCGATGGATAGTACCATGTTATGTTAAATTATAAAATAACAGATACATCAGAGTATCTAGTGGTGTAGATATTTTCCTATAACTTACCTCGAAACCATCGAATCGGTCGGTTGGATAGGAGGGTTGATCAGAGAGTTAACAAGTCACTATCGTAAAGCAAGCGATTGTTACCGAAACAGAACCAGGCTCGACAGTAAACATGACTCATTCTAATATCTTGGGGGCTAAGGAGATTTTCAAAATTGGATACTGGAATGTAAGAACTATGTATCAAGATGGAAAATTGGAAGAAGTAATTAAAGAAATGGATAATTATAAGTTGGACATATTGGGTGTCAGCGAGTGTAGATGGACGGGGAAGGGCATACAATATTTTTCAGAAGAAAAAAAGCAAATTATATACTCTGGTAGTAATGATAATCGTCACACAGAGGGAGTAGCCATCTTAATGACACAGAAAACAGCAGCATCGCTTATCAGCTGGGTACCTATTAATGAGAGGCTAATATTAGCTAGATTTCAGACAAGATTTTTCAAGCTCTCAATTGTACAATGTTATGCACCAACTAACGACACTCTTGATACCACAGAAGATGACTTCTATGAAGCACTTCTAAGTACCATCAACACAATACCCAAGCATGACATAATAGCAGTCATGGGCGATTTTAACGCCAAAGTAGGTGACAACAACGATGGAGTACAAAGATATCTCGGTACTCATGGCATAGGCTGTATGAATCAAAATGGCGAAAGACTTCTAGAACTTTGTGAAATATCAAACCTCGTTGTGGCAGACACCATCTTTCCACATAAGAATATCCACAAGATAACATGGAATTCACCTGATGGCAGAACTAAGAACCAGATAGATCACTTCTGCATAAGCACAAAATTTCGCTCATCAGTTCAAGACGTCAGAGCATACAGAGGTGCAGAGATCGGAAGCGATCATAACCTCTGCATAGCTAAACTGAGAATTAAACTGAAGAAGTTATACCAACCGAATAAAAATAGAAGAATAGATGTACACAGACTGCAATCAAATGATATAAAGGAGGAATATAATGTCAAAATGAACAACTATTTCGATGCTTTAGGCAAAATTGACAACGATATCACCACCAAGACAATCGATACTAAATGGGAACAACTGAGAACAGCAATGACAGAAGCAGCTGTAGCGACCACCGGATACCTAGTACATAAAAAGAAAAAATGGATGAGAGAAGATACTTGGGATAAAATACAAGAAAGGAAAACAGCAAAACTTAAACTACTAGCGGCAAGTACACATAATGCAGTTGAATCTTGCAAACTAACTTATAACTTGTTAAATAAAGAAGTGAAGACAAAAACTCGAAGAGATAAAAGACATTTCATCAATGAACTGGCCGTAGAAGCTGAAAATGCTGTAAGAACTGGTAATAGTAGGTGCCTTTATCAAATTACAAAACAACTATGTCACCAGCCTACTGCTATGAAAACACCTGTTAAAGGTAAATTAGGGAATTCAATACCAACAGAAAAAGAACAAATGAAGAGATGGGCTGAGCACTTCATGGAGGTGCTAAACAGACCACCACCAACAATAACACCTGATTTTAATAATGAAACACCTACAACCACCTTGCCAATAACTTGCGATGAATTCACGCTGGACGAGATCAAACAAGCTGTTAAAAGATTAAAAAATTTTAAAGCTGCTGGAGTTGATGAAATTTCAGGGGAAATGATTAAAGCAGTTAATGACAACAACCTCTTGAGAATTTTAGATATTATAAATGAAGTATGGAGAGAAGAACAACCACCACAAAAATGGAAAGACAGTATTATTGTAAAGTTACCGAAGAAAGGTGATCTATCAGACTGTAATAACTGGCGTGGTATATCTCTATTAACAGTACCTGGAAAATTATTATGTTGCATGATGTTAGAAAGACTTAAATTGCATGCTGACGAAAAGATCAGAGAAGAACAAGCGGGTTTCAGGCCGAAACGATCATGTATTGATCAAATATTCACGCTAAGAACAATTATAGAAGAATCAGTGGAAATGCAATCGCCACTTATTATCACCTTCGTCGATTTTCAAAAAGCCTTTGATAGTCTACACCGCCCATCATTGTGGAAGATACTTACAATCTATGGTTTTCCAACAAAATATGTGAATATAATCAAAGCGCTATATGACAATGCAAGATGTTGTGTTAGAACAAATAAAGGGAATACAGAATGGTTTACAGTAGAAACAGGGGTGAAACAAGGCTGTATTATGTCACCACTACTTTTTGGAATAGCTATTGATTGGGTTATGAGAAACTATACCCACAATGAACATTTAGGTATAAAATGGACAAATGGAAAATTCCTGGGGGACCTGGATTTCGCAGATGATTTAGCATTCTTAAGTTCAACACCCAGACAATCCCAAGAAGCAGTAAATAATTTGTGTCATCTCTCGGTTAAAATAGGTCTCCAAATAAATGCCTCTAAAACTAAAGCTATGAACTTTTCTAATGAGACCTTTGATATCATCTTGAACGGGGAAAAACTACAGAAAGTTGAAAGTTTCAATTATTTAGGCAGTAAAATGACTCAGGATGGTGACACAACAAGAGAAATCCATACTAGAATTGCTTTGGCAGCTAGCGCCTTCAATAGATTATCTAACATTTGGAAATTACGATCATTGAATATACATACCAAGCTTCGTCTGTTTAATTCAAATGTTATCTCAGTGTTAACATACGGTTGTGAGAGTTGGAAAATAACAAAATCATTGGAGAACAAGCTGAATACATTCGAGAACAAATGTCTTAGAAAACTCATGAACATCAGTTGGAAAGAATTCAAGACTAATCGACAAATAAGAGAAGACTAGGCAGAAATATGTCTCCGACTATATAAGGAAAAGACGATGGTCATATATCGGTCATGTCCTACGAATGCAAAACAACAGAATACCACTACAGGCGCTCACTTGGGTTCCTGAGGGTAAGAGGAAAAAAGGAAGACCAAAAGAAACACTCAGAAGAACAATAATAAGAGAAGGAAGAACGTTGGGCCTAAATAATGTGCAAGAGCTAAGAGGAGTGGCGTCACAACGAACAACCTGGAGAGCACTGGTTTCTGCCTTATGCGCCGTGTTTGGTGCTTAAAGAATTTATTATTATTATTATTACACACATACACACATGGTTAACTAACAATATTAATAGCTATGCATATTAAAGCATGTGATGGTATAATGATATTGGTTGCCATTTAAACGGTGGCCATATTGGATTTTAATCCTATGTTTCAATGCGGTAAGGCTTTTTTATTTGTTGAGGTTTTGATATCCATGTTCCCAAGAACATAAAAACCAGTGCGCATTTGCCCGGGACTACCCCAGGGCTCTCCACTATCACCAGTGCTATTTAACATATACACAACTAAAGTAGGCACCATTCAGCCCAACTGGGCTGGGACGAACACTGACATTTGCAGATGACATACACGTTTACAGGACTGGCTCTGACCGACAGGAAATGGTCAATAGCATACACAGCACACTCACTACATGAGGTGTTTAAATGGTGCGAGGAAACTGACTAAAGTCAAGGCCTGCGTGATGTGATGCTCCTTGAACAACTCCACAGTGAAAGCAGACCTTCCAGATAGTATTCTCAATGGGCAGAAAATTGATAGGCAAGACAAGCTGAAGTACTTTGAAGTAACATTTGATCGCGGGCTATCGTATAAGCAACATGTTGATCACATCATACAGAAGTGCAGGAGAGGTCTGGCAGCACTAAAAACAATGGCTGCAGCGCACCTGGAGCAGAGATTACTATTTCTCCTATATCATCAGCTAGTCATATCGGTGATCGAGTATGGGCTGGAAATACTCACGCTGTCAGTAAGTTACTGAGTAACACAATGTGAACGACTGGAACGCATGCAAAATGAAGGGGCACGTGTAGTGTTGGGCTGTACGCGAGATACCCCAATTGTAACGATGCGGCACATGCTTGGATTGCTGCCAATTAGATCCAGATATGCGATGGCCCAAGCAAAAGCTTATATACGAGTAACCACAGTCACAGACAAAAGGCATCTCCTGCATGGGAACATAGCTGACATCAAAGAAGCCAGAATAAAGAGGGGATGTCATGGATGGCGCAAGCAGAGGCAACTATTAGACAGGTGACCACAGTTGAAACTAAATTCACGGGAGAAGAGTGGAGTAAGTCAGGTGAGAAATGGACGAACTACCAGCAAGTCGTCATCAGCTTGTAGAGAGTACAGAACTTAGGTCAATGGGAGGGCAGAGCTGGAAACTGATCAGCTGATAAATTATCACGCTGGGGATGATGATACCGTTGTGCACACTGTAATCTGTGGTGAGAAATCAGGGTTCTCAGTGTCCTTGGTAAAATCTACTCTAGAATCCTAGAGCAGAGACTCCGACGCCTAGCTGAGCCACAATTGGATGAGGTCCAGTGCGGATTCCGAGCAAACCGAAGTACTCAAGACCTAATCTTCACACTCAGACAGCTGAGTGAAAAGGCCCTTGAGTATAAGAGTGAGATCCATCTTTGTTTCATAGATCTGGAAAAGGCGTTTGACAGAGTCCCCTGGAACAAACTTTGGGACTGTTTGGCAAGGAAGAATATTCCAGCACCTCTGATTCATGCTATACAGAGCTTCTACAAGTCTTGCAGAAATTATGTGAGGACAGCAAACCATAAGTCAGAAGAGTTCAGGACCACCACTGGTGTAAGACAAGGTGATATCCTGTCACCTTATCTTTTCATACTCCTCATGGACGATGTCATCAAGGCATGTAAGGAGAGAACAAGAAAGTATTCAGTGGGGTACTGGAAGATGAGACAGGTCTATATTTCGGAGCTGGCATTTGCTGATGATGTTGCCCTGATTGCTAAATCAGAGGCACATCTCCAATCCAACCTGCAAGTCTGGAAGGAAGAGCTGGAGAAGAGAGGGATGGTCATAAGCAGCTCTAAAACAAAATCCATGGTGATATCACGAGAAGAAAGAAAACATCAGATTAAGTTGGGAGAACAGGTCCTGGAGCAGGTCGACCACTTTAAATATCTCGGAGCTATTATAGACCGAAAGGGAGGCATCAAAGAAGAGTTGGCCACTCGAAAAGCAGCGGCTGGGAGACTTTTTCAGGCCATAAATCGTGGATTCCTCAGCAAGAAAGAGGTTGGTAAGAAAACGAAGATGGCTGTATACCGCTCCACCTATGTCCCAGTTTTGACATATGGATGCGAGTCGTGGGCAATGACTACAACCCACAAAAGCCAGATCCAAACCTCAGAAATGAGGTATCTGAGGAAAGTGGTTGAAGTAACAAGAAGAGACATGGTCCGCAACCAGACGATCCGTCAAGGCCTGAAATCCCATCCGCTGCAGACCCAAATAGAACAGTCCCAACTAAGATGGTTTGGCCATGTCTGCAGAATGGGAGAAGATCGGCTACCACGACAAGCATGGGAAACAAAGAGCCAGGGATCCAGACCTCCAGGACGAACCAGAGTTCGCTGGGAGGACAACATTAGACAATCTTTGAAGGACCGAGGACTAGAATGGAACCAGGCCAGGAAGAAGACAGCTGATAGAATGGTCTGGCGCTCTCTCTTCCAAACCTCTACACCTCACGGTAGAAGGGGAACGACTAAGTAAGTAAGAGAAATCAGGGTGGGGCTCCTTTGCTAGAGTAAAGGGCATAACCGTCGCTGAACATAGCAGGTTTTACATGATAACAACCTCCAGCATGAGAATGGAAGTAGAGGCAGCTACTGCAGCCTTAAGGTGGTCGTCTGAAACTTCATTAACATGGGCTGTTACTGTATCAGACTCACAGTCCATGCTTCGGAAGGTCCGAAGTGGATGGCTCCGGCATGAATGGAAAACTTCTACGCAAGCCTCCAGGAACTGGTTTGGATCTATTGTTCTGGTCATGTAGGGGTACGCGGCAATGAAAGAGCTGACAGACTAGCTTCAAGAGCCCTCACAGAAGGTGCATTGGCTATGGATAAGGCAGCGATACTGAGGGCAATTAATGATCGCCTGTTAGAGAATGACACTGCAATCGATGAATCATCAAGGCTAAGATTGCTGGAATTTGACACCAAAAGTAAGACCAGCAGAGATGGACGTATGAGAGGATGCACCCCTGCGTGTATACAACCAAATGCGTTACAGGAACCATTAGCATTCATACCCTTCGACACTAGCTGATAGAGAATGAGCATCTATGGATTTGCCCGGAGTGCAGTGACGCCGATTGTGGTCAACAATAACAATAACAATTTGTTGAAGTATGAGCATCAAAGTTGAAATGTGAGTTCATCATTGTATTTTAAAACTACTTATTAGATTACATGTGATAATTTCAGTGGATTCTGAGATATAGAACTTTAAAAGTTAGTATCTAAAAATAGTAACACATGTTTTCAAAATATTACATTATTTATGACAAATCAACATTTTGAAACATCATGGTTTTCTTCATAGGAATAGCACAATTATTAAAAAAAAATAATAATAAAATACAGTTTGCAAAATTAAAATACACTTACTTAGAATGTTTTCTGACAAATGATTTTGACATATTTAGATTCAGGAGAATTTAAATCTTCGGAATATGTATTAATCTCAATTTTTATTTTTGTCCTTTTTGACTTAATATGCAGTTTAAAATTTAAGCTTTACAGGGGCCGTGTAACAAGACAATTAAATGTTTCAACAGAGATGTCGTTATTACAACATAATACACGTGAAAGGTGCGTCACTGTGGTAAGAGCGCTTACTTCTTGAGGCAAAGATGCCTGGTTCAAAACCAGGTCTGTCACGCGCTTGTCTATCCAACTGTAGAACTAGGTATCTTACTTTGCTCAGAGCTAGGAAGGCAAAGGCAGCGAGGAAGAAAACTGGTCACATGATCTCACAAAGATCTCAGACCTGGTATAAATGAAATCTCTAACTTAACTTCCCTACGGCAGTATCTGCTATTCGACTACCTTTACGTTTACAACAACAACAACTACTACTTCTACTATTTCTACTTCTCCTCCTCCTCCTACTACTACTACTACTATTAATACCACTAATACTATCTCTACTGCTACTACTATTACTACTACTACTTCTACTACTACTATTACCACTACCACTACTTCTATTTCTGCTACTACAACAACTACTACTACTATTACTACTACTACTACTGCTGTTACTACTACTACTACTACTACTACTACTACTACTACTACTACTACTACTACTACTACTACTACTACTACTACTACTACTACTACTACTACTACTACTACTACTACTACTACTACTACTACTACTACTACTAATAATAATAATAATAATACTACTACTATTACTGACTTGCCCTGAATCGTGATGCGTTCAGAGCAGCTGTAATGGAGACAACGTTCTGGAAAGAATATGTCACATGATGATGATTACTACTAGCAAAATACTTTTACAAATCATAATGAAAAGGATGCAACAAAAGCTAGAAACAGAAATAAATGAAGTACAGGCGGGTTTTCGACCAGGTAGAGGCACTAGAGATCATATATTCAACATGAGGATCATCATAGAAAAGTGTAGAGAATTCAACGTTGACCTACATACTTGTTTCATTGATTACACCAAAGCTTTCGATTGTGTACAACATCAGCAGTTATGGGCTATTATGAAAAATATGGGATTTCCAAACCACCTTATACAACTCATCGCACTGCTGTACCAAGATCAACAGGCAGCCGTAAGAATAGAGGGGGAAACATCAGAATGGTTTGAAGTACAGAAAGGAGTAAGACAAGGCTGTACCCTTTCCCCTTACCTGTTTAACATTTATGCCGAGAATATCATGAGAAACGTAAGAGATGACCAAGAACACACAGAGTTTGACTCATTTAACATCGGCGGGTACCAGATCCCGGAAATCAGATATGCTGACGACACAGTCCTCCTATCGACCAACCCAAAAGGACTTGAACAATTACTTCTGTCCACCAAAAAACACAGCGAGGCCCAGAATCTATACCTAAACACCAAGAAGACCAAAGTATTGACAACAGACAAAGTAAAGACCAAACCAGAAATTGAAATTGATAACGAAGAACTGGAAAGTGTCAATGAATTCGAATACTTAGGATCAATCATTAACAGCTCTGGCGACTGTGCAGTAGAAATTAAAAGAAGACTTGCAATTGCTTCACATAAGCTAATACAGATGAAAAACCTATGGCAAGGCACAAGCAAAGAAACAAAGTTACAACTGATCAGAGCATGTATATTCCCAGTAGCAACATATGGCTGCGAGACTTGGACACTCAATAAAACAGTTGCAAAAAAGATTACATCATTCGAAATGAAATGCTACAGAAGGATGTTGAGAATACCCTGGACAGAAAAAAAAGACCAACAGAGAAGTACTGCACTCACTAAACGTACAGGAACATTGGCTCCTAAATACCATCGCAATAAGGAAGCTGAAATTTTTCGGTCATATAAAAAGACATAATAGTCTGGAAAAAACAGTGATGGAAGGCATGGTCCCTGGAAAAAGGGGAAGGGGTCGACCTAGACGACGGTGGACCCAGGACATCACAGAGAGTCTGAACTTGTCTTTGGCTGATGCAGGTCGACTTGCCCTGAATCGTGATGCGTTCAGAGCAGCTGTAATGGAGACAACGTTCTGGAAAGAATATGTCACATGATGATGATTACTACTACTTCTACTATTACTAATACTACTACTATTACTACTAATACTATTACTATTAATACTCCTACTACCACCACTATTAATAATACAACTACTATTACTACCACTTCTACTATTACTAATACTATTACTACTATTGCTACTAATACTATTACTGCTACTATTGCTACTACTATTACTGCTAAAACTACTATTACTACTACTACTATTTACTGCTACTATTACTACTACTACGATTTCTAGTAAATTTAATACTACTATTACTACTACTACTTTTACTACTACCATTACTACTACAATTACTACTACTATTTCTACTACTATTACTACTATAACTATTACTACAACTATTATTACTACTACTACTATTACTACTACTGTTACTACTACTATTACTACTCCTACTATTACTACTACTATTACTACTACTATTACTACTACCACTATTACTACTACTATTACTACTACTACTATTACTACTACTACTATTACTACTAATATTACTACTGCTATTACTACTACTACTACTACTATTGCTGCTACTACTATTACTTCAACTATTACTATACTACAATTTCTACTAATATTAATACTACTACTATTACTACTATTGTTACTAATACTATTACTATTGCTGCTACTACTATTACTACTACTACTATTGCTGCTACTACTATTACTACTACTATTGCTAATACTATTGCTGCTACTACTGTTACTACTACTATTGCTGCTACTACTATTACTACTGTTACTACTATTGCTGCTACTACTATTACTGCTACTACTGTTACTGCTACTACTACTATTACTACTACTATTACTTACTTACTTAGTCGTTCCCCTTCTACCGTAAGGTGTAGAGGTTTGGAAGAGAGAGCGCCAGACTATCCTATCGGCTGTCTTCCTCCTGGCCTGGTTCCATTCTAGTGATCGGTCTTTTAAAGATTGCCTAATATTGTCCGCCCAGCGGACTCTGGGTCGTCGTGGGGGTCTGGATCCCTGGCTCTTTGTTTCCCATGCTTGTCGTGGTAGCCGATATTCTATTACTACTACTACGATTACAACTAATAATAATACTACTACTATTACTACTAATATTACTACTACTATTACTACTACTATTATTACTACTATTATTACAACTACTATTACTAATAATATTACTACTACTAATACTACTACTATTGCTACTACTACTATTGCTACTACTATTACTACTACTACTATTACTACTACTACTAATATTACTACTACTGTTACTACTACTACTACTATTATTATTACTATTACTACTACTACTATTACTACTACTACTATTACTGCTAATATTACTACTACTATTATTACTACTACTAATATTACTACTACTGTTACTACTACTACTATTACTACTATTATTATTACTATTACTACTATAACTACTTTTAGTACTACTATTATTACTATTATTTCTACTATTATTACTATTTCTACTATTACTACTATAACTACTTTTACTACTACAACTACTGCTACTATTACTACTACTATTACTACAACTACTATAACTATTACTACTACTACTACTATTACTGCTAATATTCCAGTTTCTTCTTATATTAATACTACTACTATTATTACTACTACTATAACTACTAATATTACTACTACTATTACTACTAATATTACTACTACTATTACTATTACCACTACTATTACTACTAATATTACTACTACTTTTTCTACTAATATTACTACTAATATTACTATTAATATTACTATTAATATTACTACTACTATGGGAGCCGCGCTAGCGTAGTGGTTACCACACCGCTCTGGCGACCGGGTGATCCAGGATCAAACCCGGGTGACGGCATTTGAGGATTTTTCGTCGACCGGGATTTGTACTGGATTAACTCGAGACCTGGCGAGGACATTTGAAGGAGTGTCGTCGACCAGGGATTGGCGGCTCCTGAGCCGACCCAGCTGTAATGGGTACCTCCGAAATCGGAGAGTATTTGCCTGAATGGCGAGGGACACCTGTCTCTGTACAAGAAAAAGGGATACTCACGTAAAATCAATGTCAGGTTAGACATAAATAATAATAACCTGAGATTTCGCCTCGAGTATTAGCGGGCGTACGAAAAAAAAAAAAAAAAAAAAAAAAAAAAACTACTACTATTACTAATACTTTTACTACTACAACTAGTACTACTACTATTAATACTACTACTACTATTAGTACTGCTATTAATACTACTGCTACTATTACTACTATTAATACTACTTTTACTATCTCTACTACTACTATTACTACCACTATTACTAATACTTTTTTACTACTACTATTACTACTACTGTTACTACTACTATTACTACTAATATTACTATTAATATTACTATTAATATTACTACTACTATTACTAATACTTTTACTACTACAACTAGTACTACTAATATTAATACTACTACTACTATTAGTACTGCTATTAATACTACTGCTACTATTACTACTACTATTAATACTACTTTTACTATCACTACTACTACTATTACTACTACTATTACTACCACTATTACTAATACTTCTTTTACTACTACTATTACTACTACTGTTACTACTACTATTACTATTAATATTACTACTACGTTTACTATAACTGCTATTACTATTACTTCTATTACTACTTCTTTTACTACTACTATTACTACTACTATTACTACAATTACTACTACTATTACTACTACTTCTATCACTACTCCTACTATTACTACTACTATTACTACTACTATTACTACTACTATTACTACTACTATTACTACTATTACTACTACTATTACTACTACTATTACTACTATTACTACTACTATTACTACTACTATTACTACTATTACTACTACTATTACTACTACTACTACTACTACTTCTTCTGCAAGTATAATATCAACTTATATTGATGCTGTTACTGGCGTATGTATTTCTTCTTCGTTTAGCTTTGCACCCCGCCCCCGGTTGTCCTGTCTTTTTTTCCATGACACAGTCAGGTATACATTATGGTTTCACTCATTAATCATTTTAAAAAAAACTTGGAAAGAAATTGCACGTCATCCATTTCAGGCTTTCTACGTGTATCTGTATGTGGCCAGTATCCTATTTCTGGGGTATGTGTATGCTTATCTGCTCCGTCGAAACCGGCTGAAGACGGAGTTTCTCACCAGGACGTTGTCAGGGTCGATGTCATGGACGCGGGCTTGGGGGAGGTCATGGAACAAGGGCGCGGAGAACTACACTAAGGGCAAACTAAGGAAAAGGATGATCTCCCTTGATGTATCCAACCACCACACGGGAACTTTCTACTTAAGGCTTGGGGTATTAGGTAAGGTAGATTAAACTAATGTAAGTTATAGAATATGAGAGAGAGAGAGAGAGAGAGGGGGGGGGGAGAGGTAGTACCTCATGTTCTTATTCTTAAACGTATTTATCACATCACGACCAGTTATCTGTTGTGGGGGGTGGGGGGGGGGGGGCATGGGAGGCAGAAATGGAGAGAGAAGAAGAGAGTTGTAATAAATCAGTAAAAAGGAAGTCAGTAGAAAAGAAACTTAGTAACATTAACAGGTAGGTGGAATAGATGATCAGAAATAGTAAACGCTTGAAAAAATAGATACTTAGAAACAGTAGATACTTAGAAACAACACAGTAGGTTGAATAGATACTTATAAACTGTTAGAAGTGGGTAGAGTAGACGCTTATAAACTGTAAGAAGTAGGTAGATAGATGCTCATGAAATGTAAGAAGTAGGTAGAATTAATGCTTAGATACAGTAAACAGTAAGTAGACAGGATACACAGAAAAAGTCGGAAGTAGGGAGTATAGATGCACAGAAACAGTAAGAAGTAGGCAGAACAGATGCTTAGAAACAGTTAGAAGTAGGTAGAATAAATACACAGAAACAGTAACAAGTAGGCACACTAGTCACGCAGAAATAGTAAGAAGTCATACCTGTCAACCTGTATGAATTTTTCGAACAATGTACGTATGTTTGATACTTTAAGCAGTGTACTGCTGCACAGACTCGTTGTACGGATTTCTCCCCCCACCCCCCCACCCACTAAAAAAAATCGAAAATTTTTTTTTTTAAAATAAAAAAAAAAGTCTAAAAATATTTTCCAACCCAAGTTTTTATATATTTTTAATCAGACAATATTTCCTAGCCCAGGTTTTTTTCTCTTTTTAATTCCGGGAATCTTGGCGTCTGGTCTCTCCCAGCAACCAATCAAATCCTTTTATACCCAACAATTCGGCAAAAACTTTGAATTCGGCCTCAAACGCTTTCGGTTTTCAGCGTGACATGACGTATTGTTAAAGCTACCTGTTATCAACCACACTTGCCAAGACACTTCGTCGCCATTTTGTTTAGAAAAAGCTAAGTACTTATAACTTGGTTAAATATTGCTGTTGTTTTGCTTTGTTGCAATTTAATCGCTGTCATAATCTTTCCTGTTATATCTTGCCATTCAGTATATTTCCGATAAATTGTCATAATATTCTGTGTAGGCCCCGCTACATAACTAGAAAAAAAAGTTTGTTTGCGTTGAGTAGGCCTACTTTATTCCAGCGGTCGAGATTCACTGCTTTATTTTTAAATAAAGTGGCAATCTGTTATCACTGGTCTAGGCTACCAACTCTTAAATAATAATTTTGTAAATTTTTGGTGGTACCATTTTCTTCCTAGATTAGATATTCTGTTCATAATTTGGTTATTTTTTGCTGTTAGCTATTTGCTTTGCTTCATTGTATTTTGTTGTTGTTGTTGTTCTCTTAATCTTTCCAGTTATATTTTGATCATTTAAATATTTCCAATAAATTAATGTCATAATATTCTGTGTCGGCCCTACATAACTAGAAAAAAAGATGTTTGCGTAAACTTTGCTGCTTTATTTTTCAATAAAAAAATTCACACAGACTGCAAGAGATCCATGAATGCGGACACACTCGTTTCTTTTTTACAGTGTGATTAACTTTGATACGTGCTGTGCAGACTTTAAGCCCACAAATGCAATTCTGCAAAGTGCATGAGTTGATTATAATACAAAACACTGTGCATCGAAAGAATAGTACCTCACAACGACTAAGTTTTTTATATGTAAAGAACAGCATGAGACTATTAGCATGTTTTATATCACACTAATTCAAATGCTAATAGATGTGTATGTGTCATTTCTCGTTTTAAAACTGTATTGTGTATAATTTATTAATATATAAGGATTTTTGGGTGTTTGTAAGGATTTTTTGGGTCCAGCGTACATATTTTTTGTCTCCTGAGGTTGACAGGTATGCTGAAGTAAGGAGATTAGATAAGCAGAAACAGTAAGAAGTAGGCAGAATAATACATAGAAGCAGTAAGAAGTATGGAGAATAGATACACAGACACAGTAAGAAGTAGGCAGAATAGGTACATAGAAGCAGTAAGAAGTAGGGAGAATAAATACACATAAACAGTAAGAAGTAGACAGACATCATCATCATCAACAAGCAAGTGAAATAAGTAGATAAAAGGTAGTCCCATAGCAGATACTGTTGTATAGGAGTGAAATGTTAGAGACTACAATGTTCTAGGTATAACATCTTGAGATAGGGTGATCAGTTCCCTTCCACGCTGCCTTTGCCGAACCTAAATCATAAACAAAGTCAGGTAACCATTTACAGCTGTGTAAACTGGAGCATGATTCTACCAGGTTTTGATCACAGAACCTGGTAACTAACCACTCTGCTGATCGAACAATATAAAAACTGACGGAAGATAAAACTATAAAATAAAATAGCATGTATGTTAATAAAGACATGAAATAACACCATATGTCCTAAGGTCAGTAACATGTTATGTACGTTAGTAAAGATATGAGATAACACCATATGTCATAAGGTCAGTAAAATGTTATGTACATTAGTAAAGATACGAGATAACACCATATGTCATTAGGTCAGCAAAATGTTATGTGCGTTAGTAAAGACACAAAATAACACCATATGTCATAAGGTCAGTAAAATGTTATGTACATTAGTAAAGATACGAGATAACACCATATGTCATAAGGTCAGTAAAATGTTGTGTACATTAGTAAAGATACAAGATAACACCATATGTCATAAGGTCAGCAAAATGTTATGTGCGTTAGTAAAGAGTATTGCATATCATGGGCCTCCAGTTTTCACTGTGGTACATACGCCGTCAACCAGTTCACGCCAATCTCTCCTATTCCATCCTTTCAAGTTCTTTTCTTGTTATCCGTATCCCTTTAAAGCCTGTTGCTAATTTCTCTCTCTGCGTATTTTTTGGGTCTCCCATTATTTATTTTAGGCTCGTACTTGAGGATTCTAGAAAAAGGACTGCCTTTTAACGTAATCCACTATTTCCTTATTGTGTGTCCCCTGCAAAGCCAATGCATTCTCCCTCATCTAATGTTCCATTAGTTCCACACTGGTGACTTTTTTCATACCATGTTTTTTAACGTACGCCCGCTATTACTCCATTACTCGAAGCGAGAATCTCCGGTTAGAGTATCTAACCTGAGACTGATTTTTACGTGAGTATCCCTTTTTTCCTGTACAATGACAGGTGTCCAAATTAAAGCTGGGTCGGCTCAGGAGCCGTTCAGGTTATTCCAGTCCCTGAATGAGCAATGAAAGTGATACAACATGAACATGAAAACAAACAAATACACTCACCAGCACACATGAGACTGTATTCAATAGTGCAAGGATACAGGTATAGGCCTGCAGCCTCAACAGCTTTGCCCATCATATCTGACCACTGACATAGATCGTCCAGGTCTGCCACATTGTCAC
Source organism: Oreohelix idahoensis (assembly GCA_024509875.1). NCBI lineage: Eukaryota > Metazoa > Mollusca > Gastropoda > Stylommatophora > Oreohelicidae > Oreohelix > Oreohelix idahoensis. The sequence goes on along the minus strand of JAMPIV010023161.1, from coordinate 350,108 downwards.
TGGTGCTTACCACTATTACTGCATGAATGGGAGAACGTTTATCAAATAATGTTGACATCTGATAATTCACTCATTAAAAAAAAAAAAAGTCCACCATTTGACGTGGTTAACATTATAATGATGCGATTATCAGTGCACCCTAAAGAACATTTCTAAACACATCATCAAATTATTCACCTCTCGTCAAAAATATACAAAAAAAAGTATAAATGTAGGACAACATAAACTGAAAAGAAATAAGAAGTGTTAACAACCAGCTTATCTAACTAATCATTAACCCATGGTTTTTCCCTAAAAAAAATGCAGAAAATAGATATTCACCATCGCGGCTCCCTTTCATACCATTCCAATCCTTCTAATCTGCGCAGTCATCAATTTATGAAAGTCTATAACTTCTTTGTTCGTGTTTTTGCTGTTTTCCAAGTTTCAGAGACTTACTGTAGTACTGCCTTCATATTCAAGTTGAAACTTCTAATTATTTATACAGTATATATAAACATTAGGCCAGTGTCAAATAATGAAAGCCAGATACCATAAAAAGCCTTTTTTCCATGATTCCGAAGGTCTTTGAAAGGAGAAAGAAAGAAAATTATCATTGTTCTTCAAGGCGATTAATATGATGTTATAAATAAGGCTGGCAACCTTATCATGTAAAACTAATTTCCACATAAACCACGATGTTAAGTGTATATGAAGTGTTTTGGAGCAGACAATGAAAGCGCTGTGGCAGACCTGGATGATTGACAAGAGGGTCAAATGCCGTATCGGGATCCGTGCTTCATAAAGAGCCAAAAGTACAATAACACAATAATAATTAATTTAAAAGACAACTTACATCGTACTCCTGCAGAAGTTAAAAAATATACTTCACCACAGATTCTGAAATTTACTAGTTACTGTTTGGTTCCATTAAATTTCGAATTATTCTCATCATTCATTCATTCACTCATTCATTAATTACCTTTTAGCACAGGCGAACAAAGATCGTCAACAACTGCATGCCTGAATTCATGTCTTGTGCTGTCTTTCCATGTAGGCTACTCTTTATCCGCTTCATTATCATTATTTTCCTTGTCGTTCTCCTTGAAGTATGGTGTCATGGCTGAAGCCTGCACCACAGCAGTCTTGTGCTATTGCAGCTGTGGTTATCGTAACTACTTGTTATTACATAATGAGTTTGCACAATCTGGTATTAGTGGCTTCTTATGATACGTCCCTGGAAGCAAGGGTGTTGCCATGCCCTATAGGAGTGACAAGGGAAGTCAACCACTGAGTTGTCAATTTGACGCCATGTTGTAAATCATTGTTAAAAACCGGCAGTTGTCAATAGGCCAATATTTGGACAAAAAGAAAGCACACTTGTACGAAACAAGAAAATAAATAGGGAGATTGCAGGAATTAAAACTCACGTGACGTTTGCTGGAGAGAAGTATTCTATTTATTTAGTTATTCATTTAGGACACAGAAACGCAAACATAAAGAAGTCAGTGGAAAATCAATAAATACAATGAGAAATAAATATTTCACATCAAACAAATGAAATGTTTTGAACATTACATTTTTTTCTCCAAATATTATAGTTCAGAAAAAAAAATTGAACGTAGATGAGGAAGAAGTTGTCATCGCTATAAGTGGAAGAATAATGTTAGGAGATGAACGGGAAGAGTCCAGCGTCAGAAAAATGTGAAGACCAGGAAAGTACTTGATGAGTGGTCACAGCAAGTGAGTCTGAAAATACACAGGGAGAAAAGAAAGAGAATAAGAATCAGATTGCACTTGAAGAAGCATCACTACAAGATGTAAAATCATACATTTACCATGACAGAATATAGACACAGCTGAATGTAAAATCATACATTTACCATGACAGAATATAGACACAGCTGAAGGAACAGACAATGATATGAAAATAAGAATACAAAAGGCTAAAGGAGCTGTCATTGCATTAGGGGAGTATGTGGACATAAAAAGAAATCCAACATACAAATCAGAATCTGTAGATGAAATGTCAAGTCAGTTGTATTGTATGGTATTTTAACACAGTGACAAAAAAAAAATCAAGAAAAATAACTACAGGATTTCATGGATTATTGCTTGAGTGGCAAAGAAAGATTGAAGTGGTATGACAAGATCACTAATGTGGAACTGATGACAAGAACCAGACAAGTGCCAGTGGAACAAGAGATGACTAAAAGGTGCTACAGATAGATATGACACACACTGAGGAGACATGACGACAGCTTTGTGACACACACTGACGAGACATGATGACAGCTTTATGACACACACTGAGGAGACATGATGACAGCTTTGTGACACACACACTGAGGAGATATGATGACAGCTTTGTGACACACACTGATGAGACATGATGACAGCTTTGTGACACACACACTGAGGAGACATGATGACAGCTTTATGACACACACTGAGGAGACATGATGACAGCTTTATGACACACACTGAGGAGACATGATGACAGCTTTATGACACACACTGAGGAGACATGATGACAGCTTTGTGACACACTGGGGAGACATGATGACAGCATTGTGACACACACTGAGGAGATATGATGACAGCTTTGTGAGACACACTGAGGAGACATGACGACAGCTTTGTGACACACACTGAGGAGACATGATGACAGCTTTATGACACACACTGAGGAGACATGATGACAGCTTTGTGGCACACACTGGGGAGACATGATGACAGCTTTGTGACACACACTGAGGAGACATGATGACAGCTTTGTGACACACACTGAGGAGACATGATGACAGCTTTATGACACACACTGAGGAGACATGATGACAGCTTTGTGACACACACTGAGGAGACATGATGACAGCTTTGTGACACACTGACGAGACATGATGACAGCTTTATGACACACACTGAGGAGACATGATGACAGCTTTGTGACACACACTGGGGAGACATGATGACAGCTTTGTGACACACACTGAGGAGACACGATGACAACTTTATGACACACACTGAGGAGACATGATGACAGATTTATGACACACACTGAGGAGAAATGATGACAGCTTTGTGACACACACTGAGGAGACATGATGACAGCATTGTGACACACACTGAGGAGAAGTTGATGACAGCTTTATGATACACACTGAGGAGACATGATGACAGCTTTGTGACACACACTGAGGAGACATGATGACAGCTTTGTGACACACACAATGAGGAGACATGATGACAGCTTTGTGACACACACTGATGAGACATGATGACAGCTTTATCAAGCAATCCTTGTTTTGTAATCCCTATGGTAAGAGAGGCAGACGGAGATCAGGGAACACATGGAGAAGAGAACTGGAGACAGAAATGAGGAGGGTGAAGGAGACATAGAAAGATCTTGAGCAGATGGCACGAGACAGGAAGATGTTGCATAAGTCTGTGAAGGCATATGCTCTATGGGGGCTTGAGGGTGGTGAATGGATGAATGAATTTCAACAAACCTTAGATGTTGTGGAGATGGCTCTCAGCACTGCATGAAAATGTCGAATCCTCCTTGCTTGATATGGGAATAAGCAAATGAGTTGTGTGTCTGTAGATTTATTCAGTGCTAAAATGTTTTGCTTTGTCATTTCTTTTTCTCCTTCTTCGTTCACCCTCAAACTTCTACATTCATCATGTGACGTATTCTTTCCAGAACATTGTCTCCATTACAGCTGCTCTGAACGCATCACAATTCTGGGCAAGTCGACCTGCATCAGCCAAAGACAAGTTCAGACTCTCTGTGATGTCCTGGGTCCACCGTCGTCTAGGTCGACCCCTTCCCCTTTTTCCAGGGACCATGCCTTCCATCACTGTTTTTTTCCAGGCTATTATGTCTTTTTATATGACCGAAAAATTTCAGCTTCCTTATTGCGATGGTATTTAGGAGCCAATGTTCCTGTACGTTTAGTGAGTGCAGTACTTCTCTGTTGGTCTTTTTTTCTGTCCAGGGTATTCTCAACATCCTTCTGTAGCATTTCATTTCGAATGATGTAATCTTTTTTGCAACTGTTTTATTGAGTGTCCAAGTCTCGCAGCCGTATGTTACTTCTACATTAATGATTCTAAATAGAGCAGCCGTGGCAGATCAATGTCCCTGACATCTCCAAACAGTTTTTCATGGATAGAAGTAGGTTGTTGCCCTAGTTCACTGCTGCATGTTGGGCAGGACTGCAGCAGATGTTTGGCTGCCATGGGGCTTTGCCATTTAATACTTAACTCATAATTCATATATTTTAATGCTGTTTCAGTGTTATGTGAATATTTATTTTTGCATTTTTTTTAAGGGAAAAACCATGTGTTAATGATTAGTTAGATAAGCTGGCTGTTAATACTTCGTATTTCTTTTCAGTTTATGTTGTCCTATATTTATACTTTTTAAAAATATTTTTGACGTGAGGTGAATAATTTGGTGACGTGTTTAGAAATGTTCTTTAGGATGCAATTACGATCGCATAATTATAATGTTAACCATGCCAAATGGCGGACTTATTTTTTTAAAATGAGTGAATTAACAGATGTCAACATTATTTGATAAACGTTCTCCCATTCATGCAGTAATAGTGGCAAGCACCCGTGACAATGAAAGCGCTGTGGCAGACCTGGACGATCTATGTCAGTGGTCAGATATGATGGGCAAAGCTGTTGAGGCTGCAGGCCCATACCTGTATCCTTGCACTATTGAATACAGTCTCATGTGTGCTGGTGAGTGTATTTGTTTGTTTTCATGTTCATGTTGTATCACGTTCATTGCTCATTCAGTTCAATTTTTGTGTGATTGTCAATCAGGGCTGGCTTTAGGCCGATTCCCACAAGTCGGGCCTCGCTCCATAAAGAAAACTATCATCATAGGTGTCTGTTGAACACATAAATTTATCTAAAGCAACTTTGTTTCTTAACACATGAAATTGCACACCACATTTCTTTTATCTTTGCTTTTCCAGACACTTAATTTTTTTTTTCATAGCTTTTGTTTAAGTTCACATAAGGTTCATATATTTGTCACTATCTCTTTGCTCCAATTCTCGGTCTTATTGTTTTCAGTCTCATCTTTCATTTTGCAACCTTTTCATCATTTCTTGCTATAGTCCGTTCGGAAATTCGTGCCCACAGAAAGCGTCAATTTTCTCTAAAACTGTTTGTTGTATGGACATGAATTTTTGCATGCAGTCTTAGATTTTCCATGCAGTTATTAATATATTTTTTGCCCTTACAAAACTCATGTCATGTTCGAATTTTCTTCTTTACGTTATATAAAAAACTGTTACCGTTGTCTGGGTTAATTTTTCTTAGTTTTACAGGAAAGTTACAAGATCCGTTCAAAAATTTTTTTTTTTGGTTTGAATTAGTGTAGTGACTACATGTCCGCACGAGTGCGCACCTAATGTACATAGTCGCGAGTAACTAATTCAAACAAAAAAAAAATTTTTGAACGGATCTTGTAACTTTCCTGTAAAACTACTAAAAATTAACCCAGACAACAGTAATAGTTTTTTTATATAACGTAAAGAAGAAAATTCGAACATGACATGAGTTTTGTAAGGGCAAAAAATATATTAATAACAGCATGGAAAATCTAAGACTGCATGCAAAAATTCATGTCCATACAACAAACAGTTTTGGAGAAAATTGACGCTTTCTGTGGGCACGAATTTCCGAACGGACTATACTAGCACTCCTTCTCATTTCTGCCAGTCAGGTCCTCCTCAGTTTTATCATTCCCAATCTTATTTCTATAAATCTCACTCTCCTAATTCTCACCTTTCACAAACTAATCTTTATTTAGCTAATCTTTAACAGTTTTCTCTTCAGTTCTTCTCAGTCTTACTTCTGCCATTCTCATCCTTCTCATTCTTATCCTCAGCTTCATTTTTCTCATTCTCACCAGTCTCAAACTAATTCTCGACTGCCTCATTTGTTTTCTTTATTCTGATTATATTACTGTCGCGAGGTGTTTTGAAGAGATAGGACAGCTAGGATGGAATGGAAGAATAAAGATAATAATGTCTTATTGATAGCTTCCGAGTTTGAAGAAACTGCCTCTCCTCAGGAAATAGTGTACTAGAAATTTACTAAAAAAGAGAATTCTGGTACCTAAACAGGATATTTTCTGGACGATAAATTCTTCCTCAGGAATCCTACAAAAGGACTGTGTAAAGCACATAAGGTTGAGAAAGAGATTTGGTGTCCAGCCACATTTAAAATATCCCGACCCAATAGAAGTTAATTTAATTATGGCTGAGCCCCCAGGGTGTAGATTTATATTTAAAACAAAATACAACCCAAATAAAGTTAACAAAAGAAAATAACAACAGACTCTGTTATGTTAAATTGGATATAAGGGTATAGAATCTTGCATTTCTTTATATACATATAAATATAAAAAAAGAGTTTAGCTCTACTGTTTAAAAAAAAAACAACTAGTTTGGTCATCACTTGGACCAGAGATCTTTTCTATGGTAGTGTTGCTGGTAGGTGTTTATACTCATCTCCTCAAGGACTGTAGTAGCTGCGGAGATGGTTTGTGTTCGGACTCTCTTGGTTTGGTCTGTTCCAGCACTTTGGTCTCATAAACAGTTCTAAGGGTTCAGAGGGTGTCAGAGTTTGCTTCCCTGGACTCAGTGCACATCACAGATAAGGATGGGGTAAGTCACCTCTGCTGAATATCTCTTCTGCTTATGGGATGTGTGGTATGGTTACTGGGTGATAGGATATGGTTGGGTATGATAACCTATTCGATAGGGTATGGTGGGTAAGGGTAATCTTTGGTACCATGGACTTGTACCCTGGACCTGGTTTAGGTATCTGGTAACCGCCACCTGGATTTGTACGTGGTAACCGCAACCTGGGTTTCTACCTTGTAACCGCAACCTGGGTTTAGTACTGTGTAACCGCAACCTGGGTGGACTGGAAACAATTTAAATCCCATTAGTGGTTTCAAGAGCAGTCATCTCCTAAGTCTGATGGCCGGTAAGCGTCCATCAGAAATTAAATTAACACAAGGTTAACTATCATTCCGTAACAATGTAAGAACTACCACGTCTTAACTCTTTGACTCCAGACCAACGCTCTGAGCGTTGCAAAATTCAACACGCCGTGCCAGAGCAACGCTCAGAGCATGGTTTTTAGTTTATCACGAATAAACCCTAAAAATCGTCCGCTTAATGCAGTTCATATATTAAAACTCGTAGAATGACTTTTGCTACTATTTAAACAACTAATTTGACTTTAGTTAATCAGCACTTGTGCGTGTTTTGATGTTATTATCACAATTTTTGTGTAGATTCGCGTGTTTACGTTTTTCGTTGTTTTTGCTAGAGAAATATGTCACGCTTTATATTTACATTTTCTAAGTCTCCTAAGCAAATAATTGTGTCAAACTATTTTGAAACATTGCTGACATTGATGATGATTGTTTGGTAGTCACAGTTTGTTGTCAAAATACGGAATATATGCAGAAAAGCTAGACACACTAGATTTAGTTGATGAGTGGGCGTAGTCATATTCTGGCCGATCAAAAAGCAACAAAACTAGACCTACCGTAACATCTAATCACTAGTTCTTGGTAGAAGATAAAGCTAGGGATACTATTAAAACATTAAACAGGAGTAAAAAAGTATTTATATGACGTTATTCTTATTTATTTGTTTGAAAATTACGTAATGCACGATTGCATAATTTATTTTTTTCTTACAAAGAACCACGGAAAAACTGGTGCGAATAACACTAAATGTACTAATTTTGGCCATAAGCATGTTTTTTTAACTTTGTATATGGATTAACTTGACGTTTGAAGACTAAAAAGAAAGTTTTATTGTCTACGACAGTAATTTGTCTTTGGTAAGATCGTATTCTACAGTCAACTTTTTAGCGTTTTTCAATTTTACATGCAAAATGATTAAATTATACCGAACATACTTGTGTTAATACTACCACAGACATTATATATTTGATTTCTCTATCCATTTCCCTACAGTTTGGTATATAATAAGTACATGTTCAAAGGAAAATTCACAAACAAATTTAGACTGAAAGATGAACACTTCACTCTATAAAATTCTGCCCACAAAAAAAGTCTGGCACAGCGTGCAAAATAACTCTGGAATGAATGAGTTAACTGACATTATAGCGTATCTTGAGTTCTCAGTCTCTATCTGACTGTCTGCTTATTTACAGCAGTGGTTTTCCCCATGTGGGCAAGGAGTTTCACAAACTGTGAGGTAAGGGCTGGGGTCATCAAATGGTTGAGAACCACAGGTTCACCTAGTGCCCATAGAGCAGTATTTTAATTCTGGGGTCACTGTCAACAGTGGTTTGAGAACCACCGGGTAATAGTTTCCTTTGCTGCTTTAACTTGGTGGGGGGTCATTGCTGCCAAGGTCTGAGAACCAATGATTTACATTCTTGCTTACTCGAGCAGTAAATCATTTGAAGGGTCGTCATGGTCTCAAGGCTTGAGAACTGCTGACTTGAAGGCTTGAGAACTGCTGACTTACATTTTGTCAGTCAAAGTGGTAAATTCATCAAATAGCTAAATAATTGTAAACATTCTTAAAGTCCTGGTTCCTGTAGAAAATAACATTCATATAACTGATAATAAAATAGTTCTTCAATCATCAAACATGGTATGTGCATAAGATTGCATTAAATACATATAAAGAACATTCCATGATGAAAAACACATTAATGTCCCTTATGTGACAAAGTGAGAAGAAGTGATTGAGAACACTGTTATCAAGTTTGTAGTCTTGACAGAGAACACAGAAGCTTTATAAGAAATAGAAAATAGAAGAACCTCTAATACACTTCTGTTTTGCTTGGGTCAATATGCAAATCTCAAAGTAACAACAATAATATACATCAATTATTTTAACCCTGTCTTATTTCTGCCAGGCTGTGAGATAAAGATCAGGAGTTAATTAGGTCTATGACCTCAGCAACTCATACATTAGTTTGAGGGATCTGTAAAGATGCAAATAACAATTATTGACACTTAAAATGGAAAATCATTTCAAACTTTAACTAAAAGTTACTGCAATGCAAGCTGTTGATAAACATATGATTATTCATGTTATAAAATCAGCATTATTAGATCTACTCACTTCGCTCAACGAATTCACTACAACTATTTCGCAACATGAAATGCCCACTTGGGCCCAGAGTCTGTCTGCTCCGAATGATGGTTACAAGAAGAATGCAGAAAATTCCCTGCAATATTCCAGGATCTGTTCCGGGCAGGGGTGGGTGGCTTTGTTGCAAATTCTATTCTGGTCCCAGGGGTATTAAGTTACCTTCGTTTCAACTCGCCCTAGCGTCCACTGTTGACGGCTGTTTTTTACATGAGTTCCCTTCGTTAACCCAACACAGGTCACTTCCGGTCGTTGCACCGTGTTCCACCTTTAACTTTCGCTGGCGAAGTGAATAATTTATTTTCCTGGACCGTGAGAAACCTGAGCTAGTAAAATACTGTTAAAGAGAGAGAAAGACTCTTTCATTATAAGAATGAAAAAGTCAACTGAAGGGAATTATTTTACAATCTAGCGAGAGATTTTAAGAGAAAAAAAAATAGACAGAAGAGAACGCCGGTGAGAAGTCGTTCCAAGACTTTCTCTTTTTTAGTAAATTTCTAGTACACTATTTCCCGAGGAGAGGCAGTTTCTTCAAACTCGGAAGCTATCAATAAGACATTATTATCTTTATTCTTCCATTCCATCCTAGCTGTCCTATCTCTTCAAAACACCTCGTGACAACTGGGGGCTCGTCCCAGTTGTCACGAGGTGTTTTGAAGAGATAGGACAGCTAGGATGGAATGGAAGAATAAAGATAATAATGTCTTATTGATAGCTTCCGAGTTTGAAGAAACTGCCTCTCCTCGGGAAATAGTGTACTAGAAATTTACTTAAAAAGAATTTCTATCCCGGACGAGCCCCCAGTTGTCACGAGGTGTTTTGAAGAGATAGGACAGCTAGGATGGAATGGAAGAATAAAGATAATAATTTCTTATTGATAGCTTCCGAGTTTGAAGAAACTGCCTCTCCTCGGGAAATAGTGTACTAGAAATTTACTAAAAAAGAGAATTCTGGTACCTAAACAGGATATTTTCTGGACGATAAATTCTTCCTCAGGAATCCTACAAAAGGACTGTGTAAAGCACATAAGGTTGAGAAAGAGATTTGGTGTCCAGCCACATTTAAAATATCCCGACCCAATAGAAGTTAATTTAATTATGGCTGAGCCCCCAGGGTGTAGATTTCTATTTAAAACAAAATACAACCCAAATAAAGTTAACAAAAGAAAATAACAACAGACTCTGTTATGTTAAATTGGATATAAGGGTATAGAATCTTGCATTTCTTTATATGCATATAAATATAAAAAAAAGAGTTTAGCTCTACTGTTTAAAAAAAAAACAACTAGTTTGGTCATCACTTGGACCAGAGATCTTTTCTATGGTAGTGTTGCTGGTAGGTGTTTATACTCATCTCCTCAAGGACTGTAGTAGCTGCGGAGATGGTTTGTGTTCGGACTCTCTTGGTTTGGTCTGTTCCAGCACTTTGGTCTCATAAACAGTTCTAAGGGTTCAGAGGGTGTCAGAGTTTGCTTCCCTGGACTCAGTGCACATCACAGATAAGGATGGGGTAAGTCACCTCTGCTGAATATCTCTTCTGCTTATGGGATGTGTGGTATGGTTACTGGGTGATAGGATATGGTTGGGTATGATAACCTATTCGATAGGGTATGGTGGGTAAGGGTAATCTTTGGTACCATGGACTTGTACCCTGGACCTGGTTTAGGTATCTGGTAACCGCCACCTGGATTTGTACGTGGTAACCGCAACCTGGGTTTCTACCTTGTAACCGCAACCTGGGTTTAGTACTGTGTAACCGCAACCTGGGTGGACTGGAAACAATTTAAATCCCATTAGTGGTTTCAAGAGCAGTCATCTCCTAAGTCTGATGGCCGGTAAGCGTCCATCAGAAATTAAATTAACACAAGGTTAACTATCATTCCGTAACAATGTAAGAACTACCACGTCTTAACTCTTTGACTCCAGACCAACGCTCTGAGCGTTGCAAAATTCAACACGCCGTGCCAGAGCAACGCTCAGAGCGTGGTTTTTAGTTTATCACGAATAAACCCTAAAAATCGTCCGCTTAATGCAGTTCATATATTAAAACTCGTAGAATGACTTCCGCTACTATTTAAACAACTAATTTGACTTTAGTTAATCAGCACTTGTGCGTGTTTTGATGTTATTATCACAATTTTTGTGTAGATTCGCGTGTTTACGTTTTTCGTTGTTTTTGCTAGAGAAATATGTCACGCTTTATATTTACATTTTCTAAGTCTCCTAAGCAAATAATTGTGTCAAACTATTTTGAAACATTGCTGACATTGATGATGATTGTTTGGTAGTCACAGTTTGTTGTCAAAATACGGAATATATGCAGAAAAGCTAGACACACTAGATTTAGTTGATGAGTGGGCGTAGTCATATTCTGGCCGATCAAAAAGCAACAAAACTAGACCTACCGTAACATCTAATCACTAGTTCTTGGTAGAAGATAAAGCTAGGGATACTATAAAACATTAAACAGGAGTAAAAAAGTATTTATATGACGTTATTCTTATTTATTTGTTTGAAAATTACGTAATGCACGATTGCATAATTTATTTTTTTCTTACAAAGAACCACGGAAAAACTGGTGCGAATAACACTAAATGTACTAATTTTGGCCATAAGCATGTTTTTTTAACTTTGTATATGGATTAACTTGACGTTTGAAGACTAAAAAGAAAGTTTTATTGTCTACGACAGTAATTTGTCTTTGGTAAGATCGTATTCTACAGTCAACTTTTTAGCGTTTTTCAATTTTACATGCAAAATGATTAAATTATACCGAACATACTTGTGTTAATACTACCACAGACATTATATATTTGATTTCTCTATCCATTTCCCTACAGTTTGGTATATAATAAGTACATGTTCAAAGGAAAATTCACAAACAAATTTAGACTGAAAGATGAACACTTCACTCTATAAAATTCTGCCCACAAAAAAAGTCTGGCACAGCGTGCAAAATAACTCTGGAATGAATGAGTTAACTGACATTATAGCGTATCTTGAGTTCTCAGTCTCTATCTGACTGTCTGCTTATTTACAGCAGTGGTTTTCCCCATGTGGGCAAGGAGTTTCACAAACTGTGAGGTAAGGGCTGGGGTCATCAAATGGTTGAGAACCACAGGTTCACCTAGTGCCCATAGAGCAGTATTTTAATTCTGGGGTCACTGTCAACAATGGTTTGAGAACCACCGGGTAATAGTTTCCTTTGCTGCTTTAACTTGGTGGGGGGTCATTGCTGCCAAGGTCTGAGAACCAATGATTTACATTCTTGCTTACTCGAGCAGTAAATCATTTGAAGGGTCGTCATGGTCTCAAGGCTTGAGAACTGCTGACTTGAAGGCTTGAGAACTGCTGACTTACATTTTGTCAGTCAAAGTGGTAAATTCATCAAATAGCTAAATAATTGTAAACATTCTTAAAGTCCTGGTTCCTGTAGAAAATAACATTCATATAACTGATAATAAAATAGTTCTTCAATCATCAAACATGGTATGTGCATAAGATTGCATTAAATACATATAAAGAACATTCCATGATGAAAAACACATTAATGTCCCTTATGTGACAAAGTGAGAAGAAGTGATTGAGAACACTGTTATCAAGTTTGTAGTCTTGACAGAGAACACAGAAGCTTTATAAGAAATAGAAAATAGAAGAACCTCTAATACACTTCTGTTTTGCTTGGGTCAATATGCAAATCTCAAAGTAACAACAATAATATACATCAATTATTTTAACCCTGTCTTATTTCTGCCAGGCTGTGAGATAAAGATCAGGAGTTAATTAGGTCTATGACCTCAGCAACTCATACATTAGTTTGAGGGATCTGTAAAGATGCAAATAACAATTATTGACACTTAAAATGGAAAATCATTTCAAACTTTAACTAAAAGTTACTGCAATGCAAGCTGTTGATAAACATATGATTATTCATGTTATAAAATCAGCATTATTAGATCTACTCACTTCGCTCAACGAATTCACTACAACTATTTCGCAACATGAAATGCCCACTTGGGCCCAGAGTCTGTCTGCTCCGAATGATGGTTACAAGAAGAATGCAGAAAATTCCCTGCAATATTCCAGGATCTGTTCCGGGCAGGGGTGGGTGGCTTTGTTGCAAATTCTATTCTGGTCCCAGGGGTATTAAGTTACCTTCGTTTCAACTCGCCCTAGCGTCCACTGTTGACGGCTGTTTTTTACATGAGTTCCCTTCGTGAACCCAACACAGGTCACTTCCGGTCGTTGCACCGTGTTCCACCTTTAACTTTCGCTGGTGAAGTGAATAATTTATTTTCCTGGACCGTGAGAAACCTGAGCTAGTAAAATACTGTTAAAGAGAGAGAGAGACTCTTTCATTATAAGAATGAAAAAGTCAACTGAAGGGAATTATTTTACAATCTAGCGAGAGATTTTAAGAGAAAAAAAAATAGACAGAAGAGAACGTCGGTGAGAAGTCGTTCCACGACTTTCTCTTTTTTAGTAAATTTCTAGTACACTATTTCCCGAGGAGAGGCAGTTTCTTCAAACTCGGAAGCTATCAATAAGACATTATTATCTTTATTCTTCCATTCCATCCTAGCTGTCCTATCTCTTCAAAACACCTCGTGACAACTGGGGGCTCGTCCCAGTTGTCGCGAGGTGTTTTGAAGAGATAGGACAGCTAGGATGGAATGGAAGAATAAAGATAATAATTTCTTATTGATAGCTTCCGAGTTTGAAGAAACTGCCTCTCTCTCGGGAAATAGTGTACTAGAAATTTACTAAAAAAGAGAATTCTATCCCGGACGAGCCCCCAGTTGTCGCGAGGTGTTTTGAAGAGATAGGACAGCTAGGATGGAATGGAAGAATAAAGATAATAATTTCTTATTGATAGCTTCCGAGTTTGAAGAAACTGCCTCTCCTCGGGAAATAGTGTACTAGAAATTTACTAAAAAAGAGAATTCTGGTACCTAAACAGGATATTTTCTGGACGATAAATTCTTCCTCAGGAATCCTACAAAAGGACTGTGTAAAGCACATAAGGTTGAGAAAGAGATTTGGTGTCCAGCCACATTTAAAATATCCCGACCCAATAGAAGTTAATTTAATTATGGCTGAGCCCCCAGGGTGTAGATTTCTATTTAAAACAAAATACAACCCAAATAAAGTTAACAAAAGAAAATAACAACAGACTCTGTTATGTTAAATTGGATATAAGGGTATAGAATCTTGCATTTCTTTATATGCATATAAATATAAAAAAAGAGTTTAGCTCTACTGTTTTAAAAAAAAACAACTAGTTTGGTCATCACTTGGACCAGAGATCTTTTCTATGGTAGTGTTGCTGGTAGGTGTTTATACTCATCTCCTCAAGGACTGTAGTAGCTGCGGAGATGGTTTGTGTTCGGACTCTCTTGGTTTGGTCTGTTCCAGCACTTTGGTCTCATAAACAGTTCTAAGGGTTCAGAGGGTGTCAGAGTTTGCTTCCCTGGACTCAGTGCACATCACAGATAAGGATGGGGTAAGTCACCTCTGCTGAATATCTCTTCTGCTTATGGGATGTGTGGTATGGTTACTGGGTGATAGGATATGGTTGGGTATGATAACCTATTCGATAGGGTATGGTGGGTAAGGGTAATCTTTGGTACCATGGACTTGTACCCTGGACCTGGTTTAGGTATCTGGTAACCGCCACCTGGATTTGTACGTGGTAACCGCAACCTGGGTTTCTACCTTGTAACCGCAACCTGGGTTTAGTACTGTGTAACCGCAACCTGGGTGGACTGGAAACAATTTAAATCCCATTAGTGGTTTCAAGAGCAGTCATCTCCTAAGTCTGATGGCCGGTAAGCGTCCATCAGAAATTAAATTAACACAAAGGTTAACTATCATTCCGTAACAATGTAAGAACTACCACGTCTTAACTCTTTGACTCTCAGACCAACGCTCTGAGCGTTGCAAAATTCAACACGCCGTGCCAGAGCAACGCTCAGAGCGTGGTTTTTAGTTTATCACGAATAAACCCTAAAAATCGTCCGCTTAATGCAGTTCATATATTAAAACTCGTAGAATGACTTCCGCTACTATTTAAACAACTAATTTGACTTTAGTTAATCAGCACTTGTGCGTGTTTTGATGTTATTATCACAATTTTTGTGTAGATTCGCGTGTTTACGTTTTTCGTTGTTTTTGCTAGAGAAATATGTCACGCTTTATATTTACATTTTCTAAGTCTCCTAAGCAAATAATTGTGTCAAACTATTTTGAAACATTGCTGACATTGATGATGATTGTTTGGTAGTCACAGTTTGTTGTCAAAATACGGAATATATGCAGAAAAGCTAGACACACTAGATTTAGTTGATGAGTGGGCGTAGTCATATTCTGGCCGATCAAAAAGCAACAAAACTAGACCTACCGTAACATCTAATCACTAGTTCTTGGTAGAAGATAAAGCTAGGGATACTATTAAAACATTAAACAGGAGTAAAAAAGTATTTATATGACGTTATTCTTATTTATTTGTTTGAAAATTACGTAATGCACGATTGCATAATTTATTTTTTTCTTACAAAGAACCACGGAAAAACTGGTGCGAATAACACTAAATGTACTAATTTTGGCCATAAGCATGTTTTTTTAACTTTGTATATGGATTAACTTGACGTTTGAAGACTAAAAAGAAAGTTTTATTGTCTACGACAGTAATTTGTCTTTGGTAAGATCGTATTCTACAGTCAACTTTTTAGCGTTTTTCAATTTTACATGCAAAATGATTAAATTATACCGAACATACTTGTGTTAATACTACCACAGACATTATATATTTGATTTCTCTATCCATTTCCCTACAGTTTGGTATATAATAAGTACATGTTCAAAGGAAAATTCACAAACAAATTTAGACTGAAAGATGAACACTTCACTCTATAAAATTCTGCCCACAAAAAAAGTCTGGCACAGCGTGCAAAATAACTCTGGAATGAATGAGTTAACTGACATTATAGCGTATCTTGAGTTCTCAGTCTCTATCTGACTGTCTGCTTATTTACAGCAGTGGTTTTCCCCATGTGGGCAAGGAGTTTCACAAACTGTGAGGTAAGGGCTGGGGTCATCAAATGGTTGAGAACCACAGGTTCACCTAGTGCCCATAGAGCAGTATTTTAATTCTGGGGTCACTGTCAACAATGGTTTGAGAACCACCGGGTAATAGTTTCCTTTGCTGCTTTAACTTGGTGGGGGGTCATTGCTGCCAAGGTCTGAGAACCAATGATTTACATTCTTGCTTACTCGAGCAGTAAATCATTTGAAGGGTCGTCATGGTCTCAAGGCTTGAGAACTGCTGACTTGAAGGCTTGAGAACTGCTGACTTACATTTTGTCAGTCAAAGTGGTAAATTCATCAAATAGCTAAATAATTGTAAACATTCTTAAAGTCCTGGTTCCTGTAGAAAATAACATTCATATAACTGATAATAAAATAGTTCTTCAATCATCAAACATGGTATGTGCATAAGATTGCATTAAATACATATAAAGAACATTCCATGATGAAAAAACACATTAATGTCCCTTATGTGACAAAGTGAGAAGAAGTGATTGAGAACACTGTTATCAAGTTTGTAGTCTTGACAGAGAACACAGAAGCTTTATAAGAAATAGAAAATAGAAGAACCTCTAATACACTTCTGTTTTGCTTGGGTCAATATGCAAATCTCAAAGTAACAACAATAATATACATCAATTATTTTAACCCTGTCTTATTTCTGCCAGGCTGTGAGATAAAGATCAGGAGTTAATTAGGTCTATGACCTCAGCAACTCATACATTAGTTTGAGGGATCTGTAAAGATGCAAATAACAATTATTGACACTTAAAATGGAAAATCATTTCAAACTTTAACTAAAAGTTACTGCAATGCAAGCTGTTGATAAACATATGATTATTCATGTTATAAAATCAGCATTATTAGATCTACTCACTTCGCTCAACGAATTCACTACAACTATTTCGCAACATGAAATGCCCACTTGGGCCCAGAGTCTGTCTGCTCCGAATGATGGTTACAAGAAGAATGCAGAAAATTCCCTGCAATATTCCAGGATCTGTTCCGGGCAGGGGTGGGTGGCTTTGTTGCAAATTCTATTCTGGTCCCAGGGGTATTAAGTTACCTTTGTTTCAACTCGCCCTAGCGGCCACTGTTGACGGCTGTTTTTTACATGAGTTCCCTTCGTGAACCCAACACAGGTCACTTCCGGTCGTTGCACCGTGTTCCACCTTTAACTTTCGCTGGCGAAGTGAATAATTTATTTTCCTGGACCGTGAGAAACCTGAGCTAGTAAAATACTGTTAAAGAGAGAGAGAGACTCTTTCATTATAAGAATGAAAAAGTCAACTGAAGGGAATTATTTTACAATCTAGCGAGAGATTTTAAGAGAAAAAAAATAGACAGAAGAGAACGTCGGTGAGAAGTCGT
Organism: Oreohelix idahoensis; assembly: GCA_024509875.1. Classification (NCBI taxonomy): domain Eukaryota; kingdom Metazoa; phylum Mollusca; class Gastropoda; order Stylommatophora; family Oreohelicidae; genus Oreohelix; species Oreohelix idahoensis. The sequence continues at coordinate 332,497 of JAMPIV010023161.1, read as the reverse complement.
TCCACGACTTTCTCTTTTTTAGTAAATTTCTAGTACACTATTTCCCGAGGAGAGGCAGTTTCTTCAAACTCGGAAGCTATCAATAAGACATTATTATCTTTATTCTTCCATTCCATCCTAGCTGTCCTATCTCTTCAAAACACCTCGTGACAACTGGGGGCTCGTCCCAGTTGTCGCGAGGTGTTTTGAAGAGATAGGACAGCTAGGATGGAATGGAAGAATAAAGATAATAATGTCTTATTGATAGCTTCCGAGTTTGAAGAAACTGCCTCTCCTCGGGAAATAGTGTACTAGAAATTTACTAAAAAAGAGAATTCTATCCCGGACGAGCCCCCAGTTGTCGCGAGGTGTTTTGAAGAGATAGGACAGCTAGGATGGAATGGAAGAATAAAGATAATAATTTCTTATTGATAGCTTCCGAGTTTGAAGAAACTGCCTCTCCTCGGGAAATAGTGTACTAGAAATTTACTAAAAAAGAGAATTCTGGTACCTAAACAGGATATTTTCTGGACGATAAATTCTTCCTCAGGAATCCTACAAAAGGACTGTGTAAAGCACATAAGGTTGAGAAAGAGATTTGGTGTCCAGCCACATTTAAAATATCCCGACCCAATAGAAGTTAATTTAATTATGGCTGAGCCCCCAGGGTGTAGATTTCTATTTAAAACAAAATACAACCCAAATAAAGTTAACAAAAGAAAATAACAACAGACTCTGTTATGTTAAATTGGATATAAGGGTATAGAATCTTGCATTTCTTTATATGCATATAAATATAAAAAAAGAGTTTAGCTCTACTGTTTTAAAAAAAAACAACTAGTTTGGTCATCACTTGGACCAGAGATCTTTTCTATGGTAGTGTTGCTGGTAGGTGTTTATACTCATCTCCTCAAGGACTGTAGTAGCTGCGGAGATGGTTTGTGTTCGGACTCTCTTGGTTTGGTCTGTTCCAGCACTTTGGTCTCATAAACAGTTCTAAGGGTTCAGAGGGTGTCAGAGTTTGCTTCCCTGGACTCAGTGCACATCACAGATAAGGATGGGGTAAGTCACCTCTGCTGAATATCTCTTCTGCTTATGGGATGTGTGGTATGGTTACTGGGTGATAGGATATGATTGGGTATGATAACCTATTCGATAGGGTATGGTGGGTAAGGGTAATCTTTGGTACCATGGACTTGTACCCTGGACCTGGTTTAGGTATCTGGTAACCGCCACCTGGATTTGTACGTGGTAACCGCAACCTGGGTTTCTACCTTGTAACCGCAACCTGGGTTTAGTACTGTGTAACCGCAACCTGGGTGGACTGGAAACAATTTAAATCCCATTAGTGGTTTCAAGAGCAGTCATCTCCTAAGTCTGATGGCCGGTAAGCGTCCATCAGAAATTAAATTAACACAAGGTTAACTATCATTCCATAACAATGTAAGAACTACCACGTCTTAACTCTTTGACTCCAGACCAACGCTCTGAGCGTTGCAAAATTCAACACGCCGTGCCAGAGCAACGCTCAGAGCGTGGTTTTTAGTTTATCACGAATAAACCCTAAAAATCGTCCGCTTAATGCAGTTCATATATTAAAAACTCGTAGAATGACTTCCGCTACTATTTAAACAACTAATTTGACTTTAGTTAATCAGCACTTGTGCGTGTTTTGATGTTATTATCACAATTTTTGTGTAGATTCGCGTGTTTACGTTTTTCGTTGTTTTTGCTAGAGAAATATGTCACGCTTTATATTTACATTTTCTAAGTCTCCTAAGCAAATAATTGTGTCAAACTATTTTGAAACATTGCTGACATTGATGATGATTGTTTGGTAGTCACAGTTTGTTGTCAAAATACGGAATATATGCAGAAAAGCTAGACACACTAGATTTAGTTGATGAGTGGGCGTAGTCATATTCTGGCCGATCAAAAAGCAACAAAACTAGACCTACCGTAACATCTAATCACTAGTTCTTGGTAGAAGATAAAGCTAGGGATACTATTAAAACATTAAACAGGAGTAAAAAAGTATTTATATGACGTTATTCTTATTTATTTGTTTGAAAATTACGTAATGCACGATTGCATAATTTATTTTTTTTTCTTACAAAGAACCACGGAAAAAACTGGTGCGAATAACACTAAATGTACTAATTTTGGCCATAAGCATGTTTTTTTTAACTTTGTATATGGATTAACTTGACGTTTGAAGACTAAAAAGAAAGTTTTATTGTCTACGACAGTAATTTGTCTTTGGTAAGATCGTATTCTACAGTCAACTTTTTAGCGTTTTTCAATTTTACATGCAAAATGATTTTAAATTATACCGAACATACTTGTGTTAATACTACCACAGACATTATATATTTGATTTCTCTATCCATTTCCCTACAGTTTGGTATATAATAAGTACATGTTCAAAGGAAAATTCACAAACAAATTTAGACTGAAAGATGAACACTTCACTCTATAAAATTCTGCCCACAAAAAAAGTCTGGCACAGCGTGCAAAATAACTCTGGAATGAATGAGTTAACTGACATTATAGCGTATCTTGAGTTCTCAGTCTCTATCTGACTGTCTGCTTATTTACAGCAGTGGTTTTCCCCATGTGGGCAAGGAGTTTCACAAACTGTGAGGTAAGGGCTGGGGTCATCAAATGGTTGAGAACCACAGGTTCACCTAGTGCCCATAGAGCAGTATTTTAATTCTGGGGTCACTGTCAACAATGGTTTGAGAACCACCGGGTAATAGTTTCCTTTGCTGCTTTAACTTGGTGGGGGGTCATTGCTGCCAAGGTCTGAGAACCAATGATTTACATTCTTGCTTACTCGAGCAGTAAATCATTTGAAGGGTCGTCATGGTCTCAAGGCTTGAGAACTGCTGACTTGAAGGCTTGAGAACTGCTGACTTACATTTTGTCAGTCAAAGTGGTAAATTCATCAAATAGCTAAATAATTGTAAACATTCTTAAAGTCCTGGTTCCTGTAGAAAATAACATTCATATAACTGATAATAAAATAGTTCTTCAATCATCAAACATGGTATGTGCATAAGATTGCATTAAATACATATAAAGAACATTCCATGATGAAAAACACATTAATGTCCCTTATGTGACAAAGTGAGAAGAAGTGATTGAGAACACTGTTATCAAGTTTGTAGTCTTGACAGAGAACACAGAAGCTTTATAAGAAATAGAAAATAGAAGAACCTCTAATACACTTCTGTTTTGCTTGGGTCAATATGCAAATCTCAAAGTAACAACAATAATATACATCAATTATTTTACCCCTGTCTTATTTCTGCCAGGCTGTGAGATAAAGATCAGGAGTTAATTAGGTCTATGACCTCAGCAACTCATACATTAGTTTGAGGGATCTGTAAAGATGCAAATAACAATTATTGACACTTAAAATGGAAAATCATTTCAAACTTTAACTAAAAGTTACTGCAATGCAAGCTGTTGATAAACATATGATTATTCATGTTATAAAATCAGCATTATTAGATCTACTCACTTCGCTCAACGAATTCACTACAACTATTTCGCAACATGAAATGCCCACTTGGGCCCAGAGTCTGTCTGCTCCGAATGATGGTTACAAGAAGAATGCAGAAAATTCCCTGCAATATTCCAGGATCTGTTCCGGGCAGGGGTGGGTGGCTTTGTTGCAAATTCTATTCTGGTCCCAGGGGTATTAAGTTACCTTCGTTTCAACTCGCCCTAGCGTCCACTGTTGACGGCTGTTTTTTACATGAGTTCCCTTCGTGAACCCAACACAGGTCACTTCCGGTCGTTGCACCGTGTTCCACCTTTAACTTTCGCTGGCGAAGTGAATAATTTATTTTCCTGGACCGTGAGAAACCTGAGCTAGTAAAATACTGTTAAAGAGAGAGAGAGACTCTTTCATTATAAGAATGAAAAAGTCAACTGAAGGGAATTATTTTACAATCTAGCGAGAGATTTTAAGAGAAAAAAAAAATAGACAGAAGAGAACGTCGGTGAGAAGTCGTTCCACGACTTTCTCTTTTTTAGTAAATTTCTAGTACACTATTTCCCGAGGAGAGGCAGTTTCTTCAAACTCGGAAGCTATCAATAAGACATTATTATCTTTATTCTTCCATTCCATCCAAGCTGTCCTATCTCCTCAAAACACCTCGCGACAACTGGGGGCTCGTCCCAGTTGTCGCGAGGTGTTTTGAAGAGATAGGACAGCTTGGATGGAATGGAAGAATAAAGATAATAATGTCTTATTGATAGCTTCCGAGTTTGAAGAAACTGCCTCTCCTCGGGAAATAGTGTACTAGAATTTACTAAAAAAGAGAATTCTATCCCGGACGAGCCCCCAGTTGTCGCGAGGTGTTTTGAAGAGATAGGACAGCTAGGATGGAATGGAAGAATAAAGATAATAATTTCTTATTGATAGCTTCCGAGTTTGAAGAAACTGCCTCTCCTCGGGAAATAGTGTACTAGAAATTTACTAAAAAAGAGAATTCTGGTACCTAAACAGGATATTTTCTGGACGATAAATTCTTCCTCAGGAATCCTACAAAAGGACTGTGTAAAGCACATAAGGTTGAGAAAGAGATTTGGTGTCCAGCCACATTTAAAATATCCCGACCCAATAGAAGTTAATTTAATTATGGCTGAGCCCCCAGGGTGTAGATTTCTATTTAAAACAAAATACAACCCAAATAAAGTTAACAAAAGAAAATAACAACAGACTCTGTTATGTTAAATTGGATATAAGGGTATAGAATCTTGCATTTCTTTATATGCATATAAATATAAAAAAAGAGTTTAGCTCTACTGTTTTAAAAAAAAACAACTAGTTTGGTCATCACTTGGACCAGAGATCTTTTCTATGGTAGTGTTGCTGGTAGGTGTTTATACTCATCTCCTCAAGGACTGTAGTAGCTGCGGAGATGGTTTGTGTTCGGACTCTCTTGGTTTGGTCTGTTCCAGCACTTTGGTCTCATAAACAGTTCTAAGGGTTCAGAGGGTGTCAGAGTTTGCTTCCCTGGACTCAGTGCACATCACAGATAAGGATGGGGTAAGTCACCTCTGCTGAATATCTCTTCTGCTTATGGGATGTGTGGTATGGTTACTGGGTGATAGGATATGATTGGGTATGATAACCTATTCGATAGGGTATGGTGGGTAAGGGTAATCTTTGGTACCATGGACTTGTACCCTGGACCTGGTTTAGGTATCTGGTAACCGCCACCTGGATTTGTACGTGGTAACCGCAACCTGGGTTTCTACCTTGTAACCGCAACCTGGGTTTAGTACTGTGTAACCGCAACCTGGGTGGACTGGAAACAATTTAAATCCCATTAGTGGTTTCAAGAGCAGTCATCTCCTAAGTCTGATGGCCGGTAAGCGTCCATCAGAAATTAAATTAACACAAGGTTAACTATCATTCCATAACAATGTAAGAACTACCACGTCTTAACTCTTTGACTCCAGACCAACGCTCTGAGCGTTGCAAAATTCAACACGCCGTGCCAGAGCAACGCTCAGAGCGTGGTTTTTAGTTTATCACGAATAAACCCTAAAATTCGTCCGCTTAATGCAGTTCATATATTAAAACTCGTAGAATGACTTCCGCTACTATTTAAACAACTAATTTGACTTTAGTTAATCAGCACTTGTGCGTGTTTTGATGTTATTATCACAATTTTTGTGTAGATTCGCGTGTTTACGTTTTTCGTTGTTTTTGCTAGAGAAATATGTCACGCTTTATATTTACATTTTCTAAGTCTCCTAAGCAAATAATTGTGTCAAACTATTTTGAAACATTGCTGACATTGATGATGATTGTTTGGTAGTCACAGTTTGTTGTCAAAATACGGAATATATGCAGAAAAGCTAGACACACTAGATTTAGTTGATGAGTGGGCGTAGTCATATTCTGGCCGATCAAAAAGCAACAAAACTAGACCTACCGTAACATCTAATCACTAGTTCTTGGTAGAAGATAAAGCTAGGGATACTATTAAAACATTAAACAGGAGTAAAAAAGTATTTATATGACGTTATTCTTATTTATTTGTTTGAAAATTACGTAATGCACGATTGCATAATTTATTTTTTTCTTACAAAGAACCACGGAAAAACTGGTGCGAATAACACTAAATGTACTAATTTTGGCCATAAGCATGTTTTTTTAACTTTGTATATGGATTAACTTGACGTTTGAAGACTAAAAAGAAAGTTTTATTGTCTACGACAGTAATTTGTCTTTGGTAAGATCGTATTCTACAGTCAACTTTTTAGCGTTTTTCAATTTTACATGCCAAAATGATTAAATTATACCGAACATACTTGTGTTAATACTACCACAGACATTATATATTTGATTTCTCTATCCATTTCCCTACAGTTTGGTATATAATAAGTACATGTTCAAAGGAAAATTCACAAACAAATTTAGACTGAAAGATGAACACTTCACTCTATAAAATTCTGCCCACAAAAAAAGTCTGGCACAGCGTGCAAAATAACTCTGGAATGAATGAGTTAACTGACATTATAGCGTATCTTGAGTTCTCAGTCTCTATCTGACTGTCTGCTTATTTACAGCAGTGGTTTTCCCCATGTGGGCAAGGAGTTTCACAAACTGTGAGGTAAGGGCTGGGGTCATCAAATGGTTGAGAACCACAGGTTCACCTAGTGCCCATAGAGCAGTATTTTAATTCTGGGGTCACTGTCAACAATGGTTTGAGAACCACCGGGTAATAGTTTTCCTTTGCTGCTTTAACTTGGTGGGGGGTCATTGCTGCCAAGGTCTGAGAACCAATGATTTACATTCTTGCTTACTCGAGCAGTAAATCATTTGAAGGGTCGTCATGGTCTCAAGGCTTGAGAACTGCTGACTTGAAGGCTTGAGAACTGCTGACTTACATTTTGTCAGTCAAAGTGGTAAATTCATCAAATAGCTAAATAATTGTAAACATTCTTAAAGTCCTGGTTCCTGTAGAAAATAACATTCATATAACTGATAATAAAATAGTTCTTCAATCATCAAACATGGTATGTGCATAAGATTGCATTAAATACATATAAAGAACATTCCATGATGAAAAACACATTAATGTCCCTTATGTGACAAAGTGAGAAGAAGTGATTGAGAACACTGTTATCAAGTTTGTAGTCTTGACAGAGAACACAGAAGCTTTATAAGAAATAGAAAATAGAAGAACCTCTAATACACTTCTGTTTTGCTTGGGTCAATATGCAAATCTCAAAGTAACAACAATAATATACATCAATTATTTTAACCCTGTCTTATTTCTGCCAGGCTGTGAGATAAAGATCAGGAGTTAATTAGGTCTATGACCTCAGCAACTCATACATTAGTTTGAGGGATCTGTAAAGATGCAAATAACAATTATTGACACTTAAAATGGAAAATCATTTCAAACTTTAACTAAAAGTTACTGCAATGCAAGCTGTTGATAAACATATGATTATTCATGTTATAAAATCAGCATTATTAGATCTACTCACTTCGCTCAACGAATTCACTACAACTATTTCACAACATGAAATGCCCACTTGGGCCCAGAGTCTGTCTGCTCCGAATGATGGTTACAAGAAGAATGCAGAAAATTCCCTGCAATATTCCAGGATCTGTTCCGGGCAGGGGTGGGTGGCTTTGTTGCAAATTCTATTCTGGTCCCAGGGGTATTAAGTTACCTTCGTTTCAACTCGCCCTAGCGTCCACTGTTGACGGCTGTTTTTTACATGAGTTCCCTTCGTTAACCCAACACAGGTCACTTCCGGTTGTTGCACCGGGTTGTTGCACCGTGTTCCACCTTCAACTTTCGCTGGCGAAGTGAATAATTTATTTTCCTGGACCGTGAGAAACCTGAGCTAGTAAAATACTGTTAAAGAGAGAGAGAGAGACTCTTTCATTATAAGAATGAAAAAGTCAACTGAAGGGAATTATTTTACAATCTAGCGAGAGATTTTAAGAGAAAAAAAAATAGACAGAAGAGAACGTCGGTGAGAAGTCGTTCCACGACAATTACCAGTACTACTCTTTCTACTTTTATGGTCCTGACTCATATCTTCATAACCTCATCCATCTTACTATCATCCTTCATAATTTCACCATTCTCACTGTTATTTTTTACAAAATAATCCTTCTCACTGTCATTATTGTTATCTCATTGTTGTCACTGTTATCTTTAATAATTTCATCCTTCTCACTGTCATCTTTTATAATCTCATCTTTCTCACTGACATCCTTTGCAATGTCATCCTTCTCACTGTTATCCATTATAATCTCATCCTTCTCACTGTCATCCTTTACAATATCATCCTTCTTATTGTCATCTGTTATAATCTCTTCCTTCTCATTGTCAGCCTTTACAATATCATCCTTCTCACTGTCATCCTTTATAATCTCATCCTTCTTACTGTCATCCTTTACTATATCATTCTTCTCTCTGTCATCCTTAATAATTTCATCATTCTCACCATCGTCATTTATAATCACATCCTTTTCACTGCCATCCTTCATATTAATTATGCCATCATATTTTCTAATAAGAAATTAAGAGGATTGCAGTAAGACTTTGAAAAATGGTTGGGTTAACAACAAAATAGATATTTTAAGTCTTACTAAAGGTAAAGGATCCCGTTACACGCCCATTGAGGCATATTGAAAATATGGTGGTAGGCCCATATTTTATTGACCATCGGCACTCTAGGGGTGATGTGGTCAGCATCACACCGGCCACCTTTGACCTTCCCAGAGTTGCTCTGGTACCCAATTCATGAGGCCAAGTTTTCTTGGAAGTTTATAAATCTGTATTACCATTTTATTGCTGTTATCATTAAACACTTTAGTTTTTTGGTTTGTTTTGTTTAATCCTTCTACTTTCATTTTAATTTTAAGTTTTAAAATTGAAAATAGTGTCTTACCACACATTACTATAACAATATATCCAATGTTTGAACCAGGTATTCTGTATGTAATGTGGAAAAACGTAGGCAAGAGACCAAGGCGACCTAGAGGTTCTGACCTTGGAGATGAGGAGGATGATCAACGAGTCCATCGGATGAGTGTGGATTGTACTGGATCAAGCCGAGGTCTTTTCCTAGGGATTTTGATAATGGTTGGAACAATCATCTCTGTCATTGCTTTCTACATGCTCATCAGTAAGGATGAGACTAAGGTGAAGTCTATTTACTCTGTACTTTGTTTATCTTTTTTTGTTACTGCACAATTTCTTGTTACTATATCTTACTTACTTACTTACTTAGTCGTTCCCCTTCTACCGTGAGGTGTAGAGGTTTGGAAGAGAGAGCGCCAGACCATTCTATCAGCTGTCTTCTTCCTGGCCTGGTTCCATTCTAGTCCTCGGTCCTTCAAAGATTGTCTAATGTTGTCCTCCCAGCGGACTCTGGGTCGTCCTGGAGGTCTGGATCCCTGGCTCTTTGTTTCCCATGCTTGTCGTGGTAGCCGATCTTCTCTCCCATTCTGCAGACATGGCCAAACCATCTTAGTTGGGACTGTTCTATTTGGGTCTGCAGCGGATGGGATTTTAGGCCTTGACGGATCGTCTGGTTGCGGACCATGTCTCTTCTTGTTACTTCAACCACTTTCCTCAGATACGTCATTTCTGAGGTTTGGATCTGGCTTTTGTGGGTTGTCATTGCCCACGACTCGCATCCATATGTCAAGACTGAGACATAGGTGGAGCGGTATACAGCCATCTTCGTTTTCTTATCAACCTCTTTCTTGCTGAGGAATCCACGATTTATGGCCTGAAAAAGTCTCCCAGCCGCTGCTTTTCGAGTGGCCAACTCTTCTTTGATGCCTCCCTTTCGGTCTATAATAGCTCCGAGATATTTAAAGTGGTCGACCTGCTCCAGGACCTGTTCTCCCAACTTAATCTGATGTTTTCTTTCTTCTCGTGATATCACCATGGATTTTGTTTTAGAGCTGCTTATGACCATCCCTCTCTTCTCCAGCTCTTCCTTCCAAACTTGCAGGTTGGATTGGAGATGTGCCTCTGATTTAGCAATCAGGGCAACATCATCAGCAAATGCCAGCTCCGAAATATAGACCTGTCTCATCTTCCAGTACCCCACTGAATACTTTCTTGTTCTCTCCTTACATGCCTTGATGACATCGTCCATAAGGAGTATGAAGAGGTAAGGTGATAGGATATCACCTTGTCTTACACCAATGGTGGTCCTGAACTCTTCTGACTTATGGTTTGCTGTCCTCACAAAATTTCTGCAAGACTTGTAGAAGCTCTGTATAGCATGAATCAGAGGTGCTGGAATATTCTTCCTTGCCAAACAGTCCCAAAGTTTGCTCCAGGGGACCCTGTCAAACACCTTTTCCAGATCTATTGTTGGTATATCTTACTTAGTCGTTCCCTTTCTACCATGAGGTGTAGAGGTTTGGAAGAGAGAGCGCCAGACTGTCCTATCGGCTGTCTTCCTCCTGGCCTGGTTCCATTCTAGTCCTCGGTCCTTCAGAGATTGTCTATTGCCCAGCAGACTCTGGATTGTCCTGGAGGTCTGGATCCCTGGCTGTTAGTTTCCCATGCTTGTTGTGGTAGCCGATCTTCTCCCATTCTGCAGACATGGCTGAACCATCTTATTTGGGACTGTTCTACTTGGGTCTGCAGGGAGTGGGATTTTAGGCCTTGACGTATCGTATGGTTGCGGCCCATGTCTCTTGTTACTTCAACCACCTTCCTAAGATACCTCGTTTCTGAGGTTTGGATCTGGCTTTTGTGGGTTGTAGTCATTGCCCATGACTCGCATCCATACGTCAAGACTGGATCATGCAATGTTATGCTACAGTGTGGACACTGTGGTTACTTGACTTAACACAACTTTAGTTCATGTTATCATGTAACCATTAATTAACTTTGTTCATACAATTTTATAAAGCAAAGAATAGGATTGCTGCTCCGTCAGGCATATCATACTAGGAGACTACAGTGTGGTTGTATATGAGGCTGGCAACATCATCACATAAACCTAATTGCTGCATAAACTGCCACTGCACCAGCATGTGAAGTTTTGGTGCAGGCTTCCTGTAAGAGGACCAGCTGTTTAATCACCATAGGCAGAAACGCCTACAAACTGCTAAAAGATCCAACCCGGACATGTCAGATAACGAGAGAACCAAAAATACCATGCAACAGAAAAATGATTAGACTTCAACTAGGAACAGGCTATTTCATGGTGGAGGAACCCTGCGGTGCAACATGTCTGGAGAAAAACACCAAAGTACATTATGTGTTAACATGCAAAAAATACGAACAGCACAGAAAACCACTAATGGAATACTTGAGAACCCAAAACTCGACACCACTGTCACTGGAAAATGTGCTGAAAGTTGACCTACCCAGGGAGCTACACAACATAATAAAATTTTATATTACCAAAACAAGAACTAACATATAACAACTAGAAAAAATTAGAATGACAAGGAAAAACCAAACAAAAAAACAAACCAAAAAGTCCATTCAATATCAGTAGATTATATCAGAGCTGTGTGCTTTCTGTGCTTCTCTATGGTGTGGAATGCTGGAGAGTTACAGAGAAGGAAATGTCGAAATTGTCCTCTTTTCACACAACATGCCTAAGAAAAATTCACCGAATCTTTTGGCCGAATACCATCACCAACCAAGATCTGCTTACTCGTAGCAAGCAAGAGGACATGCACACCATTATAGCTGGCAGACGCTGGAGCTGGGTTGGTCATGTCCTCAGAAGAGACCCCCGATGCCATCACAAGAACAGCTATGCTTTAGACCCCTGAAGGAAAACGAAAGAGAGGCCGACCAAAAATAACTTGGCGGAGGACTGTGGAGGCTGAGATGCAAAGAATGAACCAGAGTTGGGGCACTGTACGAAGGATGGCCACCGACCGAGCAAAGTGGAATCAATTTGTTGTTGCCCTACAAGACGCCACTAGGCGTGATGGCCACTGACTGCTTTGACGGTTGGCGGCTAAGGATCAAAGAAGAAGAAGACAACAAACGGCAGATAAATTACAGCCTGGAAGAGCCAACACACACGAAAAACAACAAAGTAATACACTATGTGGAATGATGAACACTATATACCCAAATTATAACCCACATGTGGTTGAACTGCGTATCCCTTGCACACACAAAAACACCAGTTTTCAAGTACGGGGTTCAAAAACCAAACCAAACATACAGTTTCTCCCTCACATGGGTTGCTGTAGGCCATGCTGTCAGTCTTGGAGGACGTGGTCCTCTGTTTGCTTGTCTTCCCATGTCTATCTGTCTGTTATTTAATTTGTTGAACAGATGATGTTTGAGCCTGTAGTGGCTAGTTCTCAGTTTGAAAATTGTAACATTATATTTTCTTGGTAAGGAGTAAAGATGGAGGGACACATGCTGGTAGCGTTGTTCTTACTGGACAAAGAGGAGCCTATGATAGAACATTAATAACACATAAGGAAGGGAAACCCGAGGCCTGTAAACAGTAAATTAATATTAGACAAACATAAAGGTATGTTTTCAGGCACTCGTAAGAAATAAAGAAGTAGAACACTTAGACAACAGAAAAACAACAGACGTGAGTGGCTTACCCAGGGTTCGAACCCCGTACCTTCCGTACGACAACACCGCCTAGCTATACAAGCAAATCACACTAACCTCACGGCCAGCCAGGCATCCCCAAAAAAGGATGCTTTACTGACCGGTCATCAGTGCGATACACAAGACAACACCGGAAGTTTACAATGGGCACCTCAGCCTATTAATGACGCAATCACTTCTGTTGTTTTCTCTATTCTGCAGTATATGTCAGTCCAAACAAGACAAAAGACCTTGATACTGTGTCCAGTAAATGATAGAAGACTTAAGGACAGTAGTATAGAACCCTCTGTTCTATACTACTGCCCTTAAGTCTTCTATCATTTACTGCACACAGTATCAAGGTCTTTGTCTTGTTTGGACTGACATATACTGCAGAATAGAGAAAACAACAGAAGTGATTGCGTCATTAATAGGCTGAGGTGCCCATTGTAAACTTCTGGTGTTGTCTTGTGTATCGCACTGATGACCGGTCAGTAAAGCATCCTTTTTTGGGGATGCCTGGCTGGCCGTGAGGTTAGTGTGATTCGCTTGTATAGCTAGGCGGTGTTGTCGTACGGAAGGTACGGGGTTCGAATCCTGGGTAAGCCACTCACGTCTGTTGTTTTTCTGTTGTCTAAGTGTTCTACTTCTTTATTTCTTACGAGTGCCTGAAAACATACCTTTATCTTTGTCTAATATTAAGCCTATGATAGAACCACAAGGTTTTCACCAGAAACGAGCAGTAGAGAAAAGAAAGAGCCAACTAATCTTAATACATTACATTACATATAAGAAATACCTTAGGTGTCCTTCCGTCCAAAAATTTATCCCACTAAAGTTGCAGTCTGGAAATTAAATAAAAGTTGTGCGCTTCTGGTCATTGAAATTCTGGAAATTTCATGATGCTTCAAATATTTCCTTTTGCATCTGTACCAAAATTGTCCCATCTTTTTCCCACCAAAGTTGCAATGTTTTTTTTTCCATGCAGGGAATTAAACATTTTGTTTCCACCCTAAATAATGGCATTTGTTTGGTTCTTGGCACAATTTCTTGAATTTTCCCCATTGTTAATTCGGGTGAGTGTAAATAAAGATTGGAATACGTTGCGTTTGCAGTAACTCGGCCGATTTAGTTGCTCAAGTCAATACTCTCTTAAATAATGATTCAGAGACAGAGTAATAGAAAGCTTATTTTGAATTTTTTTTTCTATTTAAAAAAAAATATATGTACAAATTCAAGATTTAAAAAAAAAAAAAATCATACTTTTACAAAACGTGTTGTGATAAAGCAGCTGTTAATTAGTCAAATTTCAGTGCACAGTTACTTTTTCTCATAACCCCAGACCTAAGAGTCTTTTATATTTGGACATGTGCCCTAATATAACCGACTAGGTTGAACGGGACGCGCCTCGCCAAAACGAGGCAAAACTTTATTTTAAAAAAAAAACCTCACTTCTCCCTATGCCATTTTTTGACTGACTATTCCACAGCTTCATAAGCAATGCATCCAGATAAATGTCCACAGGAGAATTAGTGCCATCACAGGGCGTACAGCAGACAGAGCACAACATAACTATTTCCCGCCATATTTTGGCTCATAAAAAATAAAAGCACGTAAAATGAACAATAAATGGAAACCAGTGTTGCCACTCTGCTAAATCCTAGCTAGGGATTTGTGAGAGTGACAACAGTGGTTTCTTTTGTTTATCAGGGATGAAGACCTGGTGGTTGTAATGTAAGGCATTTCTTTGTCTTTGGTGTTTATCACAGGTACACTACCTACCAATTTTTTATCATACTTACTGTGTTAGTCAGAAGTACACTACCTACAAAAGTTTGATCATACTTACTGTGTTAGTCAGAAGTACACTGCCTACATAAGTTTGATCATACTTACTGTGTTAGTCAGAAGTACACTACCTACCTAAGTTTGATCATACTTCCTGTGTTAGTCAGAAGTACACTACCTATATAAGTTTTATCATACTTACTGTGTTAGTCAGAAGTATACTACCTACGTAAGTTTTATCATACTTACTGTGTTAGTCAGAAGTACACTACCTACGTAAGTTTTATCATACTTACTGTGTTAGTCAGAAGTACACTACCTACCTAAGTTTTATCACACTTACTGTGTTAGTCAGAAGTACACTACCTACCTAAGTTTTATCACACTTACTGTGTTAGTCAGAAGTACACTTCATACCTAAATTTTATCATACTTACTCTAGTTCTTCTCATTTTCTTATTTGTAAGACATAGTTTGCACCTGTTACTTTTAGCTCTCAATGTTCTTTGTGCCCATTGTCTTTGAAATTATTTTTGGTTATTGCTTATAACTTGTCATGTGTTTTCCTGCCATTTGTTTAAATTTTACGTGCTCCTTCTTTGACAAGTCTATCTAACTTCTTATTTCTATTTCTCTTGCTGTGGGAAGGAATCCACCACACTTTTATTATGTTGAATTTACAGCTAGTCTCCACTAGTACTTCTGAAAGGTTGTCTAATTTGTTGTTTTCATGGTTCCCTAGGGCAGTTATGCCTGATATAGAATCTGTGAGGAACAATGTATCCACTCTAGCATTATTCTTGTTTTCCATAATGATTGTTACAGCTGTTCTAGGGCTTCTACCTCAGCTTTGACAGAGTGGGAACATATTGCGGTGGCCATTAAGATGTTGAATTCCTGCCCATTTATAGTTTTGTATATATTTCCTGCTAGAATGGTTGATGTTTGCTGACAACCAATGATTTTGTATAACATGAATTGTAAATATTCTTTATTGAACACATTTTATAACACAATACAGTAGTATGTCCAATTGACAGAGTGGTTAGAGCGCTAGTCTCTCGTGGCAAAGGTGCGGGTTCAAATCACGGTGCTGACACGCTCCAGTCTACCCAGCTGTAAATGAGCACCTAACTTTGAGTTAGGGAAGGAAAAGGCAGTGAGAAAGGGAACTTATCACCCCCACCTCTCAATGCTGGACCTAGTATGGTGAAGTCTCTAACACTTCACTCCCCTACAGCAGTATGGGTTTACATTTACAGACGTATATTATGCTTGTAGTATGTTATGGTTTCTTGCATTCTGAAAATGCTTAAGTTTAGTTCATCTCAGCTTTTTCTTCTATTTAAACCTGTTCTTTCTTTCTTTTCCCTTTTTTGTGTGCTCCTGATGGAGCATGGGGTTATCACTCCTATGATATTCATTTTATAGTTCGTTTGGCGATAGGAAACTCTGTACAGAGCTTTACACAATGAAGCAATCTGGTCATTAAAAGTAGTGCCCCTGGCAGACAAGTGTTCTTGCCTTTTAAATTTCCTTTTCATTCTAAGGAGGATAGGCCTACTTGGGTCATGACTCCCAAGAGTCGGACAGCTATTATCTTTTCTTCTGCCTGTGCTGGGAATTGAACCCACTCCATCTTGCCTGCAACTTCCAAATTAACTCCTGGTTTTGTCCATTCTGCCAGCTAGAGGTAATTGTAAAATTAATTATATAAATTACTGTCCTGAACTACATAGCCCCCTGTGGTTGTTTCCCAGCCAGTATGATGCCTTTTCTGCATTTGCTAAATTTTTTAAGTTCCTTTGTTCTTGTCTCTTAGGTTGTATCTCAATACGTGCAAGTTCATAAGCTCCCAGACTAAAAGAAATACAGTAAGACCTACAAATGCAATGACAAGAGAATAGCAGACATAGTAGCATAATTACAATGAGAGGTGCCGCGGCTCACATACCCTTTCATAGGGTTAAATAGAACATTAAACAAGTCAGAACTTAAACTTCAGATACATGAGGCAATCATCCTATATTGGGTATGAGAAACCTAGACATGATATGATGATTAACACATGAACAAAGGAAACTAAAAGGATATAAATATAATGACGAGCACCCCTACAAATCACAACTTTCTGGGGCCCACTCGATGATAGGGCTTCAATGATGTGCTCGGTCTATCAGGCAGTTGTTATGCTTTTAATTAGATAGACATGAGAAGGACAACAAAATCATGGAAAGAAATACTCAGGACAAAAGTCATCAACATATGTGCTCCACAGGGAGCTGAGATATGAAGAGAGATATAAAACATGCTCAAGTGCATATTAACACATAAACCTGAGTGCCCAAGTGTATATTACCACATAAAACTGAATGCCCAAGCCTATGATACCACATAAAACTAAATGCCCAAGCATATCTTCTTCTTCTTCTTTCGTTCGCTTGAAATATATTGTCTATATCTGCAATCTTGTTTCTTGTATAAACTTCACTGTCTTTTGTAGTTCATACAGAGGTCCGTATAGTTTTGCTTCCAGTGTTGTTTCTCTGGGCCAGTGGGTTTGCCTCAATATATCATATTCGGGGCAATCTTGAAGTACGTGCTCCGCAGTCTGGGGTGCCTGTCCACATGTACACATGGCTGAATTACCAATCTTGAATTTTGTATACATGTGGCTGCGAAGTCGATTGTGTGCTGTTCTGAGGCGCAGAATGACAATTTGTTCTGATCTGTTCATAGCTTGGTAGTCATCCTGTGTTGGTGTTGGTGGCTTTCTGATTGATTTGATCATCTTTTTCTTCTGATGGTAAGTAAGCCCATGCATATGATACCACATAAAAATAAATGCTCAAGTGCATGTTACCACATAAAAATGAATGCCCAAGCATAAGATACCACATAAAACTAAATGCCCAAGTACGTGATACCACATAAAACTGAATGCCCAAGCACATGTTACTCCATACAATTAAATATATTCTGTGTGTTTCCACAGTTGTCGGGGATTATTCTTACTCACCTGTCAGAGACAGCGATCTACATTGTGACTTTGATAGCCCTCTTCATGGCAGCCTACAGGATGAAAGCCTTGACCTTCCATAACCAGCATGAGGCAGATCTAGAAGATATTCTCATTCTGATCTCATATACAGGCCTCCTGGCATTCATCATCTTCAGGTAAATGTCTCAGTTTTAGGCTGTTCGACTACTAATATTTTCTTTCCTCTGAGTTTATCTTATGTATCATTACTTTATTTCTGTGAATATCTTTTTGTCTCTCTATGTTCTTGACTGTCTGTCCACCTATCCTTCTTTCTTTTTTAATTTGATGAGGAGAAATATACCATTCGACCTCTGATGGGATTAGGTTATATATTGTTTTCAGTTCCAAATAATATGAATAATTGCTGATACATGAGTGGCATCACATTTCCTGTCAAATCATTGTGAAAACGGTAAATCAAAATGATCAATTTTGCTTGCATGTAGAAAAAAAACATCAAATAAACTAAACAAAAAAAAAAAAAATTAAAAAGAGAGATAAACAAAACAAAACCAAACCCAAAGAAACAAAAAATGCAAACAAAAAACACAACACAAAAATAAACAGTGGGAGGGGTGTAAAGGTGTGGGATTTTAGTAAGATATTTAATTGACTTTCATTTGTTATAGGTCATATATTTTATAAGAACACCACCACCATACTTTCACCTTCCCAATTACTATATATTAACTTTTGTTCTTGTTAAAAGGCCGTAAGGAGGCAGCCCCTCCACCATGTAAAGGCACAACAGGCCAATCACCTGTTTGCTTTAAACTTTTTATTATGAGAACTACAAGAGAGAAAACCGGACTGATTCTAAAGGCGATGAACTGGAACGGACTACGGACTATGACTTATGGAACTTGGAACACAAGAAGTATAAATGGGAAAGAAGAGGAGCTGGTGGAAGAGAAGAGAAAAGCAAAACTAGAAATCCTGGCTATAACGGAAACAAAGAAAAAAGGACAAGGAGTCATGGATCTTGATGGTAACATGCTGCTCTACAGTGGTGTACCACATCTGAAAGAGCTAAAGGGGGCGTGGGTTGCATTGTGGCCAAAAACCAAAAAGATAGTATCAAGGGATGGAACTTTGTCTCGGAGCGCATTATGGTTGTAAAAATAAAAGAAGGAGAAACCATAGTCAACCTGGTCATAGTGTATGGGCCAAATGAGGATGAGAGAGCAGAGGTCAAGGAGGAATTCTTCGTGCTGCTTCAAAGGACAGTGGATGACTGCCTAGATGAAATTATCATGCTTGGAGATTTCAATGCCAGAGTTGGAAATGACCATGCTAGAAGGGGGGGAGTTATCGGGAAGATGTGGAGAAGATACTCTCAATGACAATGGAAAGTGACTCCTTAGATTCTGCAGTGAGCAGAATCTGATCATTACAAACACAAAGTTCCCCCATAAGCACATACATGCATACACTAGATGTGAACCAACAAAGAATGAGAAGTCAGTGATCGACTATGCCGTTGTTAGGAGGAGCTCATTCAAATATGTCCGGGATGCTAGAGTCTGGAGGGGGCCAGAGATTGGAAGTGATCACTACCTGCTTACAATCAAAAGAACAACTGAAAGAGTTGCTCAGCTTAGGAACTGCCCAACATCACGCAAGAAACTAAGTAACCGTATGGGAGAAATGAGCATTAAGACCTACAAGCTGAGAGAGCCAGAAATTAAGACCAGATATCAGGGGCTTATTGCTGCAGCGGTGAGCAACACAGAAGAACAACCTGATGACTTGGAAACCTCTGGCTTAAATTCAAGGACATCATAAAGACAGCTGCTGCAGAAGCATGTGGTGAATTCCAACTTGGGAACAAGAGAAAGAGGACACCTTGATGGACAGAGGAAGTCAAAGAGAAAATAAGAGAGAAGAAAATGGCATGGAAACAATACTTAGGAGCTAAAAACACAACAGAACAAATGGAGAAATATAGAGAATATGTGAAACTCTGAACAGAAGCAAAGAACAAGGTGCTAGCAGTAAAACAGAAGTCCTGGGAAGAATTTGGAGAAAAGCTAGAAAAAGATGCGCAAGAAAACCAGAAATTGTTCTATAAGACCCTAAAGAACATGAGGAAGGAAAAACAATGCCCTCTCAAATTTATAAAGGACATGCAAGGCAGATTGCTTACTGCCCCGAAGGAAGTAATGGAAAGTTGGAAAGAATATTTCTCAGAACTCCTGGATGGTGAGCATGGTGAAGCATCAGAAATAATAACAACTAGCACAGAAGAGAAAACCAATGATGGTGAAGGTGACATAAAGATGGAAGAACTGAAGGCAGCACTGGAGAAAATCAAGATGGGCAAAGCAGCAGATCATGATGGTATAACACCAGAAATGGTTAAGTACATGGGAGCATCAGGCGACCTATTACTCTTAAGGGTCCTACAGGCGGCGTGGTGCAACAAGATCATACTAAAGGATTGGGAGATTGCCATCATAACACCAATTTTCAATAAGGGTAACAATCGACAATGTGGAAACCGTAGAGGCATATCCCTTCTCAGTGTCCCTGGTAAAATCTACTCTAGAATCCTAGAGCAGAGACTCCGACGCCTAGCTTAGCCACAATTGGATGAGGCCCAGTGCGAATTCTGAGCCAACCGAAGTACTCAAGACCTTATCTTCACACTCAGACAGCTGAGTGAAAAGGCCCTTGAGTATAAGACTGAGATCCATTTTTGTTTCTTAGATCTGGAAAAGGCGTTTGACAGGGTCCCCTGGAGCAAACCTTGGGACTGTTTGGCAAGGAAGAACATTCCAGCACCTCTGATTCATGCTATACAAAGCTTCTACAAGTCTTGCAGAAATTATGTGAGGACAGCAAACCATAAGTCAGATGCGTTCAGGACCACCACTGGTGTAAGACAAGGTGATATCCTGTCACCTTATCTTTTCATACTCCTCATATACGATGTCATCAACGCATGTAAGGAGAGAACAAGAAAGTATTCAGTGGGGTACTGGAAGATGAGACAGGTCTGTATTTCAGAGATGGCATTTGCTGATGATGTTGCCCTGATTGCTAAATCAGAGGCACATCTCCAATCCAACCTGCAAGTCTGGAAGGAAGAGCTGGAGAAGAGAGGGATGGTCATAAGCAGCTCTAAAACAAAATCCATGGTGATATCACGAGAAGAAAGAAGACATCAGATTAAGCTGGGAGAACAGATCCTGGAGCAGGTCGACCACTTTAAATACCTTGGAGATATTATTGACCGAAAGGGAGGCATCAAAGAAGAGTTAGCCACTCGAAAAGCAGCAGCTGGGAGACTTTTTCAGGCCATAAATCGAGGATTCCTCAGCAAGAGAGAGGTTGGTAAGAAAAGGAAGATGGCTGTATACCGCTCCACCTAATGTCCCAGTCTTGACATATGGATGCGAGTCATGGGCAATGACTTCAACCCACAAAAGCCAGATCCAAACCTCAGAAATGAGGTATCTGAGGAAGGTGCTTAAAGTAACAAGAAGAGACATGGTCCGCAACCAGATGATACACCAAGGCCTAAAATCCCACCCCCTGCAGACCCAAGTAGAACAGTGCCAACAAAGATGGTTTGGCCATGTCTGCAGAATAGGAGAAGATTGGCTACCACGACAAGCATGGGAAACAAAGGGCCAGGGATCCAGACCCCCAGGATGACCCAGAGTCCGCTGGGATGACAACATTAGACAATCTTTGAAGGACCGATGACTAGAATGGAACCAGGCCAGGAGGAAGACAGTCGATAGGATAGTCTGGCGCTCTCTCTTCCAAACCTCTACACCTCACGGTAGAAGGGGAACGACTAAGTAAGTAAGTTCTTGTTAAATACTGTTTCACTATATTATGCAGTTCCCTAGGTCTGTCTATTCTTAACCTATTCTTCTGTTTATCTGTTTTAATCTGTCCACCTATCCTTGTATTTTTTTTGTTTCTCTATATCTTTATGTGTCCACCTATACTTACATTTTTCTGTCTATCTTTTTATGACTTTGTCTGCCCACATATCTTTCCAGTTTTTCTGTCTCTCTGTTAATGACTTAATCTGTCTGTCCACCTATCCTTCTGTTTTTCTATCACTCTGTCTATGTCTTTATGTGTCCACCTATACATACATTTTTCTGTCTCTCTGTGTATGTCTTTGTCTGTCCATGTATCCTTCCATTTTTTTCTGTCTCTGTATATCCACCTATCCTTCTGTTTTTCTATCTCTCTATCTATCTTTGGCTGTCCATATATCCTTCAGGTTTTTGTTCCCCTTTGTCTTAATCAGTCCATCTACCTATCCTTTAATTTTTTTCTGTCTGTCTTTTCCTGTTGGTCCACCTATCTTTTCATTTTTCTGTTTCTGTATCTTTATCTGTCTAAGCATCAGTTTTTCTAATTGTTGACTATGTTTATTTCTTTGTCAGTCACTGTATCTACTTATCTGATTATACACTTGCATCTCTGCCTATCCATTAATAAGTGTCTACCAGTCTTATTTGTCAGTTTATCTGTCTGTGCACCTGCATGTCTGTCTAGTAATTAATATTTGCCTGCTGGTCTGTTTGTCAATGTATCTGTCTATATGCCTGCATGTCTGAATAGCCATTAATATATGTCTGCCAGTCTATTTGTCAGCTTACCTATCTGCCAGTCTATTTGTCAGATTACCTGTCTATTTGTCAGCTTACCTGTCTGCCAGTCTATTTGCCAGCTTACCTATCTGCCAGTCTATTTGTCAGCTTACCTGTCTTCTAGTCTATTTGGCAACTTACCTGTCTGCCAGTCTATTTGTCAACATATCTGTATGCCAGGCTATTTGTCAGCTTACCTGTCTGCCAGTCTGTTTGTCAGCTTACCTGTCAGCCAGCTTACCTGTCTCTAGTTAATCTAAAGTCTTGTTTATTTCCAACAGCCTTGTGGCATCCATTTTGAGTAAGCCAGACACAAGATCAGCAATGACCATCTTGTCTAACATTGTCATGTTGATCCAGTCTACAGTCCAGACAATCTTCATGTTGGCAGGAGACAGACTGTCAGCATCTAATGAGGTTCAGGTTAGTAGTAGCTTGATAATTTGTAGCAGTCAGAAAGGTACTTCATTAATAATGCTGCTAACTGTGGTAGTAATAAAAATGTAAAAAAAAACAAAGGATAGGAGAAAAAAAAAACAGGGTATGAGAACAAAAAAAAAAAAACAAACACATTTATATATGAAAAAAACAGGAAATGAAAAAAAAAAAAAAAAAAAAAAAAAACAGGATATGAGAACAAAAAAAAACAAAAACAATATGAGAACCAAAAAAAAACAGGATCTGAGACCAAAAAAAAATGAAAAGGATATGAGAAAAAAAAACACAGAATCTGAGACCAAATTAAAAAAAAACAGGATATGAGGAAAAAAAAAACAGGATATGAAAACAAAAAAATAAAAAACAGGATATGAGAACAAAAAAAAAAGGATATGAGAACAAACAAACAGGATATGAGAACAAACAAAAAAACACAGGATATGAGACCAAAAAAAAAAAAAAGGATCTGAGATTAAAAAAAAGGATATGAGAACAAAAATAAAAACACAGGATATGACCAAAAAAAAAACAGGATCTGAGACCACACAAAAAAAAACAGGATATGAGAACCAAAAAAAAAAAAAAACAGGATCTGAGACCCCAAAAAAAAAAAAAAAAACAGGATATGAGAACAAAAACACAGGATATGAGAACAAAAAAAACAGGATATGAGAACCAAAAAAACAGGATATGAGAACAAAAAAAAAACAGGATATGAGAGAAGAAAAAACAGGATATGAGAACACAAAAAAAAACAGGATATGAGAACCAAAAAAAAATTGTAATACATAAATACTCATGGGACAAGTGGATAAGACACTACATAAAGCAGGTGTCAGCAAATGGTTGATCTTGTTCCACTGGTAGATCCCAAAAGAACATTTGGTAGATCTCTTGGTTGCGAAGGGGGAACATAATTTTTTTCTCTAAATAAAAATGCGGACTAGCCCTTTCCTTCCGCCCCTTAAAAAGATGGTTTAAAGATATTTTCAGAACATTTCAAGTGAAAACCCGCTAGCTAACTTACTGAACTTCACTTTATTTGTGAACTGTGTAAATTAGGAAATGATCTTTTGTGTTAACTGAAGTTAACATTCAGGTATAATGTAGTTTGAACTGAAGTTAACATACAGGTATAATTTGTTTGAACTGAAGTTAACATTCAGGTATAATTTTGTTTGAACTGAAGTTAACATTCAGGTATAATTTTGTTTGAACTGAAGTTAACATTCAGGTATAATTTTGTTTGAACTGAAGTTAACATTCAGGTATAATTTTGTTTGAACTGAAGTTAACATTTAGGTATAATATCATTTAGTTTGAATTTTTCACCTCTCAGTCGATGGAATTGTAGGAAGCAGATCGTTCATCAGAGATAAAAGTTACAATAAAGCTGTACATATTCTAAATTCTAAATACACTGAAACTAAAAATAGACATGGTTTTATCAAGGTAGATCTTTCGAGGGCACAGTGGTTCTAAAGTAGACATCCACAGCTCCTGGGTTACCAACCTCTGATGTAAGGGATGTAAAAGGCCAGTTGATATTTCATGCCATCTGCACTGGAATAATAGAGCGTAGGTGTGGCAGAGATCCTGAAAAGATGAATTCATGAAGTGACT
Organism: Oreohelix idahoensis; assembly: GCA_024509875.1. Lineage (NCBI taxonomy): Eukaryota > Metazoa > Mollusca > Gastropoda > Stylommatophora > Oreohelicidae > Oreohelix > Oreohelix idahoensis. Next base: position 308,408 of record JAMPIV010023161.1, on the reverse strand, counting down.
AAAGTGTGCAAGAGAAGTGAATTAAACATCACTCACGCTTCATGGATATGCCAGGAATGTCATTACATCATCATGGTCGTAATTACTCTAAAGAGTGCAGATCTGATGATTAACACATGAACAAAGGAAACTAAAAGGATATATATATACTGAAGCACATTAAAAACGCACCACCTGTATAATCCAGGAACAGAGTGTTTACAAGTTTACATATTTGGAATCTTTATTCATTTTCCTATGAATCCATGCTGGTCATTAATTTGTACATTTGATTGTTATGAAATTCATTGCATTCTGTGCAGGCAAGGAAGAAAACCAAAAATGCAACCAATAAAAAAATTCATTCACACTATCCTCAGTATCTGGTATGTCCACCGTGTGCTTCCAAACAAGCTTGGCAGCGGCTCCGCATGGAACGCACAAGTCTCTGAAGGAAAATCAAGTCCCATTCACGTGTAAGAGCAGCTTCGAGCTGTTGCAGATTAGCTGGAGAACCTTGCCTGTAGACTCTGCGTCCAAGCTCGTCCCACAGATGTTCTATAGGGGACATGTCTGGTGATAGGGCAGGCCAATCAATTGTCACAATGTTCTGCTGCTGTAGATATTGCTGCGTAATGCATGCGGTGTGCGCACGTGCGTTATCCTGCTGGAGAAGCTGCAAGTCTGGATAATTTGTGATCGCAGGAGCAACCAATGCATCCAGAACCTCATCTCGATATAAAAAATGTGGCAATTCATCGGAAGTTTTCCATTTTTCGGTTATTGATGGTATTTTTCGTTAAACTTCAGTTACCGCAGAATTTTTACTTCCCTTTGGGCACTAAATCCATTTCCAGACGTTTTCGGGAGTTTGCGTTTTCGGAGGTTTGCGTTTATGACGTGAACGCACAAATTTATATTTAGCGCTAGACCTAGCGTCTGTTCATTCGTATCAAACATCGCCACCTTTTAAAGACGAGACTTTGACATTTTTACAGCATTCTTCACTCTTCAATTTATTATTTAGAAACATGCCTGGTTGTAACTTTCAGCATAAATGGCTAGAAATGCCAAGTTATAAAACATGGATAGCGCCTGGAAAAACTGCAAATTACGCAAGTTGCACTATGTGTAAAAAAGAAATATGTTTGACCAGCATGGGAGAAAGTGCAGTAAAGTCGCATGTTACTGGAAAAAAACACCAACAACTTGTCTCTGCACATTCAAGTTGTATTAAATCATTCATTTCAACTGAGGTAAGTAATAAATTTTATTTATCTCATTTATAAAACATATTTAAATAAGTCAAATTTATAGATAGGTCTACTGTATTTGCGTCTTTAATTTACAATATATTTAGGCTACAGTTTTATTTTTAACCATGGCCAAAATTATAGTGTTTGAATGAAATTTCTTAGTTTACAACTGTTTACGGGAACATCTTTGACACAGTTTAAGATTGTCAGGAATAGAAATTGATGGCGATTCCATATCCTATAGGCCTACCCTGTTATCAGACCCATGTCCCACTGTTCATTCTTTGGAAATAAATATATTTTGAATGCTTTTTTTTTTTTAATGACAGCTTAAAGAGATATATCTCGTTCAACTTCTGAAGGGTTAGGGGGCTTATAATTAGGATAGGCCTACATGTTTTCAATTCCAGATAACATGAATAACCGCTGATTCATGAAAGTGCCATCACTTCTGTTAAATCACTGTAATTAGGATGCATGAAAATTTGCCTACCAATTTTGTGAATAGTATCATCATCATCATCAGTTGCCATCTCCACAACGAAGGTTGGCTGTAATGGATCTCCAACGTCTTCTGTCTCTTGTCTTGGTGGTGCACTCTGATAGACTCTTTCCTGTCCATCTCTTGATGTTATCTTCCCATTTATAGCGCTGTCTTCCCCTTGCACGTTTGCCTTCAACTCTCCCTTCTGTTATGGTCTTCTGCAAGGTGTTATGCCTTTTTATGTGGCCAAAGTGTTTTAGCTGCCGAACTTTGACCTCCCTCATTAGTTCTCTTTTCATACCTAGATTTTCTAGGACCTCCTTATTTGTTTTCATCTCTTTCCATGAGATACGCCCCATTCTTCTATATATCCACATTTCAAGAGTCTCAATTCTTTCTTCCAAATGCTTATTCATCGTCCATGTTTCTGCACCATACAGAAATGCAGAATATATATAACACTTTATGATTCTCAGTTTTAATTTGTGAGATAATTGTTTGGATGTCAGTATATGTTTCATGTTGTTGAATGTAGCTTTGGCCATTCCTATTCTCTTCTTGATTTCTGTTTCACATCTGCCATCTTCTGTTATTATATGACCAAGATATACATAACTCTTGACTTGTTCCAGGATTTTCCCATTTACGCTTATCTTTAATATGGGTTTATCGTCTGTTTTGCTAATTATCATAGTTTTTGTTTTCTCAATATTAATGTCGAGTCCATATTCATGACTTATACTGTTCACTTGCTTCACTAGTTCTTGTAACTCCTGTTCGCTTTCAGCTAACAACACGGTATCATCTGCATATCTAAGGTTGTTTATTGACCTTCCACTGATGTTCAGTCCTGGTATTTCCTGTATCTGTTTGAAAAATTTTTTCGGTGTATAAATTAAATAGGCAGGGGGACAGCACACAACCTTGTCTGACACCTCTTTTTATGTCTATGTATGGTGAATAATTACTTATTCAATTATTTTCTCATGATGGACTCTGTCAAAAGCCTTCTTATAGTCAATGAAGCACATATACATACTTTTTTGGACCTCTGTATATTTTTCTGCTAATATTCTTAGGCAAAATATTGCCTCTCTTGTTCCACTGTTCCATCTAAAACCAAACTGTTCTTCTTGGATTTCGCTGTCTACTTTAGTATAGGCCTATGTTATTTTAAAAATAAATAGGTAAATAAGTAAAATTAAATAAAATTTTTAAAAATATCTAAACAAACAAACGAGATAAAACAAAACAGAACCCAACAAAAACACCAAACAAAGATAGTAAAAATGGGTTTGGGGGGGGGGGGAGGGTGTAAAGGCATGCTGTTTCCAGTTAGATATTTAATTGATTTTCACATATCCTATAAGAATATTGTCATACCTTCACCCTCCCAATTACTATATATTAACTTTTCTTGTTCCGGTTAAATATTGTTTGACTTTATTATTCATGCGTTTAGAACTTTGACTTGGTAAATATACATAGCTTAGGCCTACTCATAAGTTATTTGTGTGTTCCTTTTTTTTTTTTTTTAAACAGAAAAGAACTCAACCCCAAGGAGCAATTTTTCCCTCAGAAAAATCAAAACCATCTAACACTACTCCCTCGGACACGTCAAAAACGTCTAACACTACTAGGAGACCTACAGATGTGACATCATTTGTGACCAAGGAAGAAACTCTCAGAGCTGAGGTTATTTGGACTCTTTTTTTAAGTGAAAAGTCACCATAGTTTTAATTCAAATTTCATACGCAACAAGGGACATATTCTCTTCTGTGGTAGTTTTTATTCATTCTTCAGCTTTATTTCAAGACCTGAAATTCAGATTGGTGCATTTGGAACAGTAGCTGAAAATAGGAAGCATTTTCCTGTAGCACTGAAGAAAAAACAACTCAAATTGAAAAAGACAAATCATCCTGTGTTTTGTGCGACAGAAGATAAGGCATGCCGACAGTCACCTGGCATGATACGAAAAGATTTAAACTTATATCTACTGTTCACTCCAATGATAATATAAACAAGACAGAAAAATACAGCAAAAGTATGGGAGGTGTCCACCACTTCAGCCAACAAGGTGCAAGCTACCCCTACCCACACAGATCCTATTTTTATATCATTTTTTAGTTGAAACTGCCCTGGTCAATGGGCATATAACCTACAACACTGCCAAATCTACAAAAAAAGATCAAAGCAAAGATCAGGATGTCAGTATGACTCTTATTGAACCTGCTATTCTTCGACGCAATGAAACACCTTCAAAACCACAGGTCACAACAACACGACTTACTGAGCATCACTTCATTGATAAATGTGACAGGGCAAGGTACAAACCAGACTGTAAAGTGTGTAAGGCTGCAGGGAACAAAAGCCAGACTTGCATGTACTGCCCAGATTGCTATGTACCTCTATGCCTGATACCCTGCTTCAAGTTATACCACACAGTCAAGGATTATCAACGATCCAGACAAAGACTCTTGCAGAGACCTACAGCTACAACTTCAACCCCAGTTAATGAAAAAAGCAGCTCAGTGTAAAGTCTTGTTCGTTCTTTCCACTCTGTAAAGTTGCTTTCACACACACACTGTAAAGTATCAGTCTGTCTGCTCTATAAGGAAGAGTGGTGTGTTGTTGAGATCAGGCATGCTCCAGTCTACCCAGCTGTAAATGGGTAACTCACCCTAGTCCTGAGTTAGGGAAGGCAAAGGCTCCAGGGGAAGCAGGCCCTAAACTTGGTCACTTCAGCCGACGCAGGATGGTGTATGTATAAAGTAGAAGTGTAGAGTATGATTACCGCGAATGGTGTACTGTTCGTGTGCTGACCAATATAACCACTCACACTTGTGTCTACAAGGCTCCAATACAGACTGCTGGAATCTTAGTTTACTCAATTTATTCAGACGTACACACTGGGACATACGAGTACATCATGGTTCGTTGACATATCAATTTGTAGGTATACATAGCAGATCTGAAGTCATGACACATTCAGAAATAATGGGCAGTACATCAAAAGTTCAATGTCATGATACATTATGGCCACATCCCCCTATCTGACTAAACGCGTCAGTGAAGGGCGGATCGATAAATAACCAAAGTTACTTGACGTCCATAGTTTGTAGTATATATTATGAAACCACGAAAGGGGGCTTCTAGCAAGATTGAGATCTCCCTGTCACTGTCCGATAATAAGATAAATAATCTGTTCTCTTGGCAGTGATCAAAACATATGATGACCGAAATCCAACATGGCTGCCTCCCTGAGTTGTCGTTCACTCATTCATAGGAAGGAGAATATAAGCCAGAGTTAATTTATAATGGTTATATAAATGATTTCGTAAATGTTTCCATACAGCTCTACGGTGATCAGGTTAATTCACGTAGCCATAACCGCTGCAGGAAAATCTGTCATCTTCGTCGATACAAAACACGACACTAGCATAGCGAAGCACAAAAGTCAAGCTAGGCCTAACCGACGAGAGATCATCAAAAATAGGAGCTGGGTTTACCTGGAGTCCGAATCATCTATATACTGACATAAGGAGAGTCTCTAACACAAACTATCGTAGAGACACCATCTCCTTCAGAAGAAAAACCACGTCGTAAGACATTTTTTCTGACGAAAGGACCAGCTCTTGAAAAACGTACCCCGCCATTTGTAAGCGGTACATCGGAACTCATCACGACTTGTCAAGACAACTCAGACTTCCGCTAGCAAGAATCTAGTCCCTCCTACCCATCCAAAATATACAATATAGGACTGATTCTACTTGTACTAATAATATGTAATACATATGAATTCAGGCCATAAACACAATAAGCAAATTAATATATTTTCTGGCCCTAAAAAATAAGTACAAACGCAAGCGCAATATCCTTGCGCTGGATCAATATCCAGAACGATTACTCCTATAATCAAAAGTGTGAATCAAACATGGATTATCTCGCTTTTACCATAAACAGCATTTTCATACACAAATAAATGAATGTCTATATTTTTTCCCATATTAAATAGCCATATCGATTTTTGTAAAATGTGCGTCAAAATATGCACGCAACAGATTACCACACCCCTCGGGAAAAAAAATGGTACATTTTTTTTTTGAAATACATCTAGGAGCAACATACAATAGGCTCACAACGCACCAATAACAATGCGCAGATGATAAGCATAAGTTTTATGACCTTAGAGAAAGTACTTCTCTAAGTATAAATATTTCCAGAGAGGTGTCACCAACGCATACTACAATATTAGCAATGACACAATTTCCACATTAGTTTATACATAAATTCCATCTAAGATATCTTAACATCATGATCATCAAAGACGAAAAACATTGAAAGATCAGCGGTGAATACATATCAATGAACCGCTAAGTAGTGTTACAATCAATATATGATATATTACATATGTGTACACATTTCAACATAGAAACAACTGTATCAAAGTTGTATAACAGTTATGAATCATGTGGGCATCTAGACAAAATATCTGCCATCACATTTTCTGACCCACGGATAGCTCGCACCGAAAAATGAAATGGCTGTAGAGCAATCGCGTATCGCGTTGATCTCGCGCTCTTCAGATTTTTACTCTGAATAGCCGTAAGAGCTTTCTGGTCAGTTTCCACAATGAAATGCGCGCCCAGAAGAAATCTTTGCAGTTTAAGGATTGACCAAACCATAGCCAATAATTCACGGTCTAGGACCGAGTAATTCTTCTCTGCGGCATTTAATTTCCGAGAAATATACATCACAGGATGCAGAGTTCCAGAGTACTCTTGCATTAGTGCAGCTCCAATCCCGGTGGATGAAGCGTCACTACGAAGAATAAATGTCTTATCCTTAGAAGGCAATACTAGGATAGGTGAAGTAGAAAACATAGTTTTAACCTTATCCAAAGAGGATTGACATTCTTGAGTCCAATGGACTACATTAGGAGACCCTTTCTTTAGCAAGGAAGAAAGAGGTGACATAATGGAGGACAGATTCGGGATGAATCGTCCATAAAATTGTATTAGACCTAAGAGACTTCGTACTTGCTTTTTAGTCTTAGGAATAGAAATGTTAAGTATCTTACTTGTATTATGGTCTTCTGTTTTTAGGAACCCATGACCAACACGGTGTCCTAAGAAAGATATTTCGCTAAAACCAATACATGCTTTCGATGGTTTCGCTGTCAGGTTATGCTCGCGTAAGATAGACAATAGTTCATTTATACCATTATAGTGATCGTTCCAAGTATCACTGAAAAGACAGATGTCATCAAGATACGCAATGACATCTGAGCGATGAGATAGGATTCGACGCATCATGCGTACAAATGTAGCAGGGGCGTTCATAAGACCGAAAGGCATGAAATTCCATTGGAATAGACCCCTAGGCGTCGAAAAAGCAGTAAACGGTTTGGCGTGTTCGGATAGTGGAACTTGCCAATATCCCTTAGACAAATCGAGTTTAGTAAAGAAGTGAGAATTCGATAGTCTCGTAAGTAGCTCTTCTAGTAAAGGCATAGGTTCAGCATCGAATTTAGTCACTTGATTCAATTTGCGATAATCCACGCAAAGACGTATGTTATTGTCTTTTTTCCGTACTATAACCATCGGCGAAGAATATGCTGATGTGGATGGTTCAATAATTTTTAACTCTATCATCTCATCTAACTCTTTCTCTACCTGTGCTTGAAAATGTATCGGGATAGGATACGGTCTGACTCTTATAGGACTATGGTCAGTAAGAATAATGTCATGTTGAATGACATCAGTTTGACCAGGAATGTCAGTAAGGACATCCTGAAATTGTTCTAACATAGTAGAAACTTGTTTCTGCTCTCCTGGAGATAATTCTGGAGAAATTGCAACTTCTTTCCATGATTCATTAGAGTGAAGAGGAATCATTGGAAAAGGTAAATTTACATCCGAGAAACTCGTTTCCTCATCCTGTATTACTGACAGAGATGAGTACTGTCCATGTTGGACTGGAAAATCGTCCGTTGCCTGGAAAACAGGTTGTAAATAATCAGGACGTTCATGGAATTCCGTGAGCATGTTGATGTGGAAGGTTTTACGCTTCCCGTCAATATCGACGATATAGTCAACATTGGAAACCTTTGATATTATATCGTACGGACCTTTCCAAGAAATGAGAAGTCTATTTTCCCTACAAGGTAGCAAGACAAATGCTTTGTCACCTGGACAAAGTTGACGCAAACATCTCTTTTTATTGGCAAATTCCCTTGCCTTCTGTTTCGCAAATTCAGAAGAAGCAGTTGCCAATTTGCATGCTTCAATAATCTTGTGTCTAAGTGCGATGACATATTCATAAGAGGATTTTGTGTCATCGACAATATTATCAGCAGTTATAAGATCATGCAGTAAGGACATAGGACCTCGCGGTTTCGCGCCAAAGACAAGTTCAAAGGGAGAAAATCCTGTATGTTCGTTGGCGACCTCTCTATATGCAAAGAGAGCCGCGGGTAAAAACCCTATCCCAATCCTGAGGATGATCTTCTGTTATCTTACCTAGTAGGTTTTTCAGAGTTCTATTCAAACGTTCCACCATCCCATTGGACATAGGATGATAAATACTACTCAGCGATCTCTCTATCTTCAGAGTCGACATTACTTGAGACATGGTATCCGATATGAGTTGGGTACCATGGTCGGATAATATTTCTGCTGGAAATCCCAGACGAGAAAATATTAACCAAAGAGCATCTGCGACATCAGCAGTAGTTATGCTCTTTAGAGGAACAGCCTCCGGCCAACGTGTGCACATATCAACACACGTCAAAATAAATTGGTGTCCTCTAGCAGACTTTATCTTAAATGGACCAATGATGTCTATCGCCATTTTTTGAAATGGCCGAATGGGAATGTCTGCAGCCTGAATAGGTGCATCATGGCGTGGACCTCTGGATTTAATCTCTTGACATACTTTACAAGATCGACAATAGATTCGTATGTCCTTATTCACCGCAGGCCAAAAGAAAGATTGAAGAACTCTAGCTTTAGTACGGGAAAAACCCATATGTCCAGCACACTGCGAATCATGAGCGTGCTGTAAAATTTTAACTCTCATATTTTTAGGCACAAGGATTTGAGAATGAATGGACTTAGCGGAGTCTTGTACCATACGTACAAGTACGCCATTCTTCAACGTAATCCAAGATTTACGATTAGTATCCTTATTCGGATCACCTTTTGTTGCCAGAGTAAAGAATTTCTTTAGAGTAGGATCATCTTCCTGCTGTTTGATAAAGGAATCGTGGGAAATCTCCAAGGGATCATCTTGGATCTGCGCATCATTATCTTCAGAATGTGAAGATTGTGGCATATTGAGAGCTTGAGCCCTAGTGATTACTGCATTAGCAGATTGCATATTAACATTTTCCCAATTAGAAATTTGCCGTGGAGTGCATTCTTTTACTCCATGAATGCGACCGATGATAAGATCAGCGATCGGATTCGGCAAGAGACATGCTTGCACCTCTCCTGTAAAGAAAGGCGTAGCAATATTGATAATGGCAGTGGAGTACTTCTCCAATGTGCCACCAAATGTTACACATTTGACTATATTGCCTGTAGCTCGAGAAGGATTTACGAGTGATTGCCTCACTCCAATTGTAGTGCACCCCGAGTCGAAAAGAATTGATACCGGAGTACCATCTATTAGGCCCCTATTAAAGACAAGAGCACCCCTTCCATTATGCGCAATTGACGCATGGAGAGCGGGAAGTGGGTGACCGCAGCTTAAAGTAGACACTGTGGTTGGATCGAATAATGTTTTGCATTGCGAACACTCAGATGCTCTAGCAAAATCAAAAGCGGAATTCGCTACACTATTGGAGTCTTTTTTATCATTATTCTGATTATCGGTGTCGTGGAACTCCTGTTGTGCAGAGTTAGCCTGGTAATAAGATTTACCATGTCTTTTGTGTTGTGATCTACCTCGGTTATAATTGTCTCTATAATTATTATTGCCTCTGTTATAACCCCTATTTGGGTTTGAATCATAATATTCATGATCATAATCATCATGCTCATTAAATTGAGTATCCCTGTAATATTGTTTCTTTTGTCTCCATGAAGCACTTGGGTAGTTTCTATAGCCACTCCCTTTCCGAGAATTTCTAACATTATGGGCACCCCTCGCGTGTCGAGGACTATCAGCCCGATTCCAGTTCTTCGAAGAAGAACTCTGATTTGAGTGGTTATCTTGGTTTTGATACTTATTCCAATTAACCTTTTTATCAAATTTATTTTTAGCTCCTTGGAATTTGTGTGAGTAATTCTGATTATATTCTGTTGCCGAAGCAACTGGCATACTCTCTTTAATGTTAGAGTTACTAAGAATCATGTCAGGGTGTGCCGTGGCATACTGGTCACAATATTCTTCCATTTGCTTTATTGTACTAGGTTTACGCTCATGTAAGAACTCTAGGAATGATTTATTTACAGAAGACATGACCTTGTCTCTTAGCAATAAATCCGTAAGACCATCAAATGTTTTCTCTGTTTTGGATAATTCAATCCATCGTGAAAGTGTAACTCATGTTTTTGAGATGAATTCTGAGAATTCTACACCTACCTCAGGTCTCATTGTTTTAAACAAAAGACGATAACCTTCTTCAGACAGCTGATATCTCTTTATCAAAGCTGCCCTAACAGCATCATAATTATCTTTGTCGGCCTCTTCAACAAAATATAACTTACTCAGAGACTCCCCTTTTAGATTTTCAGACAACTGATTCACATACTGTGATTTGTCAACATTATGAGATCGACAAGCCCGTTCAAATCTAGAAAGCCAAAATGTTATGTCATCACTGGTAGGGTTAAACGCTGGTACCTTGACCTTGTACACAAAGGGTTTACCATTACCACCAGATGCCTGATTAACATTACTCATACATGTCAATTTTAATTTCTCTAATTCAAACTCATGTTCTCTTATTGCTTTTCTCTCTTCAGCTTCTCTATCTAATCTTCTCTGTTCTGCAGCAGCTTCTAATTTTTCTGTTCTGCAGCAGCAGCAACTTCTAATTTTTTCTGTTCTGCAGCAGCTTCTAATTTCTTCTGTTCTGCAGCAACTTCTAATTTTTTCTGTTCTGCAGCAACTTCTAATTTTTTCTGCTCTGCATCAGCTTCTAATTTCTTCTGTTCTGCATCAAATCTCCTTTCCTCCACTTGCATCTGCAATTTCTTAAGTTCAGCAGCAGTATCAGCTTCTTTTTCTAATCTTTTTTCTTCAGCTATTGCTTTCCTTTCTTCTGCAGCAGCTTTTTTTTCTTCTATTTGAAGTTTTCTCTCCTCAGCCGCAGCTTTTTTTTCTTCAACAGCAGCAGCAGTTTTTTTTCTCTTCTGCAGCTAATGCTTTGTCATATTGAGCAACAGCCCATTGTTCTAAGTCTTTTCCAGTCTTATCAAGAGATTTTCCTTGAGCAATAAAATAATCTAATGTAGACATATTGTCTTCTTAAATCAGAAACCTGAAAAAGTAAATAAATTACCCTCTTTCAAGTTAATGGGAGACAAGTCTATACCTTAGACTTAGTCTTAGTCCAAACTTGTATGGTTTATAATAACCAATGATAACTTGAGTACCTGTGGACAACAATAACTGTATCTCAAATACTGTGGGGGACAAGCCTTACAAAGGTCTTGTATACCTCAATGTAATCAAAGATCACTTGAGTACCTGTGGAAAAAAAATATTTCCCTTTACCAATCACTTTGGGAGACAAGCCTTATAAAGGTCTTGTATACCTCAATGTAATCAAAGATCACTTTAGTACCTGTAGAAAAAAATATTTCCCTTTACCAATCACTTTGGGAGACAAGCCTTACAAAGGTCTTGTACATTTTGTTTTATAACAATAACAATCAGAAAGTACTGATCTGTACTATACTATCAGTGTATACCACTATACGTCATATGTCAACTGAAGACATTACAAATGACAAACAAGAAAAGACAATCTGAAAACATTTGCAGAGATCAAATTAAATCATATAGGAGAAATGAAAAACATGATCACAGAAACCGTGATGATAACTGCCATAAGATAACAAGACAAATAACGCCACAGTGTATAAACATAAGGGTGTAAAAAACTGAAATGAAAGAAAAGATGAGACCTACAATTATACAAACAAATCAAACAAAACTAAGGAACACAAAAAATGTTACAAATACAAATATGAAACAGTCGTCACAACTAACCAAATATTTGCAAACTATGTTGCATGCAAATTTCAATTAAGAAATTGCTCCCTATCGAACGCCAGAACAAGACCAATATCACTCGGTATTTCCTGTTCTAGTCACCACCCATCCAGGCCCGCAACATATAAACCCCTACACATATATAAACAAATAAAATGTAAGCATAAATAGCATATAGCATACAATATCATTTATGTCATGAATGGAATGTGTTGCAGGTATAGTGTTGTAAAGCAGGCACAGTTTATTTTAATACTAATAACTTGCCACTTTATTCAGTAATAGATTTAATTTTAAACTATTACACTGTCAATTTTTCTCTGTTGAGCATCTGAAGAACCAACGATGAACTATGCACTTTATGTTCAGCAACACTGTGATTCTTCTGTACGTTGAGAAATGTCAACAATATTGCTCCAGATATTTTCTACACTTGATACCACTGTCCTGTGTAATACTGTCTGTACAGCGAAAAACTGTCAACAAGCGCTGAAGCTGACATCGACTGTATAGCTGTCCTACTGGTGTTGATGTGTTCAAACAAATGTTCTTTCAGCTGTAAACTGAGATTCTCAACACAAAACTGCGTAAGCTGGACCCAGGAATCTGGCTCGCCACTGTAAAGTCTTGTTCGTTCTTTCCACTCTGTAAAGTTGCTTTCACACACACACTGAAAAGTATCAGTCTGTCTGCTCTATAAGGAAGAGTGGTGTGTTGTTGAGATCAGGCATGCTCCAGTCTACCCAGCTGTAAATGGGTAACTCACCCTAGTCCTGAGTTAGGGAAGGCAAAGGCTCCAGGGGAAGCAGGCCCTAAACTTGGTCACTTCAGCCGACGCAGGATGGTGTATGTATAAAGTAGAAGTGTAGAGTATGATTACCGCGAATGGTGTACTGTTCGTGTGCTGACCAATATAACCACTCACACTTGTGTCTACAAGGCACCAATACAGACTGCTGGAATCTTAGTTTACTCAATTTATTCAGACGTACACACTGGGACATACGAGTACATCATGGTTCGTTGACATATCAATTTGTAGGTATACATAGCAGATCTGAAGTCATGACACTTTCAGAAATAATGGGCAGTACATCAAAAGTTCAATGTCATGATACATTATGGCCACATCCCCCTATCTGACTAAACGCGTCAGTGAAGGGCGGATCGATAAATAACCAAAGTTACTTGACGTCCATAGTTGTAGTATATATTATGAAACCACGAAAGGGGGTTTCTAGCAAGATTGAGATCTCCCTGTCACTGTCCGATAATAAGATAAATAATCTGTTCTCTTGGCAGTGATCAAAACATATGATGACCGAAATCCAACATGGCTGCCTCCCTGAGTTGTCGTTCACTCATTCATAGGAAGGAGAATATAAGCCAGAGTTAATTTATAATGGTTATATAAATGATTTCGTAAATGTTTCCATACAGCTCTACGGTGATCAGGTTAATTCACGTAGCCATAACCGCTGCAGGAAAATCTGTCATCTTCGTCGATACAAAACACGACACTAGCATAGCGAAGCACAAAAGTCAAGCTAGGCCTAACCGACGAGAGATCATCAAAAATAGGAGCTGGGTTTACCTGGAGTCCGAATCATCTATATACTGACATAAGGAGAGTCTCTAACACAAACTATCGTAGAGACACCATCTCCTTCAGAAGAAAAACCACGTCGTAAGATATTTTTTCTGACGAAAGGACCAGCTCTTGAAAAACGTACCCCGCCATTTGTAAGCGGTACATCGGAACTCATCACGACTTGTCAAGACAACTCAGACTTCCGCTAGCAAGAATCTAGTCCCTCCTACCCATCCAAAATATACAATATAGGACTGATTCTACTTGTACTAATAATATGTAATACATATGAATTCAGGCCATAAACACAATAAGCAAATTAATATATTTTCTGGCCCTAAAAAATAAGTACAAACGCAAGCGCAATATCCTTGCGCTGGATCAATATCCAGAACGATTACTCCTATAATCAAAAGTGTGAATCAAACATGGATTATCTCGCTTTTACCATAAACAGCATTTTCATACACAAATAAATGAATGTCTATATTTTTCCCATATTAAATAGCCATATCGATTTTTGTAAAATGTGCGTCAAAATATGCACACAACACTCAGACTCCAACTAGAGGTACTTAACTACTCAAACATTTACAAACGCTCATTGTCAGATGCCACAGACGCAGAATACATTCAAAAAAGACAAACACGAAACATACAGTTTTTTTTGCATTTTATTCACAATTTTATTAGCCTTTTATGTTGATATACGTGGTTAATCGTTAAATCAATACGTCAATCAAGCTTATTTTATTCATTGCCATCCATGTCACTAACATTTTATTCCGCTGACGTTGAACAAATTCGCTAAAAACTAGGAAAAGATGTCTGTTTTTCAATCTTTTATGAATTTTCAAAAAAAAAAAGTTCTTTTTTAAAGAAATCTGCAGACAACCTTGGTAATGGGAGACAGTAATGCTCCGGATTGCTGGTCAGCAAAGTGATAATTATATATGAGAAAATTAGATGAGGAAAATATTAGAGTTTCCCATCCTTGAAAATCACGTGCTGAACCTGGAAAAAGCCTGGAAAATGCTTGAAGAAATTTGCTTCCTAGCTCAGTGGTCTATGGTTCGATCCCCAGATGATGTGGGATATTTTTAGACCGCAAACGGCTCCTGGGTCGACCCAGCCCCAATTGGGTACCATAGCATCTTCTGGGAAGGTTAAGGCGGCCGGCGTGATGCTGACCACATCACCCCTAGTGTGCCGATAATCAAGACGATATGGGCCTAACACCATATTCCCAATATGCCTTAATGGGCGTGTAACGGGGTCCTTTACCTTTACCATGTTCTTCATTGTACCTCTCATAACCACATATAATTCAAGCATGTCCTCCATTGTACCTCTAACCTCTAGCATATCCACTCCAATCATGTCCTCCACCATAGCTCTCTCACTCCTAGCACATCCACTCCAATAATGTCCCCCATTGTCCCTCTTACCTGCAGTACATTTACTCCAGTCATGCCTTCTGCACTGGAATACTAGGGCATAGGGTGTGGTAGAGATCCTGAAAAGATGAATTCATGAAGTGACTACAACATATAAGTGAAGTGAATTAAATATCACTCACGCTTTTAATGGTCATCAGACTTAAAGGTTTTTTTTATATATGGACATGCGCCCTAATATAACCGACTAGGTTGAACGGGACGCACCTTGCCAAAACGAGGCAAAATTTTATTTTTTTAAAAATTCTTGGATTTCATAACATCATCATCATTATCATCATCATCATGGTCATCATTACTCTTCACTCAATAACTAATTCATGCCAAGCTTTCCTGTCCAGTGCCATCCTGTCCAGGTTTTTCAATGCCTTCTTTAACGCCATTGCATTTTCCCCACATGTACTTGCCACAGGGGACAGATAAAACTGTCATGTAATAAACATGCACTTTATTGTTATGAACTTTAGTTCTGAAAGTTCTTATTGATGCACACATTTAAAAAAAAAAAAAAATGAAGGGTTGTTGCTGTGTTTTTTATTTATTTTATTGTGAGGAGGGGGAAGGGAGCTCTCCCAAATGTCCAATAAATCTCTGTTATCACTCTCACAAATGCCCCCCATGTAATCCATGTTGTCACTCTCACAAATGTCCCAGTGTAATCTCTGTTGTCACTCTCCCAAATGTCCCAGTGTAATCTCTGTTGTCACTCTCCCAAATGTCCCAGTGTAATCTCTGTTGTCACTCTCCCAAATGTCCCAGTGTAATCTCTGTTGTCACTCTCCCAAATGTCCCAGTGTAATCTCTGATGTCACTCTCACAAATGTCTCCGTGTAATCTCTGTTGTCACTCTCCCAAGGTCCTGGAGGTCTCCGAAGAGACAGAAAGAATAGGACTACTGTACCATGTGTCAGGTCATACACTTGAGGTTGTGCCTGGGAGGCTGGCATCCTCACCAAGTCAAACAAATTGTTACAGATACCACTTCTGCTAGAGCATGTGAAAGCTTGATGCAGGCTATCTGCAAGGTGGCCTGTTTAAAGTAGTTGTTCAATGCTCTGTAAGGAACGTAAAGGAAAATGACAATCCTATTTATAAAATCCCAGCTTTTTCTGTCAGTACATAATGCTAAGGGATGCAACTTTGGTTGAAAGTTAGAAATTAATTGTATTGTTTCCCTTATATGTACTCTCCCGAAAATAGTAACACTTACCAAAGAAGAATGCGCAAAGAAGGTGTGCACAAAAATAGTTATAGAACGTGTGATCACGTATACATACATTGGATCTTCGCTGCTGCTATGTAGTTCGTGTGCTGTGATGATGCGCAGTGGTGTGCTGTAATGATGCGCAGTGGTTTTTTTTAATACTTTTGTTACCGTTAGGTATTGCTGATTTTGAATTTAATTCCCGTCTTATGACGGGCTTTTACACTAGTAACTCTAATAAATCCCTCACTAGGTTGTACTTACTTAGTCGTTCCCCTTCTACCGTGAGGTGTAGAGGTTTGGAAGAGAGAGCGCCAGACTATCCTATCGGCTGTCTTCCTCCTTACCTGGTTCCATTCTAGTCCTCGGTCCTTCAAAGATTGTCTAATGTTGTCCTCCCAGTGGACTCTGGGTCGTCCTGGGGGTCTGGATCCCTGGCTCTTTGTTTCCCATGCTTGTCGTGGTAGCCGATCTTCTCCCATTCTGCAGACATGGCCAAACCATCTTAGTTGGGACTGTTCTGGTTGGATCTGCAGGGGGTGGGATTTTAGGCCTTGGCGTATCATCTGGTTGCGGACCATATCTCTTCTTGTTACTTCAACCACCTTCCTCAGATACCTCATTTCTGAGGTTTGGATCTGGCTTTTATGGGTTGTAGTCATTGCCCATGACTCGCATCCATATGTCAAGACTGGGACATAGGTGGAGCGGTATACAGCCATCTTCATTTTCTTACCAACCTCTCTCTTGCTGAAGAATCCTCGATTTATGGCCTGAAAAAGTCTCCCAGCTGCTGCTTTTCGAGTGGCCAACTCTTCTTTGATGCCTCCCTTTCGGTCTATAATAGCTCCAAGATATTTAAAGTGGTCGACCTGCTCCAGGACCTGTTCTCCCAGCTTAATCTGATGTCTTCTTTCTTCTCGTGATATCACCATGGATTTTGATTTAGAGCTGCTTATGACCATCCCTCTCTTCTCCAGTTCTTCCTTCCAGACTTGCAGGTTGGATTGGAGATGTGCCTCTGATTTTCACTAGGTTGTACCAGAGTGAAAACTGCGATTTCCATTGATGGCTTATATAATTTTTTTAATGTTTCTGTGCATTCAGATTAGTTCTGACTTTCTTTTCTGTACTGTTTTTATTTGTCTGTACCTGATAAAGACTGTGTGGTTGAAATGTTGGCCATGTCTTTGTCCTAGTAGGCCATTGCTGTAAAACATGAGAACTGAACAACCAGAAGGTAGTTTTGACACTCATGATCTGGCCCTGAACTAGGCCAGCATAAGAAAGAATACAAATGAAGAGACCGTAAGTCCCTGTAGCAAAAATTAATTATCTGATTGGCTTAAGCAGTTAGAATTTGTGCTTTACACTTCAAATTACCAGGTTTCAGCATTGAAACCTGATGCCATCACACTCCAGTTTACCCAGCAGTATATTGATACCTAACTCTGATTGTGAGTTAGGGACGGTAAAGGCAGCGAGGAAGGGAACTAGTCATCCCACTTCATAAAGAAGGATCTAGTATAGTGAAGTCTCTAACACTTTAGTACCCTATAGCAGTATATGCTATGGACTACTGTATTGGTAAAGGTTCTCTTTAGACTAGTAAATTGTAGATTGACATCCCCTTACAAATTTAGTACTCCAAGGGGAGTTACTAAGAATCATATTAGGTAACCAAATAATTTACTAGTCTAAAGAGAACTTTTACCACATTACTTAGCTTAGCAAAAGTAATAGAGAAACCTTGGAGAATAACAAAGCAAACATGTATATTGATCAGTCTAATAAAGCAGGAGGAGAAATAACAACAGAAGGGTGGGAGCAGAGTTTGTGGAGTGTATGGACTGTTTTCTGTTTATGGCTAAAATCGTTTTTCTTTTTTTTTTTTTAAATGTATTTAGCTTAGCTCTCACTTCTTTCTCTCTCTGTGTTTTGTTCCTCTATCCCTGATGAAGACTTTGTGGTCATAATATAGGCAATTTCTTTGTCCTTTGTGCTGGTAAGGCTAATGTTACCAATTTTTGTTTTACCGCACTGTGGGATTGTTATACACAGTTTGCAAAGCGAACCTCAGAAATGAGGTATCTGAGGAAGGTGGTTGAAGTAACAAGAAGAGACATGGTCCGCAACCAGATGAAACGTCAAGGCCTAAAAACCCAACCCCTGCAGACCCAAGTAGAACAGTCCCAACTAAGCTGGTTTGGCCATGTCTACAGAATGGGAGAAGATTGGCTACCATAACAAGCATGGGAAACTAAGAGCCAGGGATCCAGACCTCCAGGACGACCCAGAGTCCACTGGGAGGACAACATTAGACAATCTTTGAAGGACCGAGGACTAGAATGGAACCAGGCCAGGAGGAAGACAGCCGATAGGACAGTATGGCGATCTCTCTTCCTAATCTCTACACCCCAGAGGAACGACTAAGTAAGTAAGTAAAGTTTGCAAAGCACTTGATGGTGATGAATGTTAGTTAATTATTTCATTTTGTTTCAGGTCAGTGTGCTCTTGTATGTAATATATTCATGTCCCTATTTTTTTTAGTAAGACTTACGAATAATTGTGTGGCAAACTGATTGACTGACTTGTATTTTTTCATTCCACTGATGCTATGAAGTGTAGCGGGAAGCTGAAGTTTGCGTACTAAGCCAAGTGTGTCATACTGGCTATAAGCCAGTTTTGTAAGATTTCTGTGATGTTGTCTATCCATCTGCCCCTTGGTTTTCCCCATGCCCTGAAACTAGATCTTCTGCTGTTGTAGATGTGGTGTGGTGGTTTATCGGGCTCCATTCTCATGAGATGGTCAAATCACTTAATTTGTTTGTGTCTTTCTATATACCCAATGCAGGATGTAGTTCCTACAATTTTTCTGATGTCATTTCTCATTCTGTCTCTCCTGGCAGGATGTCTTCTTCTTTCTTCTTTGATCCTCAGCCGCCGACTGTCAAAGCATTCAGTGTCCATTACGCCTGGTGGCGTCTTGTAGGGCAACAACAAATTGATTCCACTTTGCTCGGTCAGTGGCCATCCTTCATACAGTGCCCCAACTCTGGTTCATTCCCCGCATCTCAGCCTCCACATTCCTCCGCCAACTTGTCTTTGGTCAGCCTCTCTTTCGTTTTCCTTCAGGGGTCCATAGCATAGCTGTTTTTGTCATGGCATCGGGGTCTCTTCTGAGGACATGGCCAACCCAACTCCAGCGTCTGACCATCATAGCAATGCAGGATGTAGTTTCTACAATTTTTCTGATGTCATCATTTCTCATTCATTCTCTCCTGGCAACATTAATGGGTTTTGTTAAGCATCTCATCTTACAGGATGATTTTCATCTTCTGCACTTTGGTCAGGGACCATGTTTGACACTGATAGTAAAGAGTTGGTAAGAATATTCTATTTATTCGCTGCCATTTAGTTTCCATACTCATATTTTGATGTTTGAATAGTAGTTACCTTTGGTAGGTCTGACTTTTTGCCATCTAGTTTCAATTTCTCTGTCAAGTCTTCCATTTTCCCTAAAAATGCTTCCTGGATACTTGAACTCTTGAACCTGTTTAAGCTTGATGTTGTTGAGATGTATGTTAAGTTGGCCTGGCCATTTGCTGATCTTCCTAGTTTCTGTTTTTGATGTGGTACTGATTGACATGATTTGTAATATGTATTCTAGGAGAGGAAGAAACCTGGGCGAGAATTTATCACTTTCTTACTGATCTCAAATTTTGCTATGTGGGCTATCAACACATTTGAGACCCAGACTGCGCAACACAATCCAGTACAGGTAATAATGACAAACAAGTGAAGTCTTTGATTGTAGTGAAGAGTGAGGAATTAAAAGTAAAGTGTGGTAAAGAGTAAGAAGCCAGTGGCAGTAATTGGAGACAAAATAAATGAAGGGGGGGGGGTAAAGAAAGACTAAAAAATTGCTAAGGAACAGAGGGGACAAAATGTGCAGAAATAAAATTAAACATATGGAAGAAGAGTAGAAAAATAGGGAAAAAGATGAACAGTAAGGACTGCAAGGAAAGATATAACATGAAAAAGAGGAAGAATGTTATAAAAAAAACCAAAAGGAAAAACATAAAGATATGAGGTAGGGTGGTTCAGTATAAGTCAAAATAAGTTTATTGAAATAAAGATGGCATATCAGATAATCAGTGTATGCTGTATATATTTTAAGTTTTTAGATAAATTTGGTAGCAAATTTGAAATAGATATCGCTTCTAGATTTTTAAGCAAATTTACTTCCTCTGAGTTTCATATGGATATTGTGCGAGACATGACATACATCTTTACCATCATTGTATAAGCAAATGTAGCTTCATGTGTAATGTCAAATAGATGTTATTCAGGATATTAAACAACGTTAAGATAAGAGTGACCCACATAGATCCCTGGGGTCTCTGAGAAGACAAAGACAGAATTGGTGACTAATGTAAAGAGGTGACTGACTAATGTAAAGAGGTGACTAATGTAAAGAGGTGACTAATGTAAAGAGGTGACTGACTAATGTAAAGAGGTGACTAATGTAAAGAGGTGACTGATGTAAAGAGGTGACTGACTAATGTAAAGAGGTGACTAATGTAAAGAGGTGACTGACTAATGTAAAGAGGTGACTAATGTAAAGAGGTGACTGACTAATGTAAAGAGGTGACTGATGTAAAGAGGTGACTAATGTAAAGAGGTGACTAATGTAAAGAGGTGACTGACTAATGTAAAGAGGTGACTAATGTGAAGAGGTGACTAATGTAAAGAGGTGACTAATGTAAAGAGGTGACTAATGTAAAGAGGTGACTAATGTAAAGAGGTGACTGACTAATGTAAAGAGATGACTAATGTAAAGAGGTGACTAATGTAAAGAGGTGACTGACTAATGTAAAGAGGTGACTAATGTAAAGAGGTGACTAATGTAAAGAGGTGACTAATGTAAAGAGGTGACTAATATAAAGAGGTGACTAATGTAAAGAGGTGACTAATGTAAAGAGGTGACTGACTAATGTAAAGAGGTGACTGACTAATGTAAAGAGATGACTAATGTAAAGAGGTGACTAATGTAAAGAGGTGACTGACTAATGTAAAGTTGTGCCTGATGCTGGCAACCTCAATACATTAACCAACTGCTACAGAAACCACAGTATATGATTGCTTTGGTATAGGCTTCCTACAACGGGACCAGCTGTAGTTGTGGCTTTATGCTCCACAAGGAACAAAGAAGGAAAAAGATAATGATTATTTGTAATGATTTGAACCAATCAATCAATACCCTTTAGCTCCCCAGTGAGCATAGGCCTTCAACAAACACATGCCAAGTCTTCCTGTCCTGTGCCATCCGCTCAAGTTCTTTCCATGTTTTCCTCATCATTTTCACCTCTGTATCCAGCTCTCTTCTCCATGTGTTTTTTGGTCTATCTCTGCCTCTCTTTCCCTGGGAATTCCAGAACAAGGACTGCCTTGTAATGCTATCAACAGGTTTCCTCAATGTGTGCCCTATCCATCGCCAGCGTCTTCTTCTCAACTCTTGTTCTACTGTCATTTGTCTGGTTCTTGTCATCAATTCCACATTTGTGACTTTGTCATACCATTTCAATCCTCCTATTCTACGCAAACACCCGTTTATAAAAGTCTGTAGCTTTTTGATTGTTGTTTTTGTTTTTCTCCATGTCTCAGAGCCATACAATAGGACTGACTTGACACTCGAGTTGAAGATTCTTATTTTTGTGTTGGACTTGATTTCTCTTGATCCCCATATATTTGCCAATGCAATTAAACCTCTTCTTGCTTGTATTCTTATTTTGATATCACTGTATGTCCCTCCAACTTTGTCTATATTGCTGCCAAAATATAATGATTTGAACCGCTCTGTTTTAATTACTTGTTATTTATTATCCTCATACAGGTGGAATTTTATGGTCCTGAGGCCTGGGCTATATTTACACATATCAGTGTTCCACTAGGTATTTACTATCGCTTTCACTCCACTGTCTGCTTCAGCAACATTTGGAAAAATGCCTGGAAGAAACGGAAACATTAGGAACACGCAAAACTGACTGCAGTAGTTACAAATATGGTATATGCATTTTTAAATGTATGTTTCCTCATAGAATATATTTTGTATTATATTTGCTTTACGGTATAATTGAATGTTATTGTTTTGATTAAATTGCAATTTTAAAAAATAAGTTGTATGTATATACTGAATATTAGATAATAATCTTAAAGTATTGGTGTCTGTACATTACAAAAAATATTTCCTCAGGTGCTGGTGAAGCAGATTGCAAATATTTAGTCACAGGGTTACCACTGAAGCTGGTTAAGGGTAAAGGATCCCGTTACACGCCCACTGAGGCATATTGGGAATATGGTTAGGCCCATATTTTCTTGACCATCGGTACACTAGGGGTGATGTGGTCAGCATCACACCGGGCAGCTGGTTAAACAGATTGTAAATACTTAGTTGCCATTCTACTTCCTTTTAAGCTCCTTATGGATTATGGGGTCACCATTGCAGTTGTCACCATTGCAAGAAGCCTGAGCCAAACTATTTCTGGTACTCTTACAGTGGTGGCTTCTGTGGCACAATTTGTTTTTCATGAGCCTGCCAGCCCTAACAACAGCTTCTGTAAATTTTAAGTAGCAGATTAACATTTTGGTGATGTTAATGCTGAGTTTTTAAAATTTATTTTCTATAAAGTTGTGGGGCATGGGAAACTCACAGCTCAGGCAAGATATCACATTAAGAAAGCAAAGAAATGGGCATACATATAAAAACTTGAACTTAAAAAAATGAAGGGTACAAAGCATGGGAACTCCACCCTTCAGATGGAAAAAGATCAATAAAAAACCACTAAGAACAAGAGAAAAGATTAAAGCAAAATAAAAAACAAACATTACAGAAATGGCTGTTGGCTGTATCTTTCTAGATCATAAGCATCAGATTTCTAATTTTCTTATATAAAGTAAAAAAACAATCAAAGATAAGTGGCTACTGATTATTACACAAACAGGTTAGCCAGCGGCAGAAACCATCTATATAAGGCCATTAGCACTATAGCCCATGAATATCAAAGAAAACATAAATCGCTTTGTGGACAACAGAAACATGGGTAATGATGTTAATTATTAAAACTGAGATTATAGAGTCACACATTAACAGCATCAACAATATCTTACACAGGTAATTGTCAGCACTCAAAAGACAAAAGTATATAGGTAAGAGGGGACCAAAATTTGTAAGATATCCTAGAAATTTTAACCTGCCTTGTCCAATTGACATTATAAGTGGATCATTAAAAAGATGTCAGCTGGAAATGAGGCCAACCTTACAATTTTAACTGTTTGGTTGCGTTCTCTGTTTTAAACAAAAATGGGGGAAATGCAGAGGACATTTTTTTACATACTGTTGTTGCACAACCATGTACCAGAAAAAAAATCAAAATGTCTTTGTATGAATTTATATAGTTTATTACAATATGTGCACAAATGGCATTTTTATTATTTACAGACTCTTGCAAGTGTGTGCGCATGCAAGTGTTTTGTTTACACATTTATGCATTTTGTGAAAAACAAATTTTCTTTGATTTTATCATTAGTGCAGTGTCTAGTTTTGTAAAGTGGCATTAATATTTACAAAATATATTGTGACATGACATGACTGGGTGGCATGTCCACATGTACAAGAAATGATTGTTTATAAACTGAAATTATATTTTTCTGTACTATTTTGCTTTGTTGAGTCCTTTGCTAATGTTCAAAAGGAAATGTAAATTTGTTTATACCAGTATTTAAACATCAGTGTCTGTAGTATGCACTAGGATAGACATAGACTAAGTAGCAATATAAGAAAAGATACTCAAGTTATTGTTGTTGTTTAACTTGGAACACTGAGCTTTATGCTCTTTTGCAGCCAGTACCAAGCTGAAGACTCCGTGGTATTTTCTACACTGTAGATCAAGGCCTTTTCTTGTGGCTTTTCTGCCATTCCGAAACGTGCAGAAATGGAAGTCATGAACTCCAGTTTCTCCAGTTTGACTTGCATTTCAAGGATTTTCACATCTGGTTCTAAGCTAGGCGTAACAAGTGCGTGGTACATTGTGCATTCTCTGCCATACAAGGGGGCTCTCCAAATATGCAGAGCTAAAATACTGTACTCTGGTTCTGGGCTCTCCCAAGGAATTGTCATGTCCAGCACAGAGCCACTTCTTAGCTCCCCCTGCCCATCACTGGGTCCATAGTGAGATCCTCCTGCATGCAGTCAACCAGGTCAAAGCCAAAGAATTACGTCTGGGGCTCAAATGACTTCTCCAAGCTTAGTGGGCAATGCTGGGTTCTCAACACGTTTCACCACGGGGAATCCTTGGAAGCATGTGGATGATTTCAAGAGTCAGTGAGGGTGTAATTAGCTTCACAGACAGAGGTTCACTTTCACATATGCATATTGTAGCATTGTGCATAGCTGGTGGTCATATAAAGATGACTCCAGATATGCCTCCATGCATGATTAAATCAGGCTATTCGATAACAATGCATTCTTCTTTGTCTTCAATTGTATTGCCAGCTGGCATAGGCGATCATGTATTTTCACAACTTCTGATTTTATTGCTGTTCATCTGTTCTGCTGTTGACTTTTAAAATATGTTTTTGCCATGCCAAACTACCTGTCTTGTATTGCTAATGCCTCTCCTTCGCTTCTCATTATTTGCTCATTATTTACCCCATACCTGGTCACTCATTCCACTCTTACTACCAGAAATTCAATCACGTTTTCAAAATCAGTAATTCTCCCATCTTTCTAAAAGTGGGGAAAAACATTCCACAACTAACTCTTGTTGCTTTATTCAGTTTTATGACCTGGCAAAGTTTCTATCAACTCCCTTACCTGTGAACTGTTGACCAGCGATAAAGGCAGTTTTAGCAAACGGACATCTGGTGTGGCCCCAGGCAGAAGTGATTTGGCACCAAGCCACGCAAGAATGGTGTGGATGGAACTGTGTGGCCACAAATAGGTCAGTCCCCCTTTTGTATTTAAAGTTAGTTGCTTATTCTTTACAGGACGTGGCAATCAACCCCAGCTTTTATTGGCTGTTTGTGATTTTTCTAGGCAATTTTTTTCATTCAGTAGTTTGCCATTGCTTTCTGAACGATACGGCGCTTATACCATTGTTAAAAATCCACACAAAGCGATCTTTTGTATTTAAAAGTAAGCAGAAAATAAACCATCCAAAATGAGTAGTGAATTTGGAGCGATCATTGTCTTAAGCCGGGCGAGCCATGCCACGAATCATCAACTAGTGGTCCCATAATGGTGAATACAAAGGCGAAGTGTCCATCTAACTCAGCTTTGGTTCATTTCGAGCGAGTCCTACCAGGAGACTTACTCAGTCTTGTCCGAAGTCTATCCAGTAACTATAAGCAGTGTTCTGGAGGGCCTACTTAATCCATCCCAGTTGATGATGAGCTCGAAGTCCCCTGTTACCCTCTGAAATCCTACGATAATTACTTGCAGTGCTGGGACAAACTAAGCCCATTATGCAACAAGAGAATGATAAATCCAGCAGCAGAAGCACACTCATCACTGCAGCTACTTCCAGTCTAAGGTGTGTAGTTTAAATACCCAGCAAAACCACCACAGAAAAGCTCATTCAGTTCACATGATGACCATTTTATTCTGAAATTTCTCAGAAACAGTAGTTAACAAATCTTATAGTTTGTAAATTTTGAACATTTTTCAGTTGTGAGAATCTATCACTATTTTTTATTTAACATAACACTCTGTTGTTATTTTGTCTTGTAATGTTTAAGTGGGCTGCATATTTTGGTTAATAAATCTACACTCTGAGTGCTGAGCCGTAGTCAAATTTCTTGGGTCGGGATATTTTTTAATGTGGGCTGGGCACCAAATCTCCTTTCTCAACTTTATGTACTCTACATAGTCCTTTGTGGGATTTCTGAGAAAGAATTTTTCGTCCAGAAATATCTCGCTTAGTTTCACCTGGATCCTCTTTGAAATAAGGTTTTCTAGGGGACTAAATCTGAGAAGAGACAGTTCATTCAAACTTGCAGACTGAAATCTTATCATTTATATATTATCTTTTATTTTTTTCATCCAATCTGTCACTGTCCTTCAAACTATCCACCACACTGTCGACAATCACTTTTTCTGTCGACCTTTAATGTTGTTACAAAATATTTCAGCTTTTCTCATTTCATTACATTTCCAAAGAAAGTGGACTGTACTCCTCTGATATATTTAATAAAAATGTGTTGTATAATAACATTGTGTTGACATTTTCATTAAGTAGGTTTTGTGAATTAAAATAAAAACCTTACAAACGGTCCTTAATTAATAAAGCCTCTTTTCAGAAATTGGGTATGAAAGTAAAATATGTGAAGTAAAAGAAGAAACACAAACATGACTTACGTATAAGTGTATTTCTGTTCTCTGTGCTTAAAAGTATGTGTATGTAAAATGTATTCACATATGAAACAAGCCTTTCTTGGTCTGAAATTTTGAATTCCCAGCAATCTTTCACTAAATATTTTTTTTCCAGTGATCAAGAAATCTGAGAGCCTTACCTTGAACTACTGCAAAACTCACTGGCATTATCTTAAAGATAATTACATTTCTGTAACCTTTTATCTGAAATCTTCAAGGACAGCTTTGTTTCAGAAACCAGCTTTTTTTGGTTTTCAGATGTCTCCCAAACTGTGTTAGTCAAGCAGCCCGAACTGTGTTAGTCAAGCAGCCCAAACTGTGTTAGTCAAGCAGCCCAAACTGTGTTGGTCAAGCAGCCCAAACTGTGTTAGTCAAGCAGCCCAAATTGTGTTAGTCAAGCAGCCCAAACTGTGTTAGTCAACCAGCCCGAACTGTGTTAGTCAAGCAGCCCGAACTGTGTTAGTCAAGCAGCCCAAACTGTGTTAGTCAAGCAGCCCAAACTGTGTTAGTCAACCAGCCCAAACTGTGTTAGCCAAGCAGCCCAAACTGTGTTAGTCAAGCAGCCCAAACTGTGTTTGTCAAGCAGCCCAAACTCTATACTCTTCCTGGGGCCCTGTATTTCTACAGTTTTATAAGTGGTGGGTCTTCACCAAAGATGGGGAAACTAGAGCTGAATATTCTAATCCTGAATCATATAAGCACCGTATTCTTTGGTTACCAACGGTTACTTGCTCTGTAATAGTGGGGGGGCTGGGGTTTTGTTCGTATGCCTGTAGGTCATGGTTCCCTATCGGCTTCGTGAGCAGACATGTGACATTATAAAGGCCTGTTCTAGGCCTCTTACACTCTGATGAGAAATGTGTGTCTTTTTTGCATACTTTACACCATTGCCTTCCCGTTCCCTGTGCTGAATTGCTCTGTTTCTGCCTGGTGCTGTCCTGCGGTTGTTGTGAAGCCTTGTTGTGTGAGGTCTTGGTGGCACTTTTATATTCAGTGATGGGGCGCTCCTCTCGTTTGGGGTGACTATTGTGTGGGCGCCTTTTAGCTGGGTTCACTTCCGACTGGGCGCTCTGGTACCGATCAGCAAACAGTACTTCTTGATCAAGAGTTTTGGCCCCGTGCTCTGCCAGGAACCGTCTCATGTCAAGGGTGAGTGAGTCCTTGAACTGCACCATGATAATCATCTCTTGTAGCCCTCCGTACGATTCGTCGAAGATGCTGATTGATTCCCACTTCTCCAAATACACAGCCTCACGTGTAGCAAACTGCTTATATGACTCATCTTTTTACCTCTTGGCTTCCCAGAATTTGCTCTGAAAAGTTTGTGCATTCAGCTGAAAACGCTGACGCAGAGCTTTCTTCAACAAGTCATAATTGTTGTTGTCTTCTAGGGCCATTTTGAGGAAGACATAGTAAGCAGGTCTTCTCAGGCTCTGTAAACGTTGCTGCAAAACCTATATTGGCCAAACAGGCAAACGACTTGGGGACAGATTCAGCCAGCACTTAAATGACATCGCTCAGCAAAAGTCCACACCAGTTGCTATACACTTCAATGGTCCTGACCACCATGGTCCCATCGACATCCAGGTCACAGCGATCCGATCCTGCTCCTCTGACACTGCCAGCCGAGAACAGCTTGAGAACCGTCTTATCCACCGCATGGGGTGTCTAAAACCAGCCGGTCTCAACACTTTTCACACCTTTGTCTGAGGTCCCTCTCCTCTCTTGCTCTATTTTACTCTTTCCACTCTTATCCTATTCTTCTATTTGTATGCCATATACATTTTTTTATTTCATATTTATTTATCTCCCACTCATTCTGTCCTCTTCTATTTCCAGTCCCCACTTTTATCACGTTGGGTAGTTTAATGTCCGGTTTCGTTTTTTAGTTTCTTAGTATGCATTGTGTACACCCGGCGGCGGAAGTCACTTTCTGTTCAGCCACGCGGTCATCAACAGACAGCGATTTTGATAGAATTTCGGTTCTTGCCTTCAGGGAAGTACCCAGTTTTTATTTTATTTAGTTTTTATGTGTCCTATCTAGCCTTCACTTTCTTTCCTTTCCTGACGAAGGCCTTGTGGCCGTAACGTAGACTATTTTCTTTGTCTTTTGTCCTCGTAAGACGAATCACCTTTTTTCGATTTTTTTTCAAACCCATCCATTTCAGGCTCTGAGATAACTTCATGTTGTATCTCTCCATATGTAATCCATATGTGGCAGCTAAAGACTCGAACCTAGCAAGATAGATGTCTATTTCCTCTGAAGCCTCAGAGTAGACATCTAACTTAAAAGAGGTCACGCTCGGAACTATCGCGTGAAAGATATTTCCCCCACCACTAACTTGAGAACTCCCCGATCCATTAGTGCTAGAGCTAGATTCGATTCTTCTTCCTTCAATTTCTAGTTCTTTAAGTCTGAGTGCGTGGGCTCTGTTGGCATGTTCCTTCTTTTCTGCATGGGCTCTGTCGGCTTCCTTTTCGGCCTTTAATCTGTCAGCTTGTTCCTTCTCAAATGCTCTTTGCTTTTCTATGTCTTCTCTCTCCTTTTCAGCCTTCATCTCTTCAAAAGCTCTTTGCTTTCTTTCACATTTCTTCCCTTTTGGCGTCCTTCTCTGCTTTCTCCTGATCTTTGGCTGCTATCTCCTTTTCAGCCTTCCTCTCTTCGTGTGCTCTTCATGTGCTCTTTCTTGCTCAGCTTCAACCCAACTGTCACAAAATCTGTCAGAGTTTGGCCTGTCATGCCCAGTTCTGTACTGAAATTCAGATAAAATGTGTAGAGGTTTGGTGGTTAGGCCATGCTGTGCAAGGATATTGTTTACAGGCTGCAGGAAATTACACTTGCTACTTAACTAAAATAAAATTAGCCACACTAAGTTCAAATTACTGGCTGACTAAAATTACCAAATCCGCAACAACAACAGAAATTAAGCTTCAGCAATGGACAATTTTTTTTCCGCTTTCAATTAATTTTAGAGAAGTTGTTGATTTTATCAATTATTAACTTTACTCTTAAAATATTTTACCTTATTTATTTATTTATTGCAAGACGCATGAGCATATCTATCTATACTAATAACTATCAATACTCTTTCAGTAAATCTAAAATTTGTCTGTATTCTAGGGAAATTAACCTTCTGGTGTCTTAATCAAGACGAGGTCCGCAATTGTGATTTATCACACTTGCTTGTCCGAGTTCTGTATATATGTTAAAGGGTTTTGCTCATACGTTTGCTTTCATACCTATAATAACTGAATCAACTATGATTGTTTTGTTTTAAAATTACATGTAACAAATTTAACTCTTTCAGTCCCAAGCAAAAAGGTGGGTTTGGCCCAAACAAAAATGGCCATACCAGTATGTTTTTATTGTTTTTGTTTGGAAATAATTTTTTTTAATGTTCATATTCATAAATAACAAAAGTCCATAATGGATGGCTATACTTTAAGAAGATAGCATTTTTGAGTTGTCAAAATTAGAAAACAGCCCTAGAAAGGATCAAGAGATACGAAAGCCAGTATACTGGCTCTTGGGCCAAATGGGTCTAGCGGGAAGTACAGTATACTGGCTCTTGGGGCTTAAAGAGTTAATACTCAATTAGTCAACAGGTTAAAATAGCGATGGAATGATGGTGAATTTTAGATGGAAATGAAATTGTCTTTACTGAGACTCGGTTTGAGGATTGATAAAAACAATTGTCCTTTTGCTGTTTCCTTAATAAACTTAGCTGGTCTAAGTGAGTCCTGCAGCCGTGGTTTCGTCAATTCTTTTGTGATGAGGGTGCGTCTTCACACAACTTGTCCAATTTAAGCTGTTAGTGTTGATTCCCTGCTTTTAACTTACAACTAGTGGTGTCGAACTTTCGTATTGCAGCTTCATACCACGAACTTTAGAAAAAATAAAAAGAACAAATGCCTCTGCTAAGCAAAATTGTGGGCTGCAAATTAACACGCGCATTGTCTCACTGTTCACCCACCAGTGTTAGCCTCTCTGAATAATTAAATTCTTGAGTATACACAGCGAAACTCGGGTAAGATGATTAGAAATCACCAATATTCTTCTGTTTATTAAACTGGGAAAATATGTGCTTGGGCAGCGTGAGGGCAATAGCATGCCTGAATTACAATTAACAAGGTACGGTACATATATCTTACAAAATGATACTATACATTTGATGCACATGGGATGTAATCATCACTGCTCCATTCGGAGTCTGGGGTTGCTGCTGCTTTCGCTTTTCTGAGCGAATTAGCATAAAACAAACACCAGTGTTTGCTGCAGTGGTTTATAAATACACTATTTTCATATGTTGAGCTTGCCAGACTTATATATATATATATATATATATATATATATATATATATATATATATATATATATATATATATATATATATATATATATATATATATATATATATATATATATATATAAGCACTTAGCAATAAAACATGTCAAATTCACATTTGTAAATAAATGTTTACACTTACCCCAAAGTAATTTTTGGGAGCACAATCTCCTGGCACAGTTTAGAATGGACACATCAACTTAGGTTAGATTCTTTTGAATCACGTGGTCTGGGAAATTTTAGTATTCTTCTTGTAGTGGTTTTGATGGTATTGTATGATGGTGATATTACTAAGTGTGATGTATGAGGTCAGCTGTGAAGGCTCCTGAGATAAAATGTAGCTGTGAATTTTCAGAAGGCCTTTCTTGCTACCACTACGACCTCACACCTATCTTTTTTTCTAATGAATGTGGCTACGTTAAAATCTAGGGTACTGAATGTAATGTGTTGTATTGACATATACAAACACACACACACAGATATTAAATAATATAATATTATCAATAAAATTTAGAACACAATGAACTAAATTCAGCTGGTGAAATTTTAGAAAGTAAATCTTTTTTAAATTTATTTGTTCTGAACCAAGGTTTTATTTTGGCCAGAACATATGAAAGATTTTGGAATTTATGAGTGAATGGCATGAATAAATGGCATGATAAATAAAAGGTGTGTACGTATACAATTTTCACGATTAGTTAATATTTCTACAGTTCATAATTTTATTTTCCCTGGGAGAACGATGAATAGATGTGCTGTTGGGGTGGCTTCATCCCTCCCTGTCTATGCCTACCAAACATTGTCCATTAATGATGGAAGGAAATGGGATGTTTTAGTAGTAATTCACTTTGGGTGCTATGTCTATGAAGTTGGTGTAAATCCAGCAGACCAGCCTGCTTACGTAACTTTGAAAGAGTAGTTCTGGTGCTGGAATCTGGTGGCCCCACCTCTCCGTGCTTGGGGGCAATATATCGGGTGGCCCCACCTCTCCGTGCTTGGGGGCAATATATCGGGTGGCCCCACCTCTCCGTGCTTGGGGGCAATATATCGGGTGTTCTGCCGAGATGCGACACTGCACGGGTCCTCACTGTCAATTATTTACCCAGCATTTGACACCACCTTTTGGTGTCAACATAAAAAACTCACAGCTCTGAAATAAAGTATTGGTTTAGGTTCAGAACCTTACCTAAGGAGCCACTTCTACACGTAACAATTTACAATAACACCACTTAGACAGGGTCAGATCTCTCTGACCATACAACACATCTTACCAAGTTGGTTTCACATAGGATAAGTTCTCCCAGACTACATATTCCGAAATATGTTTATTAGCTTCTTGCCATAGGATAGGATAGGTGATATGTTCCACTGATCTCAACACTTGATCTGTCCTTCCTAATCCTTGCTGGAGTTTATATATATTGTTTGTCCCTAGACCCTGAACTAGGGTGGGGGGTCTAGAGCAAATCCTTACTTGTTGTAAGGCTAGATTTTGATATGGCAGTATCAAATCACTCGAAACATTAAACAATATTTAAAATATACAAAGAAATAATTTCAATCTTACCAGATTATGAATAAAGAACACAGAAATGCTAGCAAAACTCAGCTGAGCTGCTGGCTATAGTATGGCGTCCCTGAACTTATTTCAATTTACTTCATTGGAAATCACCACACTTAAAATTTACTGTGTCTATCACTGGACAACTATTGAGGAATGGCAAAAAAGCGCGTCTGAGCGCTGATAATATGATTGTCTGTGGCCAATCAATGCCTTGTGTTTTTTTCAAATTCAAATTTCCTACACTAAAGTCATTTCAGTCATGCTTCAGTCAAGTATGGATTTTTATCTGTTAGTCCGTCCATCTCTACTTGCATTTTCACAAAACCGTACTTGGTTTTTGAACCAACCTATCCGTCCCCTCTACAAATTTGCCTGAAAAGTTATTTTTAGCCACAATTCTCCTTAACACCCTCTTTCATTCTAACTAGATTTGGACACTTGAGTATCAAGGTCGCGGTTTTTGTGCAAATTAGTGACATGTTTGATTCAATGCAGTCTTTCGCTGATGTGAACAACACAGTCTTTTGTCAATGTCTTCATTATTATCTATCCGTCTGTATAAATAAAAGCATATTATTTCACTGCTCAAAATGGGCCATCCGGCCAGCTAATTTTTATATTCCTAACATTAGTATTAAGAAAAAGTTACTTTTTAAATTTTGTAATATTTCAAGCATCTGCGTTGTAGTGCTTTTGCCACTGAATTCAAATAAAAGGCTTGGTATCGCATAAGCGTCCCTTTCCGTACCTCGTGTCAATTTGGGGACGTGACTTTTCCTCCATTCCCCCCCCAATTGCATCTTCTAAGCCTTGCTAGTCTCACGCAATTTTTCAGTCATATTTTTTTTTTTTCCTTTTGATCCGCCGTTCTCATCCCGTTCAAATGGTAACCGTTTCAGCAATTTAATTTCCATGGCGGGTGATGACCCGCGGCGTGGGCGATCATGCCTTCTAGTAACTTACGCATTCTTTTTATCCCTACATTTTATCCTTTGGAGATATTTTTACGTTGTATCACTTGTTAATTTTATGATACATCTCCCCACTTGAAAACATGCCTACGGCAAGTTCTAAAACCAGTGATACACATAGATAAAATCTCTCCTCACGCCTGCCATTACTCTAATTTTGATCACAGGGGTGCCGACTGAGGAAATCTGCACCGACATTCAATTTGCCTGGGATATATTGGATACTAAACTGATAAGGTTGAAGCAATAAAGACCACCTCAGCAATCTTGCGTTTTCATGCTTAGCCTGAGATAAGAATACGAGAGGCTGATGATCCGTCTCGACCACAAAAGTCCTACCATACAGATAGATTTGAAACTTCTTTATTGCCCAGATTAACGCTAAACATTCTTTTTCGCTTGTGGAGTATCCTTGTTCCGCCTTATTCAATTTGCGGCTTGCATAAGCGACTGGTTTCAGTTCCCCATCAGGTGAAGATGATCTTTGCAACAAAGCCCCTCCGAGTCCTACATTACTGGCATCGGTTCTTAAGACAAAGTCCTGTGTCAAATCAGGCAGTTTGAGAATAGGCTTGCTAGTGAGTTTTTCCTTTAACTCTTGTAACGCTAGTTCACATTGTGCAGTCCAAATAATTTTATCTGGAAGTCCCTTGCGAGTCAGATCAGTCAGAGGAGCACAAATAGCGTTAAAATTTTTGATGTATTTCTGATAAAATCCGCATAACGACACGAATGATCGCACGTCCTTTTTTGTTTGTGGTCTAGGTGCTCTCTGCAGTTTTTCCAAGTTCTTAGGATCAGGGGTCATGTTACCCTGATATACAGTGTGTCCCAAGAATTCCAACTCTTTGCACCCAATACAACATTTTGTTGGCCTAGCAGTTAAGTTCGCCTCCCTAAGTCTATTAAATAACATCTCTAGAGCTTCAATGTGTTCTTCAAATGTCTCTGTGGCGACGAGAATATCATCCATGAAATTCGTGATACATGGGTTATTCAGGGGATCCAACAATTTGCGCATCATCCTTGAAAATACACTCGGAGCATTTTTCAGTCCGAATGGTAGCATATTGAATTCATAATGTCCATCCGAAGTGCTAAAAGCCAAATAAGGTCTCACTTCAGGCTTCACTGGGATCTGGTAAGAGCCTTTACTAAGATCCACCTTTGAAAAGTATTTTGCCTTGTTCAGTCTGGCAAATAACTGTTTTGTGTCTGGTAATGGATCCACTTGTCCTTCTGTGACAGCATTCAGTTTCCTGTAATCTATGCACAGTCTGTGTTCCCCAGACGGTTTTCTCAACAAAACGACACTAGAACTAAAAGATGATTCACTGTGCGAAATAATCCCCTCCTTCAACAAATAATCTATTTCTTCCTTCAATGCCTTCTCCTTCGCGAACGGAATAGAATAGGCTCTCATACAGATTGGGTTTGAGTCTACCAGTTTCATGTCATACTGTAGCAAATTTGTATGGCCTGGTTTATCTGTTAATACATCTGTATGTTCCTCCAGAACCTGTTGAACTCTCTCCCTCTGGTTTTTAGTCAGGTGCTTACTGACTTTTACCTGTGCTGCTGTTTCACAAGGATGTAATGGGTATTCATGTGAGGTGAGTGGTTCCTTTTGCATTTGAGTTGCGATAGCTAAGGTCAGTAAGGGGGTGCTTTCCTGGAGTGGTCTGTCCAGATACTTCTTTAACAGGTTTACATGATAAACTTTCTCCTTCCCCTTTTTGTCAATTTTATAGTTTGTTCTAGACACCTTCTCTAGAACCGTATATGGACCTTGCCATCCAATTTGTAATTTATTCTGGCTACCGGGTAGTAGAAGCAGCACCTTCTCTCCCACAGCTAGTTCTCTGTCCTTTGCCTTCCTATTAAAATATGCTGCATGTTTCTTCCTGGCTTGTTTCAAATTATCATTTGCCAGTTTCCATCCAGCTTTCAAACGAGTGGTCAGTTCGTTCACGTATTGATAAGATGAGGTAACAGTCTCTTCCGCCTTCTCATCTGTCCAGGTCCTTAATAAAGCTTCTAATGGACCTTTTATTGGCCTCCCAAATAGCAGAGTGGCGGGAGCCATCCCGGTTGAACTATGTGGTACCTCCCGATACGCAAACAATGCGGCGGGCAGGAATTGATCCCACAGATCCGGTTTTTCGTGTGCCAGCTTTCTCAGGATAGAAATGAGAGTCCCGTTGAACCTCTCTACCTGGCCGTTCCCTTGCGGATGGTACGGACTACAATAAAAGTGTCTGGCTTGAAATAGCTTAAAAAAACTTCTTCCGTTAGTTTCCCCTTGAACTGAGAACCATTATCCGTCAAGATTTGATGCGGGAATCCTAATCGGGTAAATATTGTAAGTAGTGCCTCTGCTACATGTTTTGAATCAATTGATGGCAGGGCTACCGCCTCTCCCCACATAGAACAAGTGTCCACCAGAGTAAGGATGTAACTGTTCCTCCTCTTGGTCCGAGTGAGAGGTCCCACAATATCCACTGCAACCCTCTCAAAAGGTGTTCCCACTATGGGCATTTCCCCTAGAGTTGCAGGAGCAGTCCAATGCTTTGGAGCTACCCTTTGACATTCTGGGCAGGATTTGACATATCTTTTTATATCCTCCGTTATCCCTGGCCAGAAGTAATGACAAGCTATACGCTGTCCTGTGGCGCTGATCCCCATGTGACCACTGAAGGGAATCGCATGCCCGAGTTCCATCACTTTATCTCTATATGAAGTGGGAAGAACCAGCTGGTTGTGACCATTTGTTCCAGTTCCGGCCTTCCTGTATAATAGTTTGTTCTTCATGAAATATTCTCCCTTGCTCGGAGGTGTGTGGCATTTGGGCAATTTTTTAAAACATGGCTTGAGTGTCCTATCCTCAGCCTGCGCCTTCCTCATCTCCTCTGGATGAGCATTTATAGGTTCACCTTCTTCCTCCTTCTTCTGTGACCTGGTCTGCACTGTCGCCATGATCACAGGTT
This sequence comes from Oreohelix idahoensis, assembly GCA_024509875.1. Classification (NCBI taxonomy): domain Eukaryota; kingdom Metazoa; phylum Mollusca; class Gastropoda; order Stylommatophora; family Oreohelicidae; genus Oreohelix; species Oreohelix idahoensis. The sequence continues at coordinate 271,910 of JAMPIV010023161.1, read as the reverse complement.
TCTCGGGATTCCCCAAGAAGAAGACGTATCTACACCCCAATATCAGAGGGTAGATTGGTTCATCTATCACTGCTGCTCTGATTTCTCCTTCCACATAGCGAGTTTTCACCGTTATCCTTGCGATGGGAAGTGTCATGAGTGGTATGTCCTTAGTCGCCCCTTGTATTTCCACTGTTTCTGTGGTATACTGACTTGGGTCCACTAGGCTAGACTTCACAACTGAATCATAATCCAAACCTGTATCATAAAGGCACCTTATGGTGACCCCATTACAAATAACATCCTCACAAACTGGGGGGTGATAAGGTTCCTGTTGTCCATTAGGATTAACCTTTAATCTTTGCGTCCCCGACTTCATTGCAGCAATGTTTGAAGGTTTCCTTCTACAAAATTCGGTGTTATGGTTATCTTTCTTGCACCATTTACACCATCTTTTTCCTTGGTTCAACGGTTTTCTTTCATTGAATTTTTGGTCATTGAACTGTGAGTTTCTGTCTCGGTAGTCATTTCTTGGCCGTTCAAAGTTTGTCCTACCTTTATTTCCCTGCTCTCTATTATCAAATTTATTAAATTGCTGTGGAGCTTTAAAATTGTCTATGTGCTTCTTTTTAGCACCACTTACCTCTGCCTGGGCTGCCTGATACCTCTCAGCGACATTTAAAACCTCTCCCAATTTCTCTGCACCTTGTTCCATGAGAAATTTTCTCATGTCTGGAGCCATGGACTCTCTCAATTGCTCAATCATGATCATTTCTTTAAGATCTTGGGTCTTCCCCAGAGCAGTCCATTTCTCCAAATAGGTTTCCAGTCTGGCAGAGAATTGGTGGTATGTCTCCCCAGACAACAGTTTGGCATTTCTAAATTTCTTACGATAAAATTCCCCATTTTTTTCGTACCTCAATAACAAAGCCTGCTTTAACATGTCATAATTGTCTTGGTCTTCTCTGTTCATTTTTGCGAAGACTTCATAAGAAGTACCTCTCAGTCCCTGTGATAGCTTTAAACTCCACCTCTCTCTCTCTAACCCATATGTAGTAGCTAATAACTCAAAACGTCCTAGGTACCCCTCTATGTCATCGTCTTTTTCAACAAAATGGTCTAAATGAAACCCCATAGCTGAGTTTGAGGCTCCCAGACTGGGCGTAGCATCTGAGGCAAAAGGGCTGGCACCATTTTCAGGAGCCTGGCCTTGTAATTCCAGCTCCCTTAGTCGTAATTCGTGCTCCCTTTGCAACCTTCTATCTTCTGCCTCCCTTTCGGCCTTTTTATCTTCTGCCTCCCTTTCGGCCTTTTTATCTTCTGCCTCCCTTTCGGCCTTTTTATCTTCTGCCTCCCTTTGCTGTCGTTTGTCTTCTGCCTCAATCTGCAGCCTATTACCTTTAGCACGCTGCCGGCGAGACATATCGCCGAAGGTAACCTATGTTCTGCCAGCTGGAGGCGATATGTTACGCCTTGCGGCTGTCATCGTTTCTAGCACATGACTTGTGTACACGTGATTTTCAGCCCCGATAAGGTTTTAAGTTGTAACTTTAATTGCAAGAGAGTTAGCTTCCGTTTCCGATCTTAAAAAAGTGATGGGTGTATCCGCATTTATTTTTTTAAAATTTTTTAAATCGAAATGAATCGGCATCAGACGCGCGGCCATTTCGCTCTAATTTTATTGCATTCTGACGCCATGCGGTGGGGATGAAATTTTTGTCTTTATAAGCGCTGAAATCGGTTCTCAGAATATGTTTGATGGCTGAGATTGAAACGAAAGTAAAATGGCCTTTCAAGTATGTATAATTTTCGGGGTTAGGATTAGGAATATCGGAAAAATATAGGATTACGGCCGAATGTCACGGCTGGCTAGGGAGTTTGTTGCTTTGCTACTGATGATGGGTGTAACGAAAAGATCGTCATTTGATTTGTATTGCTCTATTGGTCAAATGACTTTCATTGAGATGCAAGGGATATGGACGCTTCGTTCGTTGGTCATTTTTTTAATTTTTTTTTTTAATTTTAAAATTTAAAAAAAAAATTTTTTTAATTTTTTTTCGTTTTTTTCATCTTTCCTTTCCTCTCTTCCTATCACATCTAACATGTACACAAACAAATTTTATATCATCAGATTCACCATTCATTTATTTACATAAATTCCAAAAATGATAGCAATTGACCAAGAAACACAAAAACTATAGACATTACAAGTCGCCCACTATAAAAACGGGGGGTTGTGAAAAAGAATGCAGCTGTAGGGCAAGTTTTCTGAAATTTTATGCAGCGTGCTAATTTCTCTATCAGCCTCAATTTGTAACCTCTTCTCTTCAGCCAACCTTTCAGACTCTAATTTTCTTTCAGCCTCTTTTTCTAATCTTCTTTCTTCCCGTTCAATATACTTATCACATTCAGCCGTTACGTATTGAACTAAAATCTGACCATCCATTCCCATCTCCTTTGCGGTCAGCACAGCAGCTGATCTAAATTTTGCCAGCTCCGCCATATTTTTTAAACAAATCTAGCAATAAGCAAAGTAAAATTTCCAACCTCTAAAGTACTTATAATTACTCTAGACTAAAATAATTCTAATTAATTAATTAACTAACACTGGCTGTGAAGATTCACCAACTTCTAATTGCCCTTTTAATTTAAAGGGACACTTTTAATTTTAAGGGAATTTTACAATTTTGTTCCCCTAATTTTATTTCTCCCACCAGGAGATCCTTATATTACTGTTTATGCTAATTATCCCTGGACAAGACCCCAATATATGTAGTGGTTTTGATGGTATTGTATGATGGTGATATTACTAAGTGTGATGTATGAGGTCAGCTGTGAAGGCTCCTGAGATAAAATGTAGCTGTGAATTTTCAGAAGGCCTTTCTTGCTACCACTACGACCTCACACCTATCTTTTTTTCTAATGAATGTGGCTACGTTAAAATCTAGGGTACTGAATGTAATGTGTTGTATTGACATATACAAACACACACACACAGATATTAAATAATATAATATTATCAATAAAATTTAGAACACAATGAACTAAATTCAGCTGGTGAAATTTTAGAAAGTAAATCTTTTTTAAATTTATTTGTTCTGAACCAAGGTTTTATTTTGGCCAGAACATATGAAAGATTTTGGAATTTATGAGTGAATGGCATGAATAAATGGCATGATAAATAAAAGGTGTGTACGTAATGTGTTGTATTGACATATACAAACACACACACACAGATATTAAATAATATAATATTATCAATAAAATTTAGAACACAATGAACTAAATTCAGCTGGTGAAATTTTAGAAAGTAAATCTTTTTTAAATTTATTTGTTCTGAACCAAGGTTTTATTTTGGCCAGAACATATGAAAGATTTTGGAATTTATGAGTGAATGGCATGAATAAATGGCATGATAAATAAAAGGTGTGTACGTATACAATTTTCACGATTAGTTAATATTTCTACAGTTCATAATTTTATTTTCCCTGGGAGAACGATGAATAGATGTGCTGTTGGGGTGGCTTCATCCCTCCCTGTCTATGCCTACCAAACATTGTCCATTAATGATGGAAGGAAATGGGATGTTTTAGTAGTAATTCACTTTGGGTGCTATGTCTATGAAGTTGGTGTAAATCCAGCAGACCAGCCTGCTTACGTAACTTTGAAAGAGTAGTTCTGGTGCTGGAATCTGGTGGCCCCACCTCTCCGTGCTTGGGGGCAATATATCGGGTGGCCCCACCTCTCCGTGCTTGGGGGCAATATATCGGGTGGCCCCACCTCTCCGTGCTTGGGGCAATATAAGGCTGTTCTGCCGAGATGCGACACTGCACGGGTCCTCACTGTCAATTATTTACCCAGCATTTGACACCACCTTTTGGTGTCAACATAAAAAAACTCACAGCTCTGAAATAAAGTATTGGTTTAGGTTCAGAACCTTACCTAAGGAGCCACTTCTACACGTAACAATTTACAATACCACGACTTAGACAGGGTCAGATCTCTCTGACCATACAACACATCTTACCAAGTTGGTTTCACATAGGATAAGTTCTCCCAGACTACATATTCCGAAATATGTTTATTAGCTTCTTGCCATAGGATAGGATAGGTGATATGTTCCACTGATCTCAACACTTGATCTGTCCTTCCTAATCCTTGCTGGAGTTTATATATATTGTTTGTCCCTAGACCCTGAACTAGGGCGGGGGGTCTAGAGCAAATCCTTACTTGTTGTAAGGCTAGATTTCGATATGGCAGTATCAAATCACTCGAAACATTAAACAATATTTAAAATATACAAAGAAATAATTTCAATCTTACCAGATTATGAATAAAGAACACAGAAATGCTAGCAAAACTCAGCTGAGCTGCTGGCTATAGTATGGCGTCCCTGAACTTATTTCAATTTACTTCATTGGAAATCACCACACTTAAAATTTACTGTGTCTATCACTGGACAACTATTGAGGAATGGCAAAAAAAAAGCGCGTCTGAGCGCTGATAATATGATTGTCTGTGGCCAATCAATGCCTTGTGTTTTTTTCAAATTCAAATTTCCTACACTAAAGTCATTTCAGTCATGCTTCAGTCAAGTATGGATTTTTATCTGTTAGTCCGTCCGTCTCTACTTGCGTTTTCACAAAACCGTACTTGGTTTTTGAACCAACCTATCCGTCCCCTCTACAAATTTTGCCTGAAAAGTTATTTTTTAGCCACAATTCTCCTTAACACCCTCTCTCTTTCATTCTAACTAGATTTGGACACTTGAGTATCAAGGTCGCGGTTTTTGTGCAAATTAGTGACATGTTTGATTCAATGCAGTCTTTCGCTGATGTGAACAACACAGTCTTTTGTCAATGTCTTCATTATTATCTATCCGTCTGTATAAATAAAAGCATATTATTTCACTGCTCAAAATGGGCCATCCGGCCAGCTAATTTTTATATTCCTAACATTAGTATTAAGAAAAAGTTACTTTTTTAATTTTGTAATATTTCAAGCATCTGCGTTGTAATGCTTTTGCCGCTGAATTCAAATAAAAGGCTTGGTATCGCATAAGCGTCCCTTTCCGTACCTCGTGTCAATTTGGGGACGTGACTTTTCCTCCGTTCCCCCCCCCCCCCCAATTGCATCTTCTAAGCCTTGCTAGTCTCACGCAATTTTTCAGTCATATTTTTTTTTTTTCCTTTTGATCCGCCGTTCTCATCCCGTTCAAATGGTAACCGTTTCAGCAATTTAATTTCCATGGCGGGTGATGACCCGCGGCGTGGGCGATCATGCCTTCTAGTAACTTACGCATTCTTTTTATCCCTACATTTTATCCTTTGGAGATATTTTTACGTTGTATCACTTGTTAATTTTATGACACTTCTTATGATGGGTTATCTGATTCCTTAGGTCTCCAGTCTTTGTATTTAAAAATGCGTGTTTACTTGTAAGTTTCAAAGTTGCCCAAATACTATGTCCTGGTCCTTTAAGTTTCCAATCTTTGTATTTGAAATTCGGGTTTACTTTTAAGTTTCAAAGTTGCCCAGATGCTTTGATCTATCACATATAATTTTGGAATTCATAGTCCGATCCTTCTCTCTGACTCTGGTGAATTGCTAGCTTGACATGGCCATGCAGTCTGATTTGGGACTCCGATTTTGCTAGATTATATTGCACCTGATGGCATTCCAGCAGAGGCCTTCAAAGCCGATATCGACACTGCTACAGAGATGTTATATAAATTACTTGGTAAAGTCTGGGAAAAGGAAGAGATACCAGCAGAATGGAAGGAAGGATATCTGGTTAAGTTGCCTAAGAAGGGAAATCTACAAGAGTGCACAAATTATAGAGGAATAATGTTACTATCAGTGCCAGGAAAGGTATTGAACAGGATTATCCTTGAGAGATTAAAGGAGTCCATAGACAAGAAATTGAGAGATGAACAAGCAGGTTTTCGACAAAACAGATCATGTACAGACCAGATAGCCACTTTGAGAATAATAGTTGAACAAAGTCTGGAATGGAATTCACCACTATACATCGGATTTGTGGACTACGAAAAAGCATTTGACAGTGTGGACAGAGAATCACTTTGGAAATTGATGAGGCATTATGGAGTTCCCCTGAAGATCATTAATTTAATAAAGAAAACCTATGAAGACATGACGTGCAGAGTTCTTCATGAAGGACAGCTTACAGAACCATTTGGGATAAGAACAGGAGTGCGACAGGGATGCCTCTTGTCTCCATTTCTTTTCTTGCTGGCAATAGATTGGGTTATGAGATCATCGACAACACACAACAGAAATGGAATCCAGTGGACTCTGACTAAGCAGTTGGATGATCTGGATTTTGCTGATGATTTGGCTCTCCTGTCCCATAACCGTAATCAGATGCAGGACAAATTGAAAACACTCGATGAGAGGTCACAGCAATTGGGTCTGAAAATACACAGGGAAAAGACAAAAATAATGCGAATAAATGCAGGTAATGAAAACAGAGTTGAACTTGAAGAAACGCCAATACAAGATGTAGAATCATACACATATCTTGGCAGTAATATAGATAAAGTTGGAGGGACAGACAGCGATATCAAAATAAGAATACAAAAAGCAAGAGGAGCTTTCATTGCATTGGGAAATATATGGAGATCAAGAGAAATAGGATCCAACACGAAAATAAGAATCTTCAACTCAAATGTGAAGTCAGTCCTATTGTATGGCTCGGAGACATGGAGAACAACAAAGACAACAACCAAAAAGCTGCAGACTTTCATAAATGGGTGCTTGCGTAGAATAGAGGGATTAAAATGGTATGACAAGGTTACCAATGTGGAACTGATGACAAGAACTGGACAAATGCCAGTGGAACAAGAGATGAGAAGAAGACGATGGCGATGGATAGGACACACACTGAGGAAACCTGTTGATAGCATTACAAGGCAGTCCTTGTTCTGGAATCCCCAGGGCAAGAGAGGCAGAGGAAGACCAAGAAGTACATGGAGAAGAGAGTTGGAAACAGAGGTGAAAATGATGAGGAGAACATGGAAAGAACTTGAGATGATGGCACGTGACAGGAGGACTTGGCATGTGTTTGTTGAAGGCCTATGCTCCTTTGGGAGTGGAGGGTTATGAATGAATATTTCCATTTCTCAGTTCAAATCCCAGATTGTATTTCCGACGAATTTGTCAATGAAAGTCAAAGTCTATACCGGCTCTCAAATTAAGCCAATGGTAAGCTCTTTAGAACTAAATGGGTCAGGATGTTAAATCACCATATCCCCCGCGTGTTTTAAAATATCAAATTTTAAAATTCCAATGCGTGACATCTTTCTAGTAAGAAAGTAATACTTCCGATTGCATCTTTATGCAAATTCACAAACAAATCTGTGAACTTATTTCCTGTCTAGCTACTTTCCCACAATATTGTCTCCCCAGACAGATTATCAGTAACATTGATACAAAGATAGCCCAGCGGAAACGATTTTATCACCTGTGTCTTTGCACACCCCAGACGGCTTTCTCAGAAAGACCGCGAACCCAGGTGGTCACTTGCCTGTTTGTCGCTGGCCCCGGAAATGAGTTACGTCAAAGTCGCTGTCAAGTTCTTAGCTGTGTGTGCACATTGACAAATATATTTTGCATTACACATGGAGCAACGAGGATGGCTCGTTATTCAAAGCTAATGTTAACTCAATGAACTCCAACACGCAGGCATGATATCCGACAACTTTATATCACAAAACTTTAGCATAACAGCAACAACATAGGTAGACTGCCTCTTTGGTCATGAAACATCAGAAAAGCACAATGTATTATGTGCATCATCAACAATATAAGCATATAGCAATCTCACTATCCGCTGCTCATATTTCAGCCGGCACTAACTATTTATATATAATCATCCAATTCGCCTTCTCTCTCCACGAAATCTCTACTCGCTCCAATCTCTCTCTCAAATGCCTTACCACACATGCCCCTTTTCACACCTGACCAGTCTTCACCACCACTTCGTTCACAACAGCTCAGTCATGCCCGTGAACTTAACATCAGTGCTTACTGCTACTAATGCATTCATGCCCACAGTCAAACTTAACATTCACTCACTTCAAATCACAACGTACATAAATACATCTAGCTCTCGTCAGAGCATGAGTACTGACATACCTTCTATAAACGGTTCATGACAGTCGCTATTCCTCTTAACATTTACTTTCTGCATCAAAGGTCGCTAGACAACTTAGGTGATAAACGTATTATTCGCTGACCGGTCTAATTAGCCTGGTACGATTCAGAATTAGAATCTTTAACTCAAATGTGAAGTCAGTCTTGCTGTATGGCTCAGAGACATGGCATGTCTTCGCATAAGATGGCCAGACAACTTAGGTGATAAACGTATTAATCGCTGACCGGTCTAATTAGCCTGGTACGATTCAGAATTAGAATCTTTAACTCAAATGTGAAGTCATCTGTGCTGTATGGCAAGACATTGCACCGCCAAGCTGTGGACATTTGTAAATAGATGTCTCCGATGAGCATAAGATGGCCAAAATTGAAATATAGCAGAAAAGATGCAGACAACAGCCAATACAGACAGAAATTGAGGTAAGAAAGTGGGGATGGATAGGTCATACACTCAGAAGAGAAAAATGAAGCTTAGCCAGAGTTGCCCTTGACTGGAACTTACAGGGGAAAAGAAGAGTGGGGAGGCCAAAGAGAACTTGGAGAAGAACTGTTGAAGAGGAGGCTAGGAAAATTGGAATGACTTGGGCACAGCTGAAAAAGACAGCCCAGAATAGAAATCGATGGAGAGCAACTGTTTCTGCCCTATGTTCCACAGGGAACAATAAGGAATGATAATGATTACGATTCACCTGGCGAAACGTAAACAAGTCTGGGAGTGGTAAGAGCAAACACAGGTGCATAAAATATATCAAAGAATATGACGATCCGTGAGGAAATTGAAGAAAAGAAGTGATACTGCCGGAGAGGATGAAAGTTATAAAAGTGCACAACTGGTTCGTCACATCACTCACGTCTGTTGTTTTTCTGTTGTCTAGTCTTCTAGTCGAAAGCTTGCCTGGTCTGGGCATGTAACCCGTCATGACTCCCTTTCGAAAACGATCCTCCAGGGAACAGTCGAAGGTAAACGGAGAAGAGGAAAGCAAAGAAAATTCTGGGCTGATAACATCAAAGAATGGGCAGGACACGGTTTTTCCACACATGTACGCATTGCTGAGGATAGAGAGCAGTGGAGGACCCTGTCTGCTGATGCTTCCACCATGGCACCCCTACGACCCATGACGAGTTACGGGTTGAGTGAGATGAGATGATGAGTCTTCTAGTTCCTTATTTCTCACGAGCGCCAGAAAACATACCTTTATTTGTGTGTAATATTTATTTACTGTTTACAGGCCTCGGGTTTCCCTTCTTTATGTGTTTAAACATTTCTACAATACCAAAACCTACCCTCTGTCCTGTACTTACTGTTCTTAGTCTTCTATCATTTACTAGACTCAGTATTAAGGTCTTTGTCTTGTGTAATCTGACCTATACGAATAGGGGAACAACAGAAGTATTTGCGTCATTAATAGGCTGGATTGCCCTAGGTAAATTTCCGGTGTTATGTGTTGCGGGTCGCGCTAATAACCCCTGTGATGGAAGCACTATTTGTGTGGTGCTTAGGTGGCAAAGGGAGGATAGTGTGATTAGCTTCCGTAGCTAGGCGGTGGTGCCGCACGGAAGGTCCTGAGTTCGATTCCCCGGTAAGTCACTCACGTCTGTTGTTGTTTTCTTGTCTAGTTTTCTACTTCTTCTATTTCTCACGAGTCCCTGAAAACATATCTTTATGTGTGTGTAATATTTATTAAGAATGGAAACAAAATTATTTCATTCGCTGCACGAAAAAAAATCGCGCCTTGGAAAAAAAAAAAACAGATTGCAACGTTGGAGGAAAAAATATGGGACAAATTTTGGTACGGTAGGAAAAATTAATTCTAAACATTGTTTGCTCTACTTCAATGCAATTTAGTGCAGTGGCCAGAAGCACACGATTTTACGTAATTTCTAGACTGCAATTTTGGTGGGAATTATGTGACTGAAGGACGTCTAATCGACGCGGACGCCATACCTCTAAGCTACTTAAAAAAAAAAAAAAAAAATGTTGCCTCGTGTTGGCGAGGCGCGTCCCGTTTAACCTAGCCGGTTATATTAGGGCGCATGTCTAAATATATTGGACCTTTAGGTCTGGAGAATAAGTTATGTGTTAGTTATTAGCTACTCCGACCCCTCAGAGTTACATACAAGCGATAAAGGTAATGACAGGTAATGGACACGTAGAAAATATGAACGAAGCAAAGATAAGATGAGCGATAAAGAAAGATGAAAAATAAGCAACACGGGCGACAAGAGGAAAATGTACAACAAATAAGCTAGGTAAAAATACAGATAAGATGAGCGATGTGGAAAGATGAAAAATTACATAAGCCAGAAACAAAAATGAAAAAAAAAACATAGAAAATGAGAAAAGAAATAAATAAATAGTCCTAGTTGGTGAGGTATTTGCTATCCTAACTTTGCACTTGAGCTGCAGGAAATGGTTGATGCACTAGTGATAGAAAGTGAACATAAAGGCCTTAGCCTTAATAGCAGAAAGACAGATATAATGGTCGTCTCAAAGACAAGGGTTTCCCTAGAATGCACTATCAAAGTAAATGGAACCGTTTTAAAACAGGTCAATAAATTAAAATACATGGGAACATTAATAACAATGGATGGAAGATGCATCTCAGAAGTGAAGAGCAGAATAGCTCAGGCAAAAGCAGCATTCTATAAAATGAGGAGAATTTTATGCAACAATTCTTTGTCATTGGAAGTAAGAAAGAGAGTTGTTCATTGTTATATAGAACCAATCCTGACATATGGGAGTGAGTCATGGACAATTAGTAAACAAACAGGGAAGGCACTAGAGGCAACAGAGATGTGGTTTTACAGAAGAATGTTGAAAATACAATGGACAGCTAATAGGAGTAATGAGAATGTCCTGAAAGAGACCGATGTGCAAGGGAAACTTATTTCACAAGTTAGAAAGAAGCAATCCACTTTTTTAGGGCATATTATGAGAAGAGGAAAGTTGGAAAATAACGTAACAACATGTAAGATTGAAGGAAAAAGAGATAGGGGAAGACAAAGAGAGCAAATACTGTACAGTTTAACATCGTGGCATGGAAAGAAGTCAACAGCAGACAGGAAGTTGTGGAGAGACATGATCTCCTACGCCACCTGTCACGGTACTTGAAGAAGAAGCAGAACTTTGCACTTATCGAAGAATGCGCACTATACGTTACTTTCAGTTTTGTGAACTGTATTGCACTTTGTTAGAACATTATGACGTAGCAGTTGCATAGTGCAAGTTGATGAGATGCACAGCGTAATGTTGTAAATACAAGGAAACTTTCATCGGCTTAAATTTTTTGATCATTTCGCCTTGTGTAACAGAACAAATCAAACAATGAATGAAATGTGTGTAGCTGCTCGTAAGCCAGCAATAAACACAACTAAAGGTAAGGATGCTCCTTTTTACAAGGTGGCAATGAAATTAGACGTTACAACAACACAGGAAAAAAAAATTAGTCTTTGAATAAAACTGCCCCGCTATCCTTGCGTGGGTTATAATTAGAATATATACTTTTTTTCTTGACTTTTTCCTTCCACTATTGCCATGAAGCGTAGTGGGCCAAATGTGTGGCCTAGGCTAATGTGAGCCTGTTGCTGTTGTAGGATGCCTGTGATGTTGTCTATCCATCTGCTTCTTGGTCTTCCCCGTGCTCTGAAACTGTATCTTCTATTATTGTAGGCGCTTAGTGATAGTTTATCGGGCTCTGAAACTGTATCTTCTATTGTTGTTGGCGCTTAGTGATAGTTTATCGGGCTCTGAAACTGTATCTTCTATTGTTGTAGGCGCTTAGTGATAGTTTATCGGGCTCTGAAACTGTATCTTCTATTATTTTAGGCGCTTAGTGATAGTTTATCGGGCTCTGAAACTGTATCTTCTATTGTTGTAGGCGCTTAGTGATAGTTTATCGGGCTCTGAAACTGTATCTTCTATTATTGTAGGCGCTTAGTGATAGTTTATCGGGCTCTGAAACTGTATCTTCTATTGTTGTTGGCGCTTAGTGATAGTTTATCGGGCTCTGAAACTGTATCTTCTATTGTTGTTGGCGCTTAGTGATAGTTTATCGGGCTCTGAAACTGTATCTTCTATTATTGTAGGCGCTTAGTGATAGTTTATCGGGCTCTGAAACGGTATCTTCTATTGTTATAGGCGCTTAGTGATAGTTTATCGGGCTCTGAAACTGTATCTTCTATTGTTGTAGGCGCTTAGTGATAGTTTATTGGGCTCTGAAACTGTATCTTCTATTATCGTAGGCGCTTAGTGATAATTTATCAGGCTCCATTGTCGAGAGATGACCAAACCACTTGATATTCGGAGTCTTGATGCGCAATGTTATTTCCACAATTTTTCTGACGTCATTTCTCATCCTGTCTCTCTTGGTAACATTAATTGTTTCTTTTAAACATCTAATCTCAAGGATGTGGTTTTCCCTTCCTGTTCTTTAGTCAGTGACAGTGTTTGACACTGTTCTATACTGACATTCTGATGGTTGAGTAGTGGTGACAGTAAGTCACTGTAATGGTTTTTGTTCAATCCATGTTTGACACTTTCAGCAAAGGTTTGGTAAGAATATACTATTTATCAGTTGTTTTTTTAGTTTCCACAGTGATTTTCTGATTTGTATGTAGTGGTGACAGTTGGTTACGCCACTGCAATGGATTTCTGTCATCATGTTTCAATCTCTCTGTCAAGTTTGATATTTCCAAGAAATCGGATATGAAATGTGATTGAGAATTAGGATATATAGTGTCTCTTTTTTCAAATAGTATTTTCAGTTGTTACCGATACCGTATTCTATCGTGACATTATATCGTGGGCAGTGGTAAGGAGGTAAACGCTTGAGATGACAATACAGAAAAAGGTTAACAAGGCAAATATATGTTTGTTTGTTTGCTTTTGTTTTTTCATAAATAGTGGCACTTGGGCTTTCAGTCCTTCGGCGCAATGACATGTCATTGCGAGGATGGGGAGTCTGTGGACTTTCCTTCCAACACGGTCAGGAGCTTCGCTCCTTCCCATTCACAGAGGGTTTATCTCAGGAGCCGTTCAGGTTATTTAGTTAAAATCCCAGCCGATGACACTCCTACAAATGACCGTCCCCGGGCTTGAACATTCAACACCTGATCGCTAGCGCGGCGTGGTAACCATTACACCAGCGCGGCTCCCGTTGTTGTTTGTTTAACTAGATCTGCTGAGCTTCTCGCTCTTTTGCAGCCAATACCAAGTTGAAGACACATTGGATTATCTGCACCAGTTGTGTCAAACTCAGTTCTCATGCAAGCAATATCTCAGACGTAAGGGTCTTTTATATTTGGACATGCGCCCTAAAATAACCGACTAGGTTGAACGGGACGCGCCTCGCCAAAACGAGGTAAAACGTTTAAAAAAAAAAAGTTCTCATGTCGGGCCGTAAAATCACAACACGTCGTACAGAGAGCCATACCTTTACAATACTATATATATATATATATATATATATATATATATATATATATATATATAGATATATATATATATATATATATATATATATATATATATATATATATCTGTGTTTGTGTGACATAAATGAATTCTTCTTCTTCTTCTTCCTCGTTCGCCCTGAAAAGGACGGTGGTTGCGTTGTGTCTGTTTACGCCTAAGCTGTGATATCTGCACCTTTCGGTCGACACATCCGACTTCAGCACGGCATTTTTTTAGGGACCGGGTTTGCCTTCCCATTGCGATCCGCACTCGCTCAGCCAGACTGCACTGCTGCAGACTGTTTCCAGGACCACCACGTGGAGGTGGAGTGCGGTCTTGACCAGCTCTGGTTCGCTGGTCCTGATGAAAGCAGTACAGCTATGGGTCGCTGACTGCATTCACTATTGCTGCATCTTGGGGTCCCACATAAATGAATTGAAGAACATAGATAATTTGTATTTCCTTTAATTGCATGTTAAAAGAAAAAAAAATTGACACATGCTGAAATTCTTTAAACAAAAAAAACAAAAAAAAACAAAAACACAAACAAAACAGGTCATACAAAACTCAGTGCAACTGTCAGCACGGATAGGTGGTGATCTGTCTGTGCTGATCTTTCTGAGGTTTTATTTGCTTTCATAAGTGCTCGCAAAGAGATGTACTACCAAATATTGATAATAATCTCGCCGCATAGTTACGCATATTAGCAAAATGGCTTGGTGAATAGGAATAAAAAGGGAGAATACTTCACGCATAATACATTTTTTTAAAATTACTGTGGCCTACTAGACGTCAATAAGTTCTATTTAAATGTTACCACTTGCCTTCTCAAAATCAGAAGAAAACAATGTTGAAACAGATGAAATCTTTTTAACAGGTTTGAAATTTTCAAATCGCCTTTCAAAGTTAAAAAGTAGTTCCTTCAGACTGGAGACGTAACAGCTAAAGTTAGAAGCACTGTATTATCTAACGAAAAGTCCTGATGTGTAGGAACATGAGATAAAGTACCACATTTCCGTTGTTTTTCCCAGAGGGGGACTTTAATCTTAAGTGTCTTAATACAGTCGTGCATTATTGTCACAATCTATTTTCTTCCCTGACGTTTTTGGTCAAAGCTGTTTAATAAATATACCGTAATGTCCATCGTGATTGTCAAATCCTGAAGCTAACTGCTGTCGTCAAGATTGGCTCCTGACAGTCCTTTCATTTCTAAGAATATTTTAATTTCCTGAAGTAGTAGTCAGATCCTCCTAAAAACAGTTTGATAAGAAAGCCAGGAAACCTCTGTCAAACCTTTAAACTCACGTCCAGTTTTAAGGACTTATGTAGAGAATAGCCGTTGATTCACGTGGTTGTATGAAACTCACTGCTTTCTTAACAAAATGTAGTACATTTTTACAAATGGTACAATTTTGAACACAGTACTTTCTGATGTATAATACAGTAAAAATGGCAAACATACGGAGATGATTAGAATTACTCAGCTTAGCCCCTATTTGTAATATATAAACAAGGCAATCAAAAACATACATGACGATGTATTTGTGCTTACAGTAGTAGACGTCTATAATTCTATTTCGGTCCTGCTCGCTAGTTTCCAGAATAAATAAGTATAATGATTGCGCAAATATTTTTCCGAGTCATACTGCTTGTAAGGCGCAGGAAAGTTGCAAATTCCAATTGCATGTTACGGTAGTGGAACGGGCCGCACTGAAGACTTAATGGGGCCGCAATCGGCCCGTGGGCCGAGTGTTTGACACGCCTTATCTACACTGTAGATTTAGGCTTTTCCTGTGGCTTCTTTGCCCTTCCGAAACAAGTTGAGTTGAAGTCATGAGCTCCAGTTTCTCCAGCCTAGCTGCTATTAAAAAGATGACCAGATCTAGTCCCAAGCTCGGAGGAAGAAGCGTGTGGCATACAGTGTAATCCCCGCCATCCATGGGGGCTCTCCAAATACGCATAGCTATAATACTGTGCTCTGGTTCTGGGCTCTTCCAAAGAATTGCCACGTCCTACACAGAGCCACTTCTCAGCTCCCCCTGCCTATCATGGGTCTACAGTAAGATTCACCTGCTTGCAGTCAACCAGGTCAAAGCCAGAGTTACGCCTGGGGTTCAGGTGACTTCTCCAGGCGTAGTGTGCAATGCTGAGTTTTCAACATGTGTCACCACATGAGCAAAGATACGAGTAATCAAGTAAAAGAGAAGAAAAAACAAGCTTTGGAGACCAATGTTATTGTTATTACCAAATGCACTTAAACACAGACAATAAATGTCGCACGTGTTCTAGTGCAACCAAAAAGCTACACACTTTCATAAATAGAAGGATTGAAGTGATAGGACAAGATCACTAATGTGGAACTGATGGCAAGAACCAGAAAATACCAGCGATGGGAAGAAGACGTTGTTGATGGGATGGGTAGGTCACACATTGAGAAAAAACCTGTTGATAGCATTTCAAGACAGTCCTTGTTCTGGAACCCTGGGGTAAGGGAGGTAAAGGTGGCACAGAGAGCACATAAGCACATGGAGGGATGCAATCAACAAGAGAGATTTTCGTTGTTTAGTTAGTTTTTTTTTAACCACAGTAAACAAAATTAAAGAGATTAAGTCTTATACAAACAAAAGCAAAAAATATTAATAATCATAAATTTCGCCCTATTTGTGTATGGAAGAAACACAATGAAAGGTCTTTGGAAAGACAAAAAGAATCAAACAAGCACTTTGGAGTCGTACTTAACTTCAGAGGCGTATCTACTATGAAGCTAATGAAGCTTGAGTTTCATGTTGATAAAGTCCTCTATTTATTCCAGTTAGTGATATCCACCAAAAGATAAATATAAGTGGATGGAAGCAGACATCATCATCATCAGTTGATAAGATCTCTATGGTGTTGTTTGCTCCACTGTAGTGTATGGAATGTCAACTTGACCTACGCAGTGGTGTGTAGACATGGATTGAGTGTATAATGTGCGAATGATAACAAGGGTTCGTGGTGTTGACAAATGTTCTTTTCTCACACTCATGTATGGCTGGAAGTCATCGACACCAACGACTGTGTACCTTTCTACAGTTTAATTGGACGTATACACTCGACAGCACAGATAGTGACAAATCACAGGTTGGCATAATACATCATAGTACAGTGGATAAATGGTCTTGCAATGTTACATGGGCACTCATGTAGAATAATTGTATAATGGACTGTCAGTAGCCAAGCACTCAGTATCGCCCATACATATATATCAACTGACTTCACTGACTGAGCACGTCAGCTTATAAATAATATTTCAGATGGCTTCTAGACCTAATCTCGTCTAGCGACGATTCTCCAACATAATGTTCAGCACATATTTTTCCATATAATAATATTGAACCGCTAGCAATGGGTTCTCATGTGTAGCAGTGATCTCTGGACTAATCAAGCGATAATACGGGCATCCCTTTTCTCTTCTTGAAAGTCACTACATGTTTTGGTTCCAAGATGGCTTCACTCGTGAGCTGTCACTCACGTTTGGATACAGATAATGAATCTGTCCTAAAGTTAGTCATTCATTAAATCTTTCATTGCTCTGTAGATTTGGTCATGAACAATTGACTGCATTCTACAGGGTATAGTGCTGCTAGGAATCGAAGTCGTTTTCATCGAGTCAAATATATTCTCTTAGACATACAAATCGTACCTATCGAAAATGGTGGCTTCGTACGAGAGTTCATAAGAGTATCTTTTATTACCTTGGTATCAGAAATATGATTCTGCCATTCCTTGGCAATACGAATAAACACTGGGTAAAGTATACACGATAGGTCTAGACGACTATCACTTTCCCCACAAATACTGAGATCACTTTTTCCCCGGCGACAGGCCGACATAGAAAACACAGTCCCTATCAGGACGAAGCCAAATCACACCACACTCTAGCGACACATCCGCCGAATAGCCTTTGACCTCCCTAGAGACAACAGAACATATAGTTCGACTTAGATATGTAAAGATATACAGATATAAGACAGACTCGTCCTACTCAGACAAACAATACACATAAATTCAGGCCATAGATATTCTGAAGCAAGAACAATCTATTACTACCCAAACAAAGAATAAATCGCAGAAAACTGGATTCATCCGCGGAGTTCGATCGAAAGAGCCGACACAACTTTCAAGGGAAGTAACTCAATAATGACTTTTCCTTAAGCACTATTTTGTTTACAAAATATTTGCGAACATAACAAGTATACCAATGTATAATATTGTAAGATATCAAAGACTGCACGTAACAGTCTTACCACACCTCCCGGAAAAAAAAAATGGAACATTTTTTTTTTTTTGAAATACATCTAGGAGCAACGTACAATAGGCTCACAACGCATGAATAATGCGCAGATGAAAATATCAGGAATACCTATAACGCCTAATATGAGGCTAAGTCGACTTATGGAGCGACTGGCGAGAATGTGTCTCATAAACTGAGAGAAATTATTTCTCTACAAGTATATTTTTCCAGGAAGGTGTCATCAAAGTATAATACAATTCTGGCAATTACACAATGCCTAAAAAATTCATATCATCATTTCGTATTAGATATCTTAAATTTATGATTTATGAAGAAAAAAATCATCAAAGCACAGTGGTGAATAAACATCAATGAACCGCTATGTAGTGATACAATCATTATATTATTAAATTACGAATGTGTATCTATCATGATATAGAAAAGGAACTACTATAGAACTAGACATATCAAGAAGTCTAAGCCCTAATAGTTATGTGGAATCATGTGGGCATCTTGACAGAATGTCTGCCATCACATTATCTGATCCACGAATAGCTCGCACAGAGAAATGAAAAGGTTGAAGAGCAATTGCATATCGAGTAGACCTCGAGCTCTTCAAAATCTTACTCTGTATAGCAGTAAGAGCTTTTTGGTCAGTTTCTACTATGAAATGTGCGCCTAGAAGGAATCTCTGTAGTTTGAGGATCGACCAAACCATAGCTAATAGCTCACGGTCTAAAACCGAATAATTCCTTTCTGCCGCATTAAGTTTTCTGGAAATATACATTACAGGATGCAGAGTTCCAGAGTACTCTTGCATTAGTGCCGCTCCAATCCCAGTGGATGAAGCGTCACTACGAAGAACGAATGTTTTATCTTTAGTGGGTAGCACTAAAATAGGTGGTGTTGAAAACAATGTTTTAATCTTATCCAGAGAGCATTGGCATTCCTGAGACCAGTGGACCACATTAGGCGAACCTTTCTTTAGAAGTGTTGAAAGAGGTGCCATGATAGAGGATAGATTCTGAATGAATCTGCCATAAAATTGAATAAGACCTGTTTTTTAGTCTTAGGGATTGAGATGTTAAGTATCTTACTAGTATTATGGTCCTCTGTCTTTAGGAAACCATGACCAACTCGGTGGCCTAGGAAAGAAATTTCGCTAAAACCAATATAGGCTTTAGAGGGTTTCGCTGTCAGGTTGTGCTCACGCAAAGTAGACAGCAATTCATCTAACCCTGAATAGTGATCTTCCCAAGTATCGCTGAAAAGACAGATGTCGTCTAGATATGCAATGACATCTGACCGATAAGATAGGATTCGGCGCATCATGCGTACGAATGTAGCTGGTGCGTTCATAAGACCGAAAGGCATAAAATTCCATTGGAACAAACCTCTAGGTGTTGAAAAAGCCGTGAGAGGTTTGGCGCGTTCAGATAAAGGAACTTGCCAATATCCTTTAGACAAATCAAGTTTAGTGAAAAAATGAGATTTGGAGAGTCGAGTAAGTAGCTCTTCCAGTAAAGGCATAGGTTCGGCATCGAACTTCGTTACTTGATTCAATTTTCGATAGTCAACGCAAAGACGTATGTTATTGTCTTTTTTACGCACAATAACCATCGGCGAAGAATATGCAGAGGTGGATGGTTCGATTATTTTCAAATCTATCATCTCATCCAACTCTTTCTCGACCTGTGCTTGAAAATGTATAGGTATAGGATAAGGTCTAACCCTAATAGGAGTATGGTCAGTTAGAACAATATCATGTTCAATGACATGCGTTTGTCCAGGGATGTCAGTGAGTACATCCTGAAATGTTTGCAACATAGTTGAAACTTGTCGCTGTTCTCCTAGAGACAAATCAGGAGAGACAGTAACGTTCTTCCATGATTCACTAGAATGAAGTGGGATCATTGGAAGAGGAAGATTTACATCTGAAAAACTTGTTTCCTCATCCTGTATCACGGACAGTGATGAGTAATGACCATGTTGTACTGGAGAATTGTCCGTTGCTTGAAAAATGGGTTGCAAATAATCCGGACGTTCATGGAATTCAGTAAGCATATTGATGTGGAAGGTTTTATGCTTCCCATCAATATCGACAATATAGTCGACATCGGAAATTTTCGATATTATATCGTACGGACCTTTCCAAGAAATAAGTAATCTGTTTTCCCTACAAGGTAGTAATACAAATGCTTTGTCACCAGGACAAAGTTGTCGTAAGCATCTCTTCTTATTGGCAAATTGCCTTGCCTTCTGTTTCGCAAATTCAGAAGAAGTTGCTAATTTGCATGCTTCGATAATTTTTTGTCTCAACGCGATGACATATTCGTAGAATGACTTTGTGTCATCGTCAATATTGTCAGATGTTATGAGATCGTGAAGCAACGACATAAGGCCACGCGGACGCGCGCCAAAGACGAGTTCAAAGGGAGAAAATCCCGTATGTTCATTGGGTACCTCTCTGTAAGCGAAGAGGGCCGCAGGTAAAACTCTGTCCCAGTCTTGAGGATGATCCTCAGTTATCTTCCCCAGTAAGTTTTTAAGTGTTCTATTAAGGCGTTCGACCATACCATTAGACATTGGATGGTAGATACTACTTAAAGATCTATCTATCTGCAGAGTAGACATTACTTGAGACATGGTATCTGATATTAGTTGGGTGCCATGGTCTGACAATATCTCTCCGGGGAACCCCAGACGAGAAAATATAAGCCAAAGAGCATCTGCAATATCAGCAGTAGTAATGCTCTTCAGAGGAATAGCCTCTGGCCAACGTGTGCACATATCAACACACGTCAAGATAAACTGATGTCCTCTGGCAGACTTGATCTTAAATGGACCAATAATGTCTATGGCCATTTTTTGGAACGGCCGAATAGGAATGTCCGCCGCCTGAATGGGTGCAGCATGCCGTGGACCTTTGGATTTAACTTCCTGACATACTTTACAAGATCGACAATAAATCCGTATGTCCTTGTTTACCAATGGCCAAAAGAAAGCCGCAAGGACTCTTGACTTAGTACGGGAAAAACCCATGTGTCCAGCACACTGAGAGTCGTGAGCGTGCTGCAAAATTTTAACTCTCAAATTCTTGGGAACCAGGATTTGAGAATGACTTGACGTAACGGAGTCTTGAACCATACGTACAAGTACGCCATTCTTCTTTGTAATCCACGATTTACGACTTGTGTCTTTATTCGGATCACCTTTAGTTGCAAGAATAAAGAATTTCTTCAGAGTGGGATCATCTTCTTGCTGTTTTATAAACGAGTCACGAGAAATTACCAAGGGATTATCTTGGTTATGCACTTCATTATCTTCAGTAGATGAAGTTTGAGGCATATTAAGAGCCTGAGCTCTAGTGACTACAGCGTTAGCAATCTGCATATTTTGCCTTTCCCACGTGGAAATTTGTTGCGGAGTGCATTCCTTGACTCCATGAATGCGACCGATGATGAGGTCAGCGATCGGATTCGGGAGAAGACATGCGTGTACATCTCCTGTAAAGAAAGGAGTAGCAATCCTAATGATAGCAGTAGAGTATTTCTCTAATGTGCCGCCAAATGTTACACATTTGACTACTTGTCCAGTGGCACGGGAAGGATCTACGAGTGACTGCCTAACACCAATTGTGGTGCATCCAGAATCAAATAGCACAGAGACTGGATTGTTATTCACTAAACTCTTATGTAAGACAAGAGAACCTCTTCCATCATGCGCGACTGATGCCGGAAGAGCAGGAAGAGGATGGCCACAGCTTAAAGTAGACACTGTGGTTGGCTCAAATAACGTTTTGCATTGGGGGCACTGAGATGCTCTCCCAAAATCAAAAGCGGCACATGCCATATTACTAGCATCATTATTATCTTTACTCTGTTTATAGGCTTCATGGGACTCTTGTTGTACAGAGTTTGCCTGAAAATGTGGTTTATGTCTTTTGTTTTGAGATCTACCTCGGTTATTATCACCTCTGTAGTTATTGTTACCTCTATTGTAACCCCTATTTGGGTTTGAGTCATAGTTCCCTTGGTTACCATTATCATATTCATTATAATGAGTATCTCTGTAATTATGATCTTGTTGACTCCAAGACGGATAACCCTGATTGTTTCTATAATTACTTCCTCTACGGAAATTCCTATAATTATGACCACCCCTGTGTCGAGAGCTATCAGGTCGTCTCCA
This sequence comes from Oreohelix idahoensis, assembly GCA_024509875.1. Classification (NCBI taxonomy): domain Eukaryota; kingdom Metazoa; phylum Mollusca; class Gastropoda; order Stylommatophora; family Oreohelicidae; genus Oreohelix; species Oreohelix idahoensis. The sequence continues at coordinate 249,841 of JAMPIV010023161.1, read as the reverse complement.
GTTCTTTGAAGAAGAACCCTGAAATGATTGGTTACCTTGGTTTTGATAACTATTATGGTTACCTTTTTTATCAAATCTGTTTTGAGGTCCCTGAAATCTGTGTGAATAATTGGGATTGTATGGTGTTGCTGAAGCAACTGGCATACTCTCCTTAATCTTAGTGTTGCCAAAAGTCACGTCGGGGTGTGCAGTGACATATTGGGAACAATATTCTTCCATTTCTTCTACCGATTTGGGTTTACGCTCATGTATAAATTCAAGGAAAGGTTTGTTCACACATGACATAATCTTATCTCTGAGCAACAAATCCATAAGTCCTTCATACGTTTTTTTCTGTTTTGGAAAGCTCAATCCAACGATCAACTGTGAGACGTGCCTTTGCAGTGAATTCTGAGAATTCTACACCCGTCTCAGGCACCATCGTTTTAAATAAAAGGCGATAGCCTTCCTCACTTAGCTGATATTTTTTTATCAAAGCCGCCCTAATGACATCATAATTATCCTTATCTGCTTCTGCTACAAGGCATAATCTAGTCAAAGATTCACCTTTCAAGTTTTCTGCTAATTGATTAGCGTATTGTGATTTATCCACATTATGTGTACGACAAGAACGTTCAAATCTATCCAGCCAGAATGTAATATCGTCACTGGACTGATTGAACGGTGGAACCTTAACCTTGTAAGTAGAAGGTTTACTATTACCACTAGATGCCTGATTAACATTACTCATACTTGTCAATCTCAATTTCTCCAACTCAAATTCATGTTCTCTTATTGCTTTTTTTTCTTCAGCCTCTCTGTCTAATCTTTTTTGTTCAGCTTCCCTGTCTAATCTTTTTTGTTCAGCTTCACTGTCTAATCTTTTTTGTTCAGCTTCCCTGTCTAATCTTTTTTGTTCAGCTTCACTGTCTAATCTTTTTTGTTCAGCTGCAGCTTCTCTTTCTAATTTTTTTTGTTCAGCTTCAAATCTCCTTTGCTCCACCTGCATCTGCAATTTCTTTTGTTCAGCAGCAGCCTCAGCTTCTCTTTCTAATCTTTTCTCTTCCGCCATAGCTTTTCTCTCTTCTGCAGCAGTTTTTCTCTCTTCTGCAGCTAATGCTTTGTCATATTGAGCAACAGCCCATTGTTCTAATTGTTGACCAGTCTTATCAAGGGCTTTCCCTTGTATAATGAAGTATTCTAATGTAGACATGGTGTCTAACAATAATACTAATCACCTGAAATAATAATAATACCACAAGTTCTTAATGACTTGATTAATCAGTATACTATCCCAATATCTGTGGGTCACAAGCCTTAATAAGGTCTTGTATAACAGTAATAATAATCAGGTACTGGTTTATACCATAATCCAAGTGCAGTGCACAGGCAATTGTGTCTTATGAAATATACCTATATAAAACATATGTCAACCAACAGAATACATAAAGTACAAATAGACTGACAATACAAGAACGTTTGCAGAAATCAAAATAAATCAAATAGGGAAATCAATGAAAATAATCACTGAATCTGCAAAGAATAACAACACAAATGACGTCACGGTATATGAATATAAATTGTGAATAGAACTGAAAGATAGAAAAGGTTAGACCAACAAATTACAAACAAATCAAAACAAAACTAAAGAACAAAGAAATATTACAAAAATAACAATAATTACAGTCTTCACAGCTAACACAAAAGCAACAGTTGTCGCAGCAAATTTTCAATCAAGAAAATTACACCTATAGAAAACGCCCACAACGGACCCTCTATGACGTGGGATATTCTGTTGTGAGGACGCCGCCCAACCTTAAACACAACCCGCTGACATAGAAACTAACATACTATACAAACAAATAACATGTAAACATAAATATTAAAGTTCATATACAGAAAACAAGAAGATCCATCGATGAAAATAGGACTTCTTAGTTCACTCATACTGTCTTCCTGTTAATATTGACAAGAATTGATCCAACTGTTCTGTGAAACTCTGTAATGTCTAATGTAAAAATGTCAACAACGCTGACCTACATACTGCATTCACTTGACAGGTCACGTGACAAAGTGTTGACAAATAGCAAACCAATACTGCAAGTATGTCGTATCAGCCACAGGAAACGGTCTGGTATCGGTAATCTGTTGACTTCTGAACTTCTGCGAGGTCAAACCCAGAAAGCTGGTCCACCAGTTGATAAACTCCTCTGGTGTTCTGATTACACCAGTTGATAAAGCCTTCCCATTTTATTTCCAGTTAGTGATATCCACCAAAAGATAAATATAAGTGGATGGAAGCAGACATCATCATCATCAGTTGATAAGATCTCTATGGTGTTGTTTGCTCCACTGTAGTGTATGGAATGTCAACTTGACCTACGCAGTGGTGTGTAGACATGGATTGAGTGTATAATGTGCGAATGATAACAAGGGTTCGTGGTGTTGACAAATGTTCTTTTCTCACACTCATGTATGGCTGGAAGTCATCGACACCAACGACTGTGTACCTTTCTACAGTTTAATTGGACGTATACACTCGACAGCACAGATAGTGACAAATCACAGGTTGGCATAATACATCATAGTACAGTGGATAAATGGTCTTGCAATGTTACATGGGCACTCATGTAGAATAATTGTATAATGGACTGTCAGTAGCCAAGCACTCAGTATCGCCCATACATATATATCAACTGACTTCACTGACTGAGCACGTCAGCTTATAAATAATATTTCAGATGGCTTCTAGACCTAATCTCGTCTAGCGACGATTCTCCAACATAATGTTCAGCACATATTTTTCCATATAATAATATTGAACCGCTAGCAATGGGTTCTCATGTGTAGCAGTGATCTCTGGACTAATCAAGCGATAATACGGGCATCCCTTTTCTCTTCTTGAAAGTCACTACATGTTTTGGTTCCAAGATGGCTTCACTCGTGAGCTGTCACTCACGTTTGGATACAGATAATGAATCTGTCCTAAAGTTAGTCATTCATTAAATCTTTCATTGCTCTGTAGATTTGGTCATGAACAATTGACTGCATTCTACAGGGTATAGTGCTGCTAGGAATCGAAGTCGTTTTCATCGAGTCAAATATATTCTCTTAGACATACAAATCGTACCTATCGAAAATGGTGGCTTCGTACGAGAGTTCATAAGAGTATCTTTTATTACCTTGGTATCAGAAATATGATTCTGCCATTCCTTGGCAATACGAATAAACACTGGGTAAAGTATACACGATAGGTCTAGACGACTTTCACTTTCCCCACAAATACTGAGATCACTTTTTCCCCGGCGACAGGCCGACATAGAAAACACAGTCCCTATCAGGACGAAGCCAAATCACACCACACTCTAGCGACACATCCGCCGAATAGCCTTTGACCTCCCTAGAGACAACAGAACATATAGTTCGACTTAGATATGTAAAGATATACAGATATAAGACAGACTCGTCCTACTCAGACAAACAATACACATAAATTCAGGCCATAGATATTCTGAAGCAAGAACAATCTATTACTACCCAAACAAAGAATAAATCGCAGAAAACTGGATTCATCCGCGGAGTTCGATCGAAAGAGCCGACACAACTTTCAAGGGAAGTAACTCAATAATGACTTTTCCTTAAGCACTATTTTGTTTACAAAATATTTGCGAACATAACAAGTATACCAATGTATAATATTGTAAGATATCAAAGACTGCACGTAACACATGTCCCCCACCCCCTCCCCCCGTACAGTTTTCTCTATAATACGCTTCTTTCCCATTCCCCAACATTCTAATTCCCTAACAGGGACCCCCTCCAAGAGTTCAAACTTAAGTGGCCCCAAAGTGTAGATCAGCTCCTGCTTACCTTACTTTAACTTTTTTAGGCCACTTTTGCCAGAAGCTTTGTGGGGAGGTGGTGACAGATGTCAGGGATTTGCCTCCCCTGCTTTGCAGTAGTGGTCCAACAGTAGCTAAAACTCAAGAGTATCTAATGTGGGTCTTCAAAGGTGTCTACCGGCGCACAAGATTACTCTTGGCAGAGTTGTAGATAGAAGGATAATGATGCTTTTATCTCAATTCTATTTCCGAAGTCAAGATATTTAGTAAATTAACTGAGATAAGCATACAGTAAATTCAAAATGATTAAATCGACATTAAATGTGTATATTTACAAATAACAAATTTAATATTCATCTAAGTTTTAACAGTTTAAAAAAAAGTAATAATGATTGATCAGGAAAAATATCATTACTGTTTAGATGGACTGGTTATTTTATGTAAGAAGTCACTTGCAGCTTATAGGTTTCACTTAGCTGCCAATGGCAGTTTCTTCTCCCGCTGGGTTTTTTGGGTTTTGTGCAGATAAGTCACTGGAGTTCTCGCGTCTCTGGTCAAGATTGTAGGGCGCAGCACGTTCCCAGAAATATTATCGAGCTCCTACAAAGTTTGTCTCCTGAGCATTGCGTTTTCCGACACACTGTTATGGGTCCCTTTCTATTCCTCATCCCATCTACCTCAGATTTTACCCTCGATTCGAATTAAACTTAATCCCTCGAGAGGAAACTTTCTTTACTTTTAAATTGAATAGCTTTATATTTACTTTACATTCAAATGAAAAGGTTAATAGTATAGATAGAATATGTTTACATTAACATCTACACTGACTGGAAAGTGTTCACCACATACATTGAATATATTTTCATTTACATCTACACTGATTGAAAAGCTTTGAAACTTTAATAAATTTTAAAGTGCAGCATATGTTGAAATAGACATTTACACTGGTTTGAAAATGAAATATTATACGAGGGGCGTTCAGAAAGTAATGCACCACATCGTTTTTCTCAGGAGCTGTTT